>OX493414.1:18396831-18996831 GCA_950371165.1 Lacanobia oleracea
TCAGACAGAGTTCCACCCCAACTGACATAGTTTGTCTGATTTTTGTATCAAAACTTCAATAAAGAAATAACAGCACAGTCAACATTGCTTTCATTTCGCAGCTTTTCCCACAAGATATCGTATGACACTAGGTCAAAAGCCCTCGATAAGTCCAGAAAACATGCATTGACTGGTGTTTTCCTATCAGCATAATACTGAACAGTCTGCTTAAGACACATGATGGCAGTCTCCGTCGATAGTCCGGGTCTGAAATCGAATTGGGCATCATGAAAATTTATACGACTCGCCATATGTGTATCAAGCAAACAGTCCAGCACTTTAGCTGTCACAGTTGCCAAGGAAATAGGCCTATAGTTTGCGGGGTCTGTGACATCGCCCGTTCTGTTCTTTACTATTGGCACGACTATAGTCTTCATAAGTTTATCTGGCAAGTACGAGTGGCTTATACATAATGAATAAAATGTTGCCAGCACCCTCGGTAAATGAACCCCCGCGTATCGCAAGTGTTCGACGCTGAGGTGGTCATGTCCCGGAGACTTACCTCCATCCATCTTTTTAATGACATCGGCTATCTCTTTGGCCAAAAAACTTAAACACGGAGCACTTACCTCAGCGCCAATCACCGATGAAGACACGGGCGTAATCGGTCCAGACAAGGGATCAACTTGGAACTGATTCACAAACAAATTTGAAATGGCTTGAGGATCACAAATTCCTGCCACGCTCACCGGCAGACTCGGCTTGTAGTTCAGTTTACCAGTGCTCTTCCAGAACTTCCCGAAATCTTTGGATTTGCGCTGCTCAGCCATTATGTCTAGTTTTATTTGTTCTTGATTATTGCGACACCACTTTAATTTGGCTTTAAAAATATTACGTGTAATTCGCATATTCTCACAAATAGATCCTGAAGTTGGATTTCCACATAAATGCCACATCTGAAAAGCAAGCCGAGCCTGAGAGTGAACACTTCTAACATGCCTATTCCAATAAATATAATAATAGACTCCACTACACTCAGGTTACATTCTAATTGAATTGGAAAGTGATCGGACCAATAAGTGCCGTACAATACTTTTACACTAAATATAGTTTGACGCGCGGCCTCAGTAACTACGCAATGGTCAAGCCAGCGCTTGCACCTGTACGCATCACTCACATATGTATACGAGTCGCGAGGCAGTAGCTCACTATCCGCGCAGGTCCAACATTGTTCCTCACAAAACTTTGACAATTCATAGTGAAACTGTTCATTGGTATGTGCATTATAGTCACCCAACATAAACACATATTGAATATTACTATTTTCTATAATAGCGTTCATTTCGCTTAGGCATTCGGTAAACTCAGCTAAATTATCAGCACAGCAAGTAGGCATATATACCGAAAAAACAAGTAACCTATTGTTTGATTGTTCTATTTGTATTGCAGTAAGACGAGCACTACTACACTTTACAACCGTCACAGATGAGAATAAACTTTTCCTCCAGAGGAGTGCCACTCCTCCGTAGGGCCTACCTCGCAGTATCCCGGCCGAAGTATCCACCGCCGAAGTCCCAGTGTAAGCAAAATCATCATGCACAGTGCCTAGAAACTCCAAGTCGTGGGGCAGTAACCAAGTTTCTTGTAATGCTATGACGTCAGCTGATACACACAGCCGCCTAATACAGTCAATCGACGTTTTTACTGATTTGCAGTTGAAGCTGATCATTTTCACCGCTTTATCCATTGTTACTGGTTTTCGTATTCATTTTCTGTGTCTCCACTTTGCCTCTGAAGTATCCTCTAAAATGAATGAATCTGCGGTATGATACCCCATCGGGCCAGAATTCGTCATTCATAAACAAATCCTCCTTGTGTTTCGGAATGAAAACTTTGTAACTGTCATACTCCTTTTCTATTTTCATTTTCATTTTTTCCACTTTCACTTGTAAATTACATTTCTCCTTAATATACGATACTATGTCTTCTTTAGAAAGTCCTTTTAATACATTAGAAATATATAGGTAGCATTATCTCAGCCGCCTTAAACTTCGCATGAGGTTGTATTACAGCTTTCCCCATTTTTCCTGCAAACCTCTTATTTCGGTTACTTTTTTGCACTAATGTCCAACCATCCTTATCCTCATCTTGCGAGGGAGGATTCACTTCCTTTCTCACGATATTTGCAAAAGTCAATTGCTTCCCAACATGCTCGCCGTTTGTCACAGCAGTGTGTCTCGACTTATCTACTCGGTCAGGTGCAAGCGTCCCCGCCGGTGTTACACGATGCGTCATCGCTTTCTCGCTGCTTCTTACAATGTTTAAAACCGGTACGCCACCGCCACCGAGCACACAGTGACGTCTACCGTCAACATCTTTTTCTTGTCTACCCTCCACCCGCGAAGAATGTAATAACGGGCTACCGGGCGCAGATATAATTGTAGTATAACTATCTGACTTCTCAATCTCTGCATTGTTTAGCCCACAACCGCCTCGTTGTGTATTTACTTGATGAACATCGATCATTGAACTTTTTAGATTTTCAATGTCCTTTTTAACAGAATCCAATTGTTGTAATGTTACATACTGCTCCTTGACTTCCTTAATCTCATTCTGCATTCGTAGCAAGTCTTTTAAAAGTCTAGTACAATCCAAATGATCAAACAGAACCGCTGGAAGTTTTTGAAGGTCCCGGGCAACAAATATGGGAATCAGTTCAGGATCTGTTTCCTTTAGCAGGCATATTATATCGTCTATATCACGCTTCATTTTTCCGTTTTCTTTGGATCCGACGTTTTGTTGTAGGAACCGAATCAAACAGCAGACTCTTTGCCTCACTTATGTCTTCCTCATTAAAAGCAGTTACACAGATGCGACTTATACTCTCTTCGTCCATACCGTCGATCTTATTACACACAAAGGAAAGTACTTCGTTTATAACAATGTTGCAATTTGAACACTTTAACACTCGCGACTGCGCCATCGTACTTTGTCTCGAAACACGCAATTAGCACGTCCATCGGTAATGCGTGCGCGCGCGACACTCGACTCGCGGCACTTTAGCCGAGTGCCTTGCAAATTAAAATCGAAATTAAATATTTAAATAAAAATCATAAAACTTAATCGAATGATGTTTACCTTTTCTTCCATGGCCGTTTTCATAAACATTTGTCAATATTATGCTGCCACTTGGTGGGTGGGTGTCCCGTACACAGAATATATTTATTAATGCTGAAGCAACGGGACGTCACAGGCTATCTTCTCAAACAACCTAACCACCTTCTTGATTGTGGTGTGTGTTGTCAGAAATTTTTAACAGTATTCGTATAATTATGCGCATTTGAGTGGCTTTTTTCTTCTTTTTCGTCGTTCCCTCACTACTGATATTCGCGACCACATACGTAGTGTCTCCAAGCCAATCGGTCTTCTGCAGTGTGGATCGCTCTGTTATATTTTTTTTATAAAGTTAAGTCCTAAAGCCACCCGTACACAGTAAATTACGAACGCGATCCACAGATCATACCATTGATTTTGACTGTGGAATGCGTTCGAGATTGACTGTGTACGAGTGACTTTAACGGATTCGGTCGCTAGGCGTTCGGTAAGTATGTCGAGACTTCCCGCCCAGGAACGTAAATCATAACGATGTTAAGTTTTTAGAACACAGACAGCCGATTAATCGTGCTAATTCAACTGTTTTGCGACTCCTCTATCATGGGACTTCGCTACCGGCTCGCGGGTGGTATGATATGACCCCTGGCTTCGGGCCAGTAAAGGTTCATTCTTCTTCTTCTTTTGGCCTTCTCGTTTTGGCCCAGTATGCGGCTACGTTAAGGTGAATGCTCCAGGGTAGCCCGCGAAATTCAAATATTTTTATGTTTTTTGCAATTTGCCGGTCAGTGTGAAGCTGTATGTGGACCAAATACGATCTGCGACCGTAACGCGTATTTATCTAAATAATTATAACCATTTTACCAAAGAAAAATTACTAACTAAATAATTTTAACCAAAGAATGAATATTTCAGAAATAATCATTCTTTCGAACTACATGAACTTAGAGGGCTATATTGATGATTAAAATGTTTATAATTCTTTAGATAAATACGCGTTACGGTAGCAGATCGCATTTGGTCCACATGCAGCTTCACACTGACCGGCAAATTGCAAAAAACATAAAATATTTGAATTTCGCGGGCTACCCTGGAGCATCCACCTTAATTTCAACATCGGTGGCATTAATAAAATCTTCGAAAGTACTCGTACAGGGGGTCTAAAAAGGCCGCTTTAGTAGAATTGTATTAACTCAACTGTTATAACGCCGTCAGATGGCGAGAGCTTTAGGTTCAAGATAGATTGAGAAAACTTGACAGTGACGAGTCGCGTGGTGTTGTTTCTGGTAACGTGGCCTTTTTGGACCCTCAGATGTTATTGAGCAGCTTTAACTTATTTAGCTTAGCTTAAATGTAAGCGCGCGCCTGTTGACGAATATTGTAATCTTTACACCGCAAAAATGAGATCAAATGCATAACGCCATCTATGGAATATAAAGTTGAATTATCAAAAGATAAGTTCTAAGTTCGTTTTATATATTTTAATGATAAAATATTACGTTCATACAGAACGATATTTTTAAAGGTATTAAAAGAATCACTTCAAGAAGGAAGTAAGGCCTTTGCCCTGCAGTGGGACACTACGGGCTTATAATAATAATAATCACTGACAGGACAGGACTATACACATGACGAGAAATTCGTGAAAGCCGAGAAAGACAAACAAATCAAGTATATTAACATGGTTCGCGAGGTTGTCGACATGTGGGAAGTGGACTCCGCAATCATTGTACCGATCCGCCTTAATCGGCAGGCCGGAGTGGAGATTTGCAAGACGATGCTCGAAAGAAGGATGTATTATCCAGTAAAATGCTGGTAAGGATCTAGACCGTACTTCCAGTTCACTTCCTCTCCACTCCTCTAGCATCTCAGGATATGTTGCCCCCTTGAAGCTACGTCACTTTGTGCTAGCGAACTTTTTCGTGGGGGGGGGCATTTATTGAGTGTGCAAGTCACCCCCTGCCATTTTAACTGTCGATGGTCAGGCTGGGGCCAATAGTTCTTCCATAGTAAACGATTATCAGTCCTCTAAACCAGCCAAACCCGTTAAAATAGCGTTTCATCTTTTGTTCCCATATTCTGCAATAAACCTGCTCCAACCGGGGATTGTCCTTGGGTATACTTTCACAGTGCATACAGGGATAATCGTCGGTTGGTGTCCCATTCCATTTAAAATGTCTAAAGAGGCCTCTGCGAGTTGGCTTCGGCCCCTCGTACGCCTACCAAAGGACCGGGTCTCTAAGAAAAGGGACCCGAGAAAGAAAAAAAAAAAAAAAAAAAAAAAAATTATAATAATAATAATAAGAATCTGTGGCTCGGCTGTCAAGGCAAGTGACATAAGAAATTTTTCATCCCGTATTTTTATCGATTTTAATTTAAAAAACCAAAGAAACAATGCATTTCATACCGAAAAAATCAAGAAAAAAAAAATAGAACCACACAAAATAAAAAATCTAAGTAAATGAACAAAAACTGGACAGTATGGAAATAAAATGTTAACAAGACGCCGAGCACGACTACAAGCCGCACCAACACCATCTTCGGGTTCGTCGCTGAGCTCCGCCTCGCAGCCGCCGGGACCTGCGCCAGCCGCGAGTCCAGAGATTCCGGTAGCTGCAGTTGCGTCGAGCTCGAGCGACGAATACTTCTCGCCGCCGACGACACCACCACCTGCGCGTCGGCGCGGGCGAGGCCGACCACCGGCCAGCTTAGGACCTCGAGGCCCACCGGTCTCTGACAGGGTCCCCGCTATCGGTGGAAGTGTGCAGCGTATAAAATGGACTCAATCCATAAATGAGAATGTAATACGCTCATACTTTGGGGCTACAGAGGGGGGAACTAACCTGACTGCGTACCGTGGTCGGATGCTCTCTCTGTTTCAGGTACTTGAACCAGCTGTCAGCGTATCGGCCCAACGACTGTCGGATCAGGTGCGCGTCATCCAGCGTAACCGTATGGTGGATGATAGTGTGCTTGATCGCCTCCGCACTGAAATGTGTAGCCATGTCATTGCTCCTCCGTCGCAGACTGTGGCACCAGCATCGTCAACCCAATTGCCCAGCCACGCTGACGAGGAGAATAATGACAGGGTTACAAACGTAAGTACCCAGTGCAATAACGAATTGAGGAGTGCTTTGGAGTGTGCTATTCGGGAATATCGCTACATGCCGCCTGAACTTAGACCACGCTTACCTCGTTTGCATAACAAGAACAGGGCGCTGGTGGCTGCTCTGGATTCGCAGTTGTCAAGCTATTTTGATAACTGTGATAACCTCACCGATGCACATTCGATCATGTACTGCGCGGCTGTAGCGGCATGCCGTGTAGCTCATGTCAAAATAAAAATAACCAATGACAGAGCTACACGACCAAAACCAGCCGTGCCAGCTTGGCAGTGCAGGATCGAGCGTCGTATTGGTGAGGCCAGAGCGCTAATCGGCAAACTGATCTGCTTCAGGGAGGGCAACACACGCCCTCGAGTGATGCGCTTTGTGAGACGGGTGTTTTCGGGGACTGATGTCAATCCCCGAGATTATATATATATATATATATATATATATATAGATAATATATATATCTCGTGTCACAGAGCGCATCGACTTCCTGAAGCAGAAGGTGTATGCATGGGCAAGCCGTATTCGTAGGTACAGGCGGCGAGTGGAGCGATACACCCAGAATCGCACATTCCATAGTAATGAAAGGTGGGTATATAGGGATTGGGAGCGACTGGACCAAGGTGTGACTGACACGCGCTTGCCGGATGATGATGCTATGTGTTCATTCTGGCGCAGCATCTGGTCGGTTCCTGTCAGTCATACTGAGGGTGACTGGACTCGGGAGGTCGAGCGTGTGTGCGATCCGATACAAGAAATGGGGGCAATTACCATCAGCCCCCAAGATGTAGCTTGTGCAGTCCGTCCGTTACCTAACTGGAAATCTCCAGGGCCGGACGGGCTGCACAATTTCTGGATTAAATGGTTTACGAGATCGCACGCTTGCTTGGCGTCTCAATTCCAGTCTGCCTTAGAGTCTCGGTCGCTACCCCAGTTCTTAACTACAGGAATAACCCACCTGCTCCATAAATCAGGTAGTACTGCGGAACCTAAAAATTATAGACCGATCACGTGTTTACCGACGATCTATAAAGTTCTTACATCCATTTTGAGGGCAAAGATTAATAGTCACATTAACAACAACAACATCATGTCTGCCTCTCAAAATGGATGTAGGAATGGGTCCCGCGGTACTAAGGAGCTACTCCTTATTGATATGGCCATTAGCCAACAGGTTCGGCGTTCCCGAAAGGATCTGTCGACATGCTGGATAGACTATAAGAAGGCCTATGACTCGGTGCCTCATACATGGCTCATGAGGGTGCTAGAATTGTATAAAGTTGATGCAACGCTACGCACCTTCCTGATGTCATGTATGGGGCAATGGAGGACAGTCCTTTGCTATCCAGGATGTCGAAATATCCAAAGGAATAGCGAACCGGTAAGGATCGAGCGGGGTATATTTCAGGGCGATAGTTTGAGTCCACTTTGGTTTTGTCTAGCCTTGAATCCTCTTAGCACACTGCTGGAGAATTCAGGGCTAGGCTATCGGTTGAAGAGAGGTGGTCAGGTTATATCTCACCTCCTTTACATGGATGATCTGAAACTCTTTGCCCCCACTAATCTGCAACTGATGGAGCTACTGAAGGTAACTGAAACATTCAGTAACGCCATCAGGATGGAGTTTGGTGTGGACAAATGTGCGGTCATGCATGTAAAGCGTGGAGAGATTATGGAATCCGTGGGAACTCAACTCTCGGATTCCATAAACCTGAGATCCCTCTCTCCAACTGAAACTTACAAGTATTTGGGTATGTCGGAAGCGTTAGGTATCAATGTTACTGACATGAAGCAATCGTTAAAGGAGCGCTTCTTTGGCCGCCTGAAGAAGGTATTTAATAGCCTTCTATCAGGCGGAAATAAGGTGCGCGCCTTCAACGGTTGGGTCATGCCGGTATTGATGTACTCTTTCGGCGTACTCAAATGGACTCAAACGGAACTTGACGCCCTGGATAGGCGGGTCCGCACACTGCTTACTGCATATCGAATGCATCACCCACGATCGTCGGTAATGAGACTGTATATCCCGCGAAAGTGTGGAGGTCGAGGCTTTTTAAATGCTAAGACTCTCCACAATTGCGAGATATGCAGTCTTAGGGAATATTTCCTAGCTGTCGACGTGGGTATGCATCGAGATGTAGTGGCGGTGGACAAGGGACTCACCCCGCTCTCCTTGGCAAATGAGAACTGGCGCAAACCTGCGGTGCTTGACACTAACGATCGCAGGGCGGTATGGCAGAGTAAGGAGCTTCACGGACGCTTTTTCCGGGCTCTACATGGGCCCGACGTAGACCAACTAGCGTCCGTAGCCTGGCTGCGTTTCGGTGATCTCTTTGGAGAAACCGAAGGTTTTGTTTGTGCAATTATGGACCAAGTTATCATGACGAATAACTACCGGAGATTTATTGTGAAAGACGGCACGGTCGACATATGTCGGGCATATCATCGTCCGGGAGAATCAATTCGCCACATTATCTCTGGTTGTTCACGTCTAGCTAACGGAGAATACTTGCATAAGCACAACCTTGTAGCCAGGATTATCCATCAGCAACTTGCTCTGAAATACTCTCTTGTGGAGTCGGAGGTGCATACTATAGGTATGCGCCCGACCCAGTTCTCGATAATGGCAATATCACAATGTACTGGGATCGGTCCATCATCACTGACAGGACTATTGTTGCCAATAAGCCTGATATAGTGGTGGTGGACCGAATTGTGAGGCGTGCAATGATTGTAGACATAACCGTCCCGCATGACGAGAACCTCGTGAAAGCCGAGAAAGACAAACAAATCAAGTATATTGACTTGGCTCGCGAGGTTGTCGACATGTGGGAAGTGGACTCCGCAATCATTGTACCGATAGTAGTGTCGGCCAATGGCTTAATAGCCACAAGCCTCGACCAACACCTTAGGAGGCTCTCGTTGGGCAGCTGGATCAAGGGCTTGATTCAGAAAGCGGTACTTCTGGACACGGCTCGCATTGTCAGGAGGTTCCTTTCTCTGGAGCCCTGACCACCGGTAGCTTGGACCCTGTTCCCGATATCGGTGGGCTACTATTTTTATATTTTTAAATGTTTTTTTTATGTATATATTGTATAAAAATATTTAAAAATTTAGAAATAAGCGAAAATGATGAATAAAGGAAAATAATAATAATCTAGCTTGGACCCTGGTAGCTTGACCTTGGTAGCTTGGACCCTGTTCCCGATATCGGTGGGCTACTATTTTTATATTTTTAAATGTTTTTTTATTTATTTTATTCAAATATTTAAAAATATAATTTATATGTATAGTTAAATGAATAAAGAAGATAATAATAATCTGTGGCTCGGCTGTCAACTGAAACGTCATATTTTTTACTCAATCCGCAATTTTCTATACAATTTAATTCAATTTCTTTCATCAAAATGGCAAAAACAAACAGTAAAACAAAAAAAAAACAGTGAACATATAATAAAACCAAACACGAAACCAATTACCCTTTTCTGGACCGATAACATGATAATTATAAAATGCTGACAAGAAGCCGAGCTCGAAAACAAAACGCACCAACTCCATCTTCGGGTTCGTCGCTCAGTTCCGCCTCGCAGCCGCCGGGACCAGCGCCAGCCGTGAGTCCTGAGATTCCGGTAGCTGCAGTTGCGTCGAGCTCGAGCGACGAATACTTCTCGCCGCCGACGACACCACCACCTGCGCGTCGGCGCGGACGAGGCCGACCACCGGCCAGCTTGGGACCTCGAGGCGTACCGGTCTCTGACAGGGTCCCCGCTATCGGTGGAAGTGTGCAGCGTATAAAATGGACTCAAGCCATGAACGAGAATGTTATACGCTCATACTTTGGGGCTACAGAGGGGGGAACTAACCTGACTGCGTACCGTGGTCGGATGCTCTCTCTGTTTCAGGTACTTGAGCCAGCTCTCAACGTTTCAGCCCAACGATTATCGGATCAGGTGCGGGTCATCCAGCGTAACCGTATGTTGGATGACGCCGTACTTGATAGACTGCGTCTGGAATCACGGAGCAGCCGCGTCTCACCTACTTCGCCACCGGCCGCGGTGCAAATACAACCCAGTGCAAGTGTTTCACCGCGACCCAACTACGTCGGTGAAGATGATGATGACGGGGCCACATCCGTGAGTACCCAATGCAATGAGCGATTGAGGAGCGCTTTGGAAGATGCCTTCCGAGAGTATCGCTCCACACCACCTGGGCTTAGACCTCGTCTACCTCGTTTGCCTATGCATTATAAAAATAGGGCGCTGGTGTGTGCTCTAGATTCGCAGCTAACAAGTTATTTTGATAGCAGCGAAGACCTTGTCGATACCCACTCGATCTTGTACTGTGCGGCTGCGGCGGCATGTCGTGTAGCTCATGTCAAATTTCCTAGTTGTGATAGAGTTACACGACCGGCTGTACCAGCTTGGCAGTGCAGGATCGAGCGTCGTATCGGTGAGGCTAGAGCACTCATCGGCAAACTAATCTGCTTCAGGGAGGGCAACACTCGCCGCAGAGTGATGCGCTTTGTGAGGCGGGCGTTCTCGGGGTCTGATATTAGTCCTCGGGATTATCTGACCCGCGTCACAGAGCGTATCGACTTCCTGAAGCAGAAAGTCTATGCATGGGCAAACCGTATACGTCGGTACAAGCGGCGAGTGGAGCGATACACTCAGAATCGCACATTCCAAAGCAATGAGAGGTGGGTTTATAGGGCTTGGGAGCGACCAGACCAAGGTGTGACTGATACGCGCCTACCGGATGATGATGCCATGTGTTCATTCTAGCGCAGCATCTGGTCGGTGCCTGTCAGTCATACCGAGGGCGATTGGACTCGGGAGGTCGAGCGCGCGTGCGATCCGATACCAGAAATGGGGGCAATTAACATCAGCCCCCAAGATGTAGCTCGTGCAGTCCGTCCGTTGCCTAACTGGAAATCTCCGGGACCAGACGGGCTGCACAACTTTTGGATTAAATGGTTCAAAAGATCGCACGCTCGCTTGGCATCTCAATTCCAGTCTGCGTTAGAGTCAGGGTCGCTGCCCCAGTTCCTAACTACAGGAATAACCCACCTGCTCCATAAATCAGGTAGTACCGCGGACCCTAAAAATTATAGACCGATCACGTGTTTACCGACGGTCTATAAAGTTCTTACATCCATTTTGAGAGGAAAGATTAACCATCATATTGATAGTAATTCAATAATGTCTTCTTCTCAGAATGGATGTAGGAACGGGTCCCGCGGTACTAAGGAGCTGCTCCTCATCGACATAGCCATTAGCCAACAGGTTCGACGTTCCCGAAGAGATCTATCGATATGCTGGATAGATTATAAGAAGGCCTATGACTCGGTGCCACATACATGGCTCAGGAGGGTGCTGGAGCTGTACAAAGTTGATGCAGTTTTACGCACCTTCCTGATGTCGTGTATGGGGCAGTGGAGGACGGTTCTTCACTATCCAGGGTGTCGACAGACCCAGGCGAACAGCGAACCGATAAGGATCGAGCGTGGCATATTTCAGGGTGACAGTCTGAGTCCACTGTGGTTTTGTCTGGCCCTCAACCCTCTCAGTACATTGTTGGAGGGTTCGGGCCAAGGCTACCGGTTGAGAAGAGGTGGTCAGGTCATATCGCACCTCCTTTACATGGATGACTTGAAACTCTTTGCTCCTAACAACTTGTAACTGATGAAGCTACTGAAGGTAACAGAAACCTTCAGTGGCGCCATCAGGATGGAATTTGGTTTGGACAAATGTGCGGTCATGCATGTAAAGCGAGGGGAGATTATGAAATCCGAGGGAACACAACTCTCGGATTCCATAGACCTTAGGTCCCTCTCCTCAACCGAAACTTACAAGTATTTGGGTATGTCGGAAGCGTTAGGCATCAGTGCTACTGACATGAAACAATCGTTGAAGGAGCGCTTCTTTGGCCGCTTGAACAAAGTACTTAACAGTCTTTTATCAGGCGGAAACAAGGTGCGCGCCTTCAACGGTTGGGTCATGCCGGTTTTGATGTATTCTTTCGGCATACTCAAATGGACTCAGACGGAACTTGACGCCCTGGATAGGAGGGTACGTTCATTGCTTACCGCAAATCGGATGCATCACCCACGATCATCGGTGATGAGGCTGTATATCCCACGGAAGTGCGGGGGTCGTGGCTTCTTAAATGCTAAGACCCTGCACAACCGCGAGGTATACAGCCTTAGGGAATACTTCCTAGAGGCCGACGTGGGTATGCATCGAGATGTGGTAGCGGTGGACAAAGGCCTTACCGCGCTCTCCTTGGCTAACGAGAACTGGCGCAAACCTGTGGTATTAGATACTAACTAAAGTAAGAGGTATGGCAGAGCAAGGAGCTTCACGGACGCTTTTATCGGGTCTTACATGGGCCCGATGTAGACTTCTTAGCGTCCGTAGCCTGGCTTCGTTTTGGTGACCTCTTCGGGAAACCGAAGGTTTTGTCTGTGCAATTATGGACGAAGTTATGATGACTAATAACTACCGGAAACACATTGTGAAGGACGGTACGGTTGACATATGTCGGGCATGTCACCGGCCCGGGAAATCCATCCGCCACATTATTTCTGGTTGTTCTAGTCTGGCTAACGGAGACTATTTGCACAGGCACAACCTTGTAGCCAGGATTATCCACCAGCAACTTGCTCTTAAATACAATCTTGTGGAATCGGAAGTACCGTACTATAGGTATGTGCCCGACCCAGTTCTCGAAAGTGGTAGTTGCACATTGTATTGGGATCGGTCTATCATCACTGACAGGACTATTGTTGCCAATAAGCCTGATATAGTGGTGATAGACCGACTAGAGCGTCGCGCAATGATTGTTGATATAGCAGTCCCTCATGACGAGAACCTCGTGAAGTCAGAAAAAGATAAACAAACGAAGTATCTTGACTTGGCTCGCGAGGTTGTCGAAATTTGGGATGTGAACACAGCAGTTATTGTGCCGATAATCGTGACGGCCAATGGCATAATTGCCAAGAGCCTCGACCAACATCTCAAGAGGCTCTCGTTGGGCAGCTGGATCAAGGGCTTGATCCAGAAAGCGGTACTCCTGGACACGGCGCGCATCGTTAGGAGGTTCCTCTCTCAGCAACCCTGACCACCGGTAGCTTGGACCCTGTTCCCGATACCGGTGGGCTACTATTTTTTATATTTTTAAATGTTTTTTGTTTTTTTTTTTAGAAATATTTATTAATGTAACTAGTATGTATATATATGAATAAATGAAATAATAATAATATCTTTAATTCGGACCAAAAATCCATATTGTGTTAGTAAAACATACAAAAATAACTTATTGTCTAGTGTTAGTAAAAATTAACTTCCGCACAAGCTGCTGTACAATTGAAGAGCCGAAGCTCTCGGCTACAGTTTTCAGGATGCTGTTCCTCCTATCTCTTACTCTCCTCAGTAGCGACGCAGATTTTTTGCGTATAATTGCAAAGAACCCGTCGGTACGGGCTTGCGCAAACATTTCCGACGCGCTACAGTAACGAGGTAGCCTCAACAACATCCTGAAAGCATTGTTATATTGGACGCGCAGGACATCCAGCGATCTCTTAGCACAATTGACCCATAGACTGCCCGTGTACAAACTTTGGCAATAAGCCTTGAAAAGGGTTACTTTTACTTGGTCTGTACACCGTGCAAATCTACGGGACAACATATTGCTACGGACCGTTAGAGCCCTGCGCTCCCTCTCAATGTCCACATCGTCCCTGAGGTCAGCGGCAAGACAGTGCCCTAGGTACTTAAAAGTGGTCACCCTATTAATTGGTGACCCGTTCACCAGCTACTCAGGTCCTTCTCTACGGCGTTTGAAGCTGACCTCAAAGACCATGTATTCACATTTCTTAACATTATATTTTAATCCATGTGCGGCAGCGTAGGCCTCACACGTCTTAAGCATTTCTTTGATTGCTGTGTCCCTGTGTGACCATGTCATCAGCATAGCTGATGTTGTTAATTCTAACCCCATCAACACTACATCCGACACGTATGCTGCTGAGTGCGACTATCAGGTCATCCACGTACAGGTTAAAGAGCCTGGGAGACGTCAGACCACCCTGTCTCACCCCGCACTCCAACCTATACGGCTCAGAAACTGTATCATCCCATTTCACCTGATTGACTTGGTTACCATACCAAAACTGGAACAGCCCACATATTTCCGCCCACATATTAAATAGCCGATGTTATAATTATGTTATGGTTTTTGACTACTTTATGGAAGGCTACTTTTATGCTAAACTGAAAGAATCAATGAAAGTTGAAAAAAACTTGTCGAAAAACGTAATGTTTGAAAGTCCATATTTTTTTTCCGCCACCAATTTGAATAAAACAAAGACTAAATGTTGCTCAGAAAATTTAATCTACTTCTGAAAACCCCAACAATACCTGTTATAGTATTTTCGGAGATTAGTGTTGCAAACAAACAGACAGACAAAAAAAACGTCTCTCTTTTATTGTTATCGCCCCTACTTGATTTATGGTATTTTTGTTTAATGTACAGAAATTCCGGTCTCTACTGTTTTATAATATGTATAGATTTATATTCAAGTTCTTTTTAAACCGACGTTCTCGTAGCGATGCGCTCTATGCGATGCCAGCGAAAACTTACTAAAGGACTTTATCACTAAATGGATCTTCCTCCGCATTATACAAACGCAATATTGAAATCCAATTTAGTTGCCGCCGCCGTCGCGCTGTGCTCGTCTCACTACGTCACAAACATAACAACTGCCGAGGAGACTCACGCTTGTGTCGCGCCTGTGTCGTACTGTGCCACGTTGTCGCAGCACTGTGTCAGCGTGTCAGTGCACTGCATGCGCTCGCAATGCTCCCCACATACACTAAAACGGCCGAGGAGAGACATGCATGTGTCGTACTGTGCCACGTTGTCGCAGCACTGTGTCAGCGTGTCAGTGCGCTGCATGCGCTCGCAACGCTTTCCACACACACTAAAACGGCCGAGGAGAGACATGCGTGTGTCGTACTGTGCCGCGTTGTCGCAGCACTGTGTCAGCGTGTCAGTGCGCTGCATGCGCTCGCAACGCTCCCCACATACACTAAAACGGCCGAGGAGAGACATGCGTGTGTCGTACTGTGCCACGTTGTCGCAGCACTGTGTCAGCGTGTCAGTGCGCTGCATGCGCTCGCAACGCTCCCCACATACACTAAAACGGCCGAGGAGAGACATGCGTGTGTCGTACTGTGCCACGTTGTCGCAGCACTGTGTCAGCGTGTCAGTGCGCTGCATGCGCTCGCAACGCTCCCCACATACACTAAAACGGCCGAGGAGAGACATGCGTGTGTCGTACTGTGCCATGTTGTCGCAGCACTGTGTCTCAGTGCACTGCATGCGTTCGCCCGCGCCACAGTAGCGCCACAGTAACGCCACAGTAGCGCCATAGTAGCGCCACAGTAGCGTCACAGTCGCGCGGCCGCGGGCTCTCAATTTAATTAAAGCGGGCGCGGGCCGCTGCCACCGCGTGGCGCCGCATACTAATGACGGATTAATGACAGCAAAAAAACAGACAAATGGAAATGTGTTATATGAGCTCACCACGTGCAGCATAAAGTAGGTATCCCCGCATCGAACCGCTCCGATCAGTACCGCTCACCGACATCCGGGGGTCAGATAGATCTCGTACGATCTTGTGTAAAGTGGAATACTTGATATAATTATGTATTAAAAGAAACCCTCGAGCATATCTTGACAATTTAGAATTAATGCCAGTGGTCTGATAATTAGTTTTCATTAAAAATTCTCAGTACGAACGTGCTTGCATCGCCTGCGACGAATAATTAAATATAAACGGCTCCGCTCCGCTCCTCTTCGCTCCGCACCGGGTGGCGAGCATGGCAGGCCGCTTCCTTTTATTCATTACGTGAAACAATAGAAACGTTCTCAGCCTTATCTCGTGCAATAAGATTTACACAAAAAAGCGTCTTCAAAAAGAAGTGGCCGAGCGCGATAATTACATCCCGTGGGAGCGGAGCACAGTCGACGTAGCGCGGTGCGGCTGGTGTGGCGCAGGGTGCACCGATCAGTTGTGTTGTAATATGTAAGTTTTGAATGGTTGACGCTCTCCGCCCCGGGGAGGTGACTCTAGCTAGATGGTCGCACACGACCTCGGCCCGCACAGTGCGACACACGACACCGACGCGCGACACAGGCGGCGCGGCGCGGCGCGGCACTGTGAACGACAGAGTTTTTTTAGTTTGCGTATTCAATTTAGCGTCGTCCGGCTTCGTTAGTTAGTCTGTTTGGCGTCGCGTCGCGGCGCGACTCCTAACTCGGTAAATGGCATCTTGTTTAGCTCCCGCTGGATTTGAATAATAAAACTTTTTGACTGGATAAAAGAAAACTCCGCGGTGGTATATTTGCCGAATAAATAATTTGATACAATGAGCTCGAGCCAACTGTATGGTAATGAGTGTCGCCTGTCAGCTGTCGACGCTGTTGTACATACTAAAAGAGCTCTCGTACCAACGTGCTGACGTCAGGAGGTACTCTTGTTCACGGAAGGAGGGCGCGATCCATAGTTGCATGGCTGCGTGAGGATGTGGCCGCGTGTCGTGGGCGTAGTGACCAGTAGCAAGACGGTGCGCACACACGCTGTTCCGCCTGCAACGACTACTACGACTCAAGCTACGTGATGACGCATCCATCTAACTTAATACTTCCGCTGAAAGAAACACTGAATAGAACAACGTTGTGACTATTGTGAGTGATCGATTCCAACATCATCAAACCTCCTACTGAACAGTGAAGTCTAGATTTACACTCAAAAAAACCGGCTAAGTGCGAGTCCGACTCGCACACGAAGGGTTCCGTACCATAAACCTTAATTTTTATTATTTTTTGTTATAGCAGCAATAGAAATACACAATTTCAACTCTCTAGCTATTACGGTTCTTGAGATACAGCCCGCTGATAGACAGACGGACGGACAGCGGAGGCTTAGAAATAGGTTAGGTTCTGTTATAGGTTAAGTTGGTTCGGTGTATAGATTCCGTTGGTTACCCGTCGGGTACGGAACCCTAAAAACACTTAACAATTACAATCATCTTTTATCATCAATTATAATAATGGTTCCTCCTACTCCATGCACGCTCCGCCTAAAGGACCGTCCGTAATACCTATCGTGTGTAAGTTTTTGTTAAACGAGCAGTGCCCGGTGATCGTCCCCGCCATCAGTCGCAGGCTGCCCCTATCCAGTCGCAAAAGGCGTCTTGTCAGTTTCTTGTTTAGGGACGGCATGGCCTCCCTGGACTGCCTGCAGCATGGTGCCAAGGCCCACCAGCGTTCCGCTTGTTTGCGTGTGTGTTCTTGTAGCCATGTGCGCAGCTGGGTGAAAGGGAGTGGTACTATGGGTTTGGGTCTAACAGCCACAGCACCAGAACCTCTCCTGGCCAGCTCATCGGCTGCATCATTTCCTAGTGACCCGCTGTGTCCTTTTATCCACTGCAGCACAACACTGTGATGTTGTGGTTGGTCACCGTGATGCGTTCTAATGCATTGTGGAATTCTTGTATGAGTTTCGAGGTAGTGTTGTAACTTCCTGGTTTATCTTGGTTGGGGGGATGAATCTATACTAATCTATAAAGCTGAGGAGTTTGTTTGTTTGTTTGTTTACTTGAACGCGCTAATCTCAGGAATTACTGGTCCGATTTGAAAAATTCTCTCAGTGTTAGATAGCCCGTTTATCGAAGAAGGCTATAGGCTATATCATATCATCACGCTTAGACCAATAGGAGCGGAGCAGTAATGAAAATTGTGACGCAGACGAAGAAGCGCGGGTCAACTATCTATCTATCTATCTATATATATATAAATGAATCCCTATTTCCCTTGATCATCGCATCACGCTTGAAAGGCTGGACCGATTTCGATAATTATTTTTTTGTTGTGTGCTTTCTGGTCACGAGAAGGTTTTAGGCTATATATGACGCTATGTGCTTTGGAGGATGAGCAATATTCAAAAATGTCCGTTTTAACGACAGGCACAAGGTTCGATCCCCGGCCAGCAACAGTTATTATTTTTGTTTTTATTTTATCTTTTATACTTTATTTTTACACCAAAATATTGTCAAAAAAATAATAAAATGGGTTTTTTGCACTTAAAATAACATTTATATTTCACATTTTGCCAAACAGTTTAGTGGGGAATTGTTGTAAAAACCACAACTCAATACAACTTTGCAGATACTTTTGCGTCTTACCTTAGCAATGTTTATCATCACGATATACATTCAAGGAGCTGAGCAGCGAAAAACCATGACATTAATAAGATTGGCTATTTTAACACCTTGTCAACGGTGCTCATAGACCATCGGTTTAAAGACTGCCTTTCTAACGACTTGGTGTGGGTTCGAATCGAAAGTTGTGATTTTTTTTAATTTAGTTCATTTTTTAAATTATTAAATTCCTTTCTTTTTTATTTTTACTAATATATTTATACATTGATAACATTTTATTATTGTATTTTGTATTTTTTTTTTGCCATTTATCTATGTCAAAGTATAATGGCCCACATGTTAAATGATAAATAACAGAACGCAGCACGTTCAAAGGTACAAAACCATTGTAGATAACTTTTACACATAAACCGGATAGGAATTGTGGCAATTTACATGAAATCAACATTACATAATGCTGATACCCATAATGCCATCTATTGACCTCAAGTCAGCATGAGAATTACATCAAAACATATTTTTTAGTTATTATTGGTAATTTTAAGACGTCTGAAAAAAAGGGATTCTTTTGATACCTTAAAAAATATCGTTCTGAATAAATTCCTATGAATAAAAATAAAACAAACTCAGAACTATTATTTAAACAGTTCATCTTCAGATTCCATAGATGGCGTTAAGTATTTTATCTCATTTTTTTAAATCGTCAACAGGCGTCCGCCCTTATTTGCTAAGCTTAACTAGAGTTGCTCAAAAATGAATCTTTACGGGTCTAGGGCCTGGGAATCACGTCATACCACCAGCGAGCAGCTGGCGTAGTCCCATGGTAGAAGAGTCGCGAAAAGGGTTGAATTAGATTGGTTAATCGGATGTCTAACTGGGTTTTAAAAACTTAAATCGGTTCGATTACATTCCCAATTCGAAATAAATTGAGAATTAACTTGATTCATCAAGTAGTTTCTTAACTTGGTAGTTTGTAGAAGAAGAAAAATGCGAACATGATATAAAAAGGCCATTCAAATGCGCATTATTTTACGAATACTGTTAAAAATTGCCGATGGCATACACCACAATCAAAAGACGGTTAGGTTATTTTAGAAGATAGCCAATGTTGTCTGTTGCTTCAGCATTAATTCATTACTTCTGTGAACGGGGTATCCACCGACCAAGCAGACCATTAATACGAATAATATTGACAAATGTTTTTGGGAAAAATAAGTGAAATATTTCCATGAAAACGCAAAGGAAGAAAATGATATTACCATCCGATCAAATTTTATGATTTCTATTTAAATAATTAATTTATAAAAAACTTTGCAAAGGTACTTGGCTGAAAGACACACGTATTCAAAAACTGGCATAGTAGCTGAAATAAGATCACTACGTAATCGCTGCAGGCATCTGTGTCAAGATGCTAAAAGACGCTTTTTTCATGAACAACTCGACAACCGCAGTTCCTCCGATGTATGGAAATTTCTGAAGTTTGTTGGCATAGGCAAATCTTCTATCAGCCAGTGTAAGGATGTTAACCTCAATGAGCTGAATAAGCATTTCTCTCACCTTCCCTTTTCTCTTGATCCTTGTGTTAAAGCTGCGACACTGGAAAGTATTTCTGGTTTGCCATTGCCACAATGTCCTCACTTTGAATTTAACGATGTTACCGAGGATGACGTTAAGAAATCTATTCTTGCTATTACTTCTTCTGCGGTTGGTAATGATAAATTATGCTCCAGAATGATTTTTCTTATCCTTCCTTCATTACTTCCTGTTCTCACTCACATTTTCAATCATTCGTTTACTGCTTGCTCCTTTCCGTCGGTCTGGAAACAGGCTCACATTATACCTTTACCCAAAACTAATAATCCATCTTTATTAACTCATTTTAGACCTATTTCTATTCTTCCATTTCTTTCTAAAGTGTTTGAGCACTTGGTTCATAGACAGCTATCTTTTTTCTTAACGTCAAACTCAATAATATCCCCCTTTCAATCCGGTTTTAGAGCGGGTCACAGTACAGTTTCTGCACTCATTAAAGTAACTGACGATATCCGCTGGGCTATGGAGAATAAATCGCTGACTGTCCTTGTATTGCTTGACGTTAGTAGCGCCTTCAACTCAGTGGATTTCGACATCTTGCTGGGTTTACTCAAATCTATTAATCTCTCTTCTTCCGCTATAGCCTGGTTCAATTCATATCTTCGGGATCGCTCTCAGTGTGTCCGCCTTGATGAGTCCTTCTCTGATTGGTGTAGCCTCACTGAGGGTGTTCCTCAGGGTAGCGTTCTCTCTCCTCTTCTTTTTCGATTTTCATTAACTTCGTTACCAGAGTTATCTCTTCCAGTTTCCATCTTTATGCAGATGACCTGCAGCTTTACCGACACTTTACTCTAGCTGACATGGATTCGGCCATTGCTGCTATGAATCATGACTTGTCTTCTATCGGCAGTTGGGCCAAGTCATTTGGCTTGCAGATCAACCCAACGAAATCTCAGGCCATGATCATAGGCAGCAGATACGTTCGCACTGCTGCTGTTGTTTCATCGATTCCGCCCTTATATCTCGATGGTGTCCGTATCGATTACACCGATACTGCTAAAGATCTGGGTGTTATTATTGACTCCAATCTTTCCTGGCGTGCGCAGGTCAATGAGGTTAGCCGAAAGGTGTATTTTTCATTTCATTCGCTGAAATGCCTTCAGTCTGTCTTACCTTTAAAGACGAAAATCTCTTTGGCCCAAACTCTAATTCAGCCGATTATAGATTTTGCCGACGCCTGCTACCTGGATGCTACTGAGGAGCTATTAAACAAGCTTGAGCGACTGCAAAATTTATGTATTCGATTTGTGTTTGGTCTACGCAAGTATGATCATGTTTCTCACCTTCGCAAGGAACTCAAGTGGCTCCCTATCCGTCTTCGCAGGAACACTCGGATTCTTTGTCTCCTTTTCAACATCCTTCATAACCCTTCTTATCCCTCTTACCTGCGTGAGCGTATTTCTTACGCTCGGCCTAGTGACGCTCCGTGCAGATCACACCTCAGATCTATCCTTAACACCCATCCTCATAAATCCAGCTACTATTCTTACTCTTTCTCTGTCCATGCAGTTAGTTGTGGAACTCACTTCCGCCTAGCATTAGAGATTTAAAGTCTATTTCTCTTTTTAAGAAGCGTCTTAAAGAGCACTATCTTTCCTCTCAACTATGATAGTTATATATGTATATATATATATTTGTATATATTTATTTTATAATATTGTGTTCGGTATAGGTATATATTTTATGTATATTTTATTTTTATCTGTTAATTTAATTTTAAGGCTTTACACACTCTTCTTGTCTTGTTTTTACACACTTTTGTCTACATTTCTTTTTCATTTCTCCTGTCGCAGGTCTGCTGGAAGAAATTTCATTAGAAATAAGCAGTACCTTTGTACTAATATTATAATGTTAAATTTCACTATTTTTCTGTGTGTACATAAATAATAAAATAAATAAATAAATAAATAAGATTTTGGTTGATTGTTCCGGCATGGCTTAAAACTGTTCCATTCCCAGTGTAGTAACAGTTCAGTTTCATTGCCTGGGGATCTACAGTTTCACCCTCCAGTGGATCATGGGAAGCTGTAGATCCGCAGGCAATGACGCCAGAAACGAACTTTGCGAAGAGAGTTTCCGAGACGGTACTGCTGGACCTGTACCCACTTCTCCTCTTATCTTTCTCACTGATTCGTACATGAATTTGCCAGAGATCAACTGAACTTCAAGACAACAAATGGTCACCGTCTACAAATTACAGTGCTGCCTATACATGCGACTAACTAAGCGACTTCTCAACCCAAGTAGAGATACCCTCCGAATAATAATAGGTATAATTACGGCACATAAGCGGAACATGGGCACTGCGGCACAATGGATCGATGATTTAAAAAAGGTGGCTGGCAGTAGATGGACGTGGACTGCACAAGACCGGGATGGTTGGCGCTTTGTGGGAAGCTTACATTTAACAGTGGACGGCAATTGCCTGAAATGATGATGATGATGATAGTCGCCAGTAGACAGCCCAATGTACAGAGGTTGCTTCGATACCGAGAAATCAGTAGCCCACTTCATTCTGGAAATGAGGCCTTTGCTGCCCGACTTTTTTCAAATTAAACGTTTCTCATTACGAAAAATTACTAAGGTTGGTCGGCGTTTTGAACAGAAGAGGTGATACAGCATTTCCCTTGCATTCTAAGGGGGTCAAGCAATGCCAAAAGTTGACTGTTGGTATATCTTATGCCACAATGGTTGCTGGTTGCTCACAATGGGCCTCATCAGAATGCTTAAAGTCACTGAAAGGGCAGTGGAGAGGGAAACGCTTGGAGTTTCCTTGCGTGATCGAATCAGGAATGATAATATTCGTAGAGAACCAAGGTTACCGACACAGTCTGAAGCATCGCCAAACTAAAGTGGCAGTGGGCAAGGCATATTGCTCGCAGAACAGACCGTCGATGGGGCTGAAAAACTCTGGTGTGACGACTGCGTACCAGAAGACGCAACGTTGAAAAGCCTCCCACAAAGTGGACCGATGAAGATTGCGGGTAGCCGATGGATGCGAGATGCGCAGAACCGGTCATTTTGGCAACGCTTGGAGCTATGGCGACGCTATGTCTAGCAGTAGAGGTCTTTTGGCTGATTTGATGATATCTTATCTTAGCGATCTTACCTAGCAATATCAAACTATATGACGTACACGCAAATGAAGTCACGTGCAACAGCTATCTTTTTTGTAATCTTTTAATGTATAAAAATCTCGGATCACAGTGTTTGTCATCGAACTACTCCGAAATGGCTCGACCGATTTATATGAAATTTTTGTGTTAATTTATATGGCAAAACAACGTTTGCTGGGTCAGCTAGTAAATGAATATATTGGCAGAGAGTACACTTGTGCTTTTATTTGATCATACAGTAGTTACACAATGACACTTAATTTTTACATACAGTTAATCCACGTCACGACAACACTACTCCGAGTGGGGCTCACCGAACGACTGGCTTGCCCGCGTCGCCTGTGCATTTTCTATGAGAATGCTTACATTGCAATTGCTGACGCTGTACGGTCGCTACATCTATTTCCCCTTTATTTTTAAAAATATTAAGGATGTTTTATAACCACACTACTTTTTACAAAAGTGTTTATTAGTTACTAGGTTTTTACAGAACCAACTTCAATTTTACGTTTGTGTACTGGACTTTAAGTTTAGTTAGCTTGTTGTTTGCATCAGCAGAGTGTGCCGGTGACGTTTTCAGAGTCATGTTACTTGTAGGACGTTGATTGTAAACAATGGTCTGAGAATGACATAGCTTACGGTTATTAAAAATATTCTTAGTCTCTAAGGCCTTATTCTAACGTATTATTTAAAAATTCTTTTCACTCTATACTTTAATGGTAGCTGCCACGGTGTTCGCCCTGCCATAAAACTAAAAAAAAAATATCATCCCTTGGGACCTGCAGCGTTCCCATGGTAGCGCCGTGTGAATTCATTCATTTCTTCGCTACTCGCATTCTTCTTTCTTTCATACTATGTATTTCGCCTGTTTGCCAGGTTGCAAAAAAAGAGTATCTAATTAAAGTAATTGCATTTTATAATACCTTTATGTAATGACAACGCTGGACATCAAAACTGCTCTTAATATGCTATTAATTTGTTCTTGGGCTGGCACTGCGATAAGCATTTGTTTGCCAATCCAACTTTTTATTGTAGCGTTGCATTTCGTGTACATGAAGTACACGATTATTATGCCAACAATTGTTGGTAGTGCTATCTGTGTTATACTAAGCTGCGAGAGTTATTTCTCAACTTCTGATATATTAGAGCCTCCTTGTGCAATAATAACTTGGTCTTTGCTTTGAATTTTACCCATGTTGACAATTTACACAAGTACTTGCTGTATACTGAATGATATTATTCTAATATTGAGGTACTGTTAGGTTGCTGCCCAGTTTGTCTTGTATCAGCAATTCCAGTGTCCAATTTCAATATTTGGTTTATGGTGACTCGTTATGTTTTATAAAAACAATTTTTATAAGGTATTGTCATTCATTCATTTATTTATTGCATCAAATATGGTAGGTATAAGTTCTTATCAATATTCAATAATAATTACTACATTGTTGCAAGTTAACATTATTTTGCGTTATTATGATGTATGATGGACATGCTGTGTATGTTTATATGTTAAACCTTACTGGGCGTTTTACGACTCGACCGCTGCTTGTGGTGCGAGTAATAACGTTTTCACTAGCGTTTTTTTATCAGAATGCCGTTCTTTATATTACTTGGTTTTTCGTTTGCTATTTTGGGCTCCAAACAACTATCACTTTTATTTTGCGGTTTGCGTTTATCGATGACGGTTCAATGTTTTGATCGTCATGTGAGTTTAATAGAATAGAAAAGAATAAAATAATCGTTTATTTGCACAGAAAGTAGGTACAATATACAGATGTTATTATTATTAGGGGAGCCATATACTTTCTACCTTGATTAGGCATGCAAAAAGTAATATAAAGCTAATAAATTCAATTAAACAATACAACCACAACACTACAAGCATAATTCAAGCATATTGATAAAATAAATCATTAATCAAATTCACAAATAAAAAGATCTTACCTACGAAAAATGCCAGTGAATATCCATAACATTCATTATTCAGGTCAGAGTCAATAGCATCTTAGGTTAATATGTATTTTTCTGTACAATTTAATATAATTAAAAATGTTTTATTAAAAATAGATACAGAATTTTAATATTAATTTAAAATTTATCGTTCAAAAAATCGTCTATCGAATAATAACATTTTTTTGTCAACAAATCTGTCAACTGCTTCTTGAAAACTGGAACAGTCTGTGTTTTTATTCTATCGGGCATTTTATTAAATATTGTCGGACCCATATATAACACACTTTTCTTTAATAAGGCGGTGTCATAACTACTCTTATTCAGCATGTTTTCATATTGTTTTCGTATTGGCCTATTTCTATTATCAGATGCTTTATTAAAAAGATGCATATTTGACTTGACGAAAACAGCAATTTCAAAAATATAAAGAGATGTGAATGTAAGTAATTTTAGGGACTTAAACATAGGTACGCAGCTATCTGTTACTGTTAAATTGCACATTGCTCTTAGACATCGTTTTTGAGCCTTGAACACCTGTTCTCTCAGGCTACAATTTCCCCAAAATATTAGTATGCAACCAATCTCGTGGCCGTGCTCACTTTTTTAGACAGGTTAAAAAGAACATATGCAGCTATACTTAGTTTTTTGCACACTTCTTCTGCTTGTGTCTTCCATGTTAGTTGGCTATCTATCATTATACCTAGGAATTTAGCAGCAGTTACCTCTTCAACTTTTTGATCATTATAATAAAGATTTAAGAGAGGTGGAATTCGTTGATAAAAATGCATAACATTTGTTTTTTGAATATTAATTTATTACTAAGTTATTATGTTCTAGCCAATGTATAATATCTGTTAATGTATTATTTATGTTCTCTGCATATGAATTTCTGTCAAGGCATTTAATCAAAGCAGTGCTATCGTCAGCGAAAAGAACCATGGGATGTTTAATGTGTCTTGGCAAGTCATTAATGTACAGTAAAAATAATAGGTACGCTGGTTTTATTCGGTCTATAGAGATGTTGCTAATAACGCTTGGCAAATGTACTGTGAATATTTTATCGTTTCTCTCCGGTTCAATGATTCGTATGGTGGTTGCAATGATTTTTTCCCATATCCCGAGCTCTGGCTGTACAAAAATGGTCCTGGAGTCCCTATGTTGACTTAGTTTGGGTTTTAAATTATTAATGGTTTCCCTTACGTGTTGGACATATTCGTGTGAATCGTAAAACTGTGTTTTGGTGTTGTCGTAAAATTCTCCTGGCAATCTTAAAGTGGAACCATACACTAATTGTGCCGCGCTAACGTTAGTATCGCACCGTGGTGCAGCCCTGAGTCCTAACAGAACCGTTGGCAACTCTGCTAACCAATTTTCGTTGTTCAACTTTGCCTTAAGTGCTATTATTAACGACCTATGCATTCTTTCCACAGCACCGTTTCCTTGGGGGTGGTAGCCAGAAGTGCGTATTTTATCTACTCCTAAAAATTGCATTAAGTGTTTGAATATCTCGCTTTCAAATTGCCTGCCCTCTTGTTAGTCTCAAGGGACAGCCGAAACGAACGATCCAGTTTTCGTATACGATTTTTGCTACTGTATATGCCAAAATGTCTGATACTGGTATCTTTGTCTAGCATCCTTATCAGATATCGATGGCCTTCCTGTGAAGTAGGTAACGGTCCGACAATATCGACGTGTATGTGTTCAAATCGGTCGCAGTCTCCTGACTGCGACCGATTTCCTAATTGGCCTAATTCTGACAGAGTGTGTCGATATACACTCTGTCAGAATTAGGCTTTTGGCTGCCTTTTGGCACCGGATACATGACTTTGCTATCCTACTGACGTCTTTGTTCATGACTATCCAGAAATATCGATCAGCCATCATGCGTATGTAGTTCTGGGTGACTGATGTTGTGTATGGTTTCGATAGCTTTATCGCGAAACTGTACTGGTAGGTACATTCGTTCCTTACCAGTTGATGTTTCAAATGTGATGTGATGCTCTGTGCTTGCAATTTTGTGTTGACTGAAACGCAAACTACTGTGACGTTATTAGCGCCACTGATGTGTTTTATTTTGTTGTAAACTCGCTAATGAACATAATCTGCCTGGTTCGCCTGGGGGTTTCCTTTTCGCTACCTAGTTTACTAAATAAATACACTGAGGGTTTGTGGTCTGTGTAGATCACTACTTCGCGGCCTTCTATTAGTTTTCTAAAATGTACTATCGCCAAGTATATGCCTAATAACTCTCTATCGTATGTACTGTACTTTTTTTGGGCTTCAGTGAGCCGCTTGGAGAAAAACTTAGAGGACTCCAGTTGTTACCTTCGCGTTGCTGCAATACCGCTCCCACGCTGCTGTCAGATGCGTCTGTCATCAATGCCAGGTTCCCCAAACCTGGTAGGGGGTGTGTCAACAAATCTGCTTTTATTAAACTGACCCTACTTTTTTCGAACTCGCATTCCGCCTCCTTTGTCCATTCGATGATAGTCTTGTCTTTTTTCTTTGAGTTGTGGAGGTATTTGTTCATTTCTGTTTGGTCCTGAGCTGCGTGTGGAATGTGTGATCTATAAAAGTTTAACATACCTAGGTATCTGCGTAGTTCTTCTACTGTCTTTGGCCTTGGGTACTCGCTTATCATTTTGACCTTGTCCTGCAGGGGCCGAATACCTTCCGTGGATACTTCGTAACCTAGAAAATCTAGTTTTTCTTGTCCAAAACTACACTTAGATATATTTTTATTGTGATGCCAAATGCATTAAATCGTTTAAAAACTTCCTTTAGGTGTCGCTTGTGTGCAGCAGCGTCGACGGAAGCTATGATGACGTCATCCGCGAATGAGTATAGAAAGTCCAATCCCTATAACACACTGTGGTCCATGAATCTTTGAAAGGTTTGGGCTGCGTTGCGCAAACCGAAGGGCATTCTGGAAAATTCATATAATCCGAATGGGGTGATAACTGCTGTTTTTTCTATGTCATCTTTATTTACTGGAATGCTGTTGTAGGCCCTATTAATATCTAGGCTAGAGAATACCTTTTTGCCTGCTAATGTTTACGTGAAATCTTGTAGTCTAAGGACGGGGAATCTATCCGGCTTAGTCATGGCGTTTAGCATTATATAATCGCCACACAGTCTAATGTTGCCGTCCTTTTTTGGAACTATGTGTAGTGGGCTGGCCCATGCGCTTTTGCTGGGCCTGCAAATACCCAAGTCTAGCATGAGTTGAAATTCGTTCTTAGCTTTAGCATATCTGTCTGGGGGCAGTGGGTGTGCGCGTGAGAGCACCGGTCCGCCGCTGGTCTCGATGTAATGGCACACATTATGTTTTGGTACCTCTTTAAATGAAAATGGCTTAGTTAAACTCGGATACTTTGCTAATAAATCTATGTATGGGTGATCATCTACTATTGTCTTAATCGTGGGTTGGTTGGAGTCCGAAATGCAACCTACAACCCTCATTTGGGTTTCGTTATCAATCAGTTGGCGGCCGCTTAGGTCTATTCACAATTTATACTTTACCAGGAAATCCGCGCCTATTATTAGTTGCTTTACATCCGCCACAATAAATACCCATCTAAAGTTGCGACGTAGCCTAAAATTTAGTGCTTTTGTTATTAGTCCATATGTTTCTATTAGTGTGCCGTTCGCCACGAACAATCTTTTGATGCACTCTTTACACTCACGAAATTACGCGGATATACCGATACATTTGCGCCACTGTCAATTAGGAATTGTATGCCTGTATTAACGTCCATTACACTTAGGCGGTGGTTCACTCTTGGAGCACAGATCTCCGCCACTCTCCGCTCCGCTTCTAGTTTTCCGGCTTGTTCTCTCTTTCTCTCAGTTGCACGGGTCCACGCATTTGTTGGCGCGTTGTCCGAAGCGAAAGTGGTATACGCAAAGCCAATTTGGGCCTTGCGGGGTTCGTCGTCTGCTGATGCTGCAGTCTCGCGATCTTGATCTGTAATTTTGTCTTCCCCAGTTGTTGTACTTCGGTCTTGAGTTACGGCTCTCCAAGCTCTTGATGCGAGACAACCACACATACTAACTTAATTATAGGATATAAACATACACAAAAATCATTTAAAGTTATTATTACAAAAATTTTGAACAGATCAACAGTAGAGGAATGTGAAATAGTAGATTGTAAAAAGCAAATAAAATAACAAAAAAATAAAACCGGCTTCCAAAATCAAAACTCTACAAAGTAAAAAATAACTTTAATTTCGGAAGTCGGTGTTTTTGGTTATTTCGTTTTTGAATACAAATGTGTGCTAAAAAAGTTTAGCACACATTTGTTGGCGCGTTGTCCGAAGCGAAAGTGGTATACGCAAAGCCAATTTGGGCCTTGCGGGGTTCGTCGTCTGCTGATGCTGCAGTCTCGCGATCTTGATCTGTAATTTTGTCTTCCCCAGTTGTTGTACTTCGGTCTTGAGTTACGGCTCTCCAAGCTCTTCATGCGTTCCCCTAGACTTCTTATTTCGGCGATTATGTCTGTCGTTTCTTTAGGTGCGTCTATTTTGCTAATATTATATTTTGTCGTAATTGTTTCCATTATTTGGTCCGTTACCGATGCCAAGATCTCTGTGTCTTTTGACTCTGTGGCTGCTAGAACACTACTCACAGTGGTAGGCAAGTGATTCTTCCATAGAACTGTCAATGTTTCATCAGTGACTTTTCCACGTGCCAGGTCTTTCATTTTCCGCAGCAGCTGCGATGGTTTTTGATCTCCCAGTTCCATTTCTCCTATCAGTTTCTGCACTTGCCGGGCTTCAGACTGCGCGTAAATGTTGCATAATCGCGTTTTTAGAGCCTCATACTTTTCTGATGCAGGTGGGTCCAGTAATATGTCCGAAACCTGCAATAACACCTCCTTGCCTAGCATGGACACCACGACCTGGTACCTGGCCTCGTCGGATGCCTTTTGTGGGTTCAATGCCGCTTATGTTTGTATGAACCACAACTTGTGAATTTGTGCTGCCACTGAAATGCTGTTAACCTGCTGCTCTTCATTCAACACTTCCTTCACCTTTTCTGATGCTATTATTTGATTTTTCAAATTATTATGCAAGGCACTTTCCACGTTGTAGTTGAATCACCCGACTTAGTTATGTGTAACAAGATATACTTTCCTGCTTGATCACGTCGGGGTCACTAATGTAACTTCCTGGTTTATCTTGGTTGGGGGGATGAATAAATGAAGATATTGGCAGAGAGTTCACATGTGAGTTTATTTGATCATACAATAGTTACACAATGACACTTAATTATTACATACAGTTAATCTAAGTCACGACAACACTACTCCGATTGGGGCTCACCGAACGACTGGCTTGCCCGCGTCGCCTGTGCATTTTCTATGCGAATGCTGACATTGCAATTGCTGACGCTGTACAGTCGCTACAAGTGTAATGTTTTCTTGAATTTAAGAACTGAGGTGCTGTCGGAGAGTATGCGAATGTTGGTATCCGTGACTCTCCTGGCTTCTATGGCATAGACCGTTAAGATAATGTTCATGCATTCCGCCTGGTAGACGGTGTTGAATTTACCTTGCGGACTGGATATTTTGATGTTAAGATCGTTGGAGTAAACTTCAACTCCGGTTCCGTCGCTTGTTTTTGATCCGTCAGTGTATGTTCAGCTCTTTGGGACCTGAGCGATCGTCCAGTTCCTGCGCTAGCACTATGTTGTAGTGCTTCTGGAAAAGCGTATTTCGGGCTTTGTCGTTGGGTGAAGTCATCATGGGTTGCCACCAAACAGCATCCTCCATGATGCGCGTTTGCTTAATTCTGGAGTCTGTTCTTAAGGTGCCAGATATGCTGAACCTGAGAGCCGCCAGGGCCGCCACCTCCCGCGCTATAAGATGTAGTGTGGTTGTCCTAGCATGGCCTGCAGGCCCGCAGTGGGCCTTGTAGCCTATGTTCCGCTACTTGGCTAGACAAGTCATAAAACGATATTAAACTGAGTCATCGGCCTAGCTGTTTATTAGTATGCCGGGGTTTTACTTAGGTCGTCACTGATGAGACGCGCCGTTCATAAGGAAAGCGGCGGGCTATGGATGATGCACCCATTTGTATGTGGGCTCCACGTTACTAAGTCGCTATGCCGAACGTGAAGGCCTAATTCAATGCGGCGTACTTTATTTCAGCCGAATTAAAATCAGCTGGACGTGAGGTAGCCGCATTATTAGCATTAGTTATATAAAAGCTAAACGAAGTGGATCTAGTGCTTACCCACAGACTATGACTGACGGACAGATTATAACATCCAATGGCTCTGAAATCTGCAATCTTTTTGCCAATCACTTTTCGTCCGTATACACATCTGATGATAATAAAGAATTTAAATTGCAAGACAAGTTTTCTACAATCTCTATATAGTAATAGTCAGTGCTTGAGTACCCCGGTAGTCGATCGTGAATATTTGCTTAAAAAACTAGAAACAATTAATGTTAGCAAGGGACCGGGAGCTGATGGCATACCACCTATTTTCATTTCGTCCTGCGCAACAGCTCTTGTTTCTCCTTTACTGATAATTTTCAATGAGTCGCTAGCCTCAGGGACTTTTCCGTTAGAATGGAAAAAAGCGAAAGTAGTTCCAGTATACAAGTCGGATAGCAAAGCTGCCATTTCTAACTACAGGCCTATTTCAATACTATCCGCTTTCACAAAGATTTTTGAATCTTTTGTTTGTCCATACATTCAGCATCATTTTAAAATCTACCTAAGTGACGATCAGCATGGTTTTGTAACTGCGAGATCTACAACTACGAACTTAGCAACTTTCACGGAGTCAGTTATTCGGGCAGTGGATAAAAACAAACAATTTGACGTAATCTATACGGACTTCAGTAAGGCATTTGACAAAATGTCACATGCCATACTAATCTACAAACTTGCAGATTACGGTGTATCAAGGTCCCTGCTAGAATGGTTCAAATCATATCTATCCGAACGAAATTTCTACGTCGTTGTGAACGGATTTAAATCTTCTGAGCACATAATAACCTCTGGCGCTCCTCAAGGTTCGCATTTAGCTCCGATATTATTTAATATATTTATTAATGATCTTCCCCAATGTTTCTGTCATTCAGAACCTTACTTATATGCCGATGATTTGAAGTTTGTACGAATGATTGAATCCACAACAGATAGCGAGCTTCTACAGAACGACCTTAACAGAGTTATTGAATGGTGTCAAAATAACAGAATGCAGCTGAATTCTGACAAATGTTATCACGTTGAGTATACGAGAAAAAATAACCATGTTAGTTCAGAATACTTTATAAACCAAGTTAAAGTAAAAGAACAAGATTTAATCAAGGATCTAGGTGTAATTTTTGATAGGAAAGTAAGCTTTATACCTCACATTGAATATATTATTAAAAAATCATCTAAAATGTCAGGCTTCTTACTTCGTACCACTAGGAGTTTTCGTAAAAGCAACACCAAAATAATGTTGCACAACAGTCTCGTGCGAAGCATCTTAGAATATTGCAGCGTTGTGTGGAGACCTCATTACACCACTCATATGCTGCGGTTAGAACGAGTGCAGAAGCGTTTTGTGTGGCACCTAGCTTTTTGTGAAATGAAATCTAAGCAACTACCCTCCTACAAAACTCGCCTGCATTATTGCAGAATGCACACATTGTCCACACGCAGAAACGTCACCGACGCTATATTTTTGTATAGCGTCATAAGAAATCGATTTGACTGCTCTAAATTGTTGAGTCTTATTAGATTCCATGCTCCATCTAGATACCCGAGAAATATCATTACACCGCTATGCCCACCTCTACGTAGGACTGTTCTTGGCACAAACTCACCCATACCTAGATTGTGTAAAATGTTCAATGGCTGCAGTGATTTACTGGATATACAAGAGGACAGTGTTAATAAAGTTATTGAAGTGATTTTAAATAATTCTCTCGCAAAAACTTGAGTCATCACTGTACCTAACAATTTCAAATTTAATTTAATTTAATTTAATTCAATTCATTAATTTATTATACCACAATAGATCAATTACTTTTCCAATTAATCTAATCAATGCACTGACCCAAATTTTATATTTATTTATATAATCTTATATTTCTGCATTTAAATATAATGATTTTAATTGATGTATTTTTCTTCCTTTTAATAATTAATTTACGATATTGCATTTTCATGTTATAATTATGTTATTTTTATTATTATTCGAATGTTATAACTAATTTTATATTAAGATCAAACTAACAAAATTTTTTGTTAAAATAATTAATTTTGTAATTTAAACCGTTTACTGTATATGTGGTGTTAGCCTTTAAGTGATTGTTACACTTGTAAATGTTTCTTTGTCAATTGTAATGTATTCTTTTATGTGTAAACAATTGTTGGCTAACCTAATAAATAAATAAATAAATTATATTCCAACGGCATTTTTCAATCCGGCACGCCTACTTGTAATACGGCGTGCTATACGATTATGGCAGTGACAGTGTATGAAAAACCTCAGTGTTTCACATTGGGAAGCAAAAAAAGCCAGTGTTAAAGCAGCCCTTTATGAAATCAGTGCCATCCGATGACGGTTTAATAACTTTGTCTTTTAAAACTCTGAAAACTGATGTTCAAGTCTCTCATGAGGTTACCACTTTAGCGAACAGTAAAAAGAAAAATCGGCCAATATTTCATTGGTTGTTTGGTATGCATACTTTTTAGGGTTCCGTACCCAATGGGTAACCCCGTGGGGTAACCAACAGAACCCTATTACTAAGCCTCCGCTGTCCGTCCGTCCGTTCTATTGCCGCTATAACAACAAAGAATATAAATTAAAGTTTATGGTACGGAACCCTTCGTGTGCGAGTCCTACTCGTACTTGGCTGGTTTTCAAATAAATATATTTAACCATTGACAACGTTACTGAAAACATTTACTTTGATAACATAATGGAAGTTCACCAATAGAAAGGCTAGAAAAGTACATATTTTTTAACAGACTTCTTCAAAAAGGAGGAGGTTCTATGTTCGGTTGTATGTATCTTTTTTTTTTATGTATGTTCACCGATTTCTCCACCAATTCTGGACCGATTTTAAAAATTCTTTTTTCATTCGAAAGCCTATACTTGTGAGGTGGTCCCATTGTCACCAAGTTAGAATCTGATCATGGGATCCCATGAAAATCGAGGGAAACCCTCAAATTTTATAAGCACATACACGGTTTTTCATAAACTTTCTAACGCAATTCAGATATTTGTGTCTGGTAATCACTGATGATGGAAGGTATAAGTCAGAATCTGATGATGGGATCCCATGAAAAATGTTTGTTCAGCGATATTTTCGCCAATTGTTAACAGATTTGGATGATTCTTTTTTGTTTGGAAGAGTATTTTCTCGGACTGGAAGAACTTCGAAAGAAGAGTTCCGTTGCCTATATGGCAACGGAACTCTTCAATAAATGATAGCAGATGGATCGAGATTTCTGAAATCGCATGTCTGTTGATTGTTTACACCAGTTCATAACATAACATCACGCCGGCACGCTGTGTTTGTGGTTTCACTTTTTAGTGGTACCTGCGTTCCACTAAAAAGTGAAAAAAAAAAAAAAAATAACAAAAAATAAAACCGGCTTCCAAAATCAAAACTCTACAAATTGAAAAATAACTTTAATTTCGGAAGTCGGTGTTTTTGGTTATTTCGTTTTTGAACACCGACTTCCGAAATTAACGTTATTTTTTACTTTGTAGAGTTTTGATTTCAGAAGTCAGTTTTATTTTTTTGTTATTTTATTTGCTTTTTTACAATCTACTATTTCACATTCCTCTACTGTTGATCTGTCAAAAAATATTGTAATAATAATTTTAAATGATTTTTGTGTATGTTTATATCCTATAATTAAGTTACTATGTATGGTTGTCTCCTAATCGTGCAATAAAGAATATTATTATTGTTATTTATACATGTATTGTTCTCGGCTAGTTGGGTAGCCGGCAAATGCTAATAGCACGGGCCTAACCCAAGTGGTTATCAGCTGGGTTAATAGTTAAAGAGGGTAAGTTTGAGTGAGTAAGTTGGTGCGGGTTGTCTGGTTCACATTGTAAGAACTTTCTCACAAGTCTGCACGTATTTAGTATCACTGCCTTCTGCATCAGGTGGTAGGTATTAGAGGGCAGGTTCAGGGAAGTAAGAGACTGGTGAAGTTGTTTTGGCATTACTCCTGTTGTTGATAATACTATAGGAACTATTGTTACTTTTTGCAGATTCCAGAGTCAAATTATCTCGTCTTTTAATTTGATATTCTTAGATAACTTTTCTGCAATAGTACTTTGTATGTTGTGTGTGTTTGGTATAGCTATGCCAATGAGGTATCCAGTTTTGTTTGTTTTATTTATGAATGTGATGTCTGGTCTATTGAAGTGGACGGTACGGTCAGTAAAAAGCGCACGATCAAAATATAATTTTGATGTCGGGTTTTCTAGCACGGTTTCGGGAATGTATTTGTAGTAAGGCATTATGGAGTCAATTAACTTATATTGGTGTGCTAGTTTCTGGTGTATGATGTTAGCAACTTGATCGTGTCTATGTTTGTAGTCTGTCTGGGCTATTGATTTACATGCACCTGTAATATGCTGGATGGTCTCTGGTGAACTATTGCACTTTCTGCAGGTATCATTGCTTAAGTTTTTTATAATATGTTTCCTATAATTTTTAGTTTCAATTATTTGGTCCTGTATTGCGACCATGAAGCCTTTAGTCTCCGGGAAAAGCTTGCCTCGTTTAAGCCATGCGTTCGACGCTTCCTTGTCGACATTTACTTGGGTTAATACTTGACAGTGTCTTTCGTGTAAAGACTTTTGACTCCATTCAAGTTAGTTTGGTTTTGTTGTCGGTTATTTTTTGGTTTTTATTTAGAGATTAGAGATTTAGAGGTGTCAAATGATGGTCGTTATTTGTAATAAGTTTGATTAGTGTAGAAGATTCAGTTTTAGTAAAGAAATATTGTCTTAATGTTGTGATTTAATTGTTGTGTAAGTTCAAAATATCGATTAGCCTCCTTCTTTTCTTGGCAATATCACCCTTTGCACGCACGATCTTGGGTGGTGTTTACGGAATTTCGTCATGGTGGTATTTAATTTGCGCTGTAGATTTTTTAAATCTGTTTTGGTCCAGTTGATAATGCCGAAAGAATAGGTAAGCACGGGTATAGCAAAAGTGTTTAGTGCCTTTATTGTATTCCTTGAATAAAGTTGTGTTTTTAGAATACTATTTATTTGGTGTTGAAACTGTTGTCTTAATTTTTGTTTGGTTTCTCTCTGGTTTATTTGGCGCGATTGGTTGTATCCTAAATATTTATAAGTATCGTGTTCATTTAATGGTTCAATGTGTTCTCCTGTTTCTAATGTGTATTGGTGATGATAGTATTGTCCTGCTTTGACTGAATTTATTTTGCATGTATCAATACCAAATTCCATTTTAACATCATTAGTAAATTTTTCTGTAAGGTTTGCTAGTTCATTGCGTTGACTTTCACTTTTAGCATATAGTTTTATGTCATCCATGTAGAGTAGGTGATTTAAGGCGTTATTATGTGCCTTAAGCTGACCACTGTTGGAATCTTTTATTTCGGCTGATGACTCCAGCATGGCTAAAAACTGTTAAATTCTCAGTGAGCCCATGATACATCATGACCAGCTCAGTGGGTCTAAAAGGCCACTTTTGCAGAATCAGAAAGCAAATCACGCTACCCGACACTGTGAAATTTTCCGAATCAACCTTGAACCTAATTCGTTAGCGATAAAGATAAAAATGATATGCTGTTAGGAAGATAAGACAGCTAACAGACGTAGAAACCGCACGTTTGATCTATTTTAGCTACTTCCACAGCATTATGTCGTACGGTATTTTGCTGTGGGGTCGGGCTGCTGACATTGAATCCATATTTATTTTACAAAAGAGAGCTGTCAGAGCCCTTTATAATCTGCGTTGTCGCGATTCTCTAAGGGAACTTTTTAAAAACATTAATATTATGACAGTCCCTTGCCAATTCATATATGAAAATTTTATGTATGTATGGAAAAATCGTCATCTTTTTAGTAAAGTTAGTGATAGACATAAATTAATACTAGAAATAAAGATAAATATTAGATCAACCATTTTATAGATTAGCTAAAGTACACACATCTTTCATGGGGTACTGTGTTAAATGTTACAACAAAATACCTTGTGACATATTAGAACTAAATGAAAGAAAATTTAAAACCTAAATTAAAAGCACACTTTGTAAACAAGCATATTACAAATTAGAAGATTACATTCAGGATAAGAATGCTGGTCCTGCTCCATAGGACAATCAATGGTGGAGACAAGATCAAACTGGTTGGTTTATGTATTTACTTTTGTACCTACTTTTTCATTTTTTGGTTTTTATTTTTCTGTTCACTCACTCTGCTAATTAATGGTTCCAATATTTGTAAATATGTGAGTACCATGTACTTATTTAAAAAATAATAAGTCTACCTCTGCATACTCTAGGTTCATGGTCCTCACATAATATATTAACAGAAGTTTTGTATACCACAGCACATGTAAAACATTGATTTGAAAAGAGTAACTATGGAGTTTCTTGTCCGTTCTTCTCCATAAGAATCTACCCTTCCGAATGGACAGTAGAGTCACTATGTTATTTTAAACGTAATGATGACATTCAAAAGTGCCGTTTAATGGCCTAATTGAAATAAACGTTTTTGACTTTTGACTTTTTTTTTACTTTTATGAAATTTGACTGATTGTTGCTTGGTTAATATTATGATTCTAATTATTTGATTCTCCCAAAGTGATGTTTTTAGCCCTTCAGGTCTAGAAATAATCCGTTGCGGTTTTCACTCTCAAGTGGATCACGGGTGATCCTACTTCTCCTCCTACCTTTCTCACAGATTCGTACATTTTGCCAGAGATCAACTGCATTTCAGGACAAAAAACGATCACGGGTTACAAATTGCAGGCAGTCAACAATGGCAATGTCAAGCAAGCCTATACACGTGACTAACTAAAAGACTTCTTAACCTAAGTAGAAATACCCGCCAAATAATCTTCTTCTTCTACCTGGCGTTAATCCCGGCTATTGCCAGGGTCCGCCTTCCTACTTAGCTTCCTCCACTTTGCCCGATCTTGAACATCCTTCTCAGTTAGGCCATTGGCTCTCATGTCGGACTTAACGACGTCCAACCAGCGCTTGCGAGGGCGACCACGGGACCTAGCCCCAAGAACAGCCATATTCATGCATCCCCGACCAACGTACTCCATAGGGCGGCGCATGATGTGGCCATACCATCGCAGACGACACTCTTGCAGTTTTTCCCCCATGTCACGGACACCAAGACTACCTCTGATGAAAGAGTTGCGTATGCGATCGGATCGCGTTACGCCACTCATCCACCTCAGCATCTTCATCTCCGTGACGCGAAGCTCCTGGGTGTGTCTGCTTTGTGCTGGCCAACATTCACCGCCGTACAGTAGGACAGGCCGTATGATGCATTTATATATCTGCCCCTTGAGCTTAGGAGGCATTTTGCGGTCGCATACAACGCCCGTTACCTTCGCCCAAGCCGCGCCTATACGTGCTTGGACATCGTCGTCCACGTTGCCAGACTCGTGCAGCACGGATCCAAGGTACCTGAACGTATCGGACTTTCTGATCAGGTCCAAACCTATTCGGATGAACCTATTTGAATCCGTGCCGCCACAGGACATGTACTCAGTCTTCGCCACATTTAGTCTCAGACCACCGTTTTCAAGCGTGTCCTTCCAAATGTTGACTTTGCGCTCAAGATGGGCTTTGTTTTGATTAACGAGGGCGATGTCATCGGCATACATCATTAGCCATGGGGCTTATCTTGGATGTTTGCCGTAACTACATCGAGCACTACGTTAAACAAGAACGGGCTAAGAGCCGAGCCTTGGTGAACGCCAACAGATATTGGGAAGCCATTCGATTCGCCAAAAGCGGTCTGGACAGAGGACACGGAATCGCGGTACATGTCTCTGATAATGTCAATATAGGCCTCGGGAACGCCTTTGAAGCGCAGTGCCCACCAGATGGACTGCCGAGGTATACAGTCGAAGGCCTTCTGCAGGTCTAAAAAGGCCATATGCAAAGCTCTCCTTCTCTCTCTGTAAGCCTCAGCCAGATTCCGTAAGGCGAATACTGCGTCCATGGTGCTGTTACCCGCCCGGAAGCCATATTGACACTCAGAGACAGTACACTCGCTACGGAGCCGTGTGTCAATGATGCGCTCGAAGAGATTCATGGTGTGGCACATGATCTTGATACCGCGGTAGCTACTACAATCCTGTACGCTACCTTTGCCTTTGTATACAGGGATAATCAGGCTAAATCGCCACTGGTTCGGCATTTCCATGGTGATCAGGATGCGGTTGAAAAGATTCGTCAGAAGGTCTACGCCATGTGGGCCCATCGCCTTCCACACCTCAATTGGCACATTGTCAGGCCCGACCGCTTTCCGGTTCTTCATGTGGCGAAGAGCAATGCGGGTTTCGTCGGGGGAAATAGGGGAAATAAGTCCAAGGTTAGGAGGCGGTTCGGGAGGAAGGTTATGGGGATGCTGTTTGTTAGACAGCTCCGCGAAGTATGTACACCATCTCTCCTTAACAGAGGGGGCATCGTAGAGTAGCTTACCCTGGGCGTCCCTTACACAGAGACATTTGCTAATGTCCCGTGCAGCTTTCTCCCGGGCACGCGCCAGCTTAAAAATAAGCTTTTGCCCCTCCGCAGTTTCCAGCTTGTCGTACAAGGGTGCCAGACTTTTGCTGCGGGCTCTGGCTACAGCTTTTTTGCAAGCGCGCTTAGCCGCTCCATATGCCTCTCTGCCATCCGGAGAGTTGGACCCTTGCCACTGTTTAAATAAAACCTTCTTCTTCCGAGTCGCCTCCTGCACCCCGTCATCCCACCACCACGTCTCCTTTTCTATGGTGCGGCCACCACGAGAAGTGCCAAGGACGCGCTTACCCGCATCGGTGATTGCTGAATGGATCCTACTCCAGATCTCTTGAGCGGACTCATGCGGAGCACTGATCTCGAGATGCTCGAGCTCCGCGATGAAGTCCGACTGCCTAGGACCATCAAGCAACCACCACTTTGTACGGGGTTTGCGTTTTTCGGTCACTTTCTTTTTCGGTACAACCGCAAAGTCCAGGACAAGGAGGCGGTGTTGAGCCGTTAGGCTTTCACCTGGGATGACTTTGCAGTTGGTAACCTTGCCAATGTGGCACCGTCTCACCAGCAGGTAATCTATTTGGGTTGAGTAGGCACCACTACGGTACGTAATAAGATGCTGGGGCTTCTTCTGAAGGAACGTGTTCGCGATGGCTAGGTCAGACAAAGCGCAGGTGCTGAGTATACTGACTCCCTCTGCATTTAGCTGGCCATATCCAAAACCACCGTGATCACGTCCGTACTCTCCAGCAAACTGACCTAAATACCCGCCAAATAATAATAGGTATAATTATGATTCATTGCCCGCTCAAAAACATCTTTTAAACATAGGCGCTGCGGCACGATGGATCGATGATTTGAAGAAAGTGGCTGGCAGCGAATGGATGCGGACTGGACAAGACTGAGATGATTGGCTCTCTTTGGGGAGGTTTACGTTCAGCAGTGGACGGCAATTGACTAAAATGATGTTGATGATGATAGACGTCATAGACAACCCAATGAGCAGAAGTTGCTTCAACACCGAGAAATTAGTAGCCGACTTCTGCAAATTCTGCCTTTGCTATCCGACGTGAAAAAATCCTCGAAACAATCAGGTCGCTCCGCGAAAAACTAAGTGCAGATCTACGCTGGCTAACCTAGCCAGGACTCTTACGCACAACGGAGCGAATGGGAGTCTAGGTGCATATAACGGAATCTCAACTCTACTCTCTCCGTTGCGGAGGTAGTCTTTTCTTCTAGCAAGAGTTTCACATTTCAACTTTATGCAGCTTTATCGTGAGTTACAACCCTAGCAACTCTTTTCAACATCGTGTATAGAAAAGCGTACGTTTCTATTTACGAAAAATTACTAGGCCTGGTCGACGTTTTCAATAGAAGAGGTAATACATTGTAAGGGGGTCGAGCAATGCTAGAAGTTGACTGTTCGTATATCTTATATTAGCGATCTTACCTAGCGACATCATTTTACTACACGCGAATGAAGTCGCGCCACAAGGTAGATCGATGACCTGATGAAGGTTGCGGGTAGCCGATGGATGCGGGACGCGCAGGACTGGTCGTTGTGACGACGCATGGGGGAGGCCTATGTCCAGCAGTGGACATCGTTCGGCTGATACGATGATGATGATGATTAACGAAGTCGCAGGCAACAGCTATCTTTCTTTTTCCAATCTTCTAATGTTTAAGTGTTTGTTTTCGAACTCCTTCGTAATGGCTTGACCGATTTTAATGAAATTTTATGTGTGTATTTATATAGCAAAACAACGTTTGCCGGGTCAGCTAGTATTGTACTTATAAAAATATAAATAAGTGAAGAAAATAAAATAAAAGAAATAATAATCACTGATCACAGGTCTACACGAACAAAACAAGCCGTGCCGGCTTGGCAGTGCAGGATCGATCGTCGTATTGGTGGGGCTAGAGCACTCATCGGCAAACTAGTTTGCTTAAAGGAGGGCTATACTCGCCCAAGAGTGATGCGCTTCGTGAGAAGGGCATTTTCGGGAACTGATATTAGTCCTCGAAAGTATTTGTCCCGTGTCACAGAGCGTATCGATTTCCTGAAGCAGAAGGTGTATGTATGGGTACACCGTATTCGGAGCTATAAGCGATGCGTGGAGCGATACACCCAGAATCGCACATTCCGGAGTAATGAAAGGTGGGTATACAAAGCTTGGGAGCGACCGGACCAAGGTGTGACTGACACGCGCTTGCCGGATGATAATGCCATGTGTTCGTTCTGGCGCAGCATCTGGTCGGTGCCTGTCTGGTGTTTGGACAAGAGAGGTCAAACGAGCGTGCGATTCAATACCAGAAATGGGGGCAATCACAATCAGCCCCCAAGATATAGCTTGTGCAGTTCTTTCGTTGCCAAACCGGAAATCTCCAAAACCGGACGGACTGCACCATTTTTAGATAAAGTGGCTACAAAGATCGCACGTTCGTTTGGCATTTCAGTACCAGACTGATCCTCTACGATAATGGGTTTAAGATGCTGATGGGGTTGCCGCGATACTGTAGTGCGTCGGGGATGTTTTTTGCGGAAGCCAACACAGATAGCTTTAGTGCATTAGTACGCAAGAGGGTGGCCTCCCTGATGCGTCGTGTGCGCGGCAGCTCCAATAGCCTTCTAAACACCATAATGGTTAGGGTTGAGTTTCTTATTGTGAGGTATTGAAATATGGTAGGTACACAGTTCTGGTGGTGTCCTCTTCAATGTAAAATAAATTTATATGATAAGCAAGTAGATGTTATAAGGTACTAAAATAAGCTTTAACAATTTTATTTGGAATTAAGTTCTGAATTAAATTAAATTATAAATAGGATTGATTAATTATGACTAAATTAAAAAGAAAAAAGGAGGAAAAAAATAGAGATAATAATAACATCAAAGCTTCTGAGCTTCTTCTTGAGCTGTTTGAGTGGAAAGATAACACAAATAAAAGGAAACCTACACATTTAGATTTTGAAATGCCCGTTCCAAAGCTAGAAATTTTTCGGCGGAGCTGCGTTTATATAGCTCCTTTAATTTACAATGCTTTGCCAAGGTCAATTACTCAACTACCCTTCAATAATTTTTGTGTTACGTTGCGGAAGTGATTGTTACAGGAGTGTTTTTATTCGATAGATGAGTTCTTTCAAAAGTGTCCCTGTAAATTCTATACATTAAAGCACAGACATATTTAATTTATCAGTAAATATATTTACATAAATTGACGAAATGTTAACTAACCTAGTAATTAATATGTGAAGTAAGGAATTGTAATATTGCATGCTATATATTGGCCAAATGTGTGTTACTTAATATTGATAAGAATTTATACCTACCATATTTGATGCAATAAATAAATGAATTGAATTGAATTGCTTATTACATTGAATATAAGAAAGTAAATCAAAACAATTATCTCACCTGTGATGATTGAAAAAATATAGTCAAAATCAAAGTCAAAGTCAAAATTTTTTATTTCAATTAAGCCATTAAACGGCATTTTTGAACGTCATTATTACATTTAAAACAACATAGTGACTCTTCTGTCCATTCGGAAGGGTAGATTCTTATGGAGAAAAACTGACAAGAAACTCCATAGTTACTCTTTTCAAATCAATGTTTTACATGTGTTGTGATATAAAAAAACTTTTGTTATTATATGTGAGGACCATGAACCTGGAGTATGCGGAGGTAGACTAATTAATTTTCTAAATAAGTACATGGTACTCACATATCTACAAATATTGAAACCATTAATTAGTAGAGTGAGTGAAAAGAAAAATAAAACCAAAAAATGAAACAGTAGGTACGTATAACTATAAAGTAAATACATAAACCAACCTGGATCTTGTCTCCACCATTGATTGTCCTATGGAGCAGGACCAGCATGTTTCCAAGCATTCTTATCCTGAATGAAATCTTCTAATTTGTAATATGCTTGTTCACAAAGTGAGCTTTTAATGTAGGTTTTAAATTTTCTTTCATTTAGTTGTAATATGTCACAGGTATTTTGTTGTAACATTTAACACAGTACCCCATAAAAGATGTGTGTAATTTAGCTAATCTATAAAATGGTTGATCTTATTTATCTTTATTTCTAATATCACTAATTTTTCTAAAAAGATGACGATTTTTCCGTACATACATAATATTTTCATATATGAATTGGCATGCGACTGTCACTTTTTTTTTTAAAGTTCCCTTAGAGAATCGCGGCAACGTAGATTATAAAGGGCTCTGACAGCTCTCTTTTATAAAATAAATATGGATTCTACGTCAGCAGCCCGACCCCACAGCAAAATACCGTACGATATAATGCTGTGGAAGTAGTAAAATAGACCAAACATCCGGTTTCTACGTCTGTTACGTCTTATTTTCCTAACAGCATAAGCGGCTGAAATTAGACGCCCCGCCAGAGACATTCGAAGTCAAATTGTCGAGGCAGCGCCTCGACAATTCGACTGCAAAAAGGAAACAGGCGAAAAAAATGACGAAAGCAAAAAGGAAACAGGTTAAACAACGGCTGCACTTCCTCACACTCAAAGTGCACCTCACCAACATCAGAGGGTTACACTCCAATCTCGATCCGGTCCATCACCACTTTGAGATCGAGAAGCCGCACCTGTTTTTCCTAACGGGGACGAAGATAACAACCCCGTCGGACGTGGCGTACCTCAACTACCCGGGCTACTCTCTGGAACATAAGTTCAAGAAGCAGGCTGAGGTCTGTGTGTACGTCCGCGATGACATTAAAATTTGTTGTCGTCGTCTCCGTTGCTTTGAGAAATCGGGTTCTTCTGCCATATGACTACTTGTGGACACTGGCGTGGAAAAAATTATCTATGTACATCGACGTATACCGATCGCACAGCGGTGACCAGGAGACAACAGCGCTGTTTAATTTCCTCGTGGAGTCGACCGACGTAGCCCCGCAGCGGTACCCAACAGCGAAGCTCAATTTTCTGGGGGACTTTAACGCCACCATAAAGAGTGGTTGTTCCCGTACCAGAAAACTGACCATGCCGGGTTAGAGGCGCGCAAGTTTGCTGTAACGCTAGATCTAACCCAGCTGGTGAATGTGGCAACGCGGGTACCGGATGTTGACGCCCATTGCTTGGACCTTCTGCTGACAACTGATCCGGGCAGTCAATCAGTATCAGTCTCAGCCCCGCTAGGGAACGTCTGACCACTGCCTGGTAAAATCCGTGTTGGCCTGCTCTCCTCCATCAAAGAGTCCTAGAGGCTTGAGACGAGTATGGCGATACGAGTCAGCAGATTGGGATGAGATGTGACACTTTTTTGCGTCTTATCCTTGGCGGCAAGTGTGCTTCTCCTCGGGTGACCCTTCGTGCTGCGCTGATGTGATTGCGGACGTGATTCGGCAGGGGATGGAGTATTTTATTCCATTCTCCGACATCCCGCTCGGTCACAAATCCCGGTCTTGGTATAATGCAGAATGCGCCCACGCTGAGACACGTAAAGAGTCTGCTTACCAAGCCTGGATCAAGGCCCGCGACCGAAAGGCTAAAGCACGTAGGGTTCGCGCGAGGAAAAAAGCCTTTAATTCTGCCGCGAAGTTCTGCAAGCGGGTTTTTCGTAGGACACGATTTGGACCATGTCACCATGTCGGACGTATCGGGGCCAAACTAGCATCGCACCCTCCGGGTAGTAGGCAATTTTGGTCCCTGTCAAAAGCGGTTGAAACGAATTTCTGTCGACCCACTTTGCCTCCAATGCTAAAATCTGATGGTTCGCTGGCTCACTCTGCAAGAGAGAAAGCAAATTTATTTGCAACTCTCTTTGCAGGCAATTCGCGTCTGGACGTTGGCTCCAAGCAACCACCAACTTTACCTTATTGTGACTCTTCGATGCCGGAGGTCGCAGTTCACAATAAGGAGGTCTGTAGAGTATTGTGCAGTTTAGACGTGAATAAGGCCAGCAAGAGTGTTGAGGCAATGTGCACCTGAATTGTCTCCTGTGTTGACACGCCTGTACCGCCTCTCTCTTGTAAAAAGAACGGTGCCGAGATCACGGAAGCTTGCGAATGTGCAACCGGTGCCCAAAAAGAGAGACCGTGCTGACCCTGCGCATTACTGTCCGATCGCCATTACCTCCATCCTATGCAAGGTTATGGAAAGGGTTCTGAACAGTAAGCTGCTGATCTACCTTGAAGACAACAATCTCCTCAGTGACCGTCAATATGGCTTTCGCCGGGGACGGCAAGCCATATATTTATTTTTGTAGCTGGATATCAGACTTCCTGAGTGAACGGTCGATCCGAGTGGTCGTTGACGGCTGCTCCTCTGACCTCATGGCTGTTGATGCCGGAGTTCAAGGGTCTGTTCTCTCTGCAACTCTTTTCCTGCTGCACATCAATGACCTACTTCAGCCTGGTATTGTTGGGTACGCAGATGACAGTACGATTTCAGAGGGATACTTGTCCAGCGCAACAACCAGTGGGGTTGAAGTTTGTGCCTTGACAAAAGCCATGGTAGAGCGGACAAATTTGACCTTGAGCGTTGTCTCCCAGTAGGGTGATGGCAATCTGGTCACTTTTAACGCCACCAAAACACAGGCGTGTCTTTTTACCGCAAAAAGGAGTCGTTTTGACCAAGCTCCTACTTTTCGGGGTGCATCTGTTCCTGTGACTGATCGGCTCGAGCTCTTAGGCATGGAGTTGACATCCAGTCTCAACTTTGGCACCACCATCGAGTAAAAAGCCCAAACTGCGGCCAAAAAGCTGGGCATCCTAAATAGGGTGAAGCGATACTTTAGGCCTGGTCAGCTTTTAACCCTTTACAAAGCACAAGTCCGATCCTGCATGGAGTATTGTAGCCACCTTTGGGATGGCTCAGCTAAGTATCAGCTCTCTCTCTTACCTCGGAACGCCGAGGTAAGAGGCTCATCGGCGACGTAAAACTGGTGGATGCCAAGCTACATAGCTTGGCTCATCGCCGTAAGGTTGCCTGCTTGTCGGTCTTCTACAGATTGTACACCGGTGAGTGTGCCCAAGAACTCCATGACCTCATCCCACCGGCCCCCTTTTACCATCGGACATCCAGACGCACTGCATCTTACCATCCCTACCTTGTGGCTATTCCATCAATTCGCACTAAGCGTTTTCAAACGTCTTTTATAATGCGCACAGCAAAGGAGTGGAACTCTCTGCCTGCGTCTGTGTTTCCAAAAGCTTACAACCCTAATCTCTTCAAAGTTAGAGTGAACAGGCTCCTTCTGGGTAGGCTCGCTCCATCGTAGACTTTGTCTCTGTCATCTCTGACATAGACTAGAGTCAAGAGCAAATCCATTACAAATACAAAACAATAAAAAAAATCTCCGTCGGCGTGATTCCCTAAGAGAACTGTTTAAGGATATCAACATCGTGACGGTACCTTGTCAATACATTTACGAAAATATTATGTATGTTCGGAAAAATCTTCATCTCTTTAGCAAGATTAGTGACTGGCATAATTTTAATACTAGAAATAGAACAAATTAGATCAACCCCGATTCAGATTGGCCAAAGTACACACTTTTTTTATGGGGTACTGTATTAAATTTTATAATAAAATACCAGTTGATATTCTCGAACTGAATGAGAGAAAATTTAAAGCACGCATAAAACGCACACTATGTAGACAAGCGTATTATAAACTGGAAGATTATATCCTCGATAAAAACGCTTGGCTAAATGCTGGTCCTGCTCCACAGTCACAGCTGCTTAGGTCCACTTTTTAGGTTTTTATGTTTTTATATTTGGAAGAGATGCTCGCTCCTTTTAGAGGTTCTTACATTATTTCGTTTATTTATTCTTATATACATACAAATTATATTATTATATTAATTACTTATTTATTCTTTTTGATGTAAGAACTTAATCGTTCTCTTTATTAATTTATTTTTCATTATTTGGTCATTGACAACCATAGTTTTGTGTAAAGTAGAAGCATATTTTTCAAATTTTGTAAATGTGAGTACCATGAAACCATTTACATTTTATGTGAGTAGTTATAGTTTTACTTGTTGGACATGAACGAGCATGGTGGTTGAGAGCATGTTATGCTCACTCAAATGTCTCGCTGATGGCGGCGCGTGGGTTTGATCATTCGGTTCCCTTCGAAATGGTTGAGCTGAAGGGGGCCGACACACGCGTCATGTTCGTGAGCGGGCGCCGTCGGTTGAGACTGGTCATCTCTTGACTGCCATTGGCTTATTTTAATCTTTATATTTAAAATTCTTATAATAAGCCCTTTTTTTTTCCTTTGCATTGTCCTCACATGCAGAAGCAACAAGTATATGTAACTTGGAATTTTGTAAAACAGAACATGATTTAAAAGAGTGTCCGTGGAGTTTCTTGCACGTTCTTCTCCATAGAGATCTACGCTTTGGAACGTGCAAATAGCTTCCATGTTTTTGACTGACCGACCTTGACGTTTCAAAAGTGCCTGTGAATGGTTTATTTGAAATAAAATGCTTTGAATTTTGAATTTTGAATTGAGCAAGCGGGACACGCTTATGCATCGAACGTATACGAGCGAGTGAGATGCCACTACACCCGCGCGCTTGCGCTAATCCGCGCATGCGCGAGCTACCCGCGCATGCGCGGTGGTATGTTTGTTGTCAAATTGACATTCTGCGCAGCCGATTGCGGCGTACTTTCCGGAGGCAAGCTTGCGTGATTGGAACTGTAAGCAGGCAGCCCTAGCACGTGCTTACGTACCGCGCGGCTGTAGGTAATTATTTCAAAGTAAGCGCTGAAGACCAATTTTATCGTATAAAAAATTGGTTGCCTGTAAATTCGGTATACGGGCGATAGTTTTACGTGACAACGACTTTATGTCTGTCTCTCTCGCTCTTAGGCGGGCTAACCATGCCCGAGTGGAAGGGACGCGTGCCTCTCACTCGCTCTCATTGTGAGCGCATAACGTGAGCGGAGCGTAACGCAGTTTCTTGAAGTGTCACCCGGCAAACCAATTTATAAGACGTTGTCACGTCAATAAATAATACCAAGTTGTTTTGCTGTAAGCCAATTTTGGACTTAAGAATAGAGTTATTGACGACGTCAAGATTTTGTGACCGTCGCTCTATTTTAAATATCAATGATGATGTTGATTTTGAGAGAGCAATGGTTACCCTTAAAGAAAGTAATATCTATGATCTGGTTTCAATGAGTAATCCTGTTGCATTGACGGAACTTTTGATTGGTAAGCTCAGATATTCCCTTTTACAAAATACCATTACAACCTTAGTCCCCAGAAATAGCCGCATAATTAAGCCATGGATAAGTTTGGGAATCTTGCGTTGTATACAAAATAGGAACAATATGCAAAGAAAATTACGCTCGGACCCTAAAAATGATATCTTAAAATTGACATACAGAAGGTATCGTAATCACTGTAATAACTTAATAAAAACACTTAAGAAAAAATATGATAGAGAACAGATTGATAAAGCGAATAAAGATACTAAAAAAATGTGGAAAGCAGTAAATAATATCACGCATCGTAAACAAAGCAATACTTCAAATATAGATTTATTAGACATAAAGCCAACCCCCCAGGATTCAGTTAACCACGTAAATACCTACTTTTCTAACATTGGTAAGGCGTTGGCTGAAGAAATTATTTCTTCCAATTTATCGCAGAATTCAGGTACTTATTCGTTAACCAGCTCACATGCCTCATCCTTTGTGCTTCTAGAAACTAACCCAAGCGAAGTGCATAGCATATTGATGAGTCTTAAAACTGAGAGCGCACCGGGATGGGACAATATACCGACCAAATTCCTTAAATTTTCCCACGAAGTGGTGGTACCATTAATTTCACATCTGGCTAACCTTTGTTTCACGCAAGGTATTTTTCCACCCGCCCTGAAAAAAGCCATTATTACACCTGTGTACAAGGGTGGTAGTAGAGACGATGTGAGTAATTATAGACCCATCTCGGTTTTGCCTGCAATCTCAAAAATTCTAGAAAAGTTAATTAACATTCGGTTAATAAATTACCTAAACAAATTTAACATAATTTCTCGTGCTTAATTCGGATTCAGACAAGGATTATCGACAGACGACGCAATCTCAACTTTGGCTTCCCATATTGTGGAACAAGTGGATAGAGGAAAAAAGTGTCTTACTGTTTTCCTGGATCTAAAAAAGGCTTTCGACACTGTCTCTGTTCCCATACTTGTGCGTAGTCTAGATAACATAGGTATAAGAGGAGTCCCCTTGGCTTTGTTAACAGATTATCTCCACAACAGAAAGCAATGTGTAAGGATAGGAAATTATGTCAGTGATGAGTTGGAGGTTAGTTTCGGTGTTCCGCAAGGCAGTGTTTTGGGTCCGACGCTTTTCCTTGTATATATCAATAATCTTTGCGAAATGAAGCTTGAGAGCGGACGTGTTTTCTCCTATGCAGATGATACAGCCCTTGCTTTCACTGGAGATACATGGACATCTGTATATGGAAATGCTGAAAGAGGGCTCATGAAGATTGCTAAATGGTTAAATTCTTATTTGCTTACATTAAACACCTCTAAAACTAAGTATATTGCGTTTACAAAATACAACAGCACACAACCAGGACCCAATTTTAACCTTACAATCCATAGTTGTGATAGAACTCTACTTAGTACAAATTGTTCTTGTAATAAAATTGCAAAAGTGAATGATATCAAATATCTTGGTATTATGGTTGACCAAAGATTATCTTGGCATCTGCATATAGATATGGTCATGGCTCGAACTAGAAAACTCATTTGGATCTTCAAGACTTTAAGACATGTTACCTCAAAGACTCTCTTAAACCAAATTTATGTTTCACTGGCCCAGTCAGTTTTAGTATACTGTATATCGGTTTGGGGCGGGGCTACTAAATTTAAATTTCTAGAATTGGAGCGAGCGCAAAGATCTCTCTTGAAGGTCATGTATTTCAAACCGTATAGATTCCCTACTGAAGACCTCTATTCATTTGGCGGTCTTCTCACGGTACGGAAATTATATGTCCTCAATGTTGTTTTAAAACTTCATAAAACTATCCCTTATAATCCCAGCTTCGACAAAAAAAGAAGGAAATATCTTGTTGCACCGGAAGTCTCGGTTAAAACGTCATACGCAAAAAGACAGTATACCAGGCAATCCGCTTCCATCTACAACAAATTAAATAAACTTTTAAATATTCTCCCCATGACCTTTAAGGAATGTAAAAAATCTCTGATAGAATGGTTAAAAAGAAAAAGCTATGACGACATTGAAACTCTTTTACAAACTATCGTGTGATAATTTGACGCACACACAAGCATACTTTTATACATGTATACTGATACACTCTTCACGTACAGACACAAACTTACGCAACACACACCCACACACCTTACACAACACACTCCCACACACACACACCCACACACATTTTTATGTTTATTATTTTTTGTTAGTTTACCCTTTTTTTTTCAATTAGTTAAATAGTTATCAAATTGTATAATATCATGTAAGCACACTCCTACATACTATTGTACTAGTTTTAGAAGAGCGGGGCCTCCTAGCACAGGTATTTCTTATACTTAAAAGGAGACCCCTGTGTAAGATATATTGTAGAAGTCGTAAAGTTACTGAATAAATTATTATTATTATTTAGGAAAAACATGGACTGTTTCTTAGCTCTTTGGCTAGTTTTAAGCTACATTAACGGGCCAAGCCAAGTCAATGTAGCGTGTGGTGAGTACTTAGGGGTTTTGAGGAGAAATTTCATTTTCTTCTATTTGCATGAACTTCCGCACTATTCTGCAGGTATTCAAAATTGCAGCCTTTTGAAGTTTTATGTAAAGTGAGTCTTTAAGGTCTATTAATTTGAGACTATGGTGCAATTGGTTGGGTATTACCCCTGTAGTGGAAACAACAATGGGCACGACGTATACTTTATTTTGCCTCCAAATTCTTGTCACTTCCTCTTTTAGCTCTGCATATTTACTTATTTTTTCTCCTATTGTCTTTTGTAAATTGTGCGTGTTGGGGACTGCAATATCTATCAGGTAAGTAACTTTATTAATTTTGTCTTGGAGAGTGATATCTGGTCTATTGTAGTGAACGGTCCTGTCAGTGAGAATGGCACGGTCATAGTAAAGTTTATGAGTGGTGTTTTCTAGAACAGTTTGTGGGACGTATTTGTAGTAAGGAGTGTTTGTTTCTTGTATGAGTTTATGTTTGATAGCTAGTTTTTGGTGAATGACGTTTGCCACCTGATTGTGTCTGTGAGTATAGTCAGTATGTGTGAGCGTTGTGCATGCTCCTGTAATATGTTGTATGGTCTCTGGTTGGCTGTGACACTTGCGGCATTTATCATTCGTTATTGTAGGGTCTTTGATTATGAATTTCCTGTAGTTTTTAGTATTAATGATTTGATCTTGTATTGCAATAATAAAACCTTCGGTTTCCGGAAATAAATGTCCTATCTTGAGCCATTTATTTGAAGCTACTGCATCTACGTGGGACTGTTCTAGATCGTGGGGGTGCCGTCCGTGCAGCACTTTCTTTTTCCATTCTTCTAACATTTGTTGCTGAGGGTCGTTGTTTACATCGTAAGTTGTATTCTCTTCGTTTAGGTTAAGGGGAGTGTAGTTATTATCGTTTGTGGCTATGGCTTTATGAATGTTGCTTGTGTGAGATTTTGTGTGAAAGAATGCTTTTAATCTAGTGATTTGTTTCTGCCAAAGGTGATGAATGTCTATTAAGCCTCTCCCTCCGTGTTGCCGTTTTATAGTCAATCGTTCTATTGCAGACTTAGGGTGCAAGTTATTATGTTTAGTAAGTGTGGTGCGTGTGGTTCTTTCGATTTGTTGGATGTCGGTTTTTGACCATTTGATCACTCCAAACGAATATGTTAATATTGGCGTGGCGTAGCTGTTTAATGCCTTTATTAAATTCTTTCCAGCTAAATGAGTTTTACATACTGCGGTCACTCTCCTTTTGTATTCAGTGTTTAGTGTGTGTTTAATCGCTGTGTGATTTAGTCCTTTGAGTTGCCTGTATCCTAAATATTTATATAAATCCGTTGGTTCCATTGCTGTAATTGTGTCTGTATTGTTAATTGTATAGCTACCAGGCTTAATTTTGCCGCGTATTATGTGTACTGTTTTGCATTTGTCTAATCCAAATTGCATATTAATGTCCTTAGTAAATTCTGTTGTGATTTTTATTAGGTTTTTCATTTCTTTTTCTGATTTGGCATATAATTTAATGTCGTCCATATAAATGAGATGAGAGATAGTGGCTACTTCTGTTGTGTATTTAAGGCAATATCCGGCTTGGCTGCATTGTAGTAGATGAGACAGGGGATTCAGAGCGAGACAAAACCATAAAGGACTCAGGGAATCACCCTGATAAATGCCTTTTCTTATGGCAATTTGTCGTGTTCTTATGGCTTTATCGCGGTAATTTAACTGTAGTGTAGTTTTCCACCGAGACGTAATATTTTGTAAGAAATCTATTATCTTTGGGTTTATTTTGTAAATATGTAATATATGGATTAACCAGGAATGTGGAATGCTATCAAAGGCTTTTTTATAATCTATATAGGTGCAATGTAAATTCCTATTTTTCGTGGCTGCGTGTTTGTGTATTACTGAGTCAATAACTAGTTGTTCCTTACACCCCATGTGACCCCGTCTGCACCCTTTTTGCTCTTCTGCTATTAAGCTGTGTTGTTCTATATGTTTATTGATTTTTGAGGTAATAGCTGACGTTATAATTTTGTATATTGTGGGTAGGCACGTAATTGGTCTGTATTGGGAAGGCTCTGGTGAGTATTTGTTTTTTGGCAACATGTAGGTTATTCCTGTAGCAATAAATTCGGGTATATTTTGTTTTCCTAAAATAATGTCTGTAAAATTTTTAGCTAATATTTTGTGTAATGTTTCTAACTTTTTAAACCAGTAATTATGTATTTTATCAATACCAGGGGATTTCCAGTTGTGTAGTCTTGCTGTGATATTAGTTATGTCAGATTCAGTAAACTCAACGAATTCCATTTGTTCTAATGAACTCCGTCTAGTAACTTCATCTGTTATCCAATCAGCTTTATCATTATGTTGTACTTGCTCTTCCCATATTCCAGACCAAAATGTTTCAAGTTGTTCTACTGTGGGTAATTCTATGTTGTCTTCTGGTGGTGTGTCAGTTTGTGGTGTACTCGGTAAATTTCTATAAAAGTTTTTTTCATTCATAGTAAATAATGAGTTGTCATTTTTACGCTCCTGTGCTTTTTTGTATCTTCTTAACCTGTGAACTTTAAGTGCTAGTTTTTGTTTTAAAGTATCTAAATAATCTTCCGGTTTCCTATTGTCACCCTCATGTCTAGTGTGAATAGTAATGTTCTTAAATATTGCTTCTACACTCTTAATTACCTTGTTTGATCTATTGTTGTTAATGTATTGGGTTAGTCTACCACAGTCTGCTCTAAGTTTTTCTATATCTCTTTCAAGCCTCTGCTGCCAAGCTGGTTTATTTATATTTTTTGGCCTTGTGTTTCCAGTATGTTCTGTAATCCTATAATTAAGTTCTTCGGAAATAACTAATGCTGTGCAGTAAATTAAAGTATGCACATCTATTAATTGAGTGTCTTCGCTAATATAATGGTGGAGAATATTTTGATTAAATAAGTTAACAAGTTGGTTTAGTTTTGGTGAGTACCTAAGCTTGGGCAGCTTTGGTCGAGCTGCCGGTTCCATCCCGGAATATTGAGTAAGAGCTGTTTTAAATTTATCGTGTACTACTTGAATATGCGTATCTGTAGGGTAATTTTGATCGATGCCTGTTAGGACTTCTACATCATTTTCTAACATTATAGTGAGACTCTTGGTTTGTGTAGATGTATGAGTGGTTTGCGAATGTGCTTGTGATTGATACTGCGTTTGAGATTGTGTATTAGAATGTAATTGAGCGTATGATTGTAGTAGTTCTTGTTGACTATTTTCCATTGTGCTTATTGTTAATACAATATTGCTAGCGCTTTCATTACTTCTGGTTTCTTCTTGTAACTGAATGCGAACTTCTTCTCTTAACTGATCTATTAATTCTTGTGATAACAGTTTGTTCCTAACTATTGTTCGTCTTTGGTCTGAGATCCTTTGCTCTGTAACATTAATTTCTGGGTATTGGCGTGTGAAAAGTTCATGCAGCTGTTGCCTGTATATGGTCATATCTGTCTCTAATTTAGTGATATAAAGGTAAGTTCGCATGATAAATAGGTTTACTTCTTTGCTCCATTTCATACGAACTCTCTTTTTTCCAGCCTTGGTGGACGCGGGTAAAAAGGAAATAACCCCCCGCGCAACATTCAAGGTTGGAGTAGGTTGGACTATATTTAAACTAGTTATGATTGGTGATGACGGTATTGAAGGTGACGATGGTATAGATGGTGATGATGGTCTTGAAGGTGCGTATGACACTGTGCTAGGACTATACGGCTCTACAGGGGTGTTTGTTCTGTCCGTCAGTCTGTCACCATCGTCAGTAAGTTCGGCTGTAGCATCTTTGTCGGTGGGAGCCCGCCTGCTCAACTCCTCACCGCTGACGGTTCGCATGCTGAGACACCCAGCGTCAGCTCCAGGTGCGCCCCGGCGATCGCCCCCGGGCAGCGGTCCTAAACGTTTTCTTTTTGAACGTGTCTCCATATTGAATGGGTTTCCAGAGCCACGTTAGCCACGCCAGTAATTTCTCATTCATGTGTCCGCCCCCCACGTGATTAGATGGTCAATCAGGACGTGTGGTTGTTTAGGGGGCTTATTATTATTATTATTATTATTATTATTAATGATTATGTGTAAAATAAAAACCGAGTCTGGTATTATTTTCCTGAAAATAAGTTTAAAGAAATAAAGAAAAGAATAGAATAGAGTAATAAAGTAGCTTAAAAGTGGGAGTCCCACCCACAGCATGATTGAGGATGGATAAAAGAAAGAAACAGTATGCAGCATGAAAGTACGAGAGGCATTTATTGCGAGAACTGGTATGGATGAGTATAAGATATAAATTAGGCGCCGATAACGTTGGCGGAACTAGTCCGGAAAATTAAAAAAAAAAAATGTAACCTAACCTTGAAACAATGAAACTTGAAACTGAAACAATGAAACTTTTATAAACAATTATAAGGTCAGGAAACGTTTTATTTTGAAGATTTTATAGTTGTTCGAAATTCCACTTTATCATACTTGCTAGATTTATATAATGTTAGTTATTTTCAAGTTTTCTGCTGATCTCATAACACATAATTTTATTTATTTTAATAGCAGCGAAACACGAAGGATTGACTTGTATTATACTCGTTATTGCCTCGTCCTCTATGATGATGGAAAACTAGTGTAGTCTCGTATTTATAGTCTGTGGCGTCACATAATTTAGAAGCATTAAATAAAATCAGAATCACAACCCTATACGGGCGTGTGCTGCCATCTGTAACAATCTTCATTCGGATTTTATGTCTAATACCGGCGTCACGTTTTTTCCTAAAAGTTTGTTCTTTCTGTAAAAAACTTAGCAACATAAAAATGGGTAAAAGAAAGTCAGAGGAGAAGAGAAAGAAGTGAGGTCTACCGAAAAAGTTCAGAAAACGAATAAAATACATACTGAAGTTCCGATCCAGAGTGACAGAAGAAAATGGCCGCCTAATTTTACAACAAACTGTGTAAAAACGCCGCGTACTCACCATATAACTTACGTGGTTATATGGTGCCACATTTGTTGCCTTTACAGCATGCATTATACTTTTGCAGATACTGTTGTAACAAGTCCTGATAACAGTTCACCTGATATACAGGACTATAATGAAAATTTATCTCTCCGGAGTTGGTTAAAACTGAATCCCCGGAGTTGATTATACTTTTGCATGCATTATACTTTTGCAGATACTGTAACAAGTCCTGATAACAATTCACCTAATATACAGGACTATAATGAAAATATCTCTCCGGAGTTGGTTAAAACTGAATCCCCGGAGTTGATTATACTTTTGCATGCATTATACTTTTGCAGATACTGTAACAAGCCCTGATAACAATTCACCTGATATACAGGACTATAATGAAAATATCTCTCCGGAGTTGGTTAAAACTGAATCCTATGTACCGTCTAGCTAGAACAAAGGCCGCGTACCGTCGCGCGCCGCTCTGTGCTTGTCGCGCTGCTACCTACTTACCTATGTACCGTCTAGTTAGAACAAATTCCGCGTCCCGTCGCGCGCCGCTCTGTGCTCGTCGCGCTGCTACCTACTTACCTATGTACCGTCTAGTTAGAACAAAGGCCGCGTCCCGTCGCGCGCCGCTCTGTGCTTGTCGCGCTGCTACCTACTTACCTATGTACCGTCTAGTTAGAACAAATTCCGCGTCCCGTCGCGCGCCGCTCTGTGCTCGTCGCGCTGCTACCTACTTACCTATGTACCGTCTAGTTAGAACAAATGCCGCGTCTCGTCGCGCGCCGCTCTGTGCTCGACGCGCTGCTACCTACTTACCTATGTACCGTCTAGTTAGAACAAAGGCCGCGTCCCGTCGCGCGCCGCTCTGTGCTTGTCGCGCTGCTACCTACTTACCTATGTACCGTCTAGCTAGAACAAAAGGTTTTTTTCAGTCTCGGCTCGTCCAAATCCTAACTTTCAATTTAAATGTAAATGTCGAGTTCATAAAACTGTCATCAGTGAGTTCGCAGTCAGTATCCGCCGCCGCGCAGCCAGCGGGGATAGGGGGGTAGGGAGGGGGTGCACTACTCCCCCCTTCATTCCCCACACAGAGCCTTCTCGACGCCAATTTCAACGGAATATAAAACAATTTGTTCTGCTCACAAAAGGGCTCGGCGGGACTTCTGTTCACTATCCACTCGCATTAGCATAATAACTCGCCGGACGTAGATTTTATAATAATACAATATTCCAAACTGAGCGGACGTTTCCCGCGACCGTTCTCTTTCTCAAATTTACCTATTACTTACTTGAGTTATGTATGAGACTCGTTTATTTGTTTAATGCATAGAAGTAAACACCGCACGTGTGACACCAGGCGTGGAAGCGCGATCAGCTCACGTGTCATATGTACCTCACGCAGCGTATAGTCCAGTGACAAGATTTCAGTCAGCCGCTTGCAGTCAGTCGACATGAAGCGAGTTCATCGAGTCGAGAGGGGTGGCGGGGCGCGGGCGGTGGGGCGGCGGGGCGGCGGCACGCGGCGCGGGTCATTAAGTTCTCGCGGCTTTCGCGAGGATCCCGAGGGATCACAATTATGACGAGACTCATCTTAATTTATTTAAAACGTCTTCGTTCATGGACACTCAGTCATTCATCCACACAAAAGCATTGTACACACAGACAATCACTTTTGTGAGAATGGGTACAAAGCGGATAATAGTTTGTGGAAGGTGTATGATGTACACAATAAAGGCTTGTGCTTCTTCTCTTTTAACCGACTTCAAAAAAAGGAGGAGGTTCTCAATTCGGTTGTGTTTTTTTTTATGTTTGTTACCTCATAACTCCGTCATTTATGAACCGATTAGAAAAAAAATTGTTACATACTTGTATTATATATGTTATTTCTTTGTATATTTCTTTTTTTTCCGAAAAATATTCTATTTTATATTTTATTTATTTGCTGTACATCTACCACAGTGTGTTTCGTTTTAACCCAAAGGTTGACTGGTAGAGAATGCCTTGTTGCATTAAGTCCGCCTATGTAACACTATTGTGCATGAAGTTTAAATAAAAAATAAATAAATAATAAAAAAAATTGTTTCATCTGAAAGGGTATACTTCTCGATTGGTCCCATTGTCACCATATCAGAATCTGATGATGGGATCTCACGAAAATCGAGGGCAACCCTCAAATTTTATAGACACATACAATGTTTTTCATGAACTTTCTAACTCAATTCAGATATTTGTGCCTGGTAATCATCATCTCATGTTGCTGAGCTGATGATGAAAGGTATAAATTAGGATCTGACGATGAGATCCCATGAAAAATGTTTGTTCAGCGATACTTTAGCCAATGGGGTATTTTACAAAAACAATCTAATTAGTCCGGCTTGGTAAATTTGGTACATTTTTACCAAGCCATATGACGTCACGCGTGTCTTCAACTCGCTGTATCCTCTTTATTATTTGTTTACGTGAAAAAAGAAAAAAAACGTGTTCAATATTTTTTGAAAATCTATCAGACGGACTAATTAGATTTTTTTAGTAAAATACCCCATTGTCAGCCGATTTGGATGATTCTTTTTTTGTTTGAAAGAGTATTTTTTCTTAAACCTCATGTAAAACAACACAGCGTTAATTGTGAGAATATTAGCTTTCATAGCGTGCGCTTCACTTCCGAGCCACAAATGATCGCACACCGTGTGCGTTGAGTTCGTGGCAAGTTCTCGGCGAACATTTTATTCATTTTTAACCGGCTTCTTCTAAAAAGAGGAGTTTCTATGTTCGGCTGTATGTTTTTTTTTTTTATAACCGGCCTTAAGGCGTGGCAAGTGTCAGTGGCACAGCACGGTTTGCATGGTCAGGTCACTTGCGGGCGTGGGGTGCGTGTGTGTGTGTGCGAGTTCGTAGTCCCGTGACTTGCGAGAACCCGCGTGTGTGCGCTCGACGCTCCACAAAGCACTCGGAGCAACTTTTTATTGGCAAAGTTTAGCAGGAAGAAGGCTTCCGCCGTGAAAAACTAAAAAGAGATGCGTTGATGAAGTTTTTTAATCAACGACGCTTACGGAACTGTTTGTAACTGTGCGAACCGCGTCACGCCACCACCACGACGCCGTCACGCCACGCGGCCCCATGTCACGGAACACTGGCATGCTCGATACAACAATACATATAAATGCAATACTGCACAACGCTGACTTGTCCGACCACCGTATTCAGCTTTCAACTGATTTTTCAGCAGTAGTGGGAGTAGTGCAAGTTCTCCAGTCATCTGAAAACAAAGCAGGTACTCTTCATCAACTATCGAACAACTGAGCCCAAAGGATCCCCTTTTCTTTCACCTACCCAAAACACAATGTTTCTTAGCCCTGTAGACCCATATGAAATAAATTTCTTATATCAAAAGCCTTAAAAATAAAAATAGTCACGGAATAGACGAACTACCACCAAGTCTATTCAAACAATGTGCAGACGAACTCACTTTACCTTTCTATAAATTAATAAACCAATCTTTTGAAGAAGGCGTATTCCCTGACCAGCTAAAACTTGCACTAGTGAAACCTCTTCGCAAAAAAAAAAAAAAAAAACAGACCCTAGCAATTATCGTCCAATAGCTCTACTGCCTACAGCTTCGAAGATTTTTGAGAAAGCAATGTGTAATCGCGTATATGCCTTCTGCGAGAAATATAAAGTATTCGACGAATGTCAAAATGGCTTTCGTAAAAATAAATCAACAACTTTAGCTGTTTACAAATTTATACAGGAAGTTCTTCATATAATAAATAATAAAAAATACGCATTGGTACGCTACTAGACATGATTAAAGCCTACAATAAAGTGCGATATGGAATATTATTAAATAAACTGTTTAGAGTGGGAATCCGTGGCAAATCCCATGAATGGTTCAAGTCCTATTTAACAAGCAGAGCGCAATTGGTCGAAATAGAATTCTTCAGTTATAGAACTAACGAATTTCAAAAGTTCCAATCTGACAGCAAGGCAATAAACGTCTCAATACCGGGAGTGTAATTGGATGTCTTCTTTTTCTCATTTACATTAACGATCTCCCGAAAACAATCCAGGATTCCGGACCATGCGTCCTGTATGTGGATGATATTTCTATTCTTCCCCTGCTATTTATTTATTTATTTATTGATAGGAAACTCAACAGCTTTTTTTACAACGTTCAAGATACAGTAACAATGTCATAAGGGGTTCTGAAGCCTATTATAGAGTTTCACAGCATGCATTATATAAAACTAGAAAGTAGAAGAAAATTTAGCTTAAATATTGTAGCAAAAAAATTGGTGGTTATAAAACTTTAACTAAAATGTAAGGAAAATATAACAACTGATAAACAATATACGAATATTATTCACTTATTGATGAGTATTTTTACAAGAGATTCACGAAACGCTACCTTGGATAACTGGAATATATCCAGGCTTTCAAATTTGTCTATATATAAGCGAGGCAGTCGAGTCATTACAGCATTTTGCCCATAATTGGAACGGTGTAAAGGTACACTAAATAAGTGGGTGTGTCTTGTGTCATGACAAGAGGTCACTGCAGTCATTCTCCCCACGAAGAATATTAAATAAGAGCTGCATATCCAACATTTTTCGTCTATCATTGAGTGGAAGCAAGCAATAGTGACTAGAGTCTGCAAGATAAGAAGCATGACGCTTGTTGCCTCTAAAGTTTAAAAATTTAACTTTCTATTCTAGAAATATAAACATTATATTGAGGTGACCAGATTGGACTGCAATACTCTAAAACGCTTCGAATATAGGCACAGTATACAATCTTAAGACTATGGAGGTTTATGAATGGTTTACAGGTGCGCATTACAAAGCCAAGATTACGGGACGCTTTACTGACTATACTATCTATATGTTGAGGAAACAGTAATTTGGAGTCGAGCATTATACCAAGATCTCTGACTACATTGACTCTTTCAATAATTTTATCATCAAAACTATACATAAAGTTGATTGGTTTTTTGCAACGAGTAAAACTAATGCACTGACATTTGGAGACATTAACGCTGATGTTATTTAATGAGTAGTATTGGTATAATGAATTAAGATCACGTTGTATGAGTTCACAATCTAGTTGCGATCGGAAACGCAGATATATCTTCATATCATCTGCGTATAGAAGGTGCTTAGCATATTTAAAACATGTATGGATATCGTGTAAGTACGCACAGTAAAAAAAAGGTCCAAGTAAGGATCCCTGAGGCACGCCGGACGGTATGTTAACAAAATCTGATCTATAACCTCCCACAACAACGGCCTGCGAACGCTTAGATAAATAAGAGCTGATCCATCTGAGTAGGTCATCATGGATGCCAAGGTATTTTAGTTTTGAAAGTAGGATAACATGATCCACACGATCGAATGCTTTTTCGAAGTCTGTATAAATCACGTCAACCTGCCCACAAGTTTCCATATTACAGACAACATAGTTACTAAAGGTAGCAAGTTAGACGTTGTTGAGCGTCGCTTGATGAAACCATGCTGATAAGGGCCAACGCCATTGGCTATCGTCGAGTAAATGCTGCTATGAATGATTTTCTCAAATACTTTACTGAGAGTATTGAGAATAGATATCGGGCGATAGTTTTTAATTTCCGATTTTGAACCTTTCTTATGTACAGGGACAATAAGCGCAGCCTTTCACAAAGAAGGGAAGACACCATCGGCTAGAGACCTTCTAAACAATAGCGTTATAGGGCGTGCTAGACTATCAGCACAACCTCGCAGAAATACTGCTGGTAATCCGTCCGTTCCAGGACCTTTAGTTCTGTCTAACGTTCGCAAGATGCCAAGTACAGAGTCCTCGGTGATATTTAGTGTAGATATTGCATTACTCGAATTTTCCACTAGTACACTAGTGGTACATATAGGCCCCAATCTTGTGGGTAGGTGTACAGATGGTTTAGCAAAAACACTGTGGAAATATTTGCTGAATGCGCTACATATACCATTACCATCTTTGTATGTCTCATTATCCACTGTAAAACCATTTGGGTATTGACTACCGCCTCTTTTACTTTTGACGTAGGTCCAGAAAGTTTTGGGAGAATGACTTATCATTTTTTCTGTATGCGTCACATAGTTACGAAAGTAAGATTTTTGAATACTATGTTGCCTAGCACGCAGAATTGAAAATTCATGGTAGTCACGGGGGTTCCCATATTTCTTCCACCTACTATGCATTTTAACTTTTTCTCGAGTAATTTTAATGAGAGATCGGCTGTACCAAACGGGGTACCTCCGATGTTTTGATTTATTATTAAGTGGAATGTATCGCGCCACTCCGACATTTACTTCTTTATAAAACACATCAACTGCATTGTCTATCGGGCTAACTGCTAACGTTTAATCCCAGTCTATGATAGTAAAAACCTAAATACTAATAATACCCTTAATTATATTATAATACTCTTACTAAAACAATAACCTGGTTAAATGATCATAATCTACAAATTAATATTGAAAAAACTAAACTTACAACATTCCACCCCCACCAGAAAAGTTGTCTAGATGTAAATTTCTCTTTTAACAATCACAAATTGGAACTAGTCGACGAGTTTTCATTATTAGGCTTAACCATAGATACGAACATAAACTGGTAATCACACATTCAGAAAATAAAAACAAAACTTTCAACATTTTTGTACGCTTTTCGCGAAATAAAAAAGACTACTAACTTACAGACTGCTCTAGTTACGTACTACGCCTATGCTCATGCATGGCTCAGCTACGGTGTTATAATGTTGGGTAAGCACAGACGCACCAGCGCTGTTTACATTAAAAAAATAATAATTCGTATTTTGGTTAATATTAAACAAACCGACAGCTGCAAACCTTCTATTCTATATTTTAAAATGGCAAGCAAAGCCGATGTCGACTATTCTGCCAATGTCTAAAGTAGATTGGAGAAGCAAGTGTGTGTGACAGATGAACGGTAAAAAAAAAGACTTGGTTCTTTGATTAGCTGCAAACCTTATTTCAAATAATTAAATATTCTTACTTTACCTTCTATTTACATACTGGAAATAAATCTGTAGACTTGCGCACACTCACCAGGACTTCTACACTAAACGAGAAGACATTCAAACAAAATTCACACTCCGACATAAAACACGTCTAAACCTACCAACTTCTCGTTTAAAAATGCATTCATCTACGCCTCTAGTAATATCGATAAAAATTTGTAATAAATTACCCGAGCTGTTAAGAAATGAAAAAAAGATGACTGTTTTTACGAACAAATTAAAAAAAAAACTATTATTAAGTAAAAACTATTACAGCGTAAATGAATATTTTAATGATAAATTTATACAGCTTGAATAATAATATTAATAAAAATAATAATAATACGATACGGCTCGTATTGTGAGGACCTCCTCACAATACGAGCCGTATCGTATTATCCTTTCTCTGGAGCCCTAACCACAGGTAGCTTGGACTTGGACCCTGCTCCCGACACCGGCGGACTACTACTTTTTATACTTTTAAAAGGAATTTTATGTTTTTTTAGAGATATATTTAAAATATAATTTGCATGTAAATAAGAATAATAATAAAGAATTTATTATTATTCAATTTATTATGTAAATAAGAATAATAATTTATTAATTTAACATTAGACCTAAAGAATAAGTGTAAAAAATTAAATTGTTTGTATTGTGCATGTTTAATTAAATTGTATTTAGAATAAGTTAGTATATAAGTTCTTTTAATATTTTATATAATTGTCTTTTGCTGTCCCCACAGGGTCTACAATTGTCTCATTAAATTTTCACCTAGGTACCACCTTAGCATGTAAGTTGTGGAATGCAATAAAGTATTGAGTTTTGAGTACTCTTCATCAATAGCAATAATTTACAGGAAGAGAATTCTTATGTGCATATGCGCCATAACATCGTGTGCCGCTTTAGATAACTGCTCTGCCAATGATACCGTGCGGCGTGTCACGGTATCAGTCGCGGTCGATGACGTCACATCAACGCTTGACTGATTGCTTTAGTCGTTTGCTGACGAGTGTCGATATATAGCGGCTGTTTATCGTCAGTTGTGTGAGCGGCGACGATGCTTGTCGCTACTTAGGCGGAGACGACATTTTCAGTTGTTGCAGATATCATACGTGCAACATGGTTACACGTAGAAATACCGTATCGTAGAATACTTCAACTGCGGCATAGTGGATGTGATCCCAATTGTCTGTTACAAGACGATGGGACAGATAGTTAGGATCACAAACTTAGTAGGTATAGTTTTTGCTTACATGAAGATGTCCTAACCGTTACGATTGGAATGTTGACTCGTGCTGACCTCCATGCCGCGCTCAATAAGGAGACTCGTCACTTCAACGCTTTATCTTTTAATGGTCCGACTTATAATTCATGACGTCGCTAACTTTTGGCGAGATAATAAAATGTAACGCGTTGGGCGCCGCGCCGCTGATCCACCGCGCACTCGCGCAGCCGGCCAAAGAGTCAGAGACCTGGAGTCACTGTATCAGTGGGATAGTGCAAGACATTCGCATGCTACTTGTTACTGTTGCATTGTCACATCTCGGTATAATTGTACTGACTTCTGCTGAATGCAGAAAAAAGAGAAAAGTTTTTGAAAAAAAAAACCGCCCTGTATTTCATTTGTAATTATTATCGTAATCAGTTGCGTAGAGGATGATTTGCTCGTTCGGAGAAACCAAAAGTTTGTTATAAGTCAAAGGAAATGCAGCGCACATTGAGGGTTCGCGGGCGGCGTGGCCCCGCAACGCTCGGCAACTTTTAATTGTAAAACTTGAATCATTGGTGGACTTTGCACGTTTTATCTCATCGCCGCTAATTGCCCCCTCCTCTCCCTCCTCTGTCCTGGGCCTCCCCGCTCGTCTTCGTCAAAGTGATAACCTATTGTTTTTTGTGTGACTTTGTTACGAGATGGTTCAACACCGTGCATGATGTAACAGGCAGGACTTGTGCTGGCTGGCCGAATGTCTTGGGTGATCTCCACACGCATGTACTGAACGCATGTAAAAAGGCAGCGACTGTCGACACGCGACAAAGTTTCACGGATCATTTCCACAGATCCCAATAAGAGTGTGATGCCGGAGATGCGGGCTCCGAGGTCTCGTGCGGTGCGGTGTGGGGGGGGGTTGCCGGGGTACACACGGGGTTCGTGTTTGAGCTCAATCAGGGCTCGGCGCGGCGCCCCTATTTGCATATCTTTTGTCGCATCGCGCTGCTGACGCGGCTGTCCCATGCGGCGATGTATAATCTATGAGCGGCGCTGAGCCACGGTCTGTCTGTCGATGAGTCGCACGATGTAACTACACACATTATCAAATCAAACGTTCCATACCTCTGTAACGGTATGTGTATTATCTTGCCGTGGTAGCGACATCTTGATAATAACTCGGGATTTTCTGGAACTAAAATTAACTAATATTAAGTCACTATTTGTATTGTCTGGTTTTTTGGTCGCAGGATTCCGGACCCGGTCGCCCTCAATCTATCACTTGTTAAACAGCTCAAAAATTTTATAAATCACTAGCTGTGCCCGCGACTTTGTTCGCGTAGATGTCGAAAAATATCTATAGCATAATACATTATACTTTATGTTAATACCTTACGGATCCTGATCTCTCTCAAAATTAAGAAAATAGGAAGAGGGTGAAAATATGAATGCAGGGCTCTGTACTCGTATCATCTCTTCCGATTGGAATGCCGATTAGCCCACGTAATCTCCTGGTACATACCTACTTCGAGGTAAGTATCAAAATAAAAAAAAACCGACTATCGAAAGAACGGTGGTAGGTAGTCTTCAAACGACGAAACAAAGAAACTGATGAATCAAGTTGATTCTTAATTTCGTCCAGCCTAAAAAGAGACACACTTTCTTTAATTTTTACTGTCCATTGCAGATTATAGAACATTAAATAATATAATTATTTTTAACATTTTATGTTAAACAGTTTCATAGAATTGATTTACTGTGTAAGAATAATCGATTTTTTAAAATCGATATTAAGTAGGTACTGAATGAGTACATACTAAATATCGATTTTGCTTTGCTACGTAATAAGATTTTCACAAAATATATATTCAACAATATGTTATATATGGCGTTGCGTGTATGTGCACGTGTCACGTAATAACAAAATTAATTTCTTCTTGAGAACTTTAAATACATTTAATATCTTTCGATAGAGTGAACCGATTACGATGAAACCCTCCGTTACGGACAATTTTAATTTGTTTTGGCTCTAAAGGGGGCTGTAAGGCTGCCGTACATGCACTTTCTTCTTTTCTAAATTCTGGCAAGGGTGAGGTTATCCTCAAAGTTGACGGCGCCATAAAAGCGCCAGGAGTGGATGGTCTCACCACCGACATTTGTTGTCAGGCCATCAGAAGTGCCCCTGACTCTTCCAAACGGCTGCCTGAGAACACACCTCTTCCCTGAAATCTGAAAAGAAGCCACAGTGATAATCTTAAAGAAGCCCGGGAAAACAGACTACAGCTCCCCAAAAGCGTACAGACCAATTGGCCTCTTACCCATTCTCGGTAAAATATACGAGAAGATGTTGGTGGCCCGCCTCAAGTTCCATCTAATCCCAAGGATGAGTACTCGCCAGTATGGCTTCATGCCCCAGAAGAGCACCGAGGACTCCCTCTATGCCCTAATTTAATTTAATTTAATTTTAATTTAATTTAATTCCGGACAACCATTGATCCATTACATTGAGTCTTTAAATCAAGAGTGAATAGGTTATTTCTAGGCAAGCGTGCTCCATCTTCGACCACATCCTCGCTTACCATCAGGTGAGATAGTGGTCAAACGCGTGCCTAACAATAGTAAAAAAAAATAAACAAAAATAAAAAATATATTGTTAGTATGAACTTAAAAAACTATGTTAGTACCTTATAACTAAGAGAGACTTAGTCCTCTGGGTGAGGCTCCACATCAGAGGGCTGTTTGTCTTATCGCCTATTACCTTCAGGATGCTGTTACTACTCCCACGCAATCTGCTTAACAATGAGGCTGTCTTTTTGCGCCAGATGGCATCAAAGCCGTCAGTGCGCGACTCAGCGAACATTGTTGACGCACTGCAGAAACGCGGCAGACGTAACAGCGCCCTGTAGGCATTGTTAAACTGGATGCGCAGAGAATTGTAAGCCCTTTGGGTATATCTGAACCACAGGCTCGTTGAGTACAGAGATGTGCAATACGCTTTGAATAAAGTAACTTTCACCGCATCTATACCCCCGGACTGACAACGCCCTGCGCTCCCTCTCCATGTCTACATCATCTGCAAGATTTTCGGACACCACGTGCCCAAGATACTTGAACTGGTATACTCGATTAAGAGAAATACCATTAGCAACACTGGTGGAACATCAGTTGGGCACCTGGTACCCGCCCTGAAGACCATGTACTCTGACTTTTTAACATTATAACTCAGACCGTGTGTGGCCGCATACTTTTCACACACGGCAAGTAACTTCCGCAATGCACAAATCGAGGGAGCCAGCAGCACCATATCATCGGCATAGCTAAGGTTGTTCACACTGACACCATCTACGTAGCACCCAACAGGCATTCGACTGAGTTCCTCGATCAGTGCATTGATGTATAGGTTGAAAAGCAAGGGCGAGCTCAAGCCACCCTGCCTCACTCCGCATTCCAATTTGTATTCACTCGACAACTCACCCGCCCACTTTACATTATTTTTCTGATTAAGGTACCAATACCTAAATACTGATGTCAACTCTGGCGGTAGACCAGTTTCCTTTATCTTCTGCCATAACATATCATAAGGCACTAGGTCAAATGCTTTCGAGAGGTCTAGAAAGCAAGCATAAACCGGAGTCTGTCTGTCAGTGTAATATTTGACAGTGTGTTTAAGGTTAAGAATAGCAGTCTCTGTCGAGAAGCCAGGACGAAAGCCGAACTGAGCGTCATGTAACTTAACATGCTTGTTCAAATAGGAGTTAAGCACACTGTCAAATACCTTCGCTACAATTGTGGCTAGTGAAATGGGTCTGTAGTTAGATTTTTCAGACACGTCCCCCGTTTTACTCTTGGCAATCGGTACCACCAGAGTCTTCATCAGGGCTGGGGGTAGGTGTGAGTGATTTATTCACAAATTAAACAACATTGCAAGTACTCTAGACAGGTGGAAACCAGCATGCTTCAGGTGTTCTACGCTGAGAGCGTCATACCCCGGTGATTTCCCTCCCTTCATACCCCTAATAGCCCGATCAATATCCTTAGAAAGTATTAAAATTGAAATATTCATCCCCTCTGTCTCAGCATCGAACCGTCCGCACGCTGGTCCTAAGGGTGACTTAACTACAAATTTTATTGTTCCTTAAAAACATTAGCAATATCTTCAGGGCTAGAAACACCGCCGACACTCACTGGGATGCCAGGTCTAGTATTTAATTTACTTGTAGACTTCCAAAAAGTTTTAAAGTCCTTATTTTTGTAGTGTGTCGCCATCAAATCCATTTTTATCTGTTCTTGATGGTTTTGACACCACTTCAGCCTACCTTTAAAAATTTTACGCGCCTCAACCATGTCTCTGAACAATGGCCCGCTAGCTGACTTACCGTAGCTAACCCACGTATTAAATGTCCGCCTGGCACCCCAGTAAGACTCGCTCACGTGCTTATTCCACCCCGCTAACTTTCCATGTTTGCCTTTCTTGCTCATACAGGTAATAGTGGCAGCCTTTCGTAACACATTAATCGTATCATCATACAACTTCTTGATAATATTCCTATGGGAATTATTGTGACAGATTTTTCCACAACAACTCTGAAATTCACATGGGAAATCTATAGTTTTTAAATGTGTATTATATATTTCTGTGTACTCGTTTATCTGATCTGGGCTCCTGTCGCCCCACTTAACTTTATTAGGCGGTGTGCTTTTCAATAAGATTTTTTTTTGTAATAACATTCAAATTACATGTAATAACTAATGGATAGTGGTCTGACCAAAACACGTCATACTTTACATATACATCTACAACACATGGCCACCCGGCCCTTGTGACAATACAATGGTCTAGCCATCTACGACACCCGTGTGCCTCACTTATGAAAGTAAAAGTATCGGACGATAAACACAGTTTATTTGCGTCCGCACATATCCAGTCCTGTTCCGCAGAAAATTCTAAAAGTTCAGTGTAAAAACGCTCACCTGGATGTGCATTTAAGTCTCCGAGAATGAAAACAGATTCAACACTACTTTTCTCAATAATAGCACTAATCGCACTTAGGCAGTCTGTGAACTCAGGTACGTTCTCTGCACAGTCCGTAGGCATGTAAACACTGACAAGCAGCACGGGCCGATCGTTTGTAGAAATACGAATAGCCGATATACGCGGGTTCGCACACTGTACCACTGACACAAACTGGAATACAGATTTACGCCATAAGAGCGCCACCCCACCAAAGGGTCTACCCTTCAGGATACCCATACTGGTGTCCACGGCAGAGGTCCCAGTGCTGCCAAAGTCTTCGTGAATATCCGCCAGGTACGACAGTTCAGAGGGCAGCAGCCACGTCTCCTGTAAGGCAATGATATCTGCATAGCCGCATATCTGTTTAATACCGTCCACAGACCGTTTTATATTTTTGTAGTTAAATGTTACCATAGTAGCATTATACATTATCAGTCGAAATGTTTCTAATCTTCTCATCGTAAACTTGTTTGTATGGCATAAAGCGACGACATGTCACACCGTCAGGCCATATCTCAGCATTTAAGAAAACTTCTAATTTATGCTTCGTAACTGTTATTTTGTAGGCATTGTAAGTTCTTTCGGTTTTCATTTTTATTTTCTGAAGAGAAACATTTTCGTTAGTTTCAGTGAAAATGTACTCGATTATGTCCTTCTCAGAGGTATTTTTGTGAACGTTAGACACGAACAATGGGATTTTCAGATCAGCTGGTCTGAATCTATCTTCAGGTTTAATTGTAGCTTTCCCTCTGATGCCCTCCGTCCTATTTCTGTATCTTCTTTTCTGTACCAACGACCACTCATTACTTACAGTAGAAGCTTTTGGTTTCGATTCACCTTTCGACTTATCTATTTCCGCCATTGACTTTGATAAGTCAACAAATAATGATTTATTTGTTACACTCGTACCACTAGCCATGTTCGTTACGGTGTGATTAGCGGCCGGTCTCGTCAGCTGTTCCGTCGCTACGGTTGTGTCTGTGCGCGTACATGCTATATGCGTGCGCGCGTTATCAGCTGATTTGAGAGCGAAGGCGGTAGGACTGCTCTCATGCATCAAACCAGTCGATTGTGTAGACGTCAAAAACGGCAACTTATGCACTTGCTGTTTCGCACTTCTTGCTTCTACCTCCTGTTCATTATTTATTGATGCGGACGCGTCGTCAATGTTCAAAAAACCGGTCGGCCCGCTATCTAATAAATAGGCACCTCGTCTATTGTTTATATTGGATTCTTCATTTTACAATGATGCATATTTCATGTTATTCAACTCAGTTTTTAAGTAGTCACTCGTAACATAAGTTTCCTTAATTAGTTTTAGTTCTGACTGTAGTAGCAAAATATCCTTTAGCAACCTTGTTGCATCTATGTGATCAAAGGTTACTGGGGGCAATTTATGCAGGTCTTTTGCTACGAAGATGGGAACTTTATCCGGATCAACAGTTTTAAAGGCACTTATGATATCTTCCACATCCTTTTGTTCTTTATTTTTACGTCGCGATATTTTTCTGGCGGTAGTTGAAAAAGACGTAAAAAGGAGTTCCTTTGCTTCGCTGATTTCTAATGCGGAGAAATCGCTTGTAATAAGCCTTATTAGACTCACTTCATCCATAACACATATTTTATTTTGTGTAAAACATAACAGCTCATTTATGACTATGTTACACTGAGAACACTTCACAACTTCGGTAGACATTTTTATTCTGCACCCGTTCGCTTACGCGTTCGCGCGGAGACTGCAACACATCCGTAGCAAGCTCGAACTAAATAAAATATTAGTCATGGTATCATTGGACATAGAGGGAGCCTTCGACAGCGCCTGGTGGCCGGCCATAAGGGTCCGTCTGGCTGAGGAAAAGTGTTCGATCGGCTTGAGGAGGGTCATCGACAGCTACCTCGAAAACCGCAGGGTCAGGGTCAGGTAAGCTGGCGAGGAGTACTGTAGAGCCACAAGCAAGGGCTGTGTCCAGGGTTCCATCGGGGGACCGATTCCGAAGAGTCCGGAAGCTAGAGAGGACTATTGCCAGGCATTCGCAGATGACGTTGTGTTGATATTCGACGGTGACACAGCGCTGGAGATCGAGGGACGTGCCAATGACGCTCTCGGACATGGCGTGGGGGGTACAAAACAAACTTAAATTTGCTCTACACAAAACCAATGCTATGGTTATTACTCGGAAGCTAAAATATGACACCCCGCGCCTGAGCACCGGCGGGATCGGCATCGCCATGTCCAACGAGATCAAACTCCTGGGTGTCACCATCGACAAACAACTGACATTCAACGCACACGTCGCTAACGTCTGTAGAAGGGCAATAGGAATCCATAAACAGCTGACTAGGGCTGCCTGAAGTCATTCGAACAATATATGTGGCCACCGTGGAACCGGTTGTTCTGTACGCCGCCAGCGTGTGGGCCCCGGCCGTCGGAGAACTGGGAGTGATGAAGCAGTTGGGAACCGTTCAGCGCGGTATTGCGCAAAAACTGTGCAAGCCATATAGGACGGTCTCCCTAAACGCCGCGCTAGTGCTGGCTGGGATACTACCTCTCGCTTGTTGTTCGCGAAGCGGCATCATTATACGAGGCCAGGAGGGGGGTGCCCCAGCCAGCACTCTGTGGTAGGACGATCGAGCAATTTGCCTCGGCGATGAAGGCCCCACACCCTGCGGAGCGCGCTGAGCTGGAGGTCATAAACCTGGTAAACCAAGAGCAACTTGATGCTCGGAACGAGCTTGAAGTTCGCATCTTTACGGATGGGAGCAAGATTGGGGGCAGGGTCGGGGCGGCACTGTCCATGTGGAGCGGTGACGCCGAAACCAAAGCCCTCAAGCTTGCTCTACCAGATTACGCCACCGTTTACCAGGCTGAGCTTTTAGCGGTATGCGTCGCTACCAGGGAAATACTGAGGCACAGTGCGCAATCGTTTGGAATTTTCAGCGACTCCATGGCGGCTCTCCAAACCATCCAAAACCACAACAGATACCATCCTCTGGCAGTTGAGACAAGGTCAAACCTTAGGTCCCTGACTATCCAAGGTCTTGTTTTGGATCAAGGCGCATGTGGGGTTGGTTGGTAATGAGAGGGCCGATGAGTTAGCCAAAAGTGCCGCTGAAGGTTCCAAAAGAAAGCCTGACTATGATCTGTGTTAGGTCTCGCACGTCAAGCGATGCATTCGTATGGCAACGCTTGACGTGTGGAACCACAGATACAGCTGAAAAAAAATTGAATACAAGTTTTTTTTTTATGCTGATACAAACTTAAAATTAACTTAACTAACGTTCCGTATACAATTTAGTTCTATTCTTATGAACTATGACATCTTTTCCATTAATATTAATTTTAACATTAGGTGCAAGGTCTTCTATTACAACATATGGGCCGGAATACAAAGTATCTAATTTATTTCCTATCTCATTTTTTAACAATAGTGCATCACATGATTTGTAAACAATTGGATTAATTGACTTATCATAGTATAATTTTCTACGTTCTTTACTTACAATCAAATTATTTCTTGCGTCTCTTTGAGCTTTTTGTAATCTGTACTTAAATTCTGATACAAAGTTTTCAAAGTTATATAATGGTTCTACAATATTACATAAATTATTAGGTAGTCTACACACTTGTCCAAACACTAACTCGAAAGGTGTATATTTTGTTTCTGAGTGTACAGTAGTGTTATATGAAAAACACCAATACTGTAACCAAGAACTCCAACTTGAAGGATGATTGTCTGTTTGTATTCGTAAGTAGGCTCCCAACACTTTATGTGAGTTTTCTAATGACCCAATACTTTGATGGTGATATGCAGTAGCAATTGTTTGTTTAATGTTTAAAATTTTGCATAATACTGACATTACATTGAAAATGAACTCTGTACCTCTATCACTTGCAATTTCTCTAGGAATTCCAAAACGTAAAATAAAATTTTCAGCGAATGCTTTAGCAACTTCTATTATAGTTTTAGTTTATAAAGGGTATGCTTCTACATATTTGCTGAGCTCACACTGTAATGTTAGAATATAATTGCAACCAAAATCATCTTTATCTAATGGGCCTACAATATCTAAGAAAACTTTCTCAAAGGATGAAGATGCGTGGATGTAATCGTTAATGGTTCTTTATGAATTTTAGTATATTTTTGTTTTTGACACTTGTGACACTTTTCGACATAACACCTAACATCTTTTTCCAATGATGACCAATAATAATATTTTTTAAACGGAGCTACCTCCGTCGGGGGGAGGAAGAAGAAGAGTAAGAGGGGGGGCAAAGGGAGGAAACCCAAGCCCCCTGCTACCCAGGGGACCAACATAGTTCCCCAGGCCGTCCCTGCTCACAGCAAGGCGCAGGCCAAAACTAAAAACCAACTGAAACCTGTAGCGAGTGTTAGCGTCGGCACAACGCAACCGAAACGCCTAGAAAAGGTTGCGAGCAACAAGTCGCAACCCAGCCACAGCGCCGCCACAGCGCCGCCACACCCGCCGGCGCTAACGAAAATAAGGAATTTACTGCCTGCGCCATCAAGCTGCTGATGAGCCTCCTGAAAGCCATACAGCAGGGACAGGACGCAGGGCAGGTCATCCTCAACGGCTTGGCCGAACTACTCACCCTCTAGAATGGGTAAGCCGTTGAGGGTGCTCCACTGGAACGCCCGCGGCCTTAAAACCAAGGTCACCTCCCTCCGACATCTCCTGAGGGATCAGAATATAGACGTGGCGCTCATAAGTGAGACGCACCTGGGACCTGAGGACAGGATTAGGTTTCCAGGTTTCCTCACTTACAGGAAAGATGAGCGGTCGGCTCTGAACCAACCGTACCGTGGTCTGGCAGTACTGGTACGGCGAAGAGTCGTCCATCAGGAATTCCCCCTGCTTCTGAGGGCTTCGGCGTCAGCGAAAAGCCGTCTCCCCCCGGTATTCGTGAAATTGGAGTTCCACGCCGGGTGTTTGGAATTCAAGTCGCCGGCGATCAGAGTGGCGCAAGGCGACTGTGTCATTAGCGCCCGCAACTCAGCCGAATCTAGTTTCGTTGCGGGCGCTCTGTAACATGCGTAGATATCTATGTCCTCGCCGGCGACGTGCAGCTGTACACCCAGCGTGTACAGGCTCTGCAGCGACAGCAGGGGGAGTTCCTGATGGACGACTCTTCGACGTACCAGTACTGCCAGACCACGGTACGGTTGGTTCAGAGCCGACCGCTCATCTTTCCTGTAAGTGAGGAAACCTGGAAACCTAATCCTGTCCTCAGGTCCCAGGTGCGTCTCACTTATGAGCGCCACGTCTATATTCTGATCCCTCAGGAGATGTCGGAGGGAGGTGACCTTGGTTTTAAGGCCGCGGGCGTTCCAGTGGAGCACCCTCAACGGCTTACCCATTGTAGAGGGTGAGTAGTTCGGCCAAGCCGTTGAGGATGACCTGCCCTGCGTCCTGTCCCTGCTGTATGGCTTTCAGGAGGCTCATCAGTAGCTTGATGGCGCAGGCAGTAAATTCTTTATTTTCGTTAGGGCCGGCGGGTGTGGCGGCGCTGTGGCTGGGTTGCGACTTGTTGCTCGCAACCTTTTCTAGGCGTTTCGGTTGCGTTGTCCGACGCTAACACTCGCTACAGGTTTCAGTTGGTTTTTAGTTTTGGCCTGCGCCTTGCTGTGAGCAGGGACGGCCTGGGGAACTATGTTGGTCCCCTGGGTAGCGGGGGGCTTGGGTTTCCTCCCTTTGCCCCCCCCTCTTACTCTTCTTCTTCCTCCCCCCGACGGAGGTAGCTCCGTTTCTGTTCATGGGCCCGTTGGCTGCCGCCATTAATGACGCGCCGCCTTGGGCCTCTCCCTTAGGGCCATCCACGTTCGTAGGGCGGCGCGGTGCTGAGTTGGTGATGGCGACAGTCCCCGCCCGCCTGTTTCTAGCTTCCTTCTGGAAGACGGGGCAGCTGACGTGGCTGGCCGGATGCGCGCCCCCGCAGTTTGCGCAGGTGGCGGGCTCCTCTCTAGGCCGTGTGCAGTCTCTCGCGGTGTGCCCCTCTCCGCATCGTACGCAAGCGAGCGGACGGTGGCACTGGTGCAACGAGTGCCGGAACTTTTGGCACCGGTGGCACTGTGCGGGCCCGCGTTTTCCACGCCACGCCTCCACTCTCACCCCCCGCATTAGGAGTAACACGGAAGTGTCGTAGATGCGGCGCACGTCCGGCGTCCGCTTGAGTAGGGCGTAGAAGACGCAGCTGGGTCTTCCTTGGCGCGCACGAATGTGGCGCACGTACTCCGGCTCGAAACCTAGTGAGCGGAGCTCCTCCTCTATTTCCTGCGGATCAGTGTCCGCAGGCAGCCCCCGGATAGCTACTTTTAGTAGCTTCTCCGCTGGTAGGGAGTAGGCAAACCAGCTAACGCCAGCCACCTTCTCCAGGTTTGTGAGGTACCTCTGGATTAGGCGATATTCATCTTCTGACTCCGGGGAGAATCGAACCCCGGAGCCGTACGGGCGAGCGTTGGGAGGCCGGTGAAGCTGGGCCGCGATCGCTTTAAAGTGATGCGCCCAGTTCGGCAATTTCTCCACTACAAGCGGAGGAAATCGCGGCCTTTTCTTGTCCTTGGTGGCACTAGGGGCCGCGTTGGTCGCGGCCGTGCCCTGTGAGGGGACTGCCTGGGACGAAGTAATATGACTGGGACTTACCCCGTCTTGATGTTGAGAGGTGAGGTGAGGCGACATGTTGCTCGGGCCCCGCGACAGGCGCTCGCTGGCGTGCGAGCGCGGCGAGCCGAAGCGATGCCGCTTAGCTTCCTCCTCCTTCGTCCGAGCTCCTGCGTCGGCGCTGGGCTCTGACCTCTTGGAACTCCAGGTCCATTCCTTGGTCTTCCAGTGGTGGAGACGCCGGCGCGGAGGGTGCGTCATCTAAAGACGCGAGCGACGCGTTTGACCCCGCGCGCGATGATTGGGCCGAAAAGCTCGCGAAGCTCGCGGGCGGGCGCGTCGTACGCGGACGAGCGCGGCGGCGCGGGTGAAACGGGTGTAGAAGGGGTTGCGGGCAGCGCGGCGCCCCTCTGCAGGCGCGGGTCGCGCGAGGTGACATGCGCGGATGAGGCCGCCGCACCCGCCGACACAAAGCGGGGCGCGGCTGCCGTCACGGTGCGCGTAGTTGGGTGCATAGCCGGAGCACTAGGTGCACTCACCTGCAAGGGCGCAGCCCCGCGGGGGGGCGCCGGCGGCAAACTTTTTTGGTTTGTGCGGGTAGGCGCAAAATTTTTCCGTGGCGGTAGGTGCCGTGGTTTGCGCGTACGATCTTGCCTGCGGCGCCCCGGGGCGCGCAACGGGAGCACGTTGCGGCGTGGAGCGAGCGGCAGTGGAGTATTCGAGGGTCGCGGGCGGCGCTGCGCCGCGATCGGTGCGCGGTGGGCGTAGTTGGAACGCGGGTAGACCGAGCCACTTTTGACGGTGGCGCGTGTTGAAGAAATGTTATCTTCAAAAACTCAAACACTATTTTTGTATAAAATAACTTTATTATACACACGGAATCCTGATTATAATTTCAACCGACTTGCTTCGTGGCTCCGTGATCACTGCCTTGCAAAGCCTCTACAATTTTTTTAAAAACGACTTTCGCCCCACCCGGAAATGAAGATAACGTTCCAACCGTCATTTCGAAGTGTTGCCAAAGTAAAAATAATACATTGAATTGCCATGACCAAAATACATTTACAAGTTTATTAAAATAATACTTCATATTTTCTTTGACAGTGTTGCCACAGTGGATATTATGCTTCGGTATTAAAATACATTTTATAAAAGTTGAATCCAAACTTCCATAATAATCGATGAGTCGATGAAATTCATAACTTATTTTAAATGAATGAAGCAAATCTATCCATAAAATGAGCAATATTTATTTGAAATTAAAACATGAATTTGAAACAAGCTAACAATTCGTCCATCCTGATAAATATCGCGTCCTCGCGAACGACACAATTAAGCAAAAAGATATCATATGAATTACATAAACTTAATACATACCACATTTCAAAGAAAATATTTTACTATTCTAATATATATATCTATATATTTTTTTTTTGATTGCAAAACGCACAATAGCTGAAATATTTAAATTAGCTTAAAGCCATCCCAGCCACTGCGCACTCTGCACTCCAAAAGATTGCTCTCTACACTTACGCATATAGCATGAGTGTATGATTCACATGACTACGTGCACCTAGCACTTGAAGTAGTTCTCTCTCTACATTTGCACACATAGCAGTGTATGAATTAGCATGACCATGTGCACATAGCACTACAAGTAGTTGTGTATTTACACTTTCGCACATAACAGTTGATGGAATAACATGACTACGTGCACCTAGCACTTCAAGTAGTTTTCTCTCTACACTTACGCACATAGCAGTGTATAAACTAGCATGACTACGTGCACATAGCACTATAAGTAGTTCTGACTCTACACTGTCGCACATAGCAGTGTAAGGGTTAATATAACTACGTGCACATAGCACTTCATGTAGTTCTATCTCTAACACTCTCGCACATAGCAGTGTATGGATTAATATAACTACGTGCACATAGCACTTCATGTAGTTCTATCTCTACACTCTCGCACATAGCAGTGTATGGATTAATATAACTACGTGCACATAGCACTTCATGTAGTTCTATCTCTACACTCTCGCACATAGCAGTGTATGGATTAATATAACTACGTGCACATAGCACTTCATGTAGTTCTATCTCTACACTCTCGCACATAGCAGTGTATGGATTAATATAACTACGTGCACATAGCACTTCATGTAGTTCTATCTCTACACTCTCGCACATAGCAGTGTAGGTGTACCATTTGCGTACTTCACACTTATAACTCAATAATAAACAAAATAAAACAAAACAAAATAAACAAAATATATCGAATAAGCTCAAATCATTTCTCACTTCTATCGTTCATAACAAGGAACTTCATTATTATACTATTTATATATTATTACACACATTAAATATACTCACGCATATAGCAGTGATAGTGTACTTCGCACTTTTAATTTAAGAAAAGTATATAAACTCAATCATTGTTCTAAAAACAAGATTTGTATCTATAATAATCTCAAATCATTTCAAATACATTTTTTTTTTCAAATACATCAAGTATGTTCTATCCTTCGTAACAAGTAACTTAATTATTATACTGATTACTAAATACCAAACAATACATATTTATATTGATTTATATAAATAACATAATATAACATTTTATTAATCATCTGTACTCTCGCTAGTTGATGATTCACTACCATTATTATTAAAACAAAGCCAAGGGTGTATTTTATCGATAGAGAATATACCCTTATACTTTGAAGCCCCCCTTTTTTTTGTAATAGGAGTATCTTCTACCTCATACCTATCGTGATCTAACACTTTTGTTACTTTGTACGGCCCTGAACATTTCGACAATAATTTTTTACTTTTACCTACAGTATGTGCTGCTCTTTCTACTCTTACCAAGTCCCCAATTTTGAACTCTAATGGCTTTTTTCTTTTTTTGTCGAATCTATTTTTCTGTTTTTCCTGCGACTTTTTCGTATGTTCATCTACTTCATCCCTAATTTTACGTAATCTTTCATAACCGGTGCTGATTTCATTTTCATTATGTGTGTTTTCTACTATGTCCTCATCTATTTCCGAAACTAGACTTCCTTCACTAATCCCAGTAAGCCTTAACCCAAACAAAACCTCAGAGGGGGTTTTTCCTGTGCCTTTGTTTACAGTATTGTTTAATCCCCATTGTACCTGTAATAGTCGGTCATCCCAAAGTCTTTCGTCTTTTCCATGATTTTGTGAGGCTAAAGAGTCTAAAATTGTTCTATTATAACGCTCCACCTGGCCATTCGCTCTAGGTGAAGCAACTGCATTCTTTATGTGATGAACTCCTACTTCATTAAGAAAACTTTTAAATTTAGAACTCGTAAATGATGTCCCTCTATCGCTAATTAGCCGTTTTGGCAAACCAAACGTCCCAAAATAGTCCCTAAGAACCGTGATGGTTGAAGTGGACTTCGTATTTTTAACAGCCTTCAAAACAATAAATTTTGTGAACGATTCTACAATCACCAAAATGTAACAATTTTTCCTTTTCGACTTTACAAATGGACCAACATGATCAACATGAATGGTGTGAAAGGGCGCATTTTCCTTAGGTATGGGATGCAAGTAACCCTGCTTCTTTCCCGCCGGCAATTTATTATGAGCACATTCTAAACAGGCGTTCACATACTTTTTGATAAACTTACGCATACGAGGAAACCAATAATGTTGTTTTATTTTATCCAATGTCTTATCAAATGCAAAGTGGCCTATTTCATCGTGGTTTTTCTGGAGTATTTGCCACCTACAGCCCTTCGGTACCACCCATCTTAACCCGTCCTCAGTTACTTTATACACTCTCTCGCGCTTAAGGACGAAATTTTTACGTATCTCTACTAAGTCATCAAATTCTTTATCAGAAAGGATTTTCTTAATGCGTTGTATTTTAGAGTCCTCTAACTGTACTGTCGTTAACCAATCATCGGTTATCGTCATAATGTCGAAAGTGTCAATAGCCTGAATTATCCCTGCATTTTCCGTCGTTGGATTCCTACTCAATGCGTCAACGTGAATCATGCCCTTGCCAGATTTATATACAACATTACAGTCATACTCCTGAATCAAACTCCACCATCGCGCAACTCTCGGTATCATGTCTCGTTTTAAAAACGTTGCCCTGAGCGAGTTACAGTCTGTTACAATAGTGAAGCTTAACCCAAGCACGTACGTTCTGAACTTAACTAGCGCTGCAATTACTGCAAGAGTTTCTAACTCATATGACGAAAAATGAGACTCCTCAGGGGAAGTCTGTCTACTGTAATAAGCAACCGGTTTGAAAACTCCATCGATTTGTTTTTGAAGTAAAACGCTACCTATGCCGTGTTTGCTTGCATCTCTATGTATTTGTGTCTCAAGTTTAGGGTTGTATAACGCTAATACGGGCCTTGAAATAAGAGCACTTTTCAATTTATCAAACGCATCTTCTTGAGCTTGAGACCAAACCCAAACAGAGTTTTTCTTTAGTAATTTCGTAAGAGGTCGAGCTATTTCACCGAAACCTCTGATAAAACGCCGAAAAAAACTAGCTAGGCCAATAAACTGTCGGACATTGTGTACGTCTTTAGGCTTAGGAAACTTTTTGACACAATCAATTTTCTTAATACCCGGTCTTACACCTTCTTTGGAAATTTCAAAACCAAGGTAGTCAACGTGATTTTGAAAGAAGTAACATTTTTGTGGTTTTAACGTTAGTCCCGCCTCCCTAAACCTTTGAAGTACAATTTCTAATCTTTTAATACCTTCTTCAAATGAACTACTGGGTACTAAGACATCATCCATATAAGCTAATGCAACATTGTAGCGTAAATTTCCCAAGACCAAATTGATAGTTCGCTGAAAAACAGCCGGTGCGTTAGCCAGCCCAAATGGCATTCTATTAAACTCAAATTGACCATCGGGTGTTACAAACGAGCTTTTATTCCTACTCTCTTCAGTCAATGAAATCTGATAATAGCCGGAGGCCAAGTCTAAAGCACAAAAGTACTTATTCCCTGCCAAACGATCAATCTGGTCCTCAATACGAGGTAAGGGGTAATGTTGTTTAATCGTTTTTCTATTTAGGGCGCGATAGTCCACACAGAGGCGTTTATCACCAGTTTTCTTTTTCACTAACAAAACAGGACTAGCGTAAGGAGATTGAGACTCTCTTATGATGTCATATTTTAAGAGTTCTTCTACTATAATCCTAACTTCTTCTCGTTCTGAATGACTCAACTTGTATGGTCTATATACGACTGGCTCTGTATCTTCTAACAGAATATCCATTTCCGCGACCGCGGTTTTACCTAGTTCAGATAAGTCTTTGGCAAAACAATCGCGGTACTGGTTCAAAGTATTTAATAACTGAAGTTTCTGATCGTTGTCTAAATTTACATCAATATTGAGGTCATCCAATGTAAATGAAGGTTTACTGACGTGGTTTTCAACCTTTTGTATCATATTAATACCTTTAACGTTATTATTAATTTGAATAGCACGGGCCAAGACTTGGCCCTCTTTAAATTGAATTAACCTATTGTCATAGTTTAGAATAGTTAAATGACCGATACCGTTTTTTATACTATAAGTACCAATTTCTACACGATAGTTTAAACGATAACCATTTTCAACGAAAACATTTCCACAAAAATTCATATCGGTAAACACCTTAACAGAAATACAACCTTCAGCCCTGACAGTTTTGACAGATTTTAAAGTCAGTCTTGTAGCATTTTTCATTCGTTTATCCGTAATCATCAACTCTTTATCAGATTTAAATACCCATATGTGTGGTTGCTCCGTAGCAGTCTGACCAATAAGTAGATCATAGTTTAAATAACTATCAGGAACAATAACTGCCTCAACATCCATTTTAGCGTTGTTAATCATTAAAGAAATCTTAGTTTTACCTAAAGCACTAACGTATGTATTACCAAAACCTTTTAGAGAAGGCAAATTATTCACTTGCCATTTTTGACGTGGTATAATTACTGATATGATGGATTCTTTTACCAAAGTACACTGACTACCAAAATCTACGTACCCTGTCAACTGCACATTATTAACGATAACTTTCTTAATGAATTTTTCGTCTACTCCTAAGTCAATACTATTGTCTAGTCATAATGTCTTAACTTCGGCTCTATCTACCCAAACGCTCTTATTGCATTTAGGATCGTCATGACCAATGCGTTTACACTTTTGGCACTTAACAATAGGTTTCTTACATCCCGATACGTAATGGCCCGTTTCATGACAATTATAACACGCTGAAACTCTAATCAAATTACTTTTTACAGGTTTACGCGCTTCGTTAACAGAACGTACCGGTTTCTTGTTGAACCTATCTGATCGTTCATGTTTGACACCCCTCAAATAGCCCAGTAGTTTATCAGAATCCGTAAAACCTACTGCCTCTGCTCCGAACCGAACTGATCTATCATCTATTCCATAGACAATGCAGTCAACAGCATTCCTACCTATTATATTACACCGATTTAAGGCTATTAACTTTTCATAATAGTACTCTTCTAAATCATCTCCAAACTTTGCCCTTATAGCTAACATTTCCGTAAGCATGTTTCCATAATTTTCATGTGACGGAAAAGCAGATTTAAGTTTTTTGACCCAGTCGTCCCATGAGATCAATACTGATGACTGTCCTTCGTACCACTTTTTTGCAGTACCAACTAACTTTGGGAGAGCATAGTGAGCGGTCTGTTGACTATCCCAGCCATAGATCTCTGAGCATTCCTTGACTTTATTCAGCCAAGTAGTAATTGTTTGGTTTTTCGATTTAGGATCGAATTCTGGAACTACATTATTATTAGTAAATCTTTCTTTACTCTGTGGATTTACGGCTAAGATTGATTGTAAGGACTCTTTGATGCATTTTAGCAATTCATTATTAACATCGATAGATGGAGGCTGCGGCGTAACAGACGTCAAACTTTCATTTGTACCAGAGCGGACTGGACTTCGAGATCTATTCACGCTTTCTCTATGAGGAGTTTGCAATCTGTGACGCCTCTGCCTATTACGACTACGGCATATATATCTACTTGTCGGTTCATTTATCTGCCTGTCTGTTGATGGCGTACTTGATGTGCGACGCCGCAATGGAGATATCACGACTGACCTGCTTCGACTTCTTGCCTGCGATTCAACCCTTGGAGGTGGTCTACTGGATCTGCGCCGCTCGAAGCTACGACCACCATTGCGGGGCGATGCTGGTGAGTGACGACGTCGCCTGGGCTCTGCTGACGAGCGACGACTTCGCCTGGGCGCTGCTGACGAGCGACGACTTTGCTTCAAGTCTTCAGCACGCCGATCTCGGCTGCGTCTCGAGGGTCCTCCCAGCACTATGCTGTGATGACTCCCGGTTGACATCTCTGACCGGTCACTGGACATCTCGCTGTCCAACAGTCTGAAAAAAAAAATGAAAAACAACGAGTACCTATTTCATTGAATATAAAACAATGAAAAATAGGTAAATAATGTGATAGTTGAAGGAATTATTTGCCTGCTATGTTTTATCATATTAATTATTATCAATAAATATCTATAATACACATCCAATCATGTTTGTTCTATAACTATTAGTGATGCAACGTTCGTACGTGGATTGTTCTACGTTCGCTTTCGTAAGAAACAATGCAAATGTTTGACGGATGTTTCTGGCAGTAAAAATATGGACTAGACGATGTGAAATTATAATACAACTGATAATATTTATATTTTCCTATGAGCTTACGTATATATTTCATTAGAAAAAAAAATCGTAGATCATTCTTGAAGTAGGCACCTAAATGAGTAAAACTTAGCCCTTTGTTCTTATGAGTCTAAGAAAATATTAACAAAATTACAACTAAACGCACATTAAAAAAAAAAAAAATTGTGAGGGTTAATCAAAATAATAATTCGCATTTCACGACCGCGAAAAATAAAAAATTCGTGACTTCGTGCTAAAGCCTATACGAGAAATCGTAAAACAGTTTTAGTACATCAAATATGCTTTGGTATTCATTATAAATAAGTATAAGATTTTGCTTACCCTGCATAAACAAAAATCAAATTGAATAATCAATTAACATACAATTAACATACCTTGCTGTGGACGTATGATTACACCAGGGTGGTAGCAATAGCTACACCGGAGTTCCTTGGTGTTATCCCAACTTCTGAATTGTTGAAGAAATGTTATCTTCAAAAACTCAAACACTATTTTTGTATAAAATAACTTTATTATACACACGGAATCCTGATTATAATTTCAACCGACTTGCTTCGTGGCTCCGTGATCACTGCCTTGCAAAGCCTCTACAATTTTTTTAAAAACGACTTTCGCCCCACCCGGAAATGAAGATAACGTTCCAACCGTCATTTCGAAGTGTTGCCAAAGTAAAAATAATACATTGAATTGCCATGACCAAAATACATTTACAAGTTTATTAAAATAATACTTCATATTTTCTTTGACAGTGTTGCCACAGTGGATATTATGCTTCGGTATTAAAATACATTTTATAAAAGTTGAATCCAAACTTCCATAATAATCGATGAGTCGATGAAATTCATAACTTATTTTAAATGAATGAAGCAAATCTATCCATAAAATGAGCAATATTTATTTGAAATTAAAACATGAATTTGAAACAAGCTAACACGCGGCTGTCCCCGCGGACGATGGGGGCTTGGAGGCGGCTGAGGCTGCGGTGATGACGCGATGCTTCGCTGCAGCTGGCGGTGGAAGTAGATGTGCTCCGGCGGCCGCCGAGCCGGTCAGCGCCCTGCCAATATTTGGCAATGACGCCACCCGGCCCAGCGTCGGACGGGGCTCCGAAGGCGGTGGGTCCTCTTCGGGGCGCTGCCGCGGCCTGGAGGGCCACGGGCGCTGGCTGACGACAACGATGCGGGAAAGTCTTGACCGCGACCGAAAAGTAGGTAGTTTTTTTTTTTTCTTTCACACTCGGAATCAAGTTCCTCGGTCCCGCGGCTGTGCGAACGAACAAACTCCGGACTCACAGTCATGGGGGTAGGTGAAGAGCGCGGTCCGAGCAGTGTGCGGGTAGTCAGTTAGTAACACTAGGAGTGACTACTGCGCATGAAGACTGGAATGCGCGGCGCGGCGTAGCTATGAATGTATTTTATAGCAAGCGATCGCAAGTGGCACAATAGACGCACTGGCGGTGCGTGGCCCATCGGCATCTTACCTGCGCGAGCGCAAGGCACCGATAGTGCCGTCTCGCTCGCGCCCCGCTCGAACAAAGGACGCGTCACAGCTTCGCCGGCCGACTGATAAGGAACTATCTACTAATGTGAAGAATCAGTTTGTATGTAAAATGTTAGTCACAAAAAGTTATTTTATTTTTGTTTTTGATTCTATATAATACTAATTGTTAGTAAACTTTCTAATATGTATATAAATTATCTTTGATTTTAATTTTGTTTAAAACATAAAATATATATTTAAAGTAGATAACTATGTAGGTCACTACACTAACATCAAAATCCACCTAAAGGAGCAGCTGTTCAGACAAAAGTTGCAATATTTTTGTAACCAGAACAGCTATTTTGACACGGTTATCTGCGGGAACGTTGTCCGGTGGGCCATCACTAGCATCCCGACACCAAACAAAAATTGACCTACCTGAAAAATATTTTTTCAGTTCCAGTACTTGTGAATTTTTTACAAAATTTTATACTTACCAATTTTTAATAGCCTAACCCTAAAACTAAAATCCGTTCTTTTTGCAGAATCGGGTTCTCGCCTATCCAACCTCGATTTACAGGCGCTTTGCGCGAACTGAAAACTCGATCGGTCGCTGAAAACTCGATTTTTGCCTGAAAAAAGTGGTTTTTTGACCACTGTGCACAATGTTATTCTATTTAAATTCCGAAAATGATCTAGCTAGCTTGACCGCGCCGAAATGCGTCTTCCGACACCTCAAACGTGTTGCTGGCTCGCATACATTTCCAAAAAAAAATTAAATTCATCTAAATTAATTCGCCAGTACTAACTAATGTAGGTGGCAGGCGTGTGTGAAGGAGTAATAGCGTGAAGGGAAGAAAGAAAGTCCAAAGTACACAAGAAGAAGAATGAAAGTTTATTGCACAGACACAGGTTATAGTTCACACGCAACAGTTCCACTGAGAAGAAGAAGGAGTGGTAGAAAAACAGTATAGATGAACGGAAGCAAAAGAAGATACAGTCAAAAAGCGCGGTGCGGCGTAGCTATGAATGTTTTTATAGCAAGCGATCGCAAGTGGCACAATAGACGCACTGGCGGTGCGTGGCCCATCGGCATCTTACCTGCGCGAGCGCATGGCACCGATAGTGCCGTCTCGCTCGCGCCCCGCTCGAACAAAGGACGCGTCACAGCTTCGCCGGCCGACTGATAAGGAACTATCTACTAATGTGAAGAATCAGTTTGTATGTAAAATGTTAGTCACAAAAAGTTATTTTATTTTTGTTTTTGATTCTATATAATACTAATTGTTAGTCGACTTTCTAATATGTATATAAATTATTTTTGATTTTAATTTTGTTCAAAACATATTTTATCAATCATATTTTTTTTTTTTTTATTACTGTAGATAGGCACGCGTTTGACCACTATCTCACCTGATGGTAAGTGATGATGTGGTCGAAGATGGAGCACGCTTGCCTAGAAATAACCTATTCACTCTTGACTTAAAGACTCCCAGGTTGTAGCTATCGGGAAACACAGACTCCGGTAGGGAATTCCACTCCTTAGCTGTACGCACTATGAATGTGTTACCAAAACGTTTTGTGCGTATGGGTGGGATATCCACCGTGTATCGCCGTTCGTCTTGTGGTCCGATGATGGAACGGGCTTGGCGGAATTAAATTATGCAATTCCGTCGCACATTCCCCAAAATGCAACCGGTAAAAAACCGACAGGCTAGCAACTCGTCGTCGATGTTCAAGACTTTGGAGCTTCGTCGCGACAAGCCTCTCATTGCCGATGATCCTCTTGGCTCGTTTCTCAATTGTCTCAAGTGCATCAAGTTGGTATCTGGCAGATCCATCCCAAAGATGATAGCAGTACTCCATACACGATCGAACTTGCGCTTGATAGAGTTTGAGCAGCTGTTCCGGCGTGAAGTATCGTCTCACCTTTGCCAGAATCCCTAACTTCTTTGCAGCCACTTGAGCCTTAGCCTCTATGTAAGGGCCAAAATTGAGAGTAGATGTTAATGTAACCCCAAGAAGCTCAAGTTGGTCGGTTATCGGCACGGTTAAACCTCGGAAAGATGGAGCTGGGTGGAATTGGCTCCTTTTGGCGGAAAATAGACACGCTTGGGTCTTAACAGCATTGAACTTGACCAGATTGGCATCGCCCCATTCAGAGACTGCCTGTAAGGACACGTTCAAGCGCTCAACCATTGCCTCCCGGAGAGACCGGATCTGCGACCCACCAGCTCGTGCGTCGGATACGTATCTTTCAGCAACAGTGCTGTCGTCTGCATACCCAAAGGTACCGGGTTTAAGCAGATCATTAATATGCAGCAAAAACAGTGTTGTCGAAAGCACCGAACTCTGAGGAACCCCGGCATTAATATCCAGCAGTCCAGACGAGCAGCCATCTATGACCACTCGGATAGACCGATCCCTCAGGAAATCTGCGATCCAATCACACAAACCGGCGGGCAGACCGAAGGAAGGAAGCTTACTAATAAGGCCATCGTGCCAGACCCTGTCGAAGGCCTTCGAGATGTCAAGGGAGACCACTAGTGCCTCCCCGTGCTTCTCTATGGCTTCACTCCAGATGTGAATGGCATACGCTAGAAGATCCCCAGTTGACCGATTTCGGCGGAACCCATATTGACGGTTACTAAGAATATCATTCGCTTCTAGGTACGCCAGGAGCTTATGATTCAGCACGCGTTCCATAGTCTTACAAAGTATGGACGTTACCGAGATGGGTCTATAATTCGACGGGTCAGCTCGACTACCCTTCTTGGGCACAGGCTGCACGTTAGCTTGCTTCCAAGCCTTCGGCACTTTTCCAGTCTCAAACGAAAGGCGAAATAGGCGTGTCAAGATCGGAGACAACTCAGGCGCACAAGTCTTCAGAACAATTGCCGGTATCCCGTCGGGACCACTAGCCTTGTTCACATCTAGGTTACGCAGTACCCTACGGACGTCCTTCTGATGAATGCGAATGCTAGACATACTCGACTCGCATCCACCAGGAGAAGCAGGGGGCGTCGCGCCACCAGGATCCAGACGTGAAGATTCCGCAAAAAAAGAAGCAAACAAGTTCGCTTTCTCCTCAGCGGAGTGGGCCAGCGTCCCGTCGGGTCTCAGCAGTGGTGGTAGTGAGGGGCGGCAAAAGTTCGATTCGACCGACTTAGCCAGGGACCAAAAAGCCTTACTACCTGCTGGGTATGAATGAAGTTTGTTCCCTATTCGGCTAATGTGGTCAAACCGAGCCCTCCGCAACACTTTCTTGTAGGACTTGGCAGCCCTGTTGAAGGCTCTCTTCATCCGACTCACGTCATTTGCTTTGCGCTTACGAGCGTCGACCCATGCCAGGTACGCCGCGTGCTTAAGCGCATTAGCGCGATTGCACTCGGCACCAAACCAAGGCCGAGCTTCGCCAGATTTCGCTATGTCAGAGAACGAAATGTAGTACTCCATTCCCCTCCGCAACACATCCGACACGGCGTCCGCGCACGACGAAGCATCAGTGGAAGAAAAGCAAGTAGGCTGCCAAGGGTAACATGCGAAAAAAGATCGCATGCCATCCCAATCTGCTGACCTGTATCGCCATACCCGCCGGGTGCCTCTTGGGCTAGGATCGGGCGGGGAGTAGACGGATACAGACTTCACCAGACAGTGGTCGGAACTACCCAGTGGTGAAGAAATCGACACCGAATAGCGGTCTGGATCTGTTGTCTTGTCAGCAAAAGGTCCAAGCAATTGGCAGCGTGCAAATCAACATCGGGCACCCTCGTTGCTAAGGTTTCAAGTAAGATGAAAAGAATACTATGTTCAGGTACGTTAAATAATACCAGCCTTATAAATTATAAAAACAACTATATTAGAATTTATAGAAGAGTTATTCAGCAAGCAAAAAAGGAGGCCATAATAAGTAAAATAAATAATGCTAAAAACATAACTAAACAGACGTGGAAACTAGTAAACGAGAGCACAAAGAAGAAAACAAATAGACAATGTAGGACTTTAAACTTAAAAGTTAACAATAAATTGATAACTGATCCCCAGCAGGTCGCTGACCATTTCATTGATAGCTTTGTGTTCAAATCGTCACTAGGTAGCAATGAAAAGGAAAGACGACAAACAGAGTAGAAAGTGATTTAACTTTCCATCCGACAACACCGTCTGAAATCGCAAAGATTGTTAGTAAGATGTCCAATAAAAAATCTTGCGGTTTTGACGACTTACCAATTTCGATTCTGAAGGAGAATGTAGACTTTTTTGCATTACCTCTATCCGAGTTCTTTAACAAATGTCTTGAAGAGTCTGTCTTTCCAGACCAGTTCAAATTAGCCAAAGTTATTCCAATATTCAAAAAAGGCACAAAGTCTAATCCAAAAAATTACCGACCTATATCCCTTTTGCCAACCTTATCAAAAGTATTTGAAAAAGTTATTAAACATAGATTGATGATACATTTAAATGTAAATAAAATAATTAATATAAGACAATTGGTTACCAGAAAGGCGTGGGTTGCTCAGATGCAATAAACACTCTCATAAATGACATAATTTATAAATTAAATAACAAAATGAAAGTGGCAGGGCTATTCATCGACCTCAGCTCCGCTTTTGACACGATAGATTATGAGCTATTACTATCAAAACTTGAATAGTATGGTATCAGAGGCAAGTCTCTATTACTTTTAAAATCCTACTTAAAAAATAGACGAATATTTGTCGAAATAAAAAGTATCGATGACACAAATCACGAAGTCGTATACAAGTCTAGGATTAAAAATATACAACGTGGTGTACCCCAAGGCTCAATTTTAGGACCAATCCTTTTCATTATATTTACAAATGACTTACTAAACTTTATGCATAGCGTTCAGCCCGACGCAAGACTTGTTGTCTTTGCGGATGACACAAATATAATAATTGGAGCTAATGACTTAAAAGATCTGACCCGAACTGTAAATAAGTGCCTTGAAAATCTCTGCAATTGGTTTTCAGCCAATAGCCTTTTATTAAATACTAGTAAGACTAACATTATGTTATTTAAGACTACAACTCGCAATAATGACAATTTAGATGTACAATTTAAAGAATCCAAGATTGAATTAGTAGACAAAGTCAAATTCTTAGGAATTATCATAGATGAGAATTTAAATTGGAAACAGGAGCTAGCTGCTGTTGACTCTTCTATATCATCAGCATGCTATGCACTTAGAAGCCTTAGAGATATTTTGGATGTTAAGCAACTAAAGGTTATATACTATGCACTGGTAGAATCTAGATTAAGATACAGCATCATGCTTTGGGGTAACAGCTACAGTTAACAACAATAAACTAACAATAAAGTTAAAACAATGTGGGGAATTATTAATGAACGTACAAATAAGATAACAAAAAGTGAAAAACGCAATATAACACTACAAATAAATAATAGATTAATTTCCAAACCCGAAGATGTAGTAAACACATTCAATCGCTTCTTTGCTTCTATAGGTGGGGATAGCACTACAAAACCTACCGGCAATAAACCAAAAGGACTACCGATAAGCTCAGCTACACAAAATACATTGTATCTTAGCCCAGTAGATCCTTATGAGGTAAATAGAATAATAAAAAATCTTAAAAATAAAAGAAGCCACGGAATTGACGAACTTCCACCAACTCTGTTAAGACAATGCGCCGACGAATTAACTTTACCTTTTTATTTACTCATCAATCAATCTTTTGAAGAAGGCGTATTTCCCGACTTGTTAAAAAAAGCACTTATAAAACCGATCCATAAAAAAAATTCAAAAACCGACCCAAACAACTACCGTCCAATTGCTTTGTTACCAACGGCCTCGAAAATATTTGAAAAAGCTATGTGCGACCGCGTCTATGCATTTTGTTAAAAATATAATATATTCAACGACAGTCAAAATGGTTTTCGCAAAAACCGATCAACGACTTTGGCTGTTTACAAATATATCCAAGAAGCCCTTAACACAATTAATAACAAAAAATATGCTATAGGATTGCTGTTAGATATGACGAAAGCATATGATATAGTTCAGTTTGATATATTACTAAATAAGCTATATAAAATCGGCATCCGCGGAAAAAGTCATGATTTGTTAACCTCGTACCTAAAGAACAGAGAACAAGACGAAGAAATTGAATATTACGATAGCAAAACAAGAGAAATTAAATTAATTCGATCTCAAAACATATCCGTAAATGCATCAATACCACAAGGAACAGTGATAGGATGTCTACTGTTCCTTATTTACATCAACGATCTCCCTAACCACATAAATGAGCCATGCGTGTTGTTCGCCGACGATATTTCTATTTTAACACCATGTGAGAATAATATTGATTTAAACCAAAAACTGACTTCCATACTTGACACTAAAACACACTGGATGAACGAACATAACCTTGAAATTAACTTCACTAAGACAAAAATTATAACTTTCTACCCTCGACAAAAGAAACCCTTAAATATAATTTTCAATTACAACGGACAAAACTTAGAAGTTGTAAATAAATTCACCCTTTTAGGCCTAGACGTAGATTCACACATAGATTGGAAACCCCACATTAAAAAAATAAGAGCTAAACTATCTAAGTTTACATACGCCCTCAGAGAAATAAAAAAAACCACAGACCTCAAAACAGCATTTAGTTACCTATTACTCATACGCGTTTGCATGGCTCAAATATGGAATTATCTTATGGGGAAATAGCACAGACGCGCCTACACTATTCACTTTACAGAAAAAAATGATAAGAATATTAATGAATATCCAAGATTCCGACTCCTGTAAACCTTACTACAAAGAGCTAAAAATATTAACTGTACCCTGTCTTTATATACTGGAAATTTGCAAATTTGTTCGAAAATATTCACAATTCTATACAAAAAGAGAGGACATTCAAACTAAAATCACACTTAGACATAAAAATAGGCTTAACATACCCACTTCACGATTGAAAATGCACTCTTCTAGTGCATTTGTTATGTCTATTAAAATATATAATAAGTTACCAGAATTCATCAAAAATGCAGACAGTAATAATATGTTTATCAATAAACTAAAACAATTTCTAATAGACAAATCCTACTATACTATAGACGAATACTATAACGATAAATATAAACTACAATAAAAACTATTAATTATATACTGTATCACTGTAAAAATGTATCTACTTACAATAGTGAATAATATATAAATTAAATTTACACAAAATTAATTTGAATAAATACATAATTTAAAACTGATGACGATACAAATACTTGACATTTAATTTATTATACAAAGACATTACATACATAAATTAATTTAAATAATAACATAATTTCATAATAATGATGACAGAAACAAATTGAAATATCTGACATCATTTATCAAGACTACACACAGACATAATTGTAATATTTATACATAATTAATTTAAATAAATACATAATTTAATAATGGTGACGATAAAAATAAATAAAAATAACTCAATATTAATAAAATTTAAAATAACGATGACAAAAATAAATTAAAGTATGGAACATAATTCACCACACAATAATATACATATAAATCTATTAACATTTTAACCATCTAATTATCTGTAATAATAATTAATGAATTCCATGAATTGTTACTTAGTCTTCGTCCTCTCTCCTAACTTTGCTGTGCCCGACAGGGTCCATATTGATCTTGACAATATTTATACCACCTATATGTACATAATATGGAATGCAATAAAATATTGAGTATTGAGTATTGAGTTATAACTGTCAGAAGGCGTTTATCTTACAGAAACGTGCCATTAGGACTATTGTAAGGATCTCACAAAGAGACTCATGCAGAGAGCATTTTAGGGAATTAGAAATATTAACAGTACCTAGTTTATACATATTAGTAATACTAATTCACTTTGCTAAGTATATTCGTCAGTATGAATCACAAGAGGAACGTAAGATAAGAGAAAGTACAAGAAGGAAGGAGTTTAAACACAAGATGGTACCTAATTTTAATGTAGCTAAGCATTGTTCCGGGTACCAAGCAGTCGTATTGTTTAATAGGTTACCAGCTGATTTAAAGTTATTAATTTATAGCCATCACTTATTTAAACACAAATTAAAAGTCTTCTTGTTAGAAAAATGTTTCTACTCAGTATCAGATTTTATGTCAAATGATAAAAAATAATTGAATATAATAATAACAAACTTTTGAATTGCGTTGATTTTTGACTTATACTTTGGCTTTGGCTAATCATCTGACATAACGTACATTTGACATTATATCTGACATTATTTTGGACATTTATTTAATAATACACATCTTTTTGAATTTAATTACTTGACATATTAATTTATTTTCTTTCAAATTGTTATATTGCATGTAATAACTTTAAATTTATGTTCTTTAATTTCTATTTTGTACCTAAAATTCTACACAATGTATATTGTTTGAAATAAATGAAAAATGACAAAAAAAAATGCTCCCTGGACCAGCTGGGTAAGATTTAACGCAAGCGCTAGCTTTCTCTCGACCAGCATGGTCAGTGCACTGGTATGGGAAGAGCCACTCCTGATGGTGGGCATTGAAGTCCCCCAGTAACACCAATTGGGCAGAAGGGTACCGCTGCTGAGCCGCATCCGCCGCCTCACTCAGGTGCTGTGTAAGCCCAGGTGCCTCCAAATCACCGCTGTGCGAACGGTAGACGCAGGCGTAGACAATTTTGTCTAAGCCTGCGTCCACTATAGCCCACAGCGTCGAGAACCTGGAGTCTTCAAGGTAACGGAGACGCCGATAGCAGATGAATTTTAATACTTACCAATTTTTAATAGCCTAACCCTAAAACTAAAAGCCGTTCTTTTTGCAGAATCGGGTTCTCGCCTATTCAACCTCGATTTCCAGGCGCTTTGCGCGAACTGAAAACTCGATCGGTCGCTGAAAACTCGATTTTTGCCTGAAAAAAGTGGTTTTTTGACCACTGTGCACAATTTTGTTTTACTTTAAATTCCGAAAACGCTCTAGCTAGCTTGCCCGCGCCGAGACGCGTCTTCCGACAACTCAAACACGCGGCTGGCTCGCATAGAACTCCAAAAAAAATTAAATTCATCTAAATTAATTCGCCAGTACTAACTAATGTAGGTGGCAGGCGTGTGTGAAGGAGTATTATAGCGTGAAGGGAAGAAAGAAATTCCGAAGTACACAAGAAGAAGAATGAAAGTTTATTGCACAGACACAGGTTATAGTTCACACGCAAGAGTTCCACTGAGAAGACGAAGGAGTGGTAGAAAAACAGTATAGATGAACGGAAGCAAAAGAAGATAGTCAAAAAGCGCGGCGCGGCGTAGCTATGAATGTATTTTATAGCAAGCGATCGCAAGTGACACAATAGACGCACTGGCGGTGCGTGGCCCATCGGCATCTTACCTGCGCGAGCGCAAGGCACCGATAGTGCCGTCTCGCTCGCGCCCCGCTCGAACAAAGGACGCGTCACAGCTTCGCCGGCCGACTGATAAGGAACTATCTACTAATGTGAAGAATCAGTTTGTATGTAAAATGTTAGTCACAAAAAGTTATTTTATTTTTGTTTTTGATTCTATATAATACTAATTGTTAGTCGACTTTCTAATATGTATATAAATTATTCTTGATTTTAATTTTGTTCCAAACATAAAATATATATATTTAAAGTAGATAACTATGTAGGTCACTACACTAACATCAAAATCCACCTAAGGGAGCAGCTGTTCAGACAAAAGTTGCAATATTTTTGTAACCAGAACAGCTATTTTGACACGGTTTTCTGCGGGAACGTTGTCCGGTGGGCCATCACTAGCATCCCGACATAAAACAAAAATTGACCTACCTGAAAAATCATTTTTCAGTTCCAGTACTTGTGAATTTTTTACAAAATTTTTATACTTACCAATTTTTAATAGCCTAACCCTAAAACTAAATTTTGTTCTTTTTGCGGAATCGGACTCTCGCCTATCCAACCTCGATTTCCAGGCGCTTTGCGCGAACTGAAAACTCGATCGGTCGCTGAAAACTCGATTTTTGCCTAATAAAAAGTGGTTTTTTGACCACTGTGCACAATTTTGTTTTATTTTAAATTCCGAAAACGCTCTAGCTAGCTTGCCCGCGCCGAGACGCGTCTTCTGACACCTCAAACGTGCGGCTGGCTTGCATAGAACTCCAAAAAAAAATTAAATTCATCTAAATTAATTCGCCAGTACTAACTAATGTAGGTGGCAGGCGTGTGTGAGGGATTAATAGCGTGAAGGGAAGAAAGAAAGTCCGAAGTACACAAGAAGAAGAATGAAAGTTTATTGCACAGACACAGGTTATAGTTCACACGCAAGAGTTCCACTGAGAAGAAGAAGGAGTGGTAGAAAAACAGTATAGATGAACGGAAGCAAAAGAAGATAGTCAAAAAGCGCGGCGCGGCGTAGCTATGAATGTGTTTTATAGCAAGCGATCGCAAGTGGCACAATAGACGCACTGGCGGTGCGTGGCCCAACGGCATCTTACCTGCGCGAGCGCAAGGCACCGATAGTGCCGTCTCGCTCGCGCCCCGCTCGAACAATGGACGCGTCACAGCTTCGCCGGCCGACTGATAAGGAACTATCTACTAATGTGAAGAATCAGTTTGTATGTAAAATGTTAGTCACAAAAAGTTATTTTATTTTTGTTTTTGATTCTATATAATACTAATTGTTAGTCGACTTTCTAATATGTATATAAATTATTCTTGATTTTAATTTTGTTCCAAACATAAAATATATATATTTAAAGTAGATAACTATGTAGGTCACTACACTAACATCAAAATCCACCTAAGGGAGCAGCTGTTCAGACAAAAGTTGCAATATTTTTGTAACCAGAACAGCTATTTTGACACGGTTTTCTGCGGGAACGTTGTCCGGTGGGCCATCACTAGCATCCCGACATAAAACAAAAATTGACCTACCTGAAAAATCATTTTTCAGTTCCAGTACTTGTGAATTTTTTACAAAATTTTTATACTTACCAATTTTTAATAGCCTAACCCTAAAACTAAATTCCGTTCTTTTTGCGGAATCGGACTTTCGCCTATCCAACCTCGATTTCCAGGCGCTTTGCGCGAACTGAAAACTCGATCGGTCGCTGAAAACTCGATTTTTGCCTGAAAGAAGTGGTTTTTTGACCACTGTGCACAATTTTGTTCTATTTTAAATTCCGAAAACACTCTAGCTAGCTTGCCCGCACCGAGACGCGTCTACCGATACCTCAAACGTGCGGCTGGCTCGCATAGAACTCCAAAAAATGTTTAAATTCATCTAAAGTAATTTGCCAGTACTAACTAATGTAGGTGGCAGGCGTTTGTGAAGGAGTAACAGCGTGAAGGGAAAAAAGAAAGTCCGAAGTACACAAGAAGAAGAATGAAGGTTTATTGCACAGACACAGGTTATAGTTCACACGCAAGAGTTCCACTGAGAAGAAGAAGGAGTGGTAGAAAAACAGTATAGATAAACGGAAGCAAAAGAAGATACAGTCAAAAAAAGCGGCGCGGCGTAGCTATGAATGCTTTTATAGCAAGCGATTGCAAGTGGCACAATAGACGCACTGGCGGTGCGTGGCCCATCGGCATCTTACCTGCGCGAGTGCAAGGCACCGACAGTGCCGTCTCGCTCGCACCCCGCTCGAACAATGGACGCGTCACAGCTTCGCCGGCAGACTGATAAGGAACTATCTACTAATGTGAAGAATCAGTTTGTATGTAAAATGTTAGTCACAAAAAGTTATTTTATTTTTGTTTTTGATTCTTTATAATAATAATTGTTAGTCGACTTTCTAATATGTATATAAATTATTTTTGATTTTAATTTTGTTCAAAACATAAAATATATATATTTAAAGTAGATAACTATGTAGGTCACTACACTAACATCAAAATCCACCTAAGGGAGCAGCTGTTCAGACAAAAGTTGCAATATTTTTGTAACCAGAACAGCTATTTTGACACGGTTTTCTGCGGGAACGTTGTCCGGTGGGCCATCACTAGCATCCCGATACAAAACAAAAATTGACCTACCTGAAAAATATTTTTTCAGTTCCAGTACTTGTGAATTTTTTACAAAATTTTTATACTTACCAATTTTTAATAGCCTAACCCTAAAACTAAATTCCATTCTTTTTGCGGAATCGGATTCTCGCCTATCCAACCTCGATTTCCAGGTGCTTTGCGCGAACTGAAAACTCGAGCGGTCGCTGAAAACTCGATTTTTGCCTGAAAAAAGTGTTTTTTGACCACTGTGCACAATTTTGTTCTATTTTAAATTCTGAAAACGCTCTAACTAGCTTGTCCGCGCCGAGACGCGTCTTCCGACACCTCAAACGTGTTGCTGGCTCGCATAGATTTCCAAAAAAAATTTAAATTCATCTAAATTAATTCGCCAGTACTAACTAACGTAGGTGGCAGGCGTGAATGAAGGAGTAATAGCGTGAAGGGAAGAAAAAATGTCCGAAGTTCACAAGAAGAAGAATGAAAGTTTATTGCACAGACACAGGTTATAGTTCACACGCAAGAGTTCCACTGAGAAGAAGAAGGAGTGGTAGAAAAACAGTATAGATGATCGGAAGCAAAAGAAGATACAGTCAAAAAGCGCGGCGCGGCGTAGCTATGAATGTGTTTTATAGCAAGCGATCGCAAGTGGCACAATAGACGCACTGGCGGTGCGTGGCCCAACGGCATCTTACCTGCGCGAGCGCAAGGCACCGATAGTGCCGTCTCGCTCGCGCCCCGCTCGAACAATGGACGCGTCACAGCTTCGCCGGCCGACTGATAAGGAACTATCTACTAATGTGAAGAATCAGTTTGTATGTAAAATGTTAGTCACAAAAAGTTATTTTATTTTTGTTTTTGATTCTATATAATACTAATTGTTAGTCGACTGTCTTATATGTATTTGCGGTAACGTTGTCCGGTGGGCCATCACTAGCATCCTGACACAAAACAAAAATTGATCTACCTGAAAAATATTTTTTCAGTTCCAGCACTTGTGAATTTTTACAAAAATTTTATACTTACCAATTTTTAATAGCCTAACCCTAAAACTAAATTCCATTCTTTTTGCAGAATCGGGTTCTCGCCTATCCAACCTCGATTTCCAGGCGCTTTGCGTGAACTGAAAACTCGATCGGTCGCTGAAAACTCGATTTTTGCCTGAAAAAAGTGTTTTTTTGACCTCTGTGCACAATTTTGTTCTATTTTAAATTCCGAAAACGCTCTAGCTAGCTTGCCCGTGCCGAGACGCGTCTTCCGACACCTCAAAACTATAAACTGTGTCTGTGCAATAAACTTTCATTCTTCTTCTTGTGTACTTCGGACTTTCTTTCTTCCCTTCACGCTATTACTCCCTCACACACGCCTGCCACCTACATTAGTTAGTACTGGCGAATTAATTTAGATGAATTTTAAACATTTTTTGGAGTTTTATGCGAGCCAGCCGCACGTTTGAGGTGTCGGAAGACGCGTCTCGGCGCGGGCAAGCTAGCGAGATCATTTTCGGAATTTAAATAGAACAACATTGTGCATAGTGGTCAAAAAACCACTTTTTTCAGGCAAAAATCGAGTTTTCAGCGACCGATCGAGTTTTCAGTTCGCGCAAAGCGCCTGTAAATCGAGGTTGGATAGGCGAGAACCCGATTCTGCAAAAAGAACGGATTTTAGTTTTAGGGTTAGGCTATTAAAAATTGGTAAGTATAAAAATTTTCTCAAAAATGCACAATTACTGGAACTGAAAAAATATTTTTCAGGTAGGTCAATTTTTGTTTTGTGTCAGGATGCTAGTGATGGCCCACCGGACAACGTTCCCGCAGAAAACCGTGTCAAAATAGCTGTTCTGGTTACAAAAATATTGCAACTTTTGTCTGAACAGCTGCTCCTTTAGGTGGATTTTGATGTTAGTGTAGTGACCTACATAGTTATCTACTTTAAATATATATTTTATGTTTTAAACAAAATTAAAATCAAAAATAATTTATATACATATTAGAAAGTCGACTAACAATAATTAGTATTATATAGAATCAGAAACAAAAATAAAATAACTTTTTGTGACTAACATTTTACATACAAACTGATTCTTCACATTAGTAGATAGTTCCTTTTCGGTCGGCCGGCGAAGCTGTGACGCGTCCTTTGTTCGAGCGGGGCGCGAGCGAGACGGCACTATCGGTGCCTTGCGGTCGCGCAGTTAAGATGCCGATGGGCCATGCACCGCCAGTGCGTCTATTGTGCCACTTGCGATCGCTTGCTATAAAACACATTCATAGCTACGCCGCGCCGCGCTTTTAGACTGTATCTTCTTTTGCTTCCGATCATCTATACTGTTTTTCTACCACTCCTTCTTCTTCTCAGTGGAACTGTTGCGTGTGAACTATAACCTGTGTCTGTGCAATAAACTTTCATTCTTCTTCTTGTGTACTTCGGACTTTATTTCTTCCCTTCACGCTATTACTTCTTCACACACGCCTGCCACCTACATTAGTTAGTACTGGCGAATTAATTTAGATGAATTTTAAACATTTTTTGGAGTTTTATGCGAGCCAGCCGCACGTTTGAGGTGTCGGAAGTCGCGTCTCGGCGCGGGCAAGTTAGCTAGAGCGTTTTCGGAATTTAAAATAGAACAAAATTGTGCACAGTGGTCAAAAAACCACTATTTTCAGGCAAAAATCGAGTTTTCAGCGACCGATCGAGTTTTCAGTTCGCGCAAAGTGCCTGGAAATCGAGGTTGGATAGGCGAGAATCCGATTCCGCAAAAAGAACGGAATTTAGTTTTAGGGTTAGGCTATTAAAAATTGGTAAGTATAAAAATTTTCTCAAAAATGCACAATTACTGGAACTGAAAAATATTTTTCAGGTAGGTCAATTTATTTTTTGTGTCGGGATGCTAGTGATGGCCCACCGGACAACGTTCCCGCAGATAACCGTGTCAAAATAGCTGTTCTGGTTACAAAAATATTGCAACTTTTGTCTGAACAGCTGCTCCTTTAGGTGGATTTTGATGTTAGTGTAGTGACCTACATAGTTATCAACTATAGAGAAGGCTTTTAATTTGTGTTCAGTAGTGCTCAATACGTCTTCTGTGATGACGTTTGGCAGCAAATAATGACAATACTCAAATTTATCTGAGAAGATCTCTTCAATAAACGGCAGAGTTCCTTTTGTGCAACCGCTGCTTATTATAGCCAGTTTGTTTTTTTGTTTTGGAAGTACGCCTGATGTTTTTTCAATAGCAACATCGCTCAAGTGAGACATTAAAGTCCGTTTTTTATTCTGCGTGGGAAGTTTGAGTGTCTTCATTGAGCATAATAACTTTATTTTCTGCGTTACAGTAATTTTCTTCATGTTTGGGGTTTTCTAACCTTTCTTTTGCCTTTACTATCCTCTCAAGATTTTGAATTTGATCCTTAAGGTTTATTATTTCATTTCCGGTTTGTTTTAACTGGTCCTCCAGATCTGCGATATCCCTTTGCAGGTTCGAGATATTGCAATAAAGTTGTGTTTTCGTGTTAGTTTTACTGATAGCCGCATATCTAGGTGGAGTGGAGAAGGCTAGCATATCTGAGTGCAAGAAGGAGTATGTATGCGCATTTCTTGTAATTTCTGAATCCACACTGCTATTTTCTCTCTGCGGGGGTAGGCTTAGGAATCCTTTTAAAGTTGCATTATCCTTGAGTAATTTGTCATTTCGTGTACGAAGTTCGTTGTTTTCAAGTATGATATTTTCAAGTTCATTTTGAGAACTACTGAGTTGCGTCTGGAGTAGTTCAATCGTATCCTTAAATTCTTGAGCATTGATATAGTCAATTTCTGTGTAGTCCATACTTCATGATAATGTTTTATCGGTGAACGCACCGTCATCTGATGTGTGATCTATTGTTAGGATATGAGAGTCGCATATTTCAGAGTTAGTGCTTTTTGGAGTAGCCCAGGGTGTAGTCTCCTCAGGAGCGTTAGAAATAGTAGCTATGGATGACTTAGGGGACGAGCGCTTTTTCCTCTCTGTGACATTGGATACCACAAAGCGGGGTGTTTTCTGCTGTTTTACCTTCTTAGTGCATGTTTTGCATTCCCATATGATTTTTTTTCTCTATTCGGAATTTTTTAGGCGGTACACTTTTTCAGGATAACCAGCACAATCAAATTCATAGTGGTTTTTACATATTATGGTGCATAACAAGGTACTTCTATGTTCAACTTGATGTTTACATCTGTGACAAGTAACCAATAATCTTCTTCTTCCACCTGGCGTTAATCCCGGCTATTGCCAGGGTCCGCCTTCCTACTTAGCTTCCTCCACTTTGCCCGATCTTCAACATTCTTCTCAGTCAGGCCATTGGCTCTCATGTCGGACTTGACGACGTCCAGCCAGCGCTTGCGAGGGCGACCACGGGGCCTAGCCCCAAGAACAGCCATATTCATGCATCTCCGACCAACGTACTCCATAGGGCGGCGCATGATGTGGCCATACCATCGCAGACGACACTCTTGCAGTTTTTCCCCTACGTCACGGACACCAAAACTACCTCGGATGTATGAGTTGCGCATGCGATCGGATCGCGTTACGCCACTCATCCACCTCAGCATCTTCATCTCCGTGACGCGAAGCTCCTGGGTGTGTCTGCTTAGTGCTGGCCAACACTCGCCCCCGTACAGTAGGACAGGCCGAATGATGCATTTATATATCTGCCCCTTGAGCTTCGGAGGCATTTTGCGGTCGCATACAACGCCCGTCACCTCGCGCCACTTCGCCCAAGCCGCGCCAATACGTGCTTGGACATCGTCGTCCACGATGCCAGACAAGTAACCAGTAATAGCTCCTTAAAATTACTACCAACTACTAATTATTTTTTAAGTATGGTCACACTTTAATTAGGCAAAAAGGCCAAAAGGCTGGTATCCAAGTCTCAACTCTAAAAACGACTATCATATCATTCGTTCTTTAGTAATTTTATTTTTGTCGCATCACTAAAATGAATTGAGTTTTTGTCTTTGGAATGAATTAAGTTTTTGTCTTTGGTTTGAAAAGGATTTAAAATTTGAAGTTACAACTGATTTATTTTGTTGTTTTTGTGATTATATTAATCATTAAGCACTAATTTTAAGTTATTATTGCAGTTATGCTAGTCCACAATTTGGTTTTGTTCCTTTGATCAGTAAAGTTCACTCTCACTAACACTGATATTGTTTTTTATACGATATTGTCATTGACAAGTTTTTCAGGATTTATTACACTTGGGTCCACTGTAGCACTCTGCAAACATTTATTAGTGTTTATGTTCACCATACATACATCTTAATTACTTTACTAGTTTCAATTTAATCGTTTTCTATTTTTTTGATATTTTAATACGCGGACTTTGTTTACATCAGCATTGACATCAACACTGGACAAAAGGATATAATATAGCGAGCATATAGCGAGCATGCATAACAATATTTAATGCATCTGCACCAAATAGCGAGCACGCACTAATATATTCAGTGCATTTGCACCGAATAGCGAGCTTACACTACAATATTCAGTTTATCTGCACCAAAAAGCGAGTACACACTGTCATATTCAGTACGTCTACACCGAATAGCGGGCATGCATTAAAATCTTCAGTGCAACTGCACCGAATAACGAGCACGCACTGCACTCTAAAGTTCAACTGCACCAAAAAACAATTACGCACTACAATATTCAGTGCACCTGCACCGAACAGCGAGCACGCACTACACTATTTTGTTCATCTGCACCGAATAGCGAGCATGCATTACAATATTCAGTGCAACTGCACCAAATAGCGAGCACACACTAGAATTTTCAGTACGTCTGCACCGAAAAGCAAGCATGCATTACAATATTCAGTGCAACTGCACCGAATAGCGAGCACGCACTACAACTCTGAGTTCATCTGTACCAAACAGCGACCACACACTAGAATATTCAGTTTATTTGCACCAAAAAGCAAGCATGCACGACAATTTTCAGTTTAACTGTACCGAATAGGGAGTACGCACTGTCATATTCAGTACGTCTGCACCAAATAGCAAGCTTGCATTACACTACTCAGTGCAACTGCAACAAAAAGCGAGCACGCATTGTCATATTCAGTACGTCTCTACCGAATAGTGAGCATGCATTACCATACTTAGTGCATCTGCACCGAATAGCGAGCTTGCACTACAATATTCAGTTTATCTGCACCGAATAGCGAGTACGCACTGTCATATCTAGTACGTCTACACCGAAAAGCGAGCATGCATTACAATATTCAGTGCAACTGCACCAAATAACGAGCACGCACTACACTATAAAGTTCATCTGCACCAAATAACAAGTACGCACTACAATATTTAGTTCACTTGCACCAAATAGCGAGCACGGACTACACTATTTAGTTCATCTGCACCGAATAGCGAGCATGCATTACAATATTCAGTGCATTTGCACCAAATAGCGAGCACAAACTAGAATTTTCACTACGTCTGCACCGAAAAGCAAGCATGCATTACAATATTCAGTGCAACTGCACCGAATAGCGAGCACGCACTACAATTTTTAGTTCAACTGTACCGAAAAGTGAGTACGCACTGTCATATTCAGTACGTCTGCACCAAATAACAAGTACGCTCTACAATATTTAGTGCACCTGCACCGAATTACGAGCACGCACTACACTATTTAGTTCATCTGCACCGAATAGCGAGCATGCATTAGAATATTCAGTGTACAGCACCAAACAGCGAGCACGCACAAGAATTTTCAGTACGTCTGCACCAAATAGCAAGCATGCACTACAATATTCAGTTTATCTGCACCGAATAGCGAGTACGCACTGTCATATTTAGTACGTCTACACCAAAAAGCGAGCATGCATTACAATATTCAGTGCAACTGCACCGAATAACGAGCACGCACTACACTATAAAGTTCATATGCACCAAATAACAAGTACGCACTACAATATTTAGTGCACCTGCACCGAATAACAAGCACGCACTACACTATTTAGTTCATCTGCACCGAATAGCAAGCATGCATTACAATATTCAGTGCAACTGCACCAAATAGCGATAACGCACTAGAATTTTCAGTACGTCTGCACCGAATAGCAAGCATGCATTACAATATTCAGTGCAACTGCACCGAATAGCAAGCACGCACTACAATTTTCAGTGCACTTGCACCGAATAGCGAGCATGCATTACAATATTTAGTTCACCTGCACCAAATAGCGAGCACGCACTACGATATGTAGTTCATCTGCACTGAATAGCGAGCATGTATTAAAATATTCAGTGCATCTGTACCACATAGCGAGCACGCACTACAACTATCAGTTCATGTGTACCGAACAGCGACCACGCACTACGATATTAAGTTTATTTGTACCGAATAACAAGCATGCATTACAATATTCAGTGCAACTGCACCGAATAGCGAGCACGCACTACCATTTTCAGTACGTCTCTACCAAAAAGCGAGCATGCATTACAATTTTCAGTTCAATTGCACCGAAAAGTGAGTAAGCACTACAATATTCAGTTTATTTGCACCGAATAGCAAGCATGCATTACGATATTCAGTGCATCTGCACCGAATTGCGAGCACGCACTACTCAATTAAGTTTACCTTCACTGAATTGCGAGCATGCATTACAATATTCAGTGCAACTGCACCGAATAACGAGCACGCACTACACTATTAAATTCATCTGCACCAAATAACAAGTACGCACTACAATATTTAGATCACCTGCACCAAATTGCGAACATGCATTACACTATTTAGTTCATCTGCACCGAATAGCGAGCATGCATTACAATATTCAGTGCAACTGCACCAACTAGCGAGCACACACTAGAATTTTCAGTACGTCTGCACCGAAAAGCAAGCATGCATTACAATATTCAGTGCAACTGCACCGAATAGCGAGCACGCACTACAATTTTTAGTTCATCTGTACCAAACAGCGAGCACGCACTGGAATATTCAGTTTATTTGCACCAAAAAGCAAGCATGCACTACAATTTTCAGTTTAACTGTACCAAAAAGTGAATACGCACTGTAATATTCAGTGCGTCTGCACCAAATAGCAAGCTTGCATTACACTATTCAGTGAACTTGCACCGAATAACGAGCACGCGTTACACTATAAAGTTCATATGCACCAAATAACAAGTACGCACTACAATATTTAGTGCACCTGCACCGTATAGCAAGCACGCACTACACTTTTCAGTTTATCTGCACCGAACAGCGAGTACGCACTGTTATATTCAGTAAGTCTACACCAAAAAGCGAGCATGCATTACAATATTCAGTGCAACTGCACCGAATAACGAGCACGCTTTACACTATAAAGTTCATATGCACCAAAGAACAAGTACGCACTACAATATTTAGTGCACCTGCACCGAATAACAAGCAAGCACTACAATATTCAGTTTATTTGCACCGAATAGCAAGCATGCATTACGATATTCAGTGCATCTGCACCGAATTGCGAGCACGCTCTACTCTATTAAGTTTATCTTCACTGAAAAGCAAGCATGCATTACAATATTCAGTGCAACTGCACCGAATAACGAGCACGCACCACACTTTAAAGTTCATCTACACCTAATAGCGAGTACGCACTACAATTCTCAGTTAATGTGCACCGAATAGCGAGTTCGCAGTTCGCACTGAGATATTCAGTTCATCTGCACCGAACAGCGAGTATGCACTGTCATATTCAGTACATTTGCACCAAATTCAGTCATTACAAGATTCAGTGCAACTCCACCGAATAGCAAGCACGCATTACAATATTCAGTGCACTTGCACCGAATAGCGAGCATGCACTACAATATTCAGTTTATCTGCACCGAATATCGAGTACGCACTGTCATATTCAGTACGTGTAAACCGAACTGCGAGCATGCATTACAATATTCAGTGCAACTGCACCAAATAACGAGCACGCACTACACTATTAAAATCATCTGCACCAAATAACAAGTACACACTACAATATTTAGTTCACCTGCACCAAATAGCGAGCACGCACTACACTATTTTGTTCATCTGCACCGAATAGCGAGCATGCATTACAATATTCAGTGCAACTGCACCAAATAGCGAGCACACACTAGAATTTTCAGTACGTCTGCACCGAATAGCAGACATGCATTATAATATTCAGTGCAACTGCATCGAACAGCGAGCACAGACTACAACTCTGAGTTCATCTGTACCAAACAGCGACCACGCACTAGAATATTCAGTTTATTTGCACGAAAAAGCAAGCATGCACGACAATTTTCAGTTTAACTGTACCGAATAGGGAGTACGCACTGTCATATTCAGTAAGTCTACACCGAAAAGCGAGCATGCATTACAATATTCAGTGCAACTGCACCAAATAACGAGCACGCACTACACTATATAGTTCATCTGCACCAAATAACAAGTACGCACTACAATATTTAGTGCATTTGCACCAAATAGCGAACACAAACTAGAATTTTCACTACGTCTGCACCGAAAAGCAAGCATGCATTACAATATTCAGTGCAACTGCACCGAATAGCGAGCACGCAATACAATTTTTAGTTCAACTGTACCGAAAAGTGAGTACGCACTGTCATATTCAGTACGTCTGCACCAAATAACAAGTACGCTCTACAATATTTAGTGCACCTGCACCGAATTACGAGCACGCACTACACTATTTAGTTCATCTGCACCGAATAGCGAGCATGCATTAGAATATTCAGTGTACAGCACCAAACAGCGAGCACGCACAAGAATTTTCAGTACGTCTGCACCAAATAGCGAGCATGCACTACAATATTCAGTTTATTTGCACCGAATAGCGAGTACGCACTGTCATATTTAGTACGTCTACACCAAAAAGCGAGCATGCATTACAATATTCAGTGCAACTGCACCGAATAACGAGCACGCACTACACTATAAAGTTCATATGCACCCAATAACAAGTACGCACTACAATATTTAGTGCACCTGCACCGAATAACAAGCACGCACCACACTATTTAGTTCATCTGCACCGAATAGCAAGCATGCATTACAATATTCAGTGCAACTGCACCAAATAGCGATTACGCACTAGAATTTTCAGTACGTCTGCACCGAATAGCAAGCATGCATTACAATATTCAGTGCAATTGCACCAAATAGCGAGCATGCACTACAATTTTCAGTACGTCTGCACCGAATAGCGAGCATGTATTGCAATATTCAGTGCAACTGCTTCGAATAGCAAGCACGCACTACAATAATTTTCAGTGCACTTGCACCGAATAGCGAGCATGCATTACAATATTTAGTTCACCTGCACCAAATAGCGAGCACGCACTACGATATTTAGGTTATCTGCACTGAATAGCGAGCATGTATTAAAATATTCAGTGCAACTGTACCACATAGCGAGCACGCACTACAACTATCAGTTCAACTGTACCGAAAAGGGAGTACGCACTGTAATATTCAGTACGTCTGCACCAAAAAGCAAGCTTGCATTACACTATTCAATGCAACTGCACCGGAAAGCGAGCACGCACTGTCATATTCAGTACGTCTCTACCAAAAAGCGAGCATGCATTACAATTTTCAGTTCAATTGCACCGAAAAGTGAGTAAGCACTACAATATTCAGTTTATTTGCACCGAATAGCAAGCATGCATTACGATATTCAGTGCATCTGCACCGAATTGCGAGCACGCACTACTCAATTAAGTTTACCTTCACTGAATTGCGAGCATGCATTACAATATTCAGTGCAACTGCACCGAATAACGAGCACGCACTACACTATAAAATTCATCTGCACCAAATAACAAGTACGCACTACAATATTTAGATCACCTGCACCAAATTGCGAACATGCATTACACTATTTAGTTCATCTGCACCGAATAGCGAGCATGCATTACAATATTCAGTGCAACTGCACCGAATAGCGAGCACGCACTACAATTTTTAGTTCATCTGTACCAAACAGCGACCACGCACTGGAATATTCAGTTTATTTGCACCAAAAAGCAAGCATGCACTACAATTTTCAGTTTAACTGTACCAAAAAGTGAATACGCACTGTAATATTCAGTGCGTCTGCACCAAATAGCAAGCTTGCATTACACTATTCAGTGAACTTGCACCGAATAACGAGCACGCGTTACACTATAAAGTTCATATGCACCAAATAACAAGTACGCACTACAATATTTAGTGCACCTGCACTGAATAGCAAGCACGCACTACACTTTTCAGTTTATCTGCACCGAACAGCGAGTACGCACTGTCATATTCAGTAAGTCTACACCAAAAAGCGAGGATGCATTACAATATTCAGTGCAACTGCACCGAATAACGAGCACGCTTTACACTATAAAGTTCATATGCACCAAATAACAAGTACGCACTACAATATTTAGTGCACCTGCACCGAATAACAAGCAAGCACTACAATATTCAGTTTATTTGCACCGAATAGCAAGCATGCATTACGATATTCAGTGCATCTGCACCGAATTGCGAGCACGCTCTACTCTATTAAGTTTATCTTCACTGAAAAGCAAGCATGCATTACAATATTCAGTGCAACTGCACCGAATACCGAGCACGCACTACACTATAAAGTTCATCTGCACCAAATAACAAGTACGCACTACAATATTTAGATAGCCTGCACCAAATAGCGAACATGCACCACACTATTTAGTTCATCTGCACCGAATAGCGAGCATGCATTACAATATTCAGTGCAACTGCACCAACTAGCGAGCATGCACTACAATTTTCAGTACGTTTGCACCGAATAGCGAGCATGCATTGCAATATTCAGTGCATCTGCACCGAAAAACGAGCATGCACTACACTATTTAGTTCATCTGCACCGAATAGCGAGCATGCATTACAATATTCAGCGCAACTGCACCAAATAGCGAGCACGCACTAGAAGTTTCAGTACGTCTGCACCGAATAGCAAGCATGCATTACAATATTCAGTGCAACTGCACCAAATAGCGAGTATGCACTAAAATTTTTAGTACGTCTGCACCGAATAGCGAGCATGCATTGCAATATTCAGTGCTTGTGCACAGAATAGCGAACACACACTATTATATTCAGTTCATCTGCACCTCAATGCATATCATTGTTGCAGCATGCATTTCAATGTTTAGTGCAACTGCACCAAGTAGGGAGCACACTCTTCAACATTCAGTTCATCTGCTTCGAATAGCGAATACGCACTGTCATATTCATTACGTCTGCACTGAATAGCAAGCTTGCATTACAATATTCAGTGCAACTGCACTGAATAGCGAGCACGCACTACAATTTTCAGTTCAACTGTACTGAATATCGAGAACGCACTGTCATATTCAGTACGTCTGCACCAAATAGCAAGCTTGCATTACACTATTCAGTGCAACTGCACCAACTAGCGAGCACGCACTACCATTTTCAGTTCATTAATAGCAAGCAAGCATTACAAAATTTAGTGCAACTGCACCGAATAGCGAGCACGCACAATTTTCAGTTCATCTGTACCAAATAGCGAAAACGCACTGTCAAATTCAGTACGTCTGCACCGAACAGCAAGCTTGCATTACAATATTCAGTGCAACTGCACCGAAAAGCGAGCATGCACTACAATATTCAGTTCATCTGCACCGAATAGCGAGTACGCACTGTCATATTCAGTACATCTGCATCAAATTCAGTCATTACAAGATTCAGTGCTACTGCACCGAACAGCGAGCACGCTTTACAATATTCAGTGCACTTGCACCAAATAGCGAGCATGCACTACAATTTTCAGTACGTCTGCACCAAATATCGAGTACGCACTGTCATATTCAGTACGTGTACACCGAATCGCTAGCATGCATTACAATATTTAGTGCAACTGCACCGAATAACGAGCATGCACTACAATTTTCAGTACGTTTGCACCGAACAGCGAGCATGCATTGCAATATTAAGTGCATGTGCACAGAATAGCGAACACACACTATTATATTCAGTTCATCTGCACCGAATAGCAAGTACGCACTGTCATATTCAGTACATCTGCACCGAATAGCAAGTACGCACTGTCATATTCAGTACATCTGCACCGAATAGCGAGCATGCATTTCAATGTTTAGTGCAACTATAATAATAATAAATAATAATAGCCAATAATAATAGGGCCAATAGTTCTTCCATAGTAGTAGTTATTAGTCCACTAAACCAGCCAAACCCATAGCGTTTCATCTTTTGTTTCCATATTTTGCAATGGTTTTGCTCCAACCGGGGATTGTCCTTGGGTATACTTTCACAGTGCATACAGGGATAATCGTCGGTTGGTGTCCCATTCCATTTGAAATGTCTAAAGAGGCCTCTGCGAGTTGGCATCGGCCCCTCGTATGCCTACCAAAGGACCGGGTCTCTAGGGATCCGAGAATGTCAAAACATAAATAATAATAATAAATTTTATTGAAATAACAAGTTCACAAAAAGTGTACATATGGTTCAGTAGTAGGTATATATTAGTCTAGGCCTATAATAGAATTATAATAATTTGGAAATATACTATGGTAGGTACTGCAAAATTTTAATATTACAGTCATAAATAGAACTCTAAAGGTAATGTAGTGCGTTACCTGATCTAGGTTTATATAAACCTGTGTTTCAGGCCATCTCCTCTACGAAAGTACATATTCAATCAATGAATTAAATTTACATAATGTTCAATATCTAAGCTATACAATATTTTGCGAAACCTTATTACAAACTAGGCTTATGGGAAATGTTTATATTATATATATAACTAAAATTATCATAAAATAATAGATATTAAATTAGAGTAATTACAGTATAGTCAGCTGCTTAGGTTAACACTTCTAGTAGTTTTTCCGTGTCCGAGTAATTTAGTTTTGCTAAATAATCAAATAACATTATGTAACACCTATTATAACTTACATTATATATCTTAAGCAATTTATTAAATTTATTATATAAGAAAGGTCCTAGAAATAAATAAAATCTTTTTGAGAAAGCATGTTTAGTCTGAGGGTTCGTGCAGACCAGATCCTTTCTTCTCTTGTCTGAAGGTACAGGTTTAAAATCTAGTTCAGTGTGCTGCAGTAAAACTATACTTAGAACAAAAAGTTGTCGAACTGTTAGGACGTTGCATGCCATATAAAGCTGGTGTGTAGGAAATCTGAACGGGCGACGTGTAGCGACTTTTAGAATTGCTCTTTGAGCACGTTCTAGCAGTATTAAAGTTGATTTTGCGGCCCCACCCCAAGAAGTTATGCAGTATGCAAGAATAGATTGACACAAAGCCAAATAAACCTGTTTAATTAGTTTGTAGTCGGCTATGTCCCGTAAATTCTTAAAAATATATATTAACTTACGCACTCTAGTGCATAATAAATCGATGTGTTTACGGAAATTTAGGTTTGTGTCAATCGTGACGCCGAGGTATTTGATGTGGTCAGCTTTAGTTAAAGTAGGACAAGTGCATGTTGTGTCACCGTTTGTGTTACAATTGTGCGCGCGAATGTTTTGGTTAGTAAGCATCGTGTTAGTATTTCTCATTGAAAATAGAATACATTTGGTTTTATCTGGATTTAACGTTAATAGATTATTATGTAGCCAATTACACACAATATTAAAGCCATTCTGAGCAAGTTCATACACATCAGCTCTTAATTTACCTGAGAACAGTAGAGCTGTGTCATCCGCATATGACATAATTAAACCATTTTGAAGTTGTAAGCGGCAAAGGTCATTTATATATATTAAAAATAATGTGGGCCCCAAAATACTGCCTTGTGGGATTCCATAGTTACTATTTTTAAGTTCAGAGCTCGTGTACTCACCGATTTTAAGAGACTGGCAACGGTCGCTAAGATAGTCCGCTAACAATTTTAACTGAGCTCCTCTTATGCCAATTTTTTCCAACTTAAGTAATAGAAGAGAACAAGAAATAGTGTCAAAAGCCTTGGCAAGGTCTAAAAAGATCCCGATGGTATGCATGCCATTATCGAGATTTTTACTTATAAAATTTGTCAATTTGTGTACTGCTTGACTCGTTGATCTTTTAGGCCTAAAACCAAATTGTTGATCTGACAGTAGTTTGTTATTTTCAAGATATTTTACTAGTCTGTTGTTAATGATTCTTTCCAAAATCTTTGAAAGTCCCGTTAGTACTGAAATAGGTCTATAGTTAGTAACACAGGTTTTCTCTCCGGATTTGAAAACGGGGGTGACTACTGCTTTTTTTAGCAATTTTGGGAATATTCCTTGGGTTAAACATATCTGAAAAATGTGAGTTAGTGGAGGGGCAATTTGATATTTAAGTTTTTTAAGTACAGAATTAGGAATGTCATCCCAACCGACGGCGCAGACGTCCTTTAACCCGTCTATTATACCTATCACTTCACTCACGTCCGTATCTAATAGTACAAAAGAGTTCAGTGTAGTATGAGGCATAGATGGACTTTGAAAAGAAGACATTCTGTGCGATAGGTTTTTTTCTGCCAGATTTTTCCCAACGTTAATAAAGTAATTGTTTGCTTTATTTGTCGCTGCGGATGGGTTAAGGTCGGTTATTAAAAGATCAAGCGGAGGCTCTGAGTCTTTGGATCTAAATGTGTTACTTTTAATAAATTTCCAGATAAGCTTATTATTTTTCCCTGCCTTCTGTAGTTGATCTTTCTCGTATTGCTTTTTTAGTTTTTTCAACAGATTGTTGCAGAAATTTCTATATCGCTTATAAGTGACTAATAGTATTTCATTTTCAGGGGAAAGTTTACATTTTTGGTGTAGTCGGTCTCTATGTCTGATACAGCGAACAAGTCCGGGCGTAATCCATGGTTTAATGTTATTGTACTTTCTAGGTATTACTTTTGTTAAAGTGTTCTTCTTAATCGCATATTGTAACAAATCAATGAAACACTGTAATGAAATATTTGGGTCACTCAAACTATAAACTGGGTCGAAATTAATTGCTCGTATGTCATTTTCAAGATTAGTCATGTTGACTTTAGAATAGCTGCGCATGCAATTTTTTCTAGGTGAAGGTATTTGCAATGTTAGTAAAACAGCTTGATGGTCAGTAAGTGACGTATTAGTAACTAGTATTATGGACGGCGCTTTTGACTTTCAATTCAATTCAATTCAATTCAATTCAATTTTATTCATCAATAAGTACAAAAAGTAAACATGTAACAAAATGTGGGCATATGGTTAAATCATTGTACAGTGTAGCAACTACATATAGCACACTGATTCCCAAACTGAGACGAGCTCGTATTTTGGGATTCGGCGGCTCTCCACTCTAGTGTCATTACAATAATTATGACCAAACATTTGCAACATTGGACTCCTTATAGTTAAAATCCATATAATTAAACTTATTTATAATTATGTTACTTATCAACAATGTACTTATGTTCTATTATTTTCCATTCACTGTTCTACTTATCAATTAATATGAGCTTTTCTGTTTCTTCATAATTTAAGGACTTAAGCCAACTAGTTAGTTTAATTTTCAAGTTATATTTATTTAGTTTATATAGTGAGATTTTATTATTAATTTTGTTATAAATTCTAGAACTTAGTGCGGTATATTGACGTAATGCGAAACTGGTCCTACAGTGAACAGGAGAACAATGATATGGTCGAGGCATGAGCCGCTCTGGTGCGTTGGGTAATAATAAGCTGGTAGAAGTCCATGAAATGTGCAGATGTTCAGATAGTTATGTGCATGAGTATCAATTTTCCCGGAAGCAATGTTGATGTTAATGTCTCCTAAAAGTATTATATTTTTAAAAGATGATATTATATCCAAGTTTATGTTAAGCGAGTCAAGAAATCTGTCAATATTTTGAGATGGTGGTCTATAAATGGCCATAAATACCGTATCGGGGGAAGTTTTAACTAACAAACAGTTACAGTCTTGAAATAAGGGTTCCTCTACCACTGCTTCTAAATTATTTTTTATGTACACAACTAGTCCACTATTTTGATTAATGTGGCTATTGGTTTTGTGTAAGTTGTAGCCTTCTAGCGATGGTATATTCGTTGTTTGTTCGGAGAGCCAACATTCTGTTAACACAATAATGTCACAGTTTATTTCAAGATTCTGTAACAGCACTTCAAGGCCGTTAAAATTACGGTTTATACTACGAATATTTTGTGTGAGCACTGTTAACATTTTCTTACCTACGCGAAGAAGATTTTTGCACTCCTCAAGATTACAGATTCTTGCTTCGGACACTGAAAAACTGTCTAGATCACTGATTAGCTGATTAGTCATAATACTAAAACTAACTTATCTACTTTTTATGTGCGAATTTATAAAAATATTTGGTGGCGCTCTTAGGCGCCTTCATAGTCTATGGAATTAATATAATTGTCCTCAGCGAATTTTCGTGCTGGGCAATTCACGTCACCAGTTGGGTGATCATCTCAAATCTCAAATCTCAAATCGTTTATTGCAATCCATAATGTCAAAATACAGGTGGTAAGAATAAATACATAGAAACAATTATGGACCCTGTCGGGCACAGCAAAACTTTAAATAATTAGGAGAGAGGAAGAGCGCTTTAAATAATTTATAAAAGTTTATTATTTCCTGTCCAACTTGTATGCAATTAAGTACATTATTTGAATAGGATGTGATTTATTTATTGTTATTATTAATAGAGTACTATATCGTTTATTTATTTATTTATTATTATTAATAGAATAGCATGTCATATATTTATTATTATTAATCGGATAGTATTTTATTCATTTATTACTAATAGGATAGGATGTCATTTATATATTATTATTAATTGGATATGATGTCATTTTTTATTATTATGAATTGAATAGAATGTCATTTATTTATTTATTATTATTGATAGAATAGCATGTCATGTATTTATTATTATTATTAGGTTTGCATTTATCCTGTTATTATTAAAACTTATCCGTAAGGAATTCTTCCAATGTGTAGTAGCTTTTTTCAATTAATAATTGTTTTAACTTATTTAAAAATATACTGGTTTTGTTTTCTTGCTTTATGTTTTCCGGTAGTTTATTGTATATTTTAATCGACATAGAATATGGACCAGTAGCATGTAACTTGAGGCGGGACGGAGGCAAATTTAACCTATTTTTATGGCGCAGCGAATAGTTTGTATGTATGTCTCCCCGTGTTCTGTAGGAATCTGGGTGATTGCGGACCAGTTTACATAACTCCAAGACATAAATACTAACCAATGTGAGTATCCTGTATTTTTTAAAATAAGGCTTACAGCTATCCGTCTGTTCTATATTACTGATTATACGTATCAGCTTTTTCTGTAGGGTAAATACGGAGGGCGCGTCTGTGCTATTTCCCCATAATATTATGCCATAGGTAATCCATGCGTGTGCATATGCGTAGTATGTAGCTAGCGCGGTTTGAAGACTTGTAGTCTTTTTAATTTCGCGAAGGGCATATGCAAATTTGCATAGTTTTGATTTTATTTTCTGGACGTGCGATTTCCAATTAACGTTTGTATCTATAGACAGGCCAAGAAGAGTAAATTCGTGAACAACTTCTATTGTGGTGCCGTTATAGGTGAAGTTAACATCTAATGGGGATTTTTGACGGGGATGGAAGGGCATTAATTTAGATTTAGAGAAATTTATCTCGAGGTTATGCTCATTCATCCAAGTAATTGAGTTATTAAGTATACTTGTTAGGTCCTCGCACAAGTCAACATTATTCTCGCATGAAGTTAAAAGTGAAATGTCATCAGCAAACAAAACGCATGGCCCCTGAATGGTTTTTGGAAGGTCATTAATGTAGATGAGGAAGAGCAGGCATCCAATTACACTTCCTTGGGGTATAGAGGCGCTAATTTTTTTGATGCCAGACCGAATCTTCTGGATCTCATTGGTATTTGCGTTATAAAATTCTATTTCAACTTGGTGTTCTCTATTTGTTAAATAGGATCTAAACCATTCGTGAGCCTTTCCGCGAATCCCTATTCCTTGTAGTTTACTAAGCAGAATGTCATATTGCACTTTGTCGTAAGCTTTGGTCATATCTAACAGTAAACCTACAGCGTATTTCTTTTCATTTATTATATTTAAAACTTCCTGTATGTATTTATAAACTGCTAGAACAGTGGAACGGTTTTTGCGAAATCCGTTTTGGCATTCGTTAAATATTTTATATTTTTCGCAGAAAGAGTACACACGATTGCACATAGCTTTCTCAAAAATTTTAGAGGCGGTAGGTAAGAGAGCTATTGGACGGTAATTGCTTGGATCCGTTTTCGAGTTTTTTTTGTGGATTGGCTTTATTAAAGCTTTCTTAAGGTAGTCCGGGAAAACACCGTCCTCAAAAGATTGATTAACTAATAGGTAGAATGGTAACGTAAGTTCGTTTGTACATTGTCGTATCATGTTTCCGCTTAAAACGTTTGCACGTTGCACACTGAGGAGGAGAAGTTTTGTTGCTGCAATCTTTGAACGAGTGTCCCGTCTCACCACAGAGGTTACATGTTGGAGACGTTTCGCGGCAAAACTTGGCTGCGTGACCGAACTGCTGGCAGTTGAAGCACCTGGTCACCAATGTAAAATCTCTAACTGGACATGATGTCCAATTTATAAAAATACGGCCTTGGTTCACCAGTATTTTCCTGATGCTGGGAGGGACTTCAACTATATAATTACATGTTGGGCGATCTTTCTTTCCGGACTTATGGCTCATTTTTATTGTGTCTAAAAAGGCTTCTCGAGTAGTTTTCGGCAATTTTTCAGACAGGTTTTGCTCATAAACGCAATCCAACACCTCCTTTTCACTGAGAGCTACGGGGACACCAATTATTGCTATCCTGGGGCGGCGTTTTGACGGTTCTTCAATTTTAAGGCCTGACGAGACCAGTTTCTCCGAACTTTTTAATTTAGCAATGTCGTCTTTGCTATCCGTGCTAATAATAACGCCTCCATTCCTAATTTTTCTTAGGCTACGGACTCGAAGTTTTAGTTCCTCCGGCGAGATAATTTTTTGTACGAGTGTTTTTGTATCGTCACTTGAATGTTTCTTATCGGTAGGATAGATGGCAACGGAACTAAAATTAGCTGGGCGAATAAAATTATCTGTACCCTTTTTAACCATATTGGCATAAGAACTAGGGTCTGGTTGCGTTATCTTTTTATCAACGACCTCTTTGAATTGGTGCAGAGTGTTTGCAACGACCTGCTGTTCTTGAAGGAACTGGATAGTGCTGTAGGCCTGAATAGATTTTTGTTTCAGGGATTGGTATAGGACAGCCATTTGAGATGTCCCATGTGCGACTTTTCTACAAAGATTGGTGACGCGGAGCTTCTGGTCAGAGTTCATTTTTCCTTCGGCAACAGTAGAGCAAACTTCATTTAAACAGGTCTCTATGGATCCTAACCATTTCTGGATCTCCGGCGTAGCGATGACATCAGCCAGTAAGTTATCCTCCGTGGATGGGGGGGGTTCCGTTTCAACTGGTTGGTTTTGGTCAGAGGTTGATGGAGGAGGTGGTGGACTTCGCCGCATTAGTTGGCTACGACCAAAGGGGCTAAACCCTTGGTTAGACATAACTACCACAGCACTATTTTTGTGTATAAAAGTAATTAGTTCATCGTGCACTGTGAAAAAGTTGTAACTTGCAAAATTAACACGCGCGACACACTTTACTCATTTAGACTGAGTCCAAAAGTTTTTATGTTAAGTAATATTTGTAATTATTTAGAGGCAATTCATGACAAACAACACAAAACACGTCCGCTTAGAATCGCGGCTCGAGAAGAGATGAACTGCACCAAATAGGGAGCACACTCTTCAACATTCAGTTCATCTGCTTCGAATAGCGAATACGCACTGTCATATTCAGTACGTCTGCATTGAAAAGCAAGCTTGCATTACAATATTCAGTGCAACTGCACTGAATAGCGAGCACGCACTACAATTTTCAGTTCAACTGTACTGAATATCGAGAACGCACTGTCATATTCAGTACGTTTGCAACAAATAGCAAGCTTTCATTACACTATTCAGTGCAACTGCACCAACTAGCGAGCATGCACTAATATATTCAGTTCATCTGCACCGAATAGCGAGTACGCACTGTCATATTCAGTACATCTGCACCGAATAGCGAGCATGCATTTCAATGTTTAGTGCAACTGCACCAAACAGGTTCATCTGCTTCGAATAGCGAATACGCACTGTCATATTCAGTACGTCTGCACTGAAAAGCAAGCTTGCATTACAATATTCAGTGCAACTGCACTGAATAGCGAGCACGCACTACAATTTTCAGTTCAACTGTACTGAATATCGAGAACGCACTGTCATATTCAGTACGTCTGCACCAAATAGCAAGCTTGCATTACACTATTCAGTGCAACTGCACCAACTAGCGAGCATGCACTACAAGATTCAGTGCAACTGCACCGAATAGCGAGCTTGCACTACAATATTCAGTTTATCTGCACCGAATAGCAAGTACGCACTGTCATTTTCAGTACGTGTACACCGAATAGCGAGCATGCATTACAATATTCAGTGCAACTGCACCAAAAAGCGATTACACACTAAAATTTTCAGTACGTCTGCACCGAAAAGCAAGCATGCATTACAAAATTCAGTGCAACTGCACCGAATAGCGAGCATGCACTACAATTTTCAGTTCATCTGTACCAAACAGCGACCACGCACTAGAATATTCAGTTTATTTGCACCAAAAAGCAAGCATAAACTACAATTTTCAGTTCAACTGTACTGAAAAGTGAGTACGCACTGTCATATTCAGTACGTCTGCACCAAATAGCAAGTTGCATTACACTATTTAGTGCATCTGCACAGAATAGCGAACACAACTATTATATTCAGTTCATCTGCACCGAAAAGCGAATACGCACTGTCATATTCAGTACGTCTGCACCGAATAGCGAGCATGCATTGCAATATTCAGTGCATCTGCACAGAATAGCGAACACAACTATTATATTCAGTTCATCTGCACCGAATAGCAAGTACGCACTGTCATATTCAGTACATCTGCACCGAATAGCGAGCATGCATTTCAATGTTTAGTGCAACTGCACCAAATAGGGAGCACACACTTCAACATTCACTTCATCTGCTTCGAATAGCGAATACGCACTGTCATATTCAGTAAGTCTGCACCGAATAGCGAGCATGCATTACAATATTCAGTGTTACTGCACCAAACAGCGAGCACGCACTAGAATTTTCAGTACGTCTGCACCGAATAGCAAGCATGCACTACAATATTCAGTTAATCTGCTTCGAATAGCGAGTACGCACTGTCATATTCAGTACGTCTACACCAAAAAGCGAGCATGCATTACAATATTCATTGCAACTGCACCAAAAAACGAGCACGCACTACACTATAAAGTTCATATGCACCAAATAACAAGTACGCACTACAATATTTAGTGCACCTGCACCGTATAACAAGCACGCACTACACTATTTAGTTCATCTGCACCGAATAGCGAGCATGAATTACAATATTCATTGCAACTGCACCAACAAGCGAGCATACACTAGAATTTTCAGTACGTCTGCACCGAAAAGCAATTATGCATTACAATATTCAGTGCAACTGCACCGAATAGCGAGCACGCACTACTATTTTCAGGTCAACTGTACCAAAAAACAAGTACGCAATACAATATTTAGTGCACCTGCACCAAATAACAAGCACGCACTACACTATTTAGTACAACTGCACAAAAAAGCGAGCATGCATTACAATATTCAGTGCAACTGCACCGAATAGCGAGCACGCACTACAATTTTCAGTTCATCTGTACCAAACAGCGAACACGCACTAGAATATTCAGTTTATTTGCACCAAAAAGCAAGCATAAACTACAATTTTCAGTTCAACTATACCGAAAAGTGAATACGCACTGTCATATTCAGTACGTCTACACCAAAAAGCGAGCATGCATTACAATATTCAGTGCAACTGCACTGAATAACGAGCACGCACTACACTTTAAAGTTCATATGCACCAAATAACAAGTACGCAATACAATATTTAGTGCACCTGCACCAAATAACAAGCACGCACTACACTATTTAATACAACTGCACAAAATAGCGAGCATGCATGACAATATTCAGTGCAACTGCACCGAATAGCGAGCACGCACTACAATTTTCAGTTCATCTGTACCAAACAGCGACCATGCACTAGAATTTTCAGTACGTCTGCACCGAAAAGCAAGCATTCATTACAATATTTTGTGCAACTGCACCAAAAAGCGTGCATGCACTACAATTTTCAGTACGTCTGCACCGAATAGCAAGCATGCATTACAATATTTAGTGCAACTGCACCGAATAGCGAGCACGCACAATTTTCAGTTCATCTGTACCAAATAGCGAAAACGCACTGTCAAATTCAGTACGTCTGCACCGAATAGCAAGCTTGCATTACAATGTTCACTGCAACTGTACCGCAAAGCGAGCACGCACTATCATATGCAGTACATCTCTACCGAAATGCGAGCACACACTACAATATGCAGTGCACTTGCACCGAATAGCGAGCATGCATTGCAATATTCAGTTTATCTGCACTGAATAGCGATATCGCACTGTCATATTCAGTACGTGTACACCGAATAGCGAGCATGCATTACAATATTCAGTGCATATGCACCGAATAACGAGCACGCACTACACTATTTAGTTCATCTGCACCAAATAGCGAGCATGCATTACAATATTCAGTGCAACTGCACCAAATAGCGAGCACGCACTAGAAATTTCAAAACGTCTGCACCGAATAGCAAGCATGCATTACAATATTCAGTGCAACTGCACCAAATAGCGAGTATGCACTAAAATTTGCAGAACGTCTGCACCGAATAGCGAGCATGCATTGCAATATTCAGTGCATCTGCACAGAAAAGCGAACACATACTATTATATTCAGTTCATCAGCACCGAAAAGCAAGTACGCACTGTCATATTCAGTACATCTGCTTCGAATAGCAAGCATGCATTTCAATGTTTAGTGCAACTGCACCAAATAGGGAGCACACAATTCAAAATTCAGTTCATCTGCTTCTAATAGCGAATACGCACTGTCATATTCAGTACGTCTGCACTGAATAGCAAGCTTGCATTACAATATTCAGTGCAACTGCACTGAATAGCGAGTACGCACTACAATTTTCAGATCAACTGTACTGAATATCGAGTACGCACTGTCATATTCAGTACATCTGCACCAAATAGCAAGCTTGCATAACACTATTCAGTGCAACTGCACCAACTTGCGAGCACGCACTACCATTTTCAGTTCATTAATAGCAAGCAAGCATTACAATATTTAGTGCAACTGCACCGAATAGCGAGCACGCACAATTTACAGTTCATATGTACCAAATAGCGAAACGCACTGTCAAATTCAGTACGTCTGCACCGAATAGCAAGCTTGCATTACAATATTCACTGCAACTGCACCGAAAAGCGAGCACTCACTATCATATGCAGTGCATCTCTACCGAAATGCGAGCACACACAATAAGCTGCAGTGCACTTGCACCGAATAGCGAGCATGCATGGCAATATTCAGTTTATCTGCACCGAATAGCGAGTACGCACTGTCATATTCAGTACGTGTACACCGAATAGCGAGCATGCATTACAATATTCAGTGCAACTGCACCGAATAGCGAGCACGCACTACCCTATAAAGTTCATCTACACCTAATAGCGAGTACGCACTACAATTCTCAGTTTATGTGCACCGAATAGCGAGTTCGCAGTTTGCACTGTGATATTCAGTTCATTTGCACCGAATAGCGAGTACGCACTGTCATATTCAGTACATCTGCATCAAATTCAGTCATTACAAAATTCAGTGCAACTGCACCGAATAGCGAGCACGCTTTACAATATTCAGTGCACTTGCACCAAATAGCGAGCATGCACTACAATTTTCAGTACGTGTGCACCAAATATCGAGTACGCACTGTCATATTCAGTACGTGTACACCGAATCGCTAGCATGCATTACAATATTCAGTGCAACTGCACCGAATAACGAGCACGCACTACACTATAAAGTTAATCTGCACCAAATAACAAGGACGCACTACAATATTCAGTTTACCTCCACCAAATAGCGAGCACGCACTACACTATTTAGTTCATCTGCACCGAATAGCGAGCATGCATTACAATATTCAGTGCAACTGCACCAAATAGCGAGCACACACTAGAATTTTTAGTACGTCTGCACCGAATAGCAAGCATGCATTACAATATTCAGTGCAACTGCATCGAATAGCGAGCACACACTACAACTCTGAGTTCATCTGTACCAAACAGTGACCACGCACTAGAATATTCAGTTTATTTGCACCAAACAGCAAGCATGCACTACAATTTTCAGTTCAACTGTACCGAATAGGGAAAACGCACTGTCATATTCAGTACGTCTGCACTAAATAGCAAGCTTGCATTACACTATTCAGTGCAACTGCAACGAAAAGCGAGCACGCATTGTCATATTCAGTACGTCTCTACAAAATAGTGAGCATGCATTACAATATTTAGTGCATCGACACCGAAAAGCGAGCACGCACTACAATATTCAGTGCATTTGCACCGAATAGCGAGCTTGCACTGCAATATTCAGTTAATCTGCACCGAATAGCGAGTACGCACTGTCATATTCAGTACGTGTACACCAAAATGCGAGCATGCATTACAATATTTAGTGCAACTGCTTCGAATAACGAGCACGCACTACAATATTTAGTGCACCTGCACCGAATAACAAGCACGCACAACACTATTTAGTTCATCTGCACCGAAAAGCGAGCATGAATTACAATATTCAGTGCAACTGCACCAACTTGCGAGCACACACTAGAATTTTCAGTACGTCTGCACCGAAAAGCAAGCATGCATTACAATATTCAGTGCAATTGCACCGAATAGCGAAGACGCACTACAATTGTAGTTCAACTGTACCGAAAAGTGAGTACGCACTGTCATATTCAGTACGTCTGCACCAACTAGCAAGCTTGCATTACACTACTCAGTGAACTTGCACCGAATAACGAGCACGCATTACACTATAAAGTTCATATGCACCAAATAACAAGTACGCACTACAATATTTAGTGCACCTGCAGAGAAAAACAAGCACGCACTACACTATTCAGTTCATCTGCACCGAATAGCGAGCATGCATTACAATATTCAGTGCAACTGCACCAAATAGCGAGTATGCACTAGAATTTTCAAGACGTCTTCACCGAATAGCGAGCATGAATTGCAATATTCAGTGCATCTGCACAGAATAGCGAACACACACTATTATATTCAGTTCATCTGCACCGAATAGCAAGTACGCACTGTCATATTCAGTACATCTGCACCGAATAGCGACCATGCATTTCAATGTTTAGTGCAACTGCACCAAATAGGGAGCACACACTTCAACATTTACTTCATCTGCTTCGAATAGCGAATACGCACTGTCATATTCAGTATGTCTGCACCGAATAGCGAACATGCATTGCAATATTCAGTGCATCTGCACAGAATAGCGAACACACACTATTATATTCAGTTCATCTGCACCGAAAAGCAAGTACGCACTGTCATATTCAGTACATCTGCACCGAATAGCGAGCATGCATTTCAATGTTTAGTGCAACTGCACCAAATAGGGAGCACACACTTCAACATTCACTTCATCTGCTTCGAATAGCGAATACGCACTGTCATATTCAGTACGTCTGCACCGAATAGCGAGCATGCATTACAATATTCAGTGTAACTGCACCAAACAGCGAGCAGGCACTAGAATTTTCAGTACGTCTGCACCGAATAGCAAGCATTCACTACAATATTCAGTTTATCTGCTTCGAATAGCGAGTACGCACTGTCATATTCAGTACGTCTAAACCAAAAAGCGAGCATGCATTACAGTATTCAGTGCAACTGCACCGAATAACGAGCACGCAATACACTATAAAGTTCAAATGCACCAAATAACAAGTACGCACTACAATGTTTAGTGCACCTGCACCGAATTACAAGCACGCACTACATTATTTAGTTCATCTGCACTGAATAGCGAGCATGAATTACAATATTCAGTGCAACTGCACCAACTAGCGAGCATACACTAGAAGTTTCAGTACGTCTGCACCGAAAAGCAATTATGCATTACAATATTCAGTGCAACTGCACCGAATAGCGAGCACGCACTTCAATTTTCAGTTCATCTGTACCAAACAGCGACCACGCACTAAAATATTCAGTTTATTTGCACCAAAAAGAAAGCATAAACTACAATTTTCAGTTCAACTATACCGTAAAGTGAATACGCACTGTCATATTCAGTACGTCTGCACCAAATAGCAAGCTTGCATTACACTATTTAGTGCAACTGCATCAAAAAACGAGCACGCACTACACTGTAAAGTTCATATGCACCAAATAACAAGTACGCACTACAATATTTAGTGCACCTGCACCGAATTACGAGCACGCATTACACTGTTTAGTTCATCTGCACCGAATAGCGAGCATGCATTACAATATTCAGTGTTACTGCACCAAACAGCGAGCACGCACTAGAATTTCCAGTACGTCTGCACCGAATAGCAAGCATGCACTACAATATTCAGTTTATCTGCTTCGAATAGCGAGTACGCACTGTCATATTCAGTACGTCTACACCAAAAAACGCGCATGCATTACAATACTCAGTGCAACTGCACCGAATAACGAGCACGCACTACACTATTCAGTTTATCTGCACCGAATAGCGAGTACGCACTGTCATATTCAGTACGTCTACACCAAAAAGCGAGCATGCATTACAATATTCAGTGCAACTGCACCAAAAAACGAGCACGCACTACACTATAAAGTTCATTTGCACCAAATAACAAGCACGCACTACACTATTTAGTTCATCTGCACCGAATAGCGAGCATGCATTACAATATTCAGTGCAACTGCACCAACTAGCGAGCACGCACTACCATTTTCAGTTCATTAATAGCCAGCAAGCATTACAATATTTAGTGCAACTTTACCGAATAGCGAGCACGCACTATCATATGCAGTACATCTCTACCGAAATGCGAGCACACACTACAATATGCAGTGCACTTGCACCGAATAGCGAGCATGCATTGTAATATTCAGTTTATCTGCACCGAATAGCGAAAACGCACTGTCATATTCAGTACGTGTACACCGAATAGCAAGCACGCACTACAATATTCAGTTTATCTGCTTTGAATAGCGAGTACGCACAGTTTATCTGCACCGATAAGCGAGTACGCACTGTCATATTCAGTACGTGTACACCGAATAGCAAGCATGCATTACAATATTCAATGCAACTGCACCGAATAGCGACAACGCACTACAATTTTCAGTTCATCTGTACCAAACAGCGACCACGCACTAGAATTTTCAGTTTATTTGCACCAAAAAGCAAGCATAAACTACAATTTTCAGTTCAACTATACCAAAAAGTGAATACGCACTGTCATATTCAGTACGTCTGCACCAAATAGCAAGCTTGCATTACACTATTTAGTGCAACTGCACCGAAAAACGAGAACGCACTACACTGTAAAGTTCATATGCACCAAATAACAAGTACGCACTACAATATTTAGTGCACCTGCACCGAATTACGAGCACGCATTACACTATTTACTTCATCTGCACCGAATAGCGAGCATGCATTACAATATTCAGTGTTACTGCACCAAACAGCGAGCACGCACTAGAACTTTCATTACGTCTGCACCGAATAGCAAGCATGCACTACAATATTCAGTTTATCTGCTTCGAATAGCGAGTACGCACTGTCATATTCAGTACGTCTACACCAAAAAGCGAGCATGCATTACAATATTCAGTGCAACTGCACCGAATAACGGGCACGCACTACACTATAAAGTTCATACGCACCAAATAACAAGTACGCACTACAATATTCAGTGCACCTGCACCGAATAACAAGCACGCACTACACTATTTAGTTCATCTGCACCGAATAGCGAGCATGCATTACAATATTCAGTGCAACTGCACCAAATAGCGAGTATGCACTAGAATTTTCAGTACGTCTGCACCGAAAAGCAAGCATGCATTACAACATTCAGTGCAACTGCACCAAATAGCGAGCATGCACTTTAATTTTCAGTAGGTCTGCACCGAATAGCGAGTACGCACTGTCATATTCATTACGTCTACTAAGAAAGCGAACATTCATTACAATATTCAGTGCAACTGCACCGAATTACGGGCACGCACTACACTATAAAGTTCATATGCACCAAATAACAAGTACGCACTACAATATTTAGTGCACCTGCACCGAATAACAAGCACGCACTACACTATTTAGTTCATCTGCACCGAATAGCGAGCATGCATTACAATATTCAGTGCAACTGCACCAAATAGCGAGTATGCACTAGAATTTTTAGTACGTCTGCACCGAAAAACAAGCATGCATTACAATATTCAGTGCAACTGCACCAAATAACGAGCATGCACTTTAATTTTCAGTACGTCTGCACCGAATAGCGAGCATGCATTGCAATATTCAGTGCATCTGCACCGAATAACGAGCACGCACTACACTATAAAGTTCATATGCACCAAATAACAAGTACGCACTACAATATTTTGTGCACCTGCACCGAATAACAAGCACGCACTACACTATTTAGTTCATCTGCACCAAATAGCAAGCACGCATTACAATATTCAGTGCAACTGCACCAAATAGCGAGTATGCACTAGAATTTTCAGTACTTCTGCACCGAAAAGCAAGCATGCATTACAATATTCAGTGCAACTGCATCAAATAGCGAGCATGCACTTTAATTTTCAGTACGTCTGCACCGAATAGCGAGCATGCATTGCAATATTCAGTGCATCTGCAACGATTAACGAGCACGCACTATACTATTTAGTTCATCTGCACCGAATAGCGAGCATGCATTACAATATTCAGTGCAACTGCACCAAATAGCGAGCACGCACTAGATGTTTCAGTACGTCTGCACCGAATAGCAAGCATGCATTACAATATTCAGTGCAAATGCACCAAATAGCGAACACACACTATTATATTCAGTGCATCTGCACCGAATAGCAAGTACGCACTGTCATATTCAGTACATCTGCACCGAATAGCGAGCATGCATTTCAATGTTTAGTGCAACTGCACCAAATAGGTAGCACACACTTCAACATTCAGTTCATCTGCTTCGAATAGCGAATACGCACTGTCATATTCAGTACGTCTGCACTGAATAGCAAGCTTGCATAACAATATTCAGTGCAACTGCACTGAATAGCGAGCACGCACTACAATTTTCAGTTCAACTGTACTGAATACCGAGTACGCACTGCCATATTCAGTACGTCTGCACCAAATAGCAAGCTTGCATTACACTATTCAGTGCAACTGCACCAACTTGCGAGCACGCACTACCATTTTCAGTTCATTAATAGCAAGCAAGCATTACAATATTTAGTGCAACTGCACCGAATAGCGAGCACGCACAATTTTCAGTTCATCTGTACCAAATAGCGAAAACGCACTGTCAAATTCAGTACGTCTGCACCGAAAAGCAAGCTTGCATTACAATATTCACTGCAACTGCACCGAATAGCGAGCATGCACTATCATATGCAGTACATCTCTACCGAAATACGAGCACACACTACAATATGCAGTGCACTTGCACCGAATAGCGAGCATGCATTGCAATATTCAGTTTATCTGCACCGAAAAGCGAGTACCCACTGTCATATTCAGTACGTGTACACCGAATAGCGAGCATGCATTACAATATTCAGTGCAACTGCACCGAATAGCGAGCACGCACTACCCTATAAAGTTCATCTACACCTAATAGCGAGTACGCACTACAATTCTCAGTTTATGTGCACCGAATAGCGAGTTCGCAGTTCGCACTGTGATATTCAGTTCATCTGCACCGAATAGCGAGTACGCACTGTCATATTCAGTACATCTGCATCAAATTCAGTCGTCACAAGATTCAGTGCAACTGCACCGAATAGCGAGCACGCACTACAATATTCAGTGCACTTGCACCAAATAGCGAGCATGCACTACAATTTTCAGTACGTGTGCACCAAATATCGAATACGCACTGTCATATTCAGTACGTGTACACCGAATCGCTAGCATGCATTACAATATTCAGTGCAACTGCACCGAATAACGAGCATGCCCTACACTGTAAAGTTCATCTGCACCAAATAACAAGTACGCACTACAATATTTAGTTCACCTCCACCAAATAGCGATTACGCACTACACTATTTAGTTCATCTGCACCGAATAGCGAGCATGCATTACAATATTCAGTGCAACTGCACCAAATAGCGAGCACACACTAGAATTTTCAGTACGTCTGCACCGAATAGCAAGCATGCATTACAATATTCAGTGCAACTGCATCGAATAGCGAGCACACACTACAACTCTGAGTTCATCTGTACCAAACAGCGACCACGCACTAGAATATTCAGTTTATTTGCACCAAAAAGCAAGCATGCACTACAATTTTCAGTTCAACTGTACCGAATAGGGAAAACGCACTGTCATATTCAGTACGTATGCACTAAATAGCAAGCTTGCATTACACTTTTCAGTGTAACTGCAACGAAAAGCGAGCACGCATTGTCATATTCAGTACGCCTCTACCGAATAGTGAGCATGCATTACAATATTTAGTGCATCTGCACCGAATAGCGAGTACGCACTGTCATATTCAGTACATCTGCATCAAATTCAGACATTACAAGATTCAGTGCAACTGCACCGAATAGCGAGCACGCACTACAATATTCAGTGCATTTGCACCAAATAGCGAGCATGCACTACAATATTCAGTTTATCTGCACCAAATATCGAGAACGCACTGTCATATGCAGTAAGTGTTCACCGAATCGCTAGCATGCATTACCTTATTCAGTGCATTTGCACCGAATAACGAGCACGCCGTCCACTATAAAGTTCATCTGCACCAAATCACAAGTACGCACTACAATATTTAGTTCACCTCCACCAAATAGCGAGCACGCACTACACTATTTAGTTCATCTGCACCGAATAGCGAGCATGCATTACAATATTCAGTTCAACTGTACCGAAAAGTGAGTACGCGCTGTCATATTCAGTACGTCTGCACCAAATAGCAAGATTGCATTCCAATATTCATTGCAACTGCACCGAATAACGAGCACGCATTTCACTATAAAGTTCATATGCACCAAATAACAAGTACGCACTACAATATTTAGTGCACCTGCACCGAATAACAAGCACGCACTACACTATTCAGTTTATCTGCACCAAATAGCGAGTACGCACTCTCATATTCAGTACGTCTACACCAAAAAGCGAGCATGCATTACAATATTCAGTGCAACTGCACCGAATAACGAGCACGCACTACACTATAAAGTTCATATGCACCAAATGACAAGTACGCACTACAATATTTAGTGCATCTGCACCGAATAACCAGCAGGCACTACACTTTTTAGTTTATCTGCACCGAATAGCGAGCAAGGGTTACAATATTCAGTGCAACTGCACCAAATAGCGAGTATGCACTAGAATTTTCAGAACGTCTGCACCGAAAAGCAAGCATGCATTACAATATTCAGTGCAACTGCACCAAATAGCGTGCATGCACTACAATTTTCAGTACGTCTGCACCGAATAGCACGCATGCATTACAATACTCAGTGCATCTGCACCAAATAGCGAGCATGCATTTCAATGTTTAGTGCAACTGCACCAAATAGCGAGTATGCACTAGAATTTTCAGTACGTCTGCACCGAAAAACAAGCATGCATTACAATATTCAGTGCAACTGCACCAAATAGCGAGCGTGCACTACAATTTTCAGTACGTCTTCACCGAATAGCGAGCATGCATTGCAATATTCAGTGCATCTGCACAGAATAAAGAACACACACTATTATATTCAGTTCATCTGCACCGAAAAGCAAGTACGCACTGTCATATTCAGTACATCTGCACCGAATAGCGAGCATGCATTTCAATGTTTAGTGCAACTGCACCTAATAGGGAGCACACACTTCAACATTCACTTCATCTGCTTCGAATAGCGAATACGCACTGTCATATTCAGTACGTCTGCACCGAATAGCGAGCATGCATTGCAATATTCAGTGCATCTGCACAGAATAGCAAGTACGCACTGTCATATTCAGTACATCTGCACCGAATAGCGAGCATGCATTTCAATGTTTAGTGCAACTGCACCAAAAAGGGAGCACACACTTCAACATTCACTTCATCTGCTTCGAATAGCGAATACGCACTGTCATATTCAGTATGTCTGCACCGAATAGCGAGCATGCATTGCAATATTCAGTGCATCTGCACAGAATAGCGAACACACACTATTATATTCAGTTCATCTGCACCGAAAAGCAAGTACGCACTGTCATATTCAGTATGTCTGCACCGAATAGCGAGCATGCATTACAATATTCAGTGTTACTGCACCAAACAGCGAGCACGCACTAGAATTTTCAGTACGTCTGCACCGAATAGCAAGCATGCACTACAATATTCAGTTAATCTGCTTCGAATAGCGAGTACGCACTGTCATATTCAGTACGTCTACACCAAAAAGCGAGCATGCATTACAATATTCAGTGCAACTGCACCGAATAACGAGCACGCACTACACTATAAAGTTCATATACACCAAATAACAAGTACGCACTACAATATTTAGTGCACCTGCACCGTATAACAAGCATGCACTACACTATTTAGTTCATCTGCACCGAATAGCGAGCATGATTTACAATATTCAGTGCAACTGCACCAACTAGCGAGCATACACTAGAATTTTCAGTACGTCTGCACCGAAAAGCAATTATGCATTACAATATTCAGTGCAACTGCACCGAATAGCGAGCACGCACTACAATTTTCAGGTCATCTGTACCAAATAACAAGTACGCAATACAATATTTAGTGCACCTACACCAAATAACAAGCACGCACTACACTATTTAGTACAACTGCACAAAATAGCGAGCATGCATTACAATATTCAGTGCAACTGCACCGAATAGCGAGCACGCACTACAAATTTCAGTTCATCTGTACCAAACAGCGACCACGCACTAGAATATTCAGTTTATTTGCACCAAAAAGCAAGCATAAACTACAATTTTCAGTTCAACTATACCGAAAAATGAATACGCACTGTCATATTCAGTACGTCTACACCAAAAAGCGAGCATGCATTACAATATTCAGTGCAACTGCACTGAAAAACGAGCACGCACTACACTTTAAAGTTCATATGCACCAAATAACAAGTACGCAATACAATATTTAGTGCACCTGCACCAAATAACAAGCACGCACTACACTATTTAGTGCACCTGCACCGAATAACGAGCACGCATTACACTGTTTAGTTCAACTCCACCGAAAAGCGAGCATTCATTACAATATTCAGTGTTATTGCACCAAACAGCGAGCACGCACTAGAATTTTCAGTACATCTGCACCGAATAGCAAGCAAGCACTACAATATTCAGTTTATCTGCTTCGAATAGCGAGTACGCACTGTCATATTCAGTACGTCTACACCAAAAAGCGAGCATGCTTTACAATATTCAGTGCAACTGCACCGAATAACGAGCAAGCACTACACTATAAATGTCATATGCGAGTGTTAAAAAGCGAGCACGCTTTACAATATTCAGTGCACTTGCACCAAATAGCGAGCATGCACTTCAATTTTCAGTACGTGTGCACCAAATATCGAGTACGCACTGTCATATTCAGTACGTGTACACCGAATCGCTAGCGTGCATTACAATATTCAGTGCAGCTGCACCGAATAACGAGCACGCCCTACACTATAAAGTTAATCTGCACCAAATAACAAGTACGCACTACAATATTTAGTTCACCTCCACCAAACAGCGATTACGCACTACACTATTTAGTTCATCTGCACCGAACAGCGAGCATGCATTACAATATTCAGTGCAACTGCACCAAATAGCGAGCACACACTAGAATTTTTAGTACGTCTGCACCGAATAGCGAGCATGCATTACAATATTCAGTGCAACTGCACCGAATAGCGAGCACGCACTACCATTTTCAGTTCATCTGTACCAAACAGCGACCACGCACTAGAATATTCAGTTAATTTGCACCAAAAAGCAAGCATAAACTACAATTTTCAGTTCAACTGTACCGAAAAGTGAATACGCACTGTCATATTCAGTACGTCTGCACCAAAAAGAAAGCTTGCATTACACTATTTATTGCAACTACACCGAAAAACGAGCACGCACTACACTGTAAAGTTCATATGCATAAAATAACAAGTACGCACTACAATATTGAGTGCACCTGCACCGAATTACGAGCACGCATTACACTGTTTAGTTCATCTGCACCGAATAGCGAGCATGAATTACAATATTCAGTGCAACTGCACCAACTTGCGAGCACACACTAGAATTTTCAGTACGTCTGCACCGAAAAGCAAGCATGCATTACAATATTCAGTGCAACTGCACCGAATAGCGAAGACGCACTACAATTGTAGTTCAACTGTACCGAAAAGTGAGTACGCACTGTCATATTCAGTACGTCTGCACCAACTAGCAAGCTTGCATTACACTACTCAGTGAACTTGCACCGAATAACGAGCACGCATTACAATATAAAGTTCATATGCACCAAATAACAAGTACGCACTACAATATTTAGTGCACCTGCAGAGAATAACAAGCACGCACTACACTATTTAGTTCATCTGCACCGAATAGCGAGCATGCATTACAATATTCAGTGCAACTGCACCAAATAGCGAGTATGCACTAGAATTTTCAGTACGTCTTCACCGAATAGCGAGCATGCATTGCAATATTCAGTGCATCTGCACAGAATAGCGAACACACACTATTATATTCAGTTCATCTGCACCGAATAGCAAGTACGCACTGTCATATTCAGTACATCTGCACCGAATAGCGACCATGCATTTCAATGTTTAGTGCAACTGCACCAAATAGGGAGCACACACTTCAACATTCACTTCATCTGCTTCGAATAGCGAATACGCACTGTCATATTCAGTATGTCTGCACCGAATAGCGAGCATGCATTGCAATATTCAGTGCATCTGCACAGAATAGCGAACACACACTATTATATTCAGTTCATCTGCACCGAAAAGCAAGTACGCACTGTCATATTCAGTACATCTGCACCGAATAGCGAGCATGCATTTCAATGTTTAGTGCAACTGCACCAAATAGGGAGCACACACTTCAACATTCACTTCATCTGCTTCGAATAGCGAATACGCACTGTCATATTCAGTACGTCTGCACCGAATAGCGAGCATGCATTACAATATTCAGTGTAACTGCACCAAACAGCGAGCAGGCACTAGAATTTTCAGTACGTCTGCACCGAATAGCAAGCATGCACTACAATATTCAGTTTATCTGCTTCGAATAGCGAGTACGCACTGTCATATTCAGTACGTCTACACCAAAAAGCGAGCATGCATTACAATATTCAGTGCAACTGCACCGAATAACGAGCACGCAATACACTATAAAGTTCATATGCACCAAATAACAAGTACGCACTACAATATTTAGTGCACCTGCACCGAATTACAAGCACGCACTACATTATTTAGTTCATCTGCACTGAATAGCGAGCATGAATTACAATATTCAGTGCAACTGCACCAACTAGCGAGCATACACTAGAATTTTCAGTACGTCTGCACCGAAAAGCAATTATGCATTACAATATTCAGTGCAACTGCACCGAATGGCGAGCACGCACTACAATTTTCAGTTCATCTGTACCAAACAGCGACCACGCACTGGAATATTCAGTTTATTTGCACCAAAAAGCAAGCATGCACTAAAATTTTCAGTTTATCTGCACCGAATAGCGAGTACGCACTGTCATATTCAGTACGTCTACACCAAAAAGCGAGCATGCATTACAATATTCAGTGCAACTGCACTGAATAACGAGCACGCACTACACTATAAAGTTCATATGCACCAAATAACAAGTACGCATTACAATATATAGTGCACCTGCACCAAATAACAAGCACGCACTACACTATTTAGTTCAACTGCACAAAATAGCGAGCATGCATTACAATATTCAGTGCAACTGCACCGAATAGCGAGCACGCACTACAATTTTCAGTTCATCTGTACCAAACAGCGACCACGCACTAGAATATTCAGTTTATTAGCAGCAAAAAGCAAGCATAAACTACAATTTTCAGTTCAACTATACCGTAAAGTGAATACGCACTGTCATATTCAGTACGTCTGCACCAAAAAGCAAGCTTGCATTACACTATTTAGTGCAACTGCACCAAAAAACGAGCACGCACTACACTGTAAAGTTCATATGCACCAAATAACAAGTACGCACTACAATATTTAGTGCACCTGCACCGAATTACGAGCACGCATTACACTGTTTAGTTCATCTGCACCGAATAGCGAGCATGCATTACAATATTCAGTGTTACTGCACCAAACAGCGAGCACGCACTAGAATTTCCAGTACGTCTGCACCGAATAGCAAGCATGCACTACAATATTCAGTTTATCTGCTTCGAATAGCGAGTACGCACTGTCATATTCAGTACGTCTACACCAAAAAGCGAGCATGCATTACAATATTCAGAGCAACTGCACCAAATAACGAGCACGCACTACACTATAAAGTTCATTTGCACCAAATAACAAGTACGCACTACAATATTTAGTGAACCTGCACCGAATAACAAGCACGCACTACACTGTTTAGTTCATCTGCACCGAAAAGCGAGCATGCATTACAATATTCAGTGCAACTGCACCAACTAGCAAGCACGCACTACCATTTTCAGTTCATTAATAGCAAGCAAGCATTACAATATTTAGTGCAACTGCACCGAATAGCGAGCACGCACTATCATATGCAGTACATCTCTACCGAAATGCGAGCACACACTACAATATGCAGTGCACTTGCACCGAATAGCGAGCATGCATTGCAATATTCAGTTTATCTGCACCGAATAGCGAAAACGCACTGTCATATTCAGTACGTGTACACCGAATAGCAAGCAAGCACTACAATATTCAGTTTATCTGCTTTGAATAGCGAGTACGCACAGTTTATCTGCACCGATAAGCGAGTACGCACTGTCATATTCAGTACGTGTACACCGAATAGCGAGCATGCATTAAAATATTCAATGCAACTGCACCGAATAGCGACAACGCACTACAATTTTCAGTTCATCTGTACCAAACAGCGAGCACGCACTAGAATATTCAGTTTATTTGCACCAAAAAGCAAGCATAAACTACAATTTTCAGTTCAACTATACCGAAAAGTGAATACGCTCTGTCATATTCAGTACGTCTGCACCAAATAGCAAGCTTGCATTACACTATTTAGTGCAACTGCACCGAAAAACAAGAACGCACTACACTGTAAAGTTCATATGCACCAAATAACAAGTACGCACTACAATATTTAGTGCACCTGCACCGAATTACGAGCACGCATTACACTGTTTACTTCATCTGCACCGAATAGCGAGCATGCATTACAATATTCAGTATTACTGCACCAAACAGCGAGCACGCACTAGAACTTTCAGTACGTCTGCACCGAATAGCAAGCATGCACTACAATATTCAGTTTATCTGCTTCGAATAGCGAGTACGCACTGTCATATTCAGTACGTCTACACCAAAAAGCGAGCATGCATTACAATATTCAGTGCAACTGCACCGAATAACGGGCACGCACTACACTATAAAGTTCATACGCACCAAAGAACAAGTACGCACTACAATATTTAGTGCACCTGCACCGAATAACAAGCACGCACTACACTATTTAGTTCATCTGCTCCGAATAGCGAGCATGCATTACAATATTCAGTGCAACTGCACCAAATAGCGAGTATGCACTAGAATTTTCAGTACGTCTGCACCGAAAAGCAAGCATGCATTACAATATTTAGTGCAACTGCACCAAATAGCGAGCATGCACTTTAATTTTCAGTACGTCTGCACCGAATAGCGAGTACGCACTGTCATATTCATTATGTCTACTAAGAAAGCGAGCATGCAATACAATATTCAGTGCAACTGCACCGAATTACGGGCACGCACTACACTATAAAGTTCATATGCACCAAATAACAAGTACGCACTACAATATTTAGTGCACCTGCACCGAATAACAAGCACGCACTACACTATTTAGTTCATCTGCACCGAATAGCGAGCATGCATTACAATATTCAGTGCAACTGCACCAAATAGCGAGTATGCACTAGAATTTTCAGTACGTCTGCACCGAAAAACAAGCATGCATTGCAATATTTAGTGCAACTGCACCAAATAACGAGCATGCACTTTAATTTTCAGTACGTCTGCACCGAATAGCGAGCATGCATTGCAATATTCAGTGCATCTGCACCGAAAAACGAGCACGCACTACACTATTTAGTTCATCTGCACCAAATAGCGAGCATGCATTACAATATTCAGTGCAACTGCACCAAAAAGCGAGCTCGCACTAGAAGTTTCAGTACGTCTGCACCGAATAGCAAGCATGCATTACAATATTCAGTGCAACTGCACCAAATAGCGAACACACACTATTTTATTCAGTTCATCTGCACCGAATAGCAAGTACGCACTGTCATATTCAGTACATCTGCACCAAATAGCCAGCATGCATTTCAATGTTTAGTGCAACTGCACCAAATAGGGAGCACACACTTCAACATTCAGTTCATCTGCTTCGAATAGCGAATACGCACTGTCATATTCAGTACGTCTGCACTGAATAGCAAGCTTGCATTACAATATTCAGTGCAACTGCACTGAATAGCGAACACGCACTACAATTTTCAGATTAACTTTACTGAATATCGAGTAGGCACTGTCATATTCAGTACGTCTGCACCAAATAGCAAGCTTGCATTACACTATTCAGTGCAACTGCACCAACTTGCGAGCACGCACTACCATTTTCAGTTCATAAATAGCAAACAAGCATTACAATATTTAGTGCAACTGCACCGAATAGCGAGCACGCTCAATTTTCAGTTCATCTGTACCCAAAAGCGAAAACGCACTGTCAAATTCAGAACGTCTGCACCGAATAGCAAGCTTGCATTACAATATTCACTTCATCTGCACCGAATAGCGAGCACGCACTATCATATGCAGTACATCTCTACCGAAATGCGAGCACACACTACAATATGCAGTGCACTTGCACCGAATAGCGAGCATGCATTGCAATATTCAGTTTATGTGCACCGAATAGCGAATACGCACTGTCATATTCAGTACGTGTACACCGAATAGCGAGCATGCATTACAATATTCAGTGCAACTGCACCGAATAGCGAGCACGCACTACCCTATAAAGTTCATCTACACCTAATAGCGAGTACGCACTACAATTCTCAGTTTATGTGCACCAAATAGCGAGTTCGCAGTTCGCACTGTGATATTCAGGTCATCTGCACCGAATAGCGTGTACGCACTGTCATATTCAGTACATCTGCATCAAATTCAGTCATTACAAGATTCAGTGCAACTGCACCTAATATCGAGCACGCACTACAATATTCAGTGCACTTGCACCAAATAGCGAGCATGCACTACAATATTCAGTTTATCTGCACCAAATATCGAGTACGCACTGTCATATTCAGTACGTGTACACCAAATCGCTAGCATGCATTACAATATTCAGTGCAACTGCACCGAATAACGAGCACGCCCTACACTATAAAGTTCATCTGCACTAAATAACAAGTACGCACTAGAATATTCAGTTTATATGCACCAAAAAGCAAGCATGCACTACAATTTACAGTTCAACTGTACCGAATAGGGAAAACGCAATGTCATATTCAGTACGTCTGCACTAAATAGCAAGCTTGCATTACACTATTCAGTGCAACTGCAACGAAAAGCGAGCACGCATTGTCATAATCAGTACGTCTCTACCGAAAAGAGAGCATGCATTACAATATTTAGTACATCTGTACCGAAAAGCGAGCACGCACTACAATATTCAGTGCATTTGCACCGAATAGCGAGCTTGCACTACAATATTTAGTTAATCTGCACCGAAAATCGGGTACGCACTGTCATATTCAGTACGTGTACACCGAATAGCGAGCATGCATTACAATATTCAGTGCAACTGCATCGAATAGCGAGCACGCACTACAATTTTCAGTTCATCTGTACCAAACAGCGACCACGCACTAGAATATTCAGTTTATTTGCACCAAAAAGCAAGCATAAACTACAATTTTCAGTTCAATTGTACCAAAAAGTGAATACGCACTGTCATATTCAGTACGATTGCACCAAATAGCAAGCTTGCATTTCACTATTTAGTGCAACTGCACCGAATAACGAGCACGCACTACACTGTAAAGTTCATATGCACCAAATAACAAGTACGCACTACAATATTTAGTGCACCTGAACGAATTACGAGCACGCATTACACTGTTTAGTTCATCTGCACCGAATAGCGAGCATGCATTACAATATTCAGTGTTACTGCACCAAACAGCGAGCACGCACTAGAATTTTCAGTACGTCTGCACCGAAAAGCAAGCATGCACTACAATATTCAGTTTATCTGCTTCGAATAGCGAGTACGCACTGTCATATTCAGTACGTCTACACCAAAAAGCGAGCATGCATTACAATATTCAGTGCAACTGCACCGAAAAGCGAGCACGCACTACAATATTTAGTGCATTTGCACCGAATAGCGAGCTTGCACTACAACATTCAGTCTATCTGCACCGAATAGCGAGCACGCACTGTCATATTCAGTACGTGTACACCGAATAGCAAGCATGCATTACAATATTCAGTGCAACTGCACCGAATAGCGAGCACGCACTACAATTTTCAGTTCATCTGTACCAAAGGGCGACCACGCACTAGAATATTCAGTTTATTTGCACCAAAAAGCAAGCATAAACTACATTTTTCAGTTCAACTATACCTAAAACTAAATACGCACTGTCATATTTAGTACGTCTGCACCAAATAGCAAGCTTGCATTACACTATTTAGTGCAACTGCACCGAAAAACGAGCACGCACTACACTGTAAAGTTCATACGCACCAAATAACAAGTACGCACTACAATATTTAATGCACCTGCACCGAATTACGAGCACGCATTACACTGTTTAGTTCATCTGCACCGAATAGCGAGCATGCATTACAATATTCAGTGTTACTGCACCAAACAGCAAGCACGCACTAGAATTTTCAGTACGTCTGCACCGAATAGCAAGCATGCACTACAATATTCAGTTTATCTGCTTTGAATATCGAGTACGCACTGTCATATTCAGTACGTCTACATCAAAAAGCGAGCATGCATTACAATATTCAGTGCAACTGCACCGAAAAACAAGCACGCACTACACTATAAAGTTCATATGCACCAAATAACAAGTACGCACTACATTATTTTGTGCACCTGCACCGAATAACAAGCACGCACTACACTATTTAGTTCATCTGCACCGAATAGCGAGCACGCATTACAATATTCAGTGCAACTGCACCAAATAGCGAGTATGCACTAGAATTTTCAGTACGTCTGCACCGAAAAGCAAGCATGCATTACAATATTCAGTGCAATTGCACCAAATAGCGAGCATGCACTTTAATTTTCAGTACGTCTGCACCGAATAGCGAGCATGCATTGCAATATTCAGTGCATCTGCAACGAATAACGAGCACTCACTATACTATTTAGTTCATCTGCACCAAATAGCGAGCACGCACTAGATGTTTCAGTACGTCTGCACCGAATAGCAAGCATGCATTACAATATTCAGTGCAAATGCACCAAATAGCGAACACACACTATTATATTCAGTTCATCTGCACCGAATAGCAAGTACGCACTGTCATATTCAGTACATCTGCACCGAATAGCGAGCATGCATTTCAATGTTTAGTGCAACTGCACCAAATAGGGAGCACACACTTTAACATTCAGTTCATCTGCTTCGAATAGCAAATATGCACTGTCATATTCAGTACGTCTGCACTGAAAAGCACGTTTGCATTACAATATTCAGTGCAACTGCACTGAATAGCGAGCACGCACTACAATTTTCAGTTCAACTGTACTGAGTACCGAGTACGCACTGTCATATTCAGTACGTCTGCACCAAATAGCAAGCTTGCATTACACTATTCAGTGCAACTGCACCAACTTGCGAGCACGCACTACCATTTTCAGTTCATTAATAGCAAGCAAGCATTACAATATTTAGTGCAACTGCACCGAATAGCGAGCTCACACTAGAATTTTCAGTACGTCTGCACCGAATAGCAAGCATGCATTACAATATTCAGTGCAACTGCATCGAATAGCGAGCACACACTACAACTCTGAGTTCATCTGTACCAAACAGCGACCACGCACTAGAATATTCAGTTTATTTGCACCAAAAAGCAAGCATGCACTACAATTTTCAGTTCAACTGTACCAAATAGGGAAAACGCACTGTCATATTCAGTACGTCTGCACTAAATAGCAAGCTTGCATTACACTATTCAGTGCAACTGCAACGAAAAGCGAGCACGCACTGTCATATTCAGTACGTCTCTACAAAAAAGTGAGCATGCATTACAAAATTTAGTGCATCTGCACCGAATAGCGAGTACGCACTGTCATATTCAGTACATCTGCATCAAATTCAGACATAACAAGATTCAGTGCAACTGCACCGAATAGCGAGCACGCACTACAATATTCAGTGCACTTGCACCAAATAGCGAGCATGCACTGTCATATGCAGTACGTGTTCACCGAATCGCTAGCATGCATTACAATATTCAGTGCATTTGCACCGAATAACGAGCACGCCCTCCACTATAAAGTTCATCTGCACCAAATAACAAGGACGCACTACAATATTTAGTTCACCTCCACCAAATAGCGAGCACGCACTACACTATTTAGTTCATCTGCACCGAATAGCGAGCATGCATTACAATATTCAGTTCAACTGTACCGAAAAGTGAGTACGCGCTGTCATATTCAGTACGTCTGCACCAAATAGCAAGATTGCATTCCAATATTCAGTGCAACTGCACCGAATAACGAGCACGCATTACAATATTCACTGCAACTGCACCGAAAAGCGAGCATGCACTATCATATGCAGTACATCTCTACCGAAATGCGAGCACACACTACAATATGCAGTGCACTTGCACCGGATAGCGAGCATGCATTGCAATATTCAGTTTATCTGCACCGAAAAGCGAGTACGCACTGTCATATTCAGTACGTGTACACCAAATAGCGAGCATGCATTACAATATTCAGTGCAACTGCACCGAATAGCGAGCACGCACTACCCTATAAAGTTCATCTACACCTAATAGCGAGTACGCACAACATTTTTTAGTTTATGTGCACCGAATAGCGAGTTCGCAGTTCGCACTGTGATATTCAGTTCATATGCACCGAATAGCGAGTACGCACTGTCATATTCAGTACATCTGCATCAAATTCAGTCGTTACAAGATTCAGTGCAACTGCACCGAATAGCGAGCACGCACTACAATATTCAGTGCACTTGCACCAAATAGCGAGCATACACTACTATATTCAGTTTATCTGCACCAAATATCGAGTACGCACTGTCATATTCAGTACGTGTACACCGAATCGCTAGCATGCGTTACAATATTCAGTGCAACTGCACCGAATAACGAGAACGCCCTACACTATAAAGTTCATCTGCACCAAATAACAAGTACGCACTACAATATTTAGTTCACCTCCACCAAATAGCGATTACGCACTACACTATTTAGTTCATCTGCACCGAATAGCGAGCATGCATTACAATATTCAGTGCAACTGCACCAAATAGCGAGCACACACTAGAATTTTCAGTACGTATGCACTAAATAGCAAGCTTGCATTACACTTTTCAGTGCAACTGCAACGAAAAGCGAGCACGCATTGTCATATTCAGTACGTCTCTACCGAATAGTGAGCATGCATTACAATATTTAGTGCATCTGCACCGAATAGCGAGTACGCACTGTCATATTCAGTACATCTGCATCAAATTCAGACATAACAAGATTCAGTGCAACTGCACCGAATAGCGAGCACGCACTACAATATTCAGTGCACTTGCACCAAATAGCGAGCATGCACTGTCATATGCAGTACGTGTTCACCGAATCGCTAGCATGCATTACAATATTCAGTGCATTTGCACCGAATAACGAGCACGCCCTCCACTATAAAGTTCATCTGCACCAAATAACAAGGACGCACTACAATATTTAGTTCACCTCCACCAAATAGCGAGCACGCACTACACTATTTAGTTCATCTGCACCGAATAGCGAGCATGCATTACAATATTCAGTTCAACTGTACCGAAAAGTGAGTACGCGCTGTCATATTCAGTACGTCTGCACCAAATAGCAAGATTGCATTCCAATATTCAGTGCAACTGCACCGAATAACGAGCACGCATTTCACTATAAAGTTCATATGCACCAAGTAACAAGTACGCACTACAATATTTAGTGCACCTGCACCGAATAACAAGCACGCACTACACTATTCAGTTTATCTGCACCGAATAGCGAGTACGCACTGTCATATTCAGTACGTCTACACCAAAAAGCGAGCATGCATTACAATATTCAGTGCAACTGCACCGAAAAACGAGCACGCACTACACTATAAAGTTCATATGCATCAAATGACAAGTACGCACTACAATATTTAGTGCACCTGCACCGAATAACCAGCAGGCACTACACTTTTTAGTTTATCTGCACCGAATAGCGAGCATGCGTTACAATATTCAGTGCAACTGCACCAAATAGCGAGTATGCACTAGAATTTTCAGAACGTCTGCACCGAAAAGCAAGCATGCATTACAATATTCAGTGCAACTGCACCAAATAGCGTGCATGCACTACTATTTTCAGTACGTCTGCACCGAATAGCAAGCATGCATTACAATACTCAGTGCAACTGCACCAAAAAGCGAGCATGCACTTTAATTTTCAGAACGTCTGCACCAAATAGCGAGCATGCATTGCAATATTCAGTGCATCTGCACAGAATAGCGAACACACACTATTATATTCAGTTCATCTGCACCGAATAGCAAGTACGCACTATCATATTCAGTACATCTGCACCGAATAGCGAGCATGCATTTCAATGTTTAGTGCAACTGCACCAAATAGGGAGCACACACTTCAACATTCAGTTCATCTGCTTCGAATAGCAAATACGCACTACAATTTTCAGTTCAACTGTACTGAATATCGAGTACGCACTGTCATATTCAGTACGTCTGAACCAAATAGCAAGCTTGCATAACACTATTCAGTGCAACTGCACCAACTAGTGAGCACGCACTACCATTTTCAGTTCATTAATAGCAAGCAAGCATTACAATATTTAGTGCAACTGCACCGAATAGCGAGCACGCACAATTTTCAGTTCATCTTTACCAAATAGCGAAAACGCACTGTCAAATTCAGTACGTCTGCACCGAATAGCAAGCTTCCATTACAATGTTCACTGCAACTGTGCCGCAAAGTGAGCACGCACTATCATATGCAGTACATCTCTACCGAAAAGCGAGCACACACTACAATATGCAGTGCACTTGCACCGAATAGCGAGCATGCATTGCAATATTCAGTTTATCTGCACCGAAAAGCGAGCACGCTTTACAACATTCAGTGCACTTGCACCAAATAGCGAGCATGCACTACAATTTTCTGTACGTCTGCACCAAATATCGAATACGCACTGTCATATTCAGTACGTGTACACCGAATCGCTAGCATGCATTACAATATTCAGTGCAACTGCACCAAATAGCGAGCACACACTAGAATTTTCAGTACGTCTGCACTGAATAGCAAGCATGCATTACAATATTCAGTGCAACTGCATCGAATAGCGAGCACACACTACAACTCTGAGTTCATCTGTACCAAACAGTGACCACGCACTAGAATATTCAGTTTATTTGCACCAAACAGCAAGCATGCACTACAATTTTCAGTTCAACTGTACCAAATAGGGAAAACGCACTGTCATATTGAGTACGTCTGCACTAAATAGCAAGCTTGCATTACACTATTCAGTGCAAATGCAACGAAAAGCGAGCACGCACTGTCATATTCAGTACGTCTCTACAAAAAAGTGAGCATGCATTACAATATTTAGTGCATCTGCACCGAAAAGCGAGCACGCACTACAATATTCAGTGCATTTGCACCGAATAGCGAGCACGCACTATCATATGCAGTACATCTCTACCGGAATGCGAGCACACACTACAATATGCAGTGCACTTGCACCGAATAGCGAGCATGCATTGCAATATTCAGTTTATCTGCACCGAATAGCGAGTACGCACTGTCATATTCAGTACGTGTACACCGAATAGCGAGCATGCATTACAATATTCAGTGCAACTGCACCAAATAGCGAGCATGCACTACAATTTTAAGTACGTTTGCACCAAATAGCGAGCATGCATTGCAATATTCAGTGCATATGCACCGAATAACGAGCACGCACTACACTATTTAGTTCATCTGCACCGAATAGCGAGCATGCATTACAATATTCAGTGCAACTGCACCAAATAGCGAGCACGCACTAGAAATTTCAGTACGTCTGCACCGAATAGCAAGCATGCATTACAATATTCAGTGCAACTGCACCAAATAGCGAGTATGCACTAAAATTTGCAGTACGTCTGCACCGAATAGCGAGCATGCATTGCAATATTCAGTGCATCTGCACAAAAAAGCGAACCATACTATTACATTCAGTTCATCAGCACCGAAAAGCAAGTACGCACTGTCATATTCAGTACATCTGCACCGAATAGCGAGCATGCATTTCAATGTTTAGTGCAACTGCACCAAATAGGAAGCACACACTTCAACATTCAGTTCATCTGCTTCTAATAGCGAATACGCACTGTCATATGCAGTACGTCTGCACTGAATAGCAAGCTTGCATTACAATATTCAGTGCAACTGCACTGAATAGCGAGTACGCACTACAATTTTCAGTTCAACTGTACTGAATTTCGAGTACGTACTGTCATATTCAGTACATCTGCACCAAAAAGCAAGCTTGCATAACACTATTCAGTGCAACTGCACCAACTTGCGAGCACGCACTACCATTTTCAGTTCATTAATAGCAAGCAAGCATTACAATATTTAGTGCAACTGCACCGAATAGCGAGCACGCACAATTTTCAGTTCATAGGTACCAAATAGCGAATCGCACTGTCAAATTCAGTACGTCTGCACCGAATAGCAAGCTTGCATTACAATATTCACTGCAACTGCACCGAATAGCGAGCACTCACTATCATATGCAGTACATCTCTACCGAAATGCGAGCACACACTACAATATGCAGTGCACTTGCACCGAATAGCGAGCATGCATGACAATAATTAGTTTATCTGCACCGAATAGCGAGTACGCACTGTCATATTCAGTACGTGTACACCGAATAGTGTACAAGTTCATCTACACCTAATAGCGAGTACGCACTACAATTCTCAGTTTATGTGCACCGAATAGCGAGGTCGCAGTTCGCACTGTGATATTCAGTTCATTTGCACCGAACAGCGAGTACGCACTGTCATATTCAGTACATCTGCATCAAATTCAGTCATTACAAGATTCAGTGCAACTGCACCGAATAGCGAGCACGCTTTACAATATTCAGTGCACTTGCACCAAATAGCGAGCATGCACTACAATTTTCAGTACGTCTGCACCAAATATCGAGTACGCACTGTCATTTTCAGTACGTGTACACCGAATCGCTAGCATGCATTACAATATTCAGTGCAACTGCACCGAATAACGAGCATGCACTACAATTTTCAGTACGTTTGCACCGAATAGCGAGCATGCATTGCAATATTCAGTGCATGTGCACAGAATAGCGAACACACACTATTATATTCAGTTCATCTGCACCGAATAGCAAGTACGCACTGTCATATTCAGTACATCTGCACCGAATAACGAGCACGGCCTACACTATAAAGTTAATCTGCACCAAATAACAAGTACGCACTACAATATTTAGTTCACCTCCACCAAATAGCGAGCACGCACTTCACTATTTAGTTCATCTGCACCGAATAGCGAGCATGCATTACAATATTCAGTGCAACTGCACCAAATAGCGAGCACACACTATAATTTTCAGTACGTCTGCACCGAATAGCAAGCATGCATTACAATATTCAGTGCAACTGCATCGAATAGCGAGCACACACTACAACTCTGAGTTCATCTGTACCAAACAGTGACCACGCACTAGAATATTTAGTTTATTTGCACCAAACAGCAAGCATGCACTACAATTTTCAGTTCAACTGTACCGAATAGGGAAAACGCACTGTCATATTCAGTACGTCTGCACTAAATAGCAAGCTTGCATTACACTATTCAGTGCAACTGCAACGAAAAGCGAGCACGCATTGTCATATTCAGTACGTCTCTACAAAATAGTGAGCATGCATTACAATATTTAGTTCATTTGCACCGAAAAGCGAGCACGCACTACAATATTCAGTGCATTTGCACCGAATAGCGAGCTTGCACTACAATATTCAGTTAATCTGCACCAAATAGCGAGTACGCACTGTCATATTCAGTACGTGTACACCGAAAAGCGAGCATGCATTACAATATTCAGTGCAACTGCACCGAATAGCGAGCACGCACTACAATTTTCAGTTCATCTGTACCAAACAGCGACCACGCACTAGAATATTCAGTTTATTTGCACCAAAAAGCAAGCATAAACTACAATTTTCAGTTCAACTGTACCGAAAAGTGAATACGCACTGTCATATTCAGTACGTCTGCACCAAAAAGCGAGCATGCATTACAATATTCATTGTTACTGCACCAAACAGCGAGCACGCACTAGAATTTCAGTACGTCTGCACCAAATAGCAAGCATGCACTACAATATTCAGTTTACCTGCTTCGAATAGCGAGTACGCACTGTCATATTCAGTACGTCTACACCAAAAAGCGAGCATGCATGGCAATATTCAGTTTATCTGCACCGAATAGCGAGTACGCACTGTCATATTCAGTACGTGTACACCGAATAGCGAGCATGCATTACAATATTCAGTGCAACTGCACCGAATAGCAAGCACGCACTACCCTATGAAGTTCATCTACACCTAATAGCAAGTACGCACTACAATTCTCAGTTTATGTGCACCGAACAGCGAGTACGCACTGTCATATTCAGTACATCTGCATCAAATTCAGTCATTACAAGATTCAGTGCAACTGCACCGAATAGCGAGCACGCTTTACAATATTCAGTGCACTTGCACCAAATAGCGAGCATGCACTACAATTTTCAGTACGTCTGCACCAAATATCGAGTACGCAATGTCATTTTCAGTACGTGTACACCGAATCGCTAGCATGCATTACAATATTCAGTGCAACTGCACCGAATAACGAGCATGCACTACAATTTTCAGTACGTTTGCACCGAATAGCGAGCATGCATTGCAATATTCAGTGCATGTGCACAGAATAGCGAACACACACTATTATATTCAGTTCATCTGCACCGAATAGCAAGTACGCACTGTCATATTCAGTACATCTGCACCGAATAACGAGCACGGCCTACACTATAAAGTTAATCTGCACCAAATAACAAGTACGCACTACAATATTTAGTTCACCTCCACCAAATAGCGAGCACGCACTTCACTATTTAGTTCATCTGCACCGAATAGCGAGCATGCATTACAATATTCAGTGCAACTGCACCAAATAGCGAGCACACACTATAATTTTCAGTACGTCTGCACCGAATAGCAAGCATGCATTACAATATTCAGTGCAACTGCATCGAATAGCGAGCACACACTACAACTCTGAGTTCATCTGTACCAAACAGTGACCACGCACTAGAATATTTAGTTTATTTGCACCAAACAGCAAGCATGCACTACAATTTTCAGTTCAACTGTACCGAATAGGGAAAACGCACTGTCATATTCAGTACGTCTGCACTAAATAGCAAGCTTGCATTACACTATTCAGTGCAACTGCAACGAAAAGCGAGCACGCATTGTCATATTCAGTACGTCTCTACAAAATAGTGAGCATGCATTACAATATTTAGTTCATTTGCACCGAAAAGCGAGCACGCACTACAATATTCAGTGCATTTGCACCGAATAGCGAGCTTGCACTACAATATTCAGTTAATCTGCACCAAATAGCGAGTACGCACTGTCATATTCAGTACGTGTACACCGAAAAGCGAGCATGCATTACAATATTCAGTGCAACTGCACCGAATAGCGAGCACGCACTACAATTTTCAGTTCATCTGTACCAAACAGCGACCACGCACTAGAATATTCAGTTTATTTGCACCAAAAAGCAAGCATAAACTACAATTTTCAGTTCAACTGTACCGAAAAGTGAATACGCACTGTCATATTCAGTACGTCTGCACCAAAAAGCGAGCATGCATTACAATATTCATTGTTACTGCACCAAACAGCGAGCACGCACTAGAATTTCAGTACGTCTGCACCAAATAGCAAGCATGCACTACAATATTCAGTTTACCTGCTTCGAATAGCGAGTACGCACTGTCATATTCAGTACGTCTACACCAAAAAGCGAGCATGCATGGCAATATTCAGTTTATCTGCACCGAATAGCGAGTACGCACTGTCATATTCAGTACGTGTACACCGAATAGCGAGCATGCATTACAATATTCAGTGCAACTGCACCGAATAGCAAGCACGCACTACCCTATGAAGTTCATCTACACCTAATAGCAAGTACGCACTACAATTCTCAGTTTATGTGCACCGAATAGCGAGTTCGCAGTTCGCACTGTGATATTCAGTTCATTTGCACCGAATAGCGAGTACGCACTGTCATATTCAGTACATCTGCATCAAATTCAGTCATTACAAGATTCAGTGCAACTGCACCGAATAGCGAGCACGCTTTACAATATTCAGTGCACTTGCACCAAATAGCGAGCATGCACTACAATTTTCTGTACGTCTGCACCAAATATCGAGTACGCACTGTCATATTCAGTACCTGTACACCGAATCGCTAGCATGCATTACAATATTCAGTGCAACTGCACCGAATAACGAGCACGCCCTACACTATAAAGTTAATCTGCACCAAATAACAAGTACGCACTACAATATTCAGTTCAACTCCACCAAATAGCGAGCACGCACTACACTATTTAGTTCATCTGCACCGAATAGCGAGCATGCATTACAATATTCAGTGCAACTGCACCAAACAGTGACCAAGCACTAGAATATTCAGTTTATTTGCACCAAACAGCAAGCATGCACTACAATTTTCAGTTCAACTGTACCGAATAGGGAAAACGCACTGTCATATTCAGTACGTCTGCACTAAATAGCAAGCTTGCATTACACTATTCAGTGCAACTGCAACGAAAAGCGAGCACGCACTGTCATATTCAGTACGTCTCTACAAAATAGTGAGCATGCATTACAATATTTAGTGCATCTGCACCGAAAAGCGAGCACGCACTACAATATTCAGTGCATTTGCACCAAATAGCGAGCACGCACTATCATATGCAGTACATCTCTACCGAAATGCGAGCACACACTACAATATGCAGTGCACTTGCACCGAATAGCGAGCATGCATTGCAATATTCAGTTTATCTGCACCGAAAAGCGAGTACGCACTGTCATATTCAGTACGTGTACACCAAATAGCGAGCATGCATTACAATATTTAGTGCAACTGCACCAAATAGCGAGCACGCACTACCCTATAAAGTTCATCTACACCTAATAGCGAGTACGCACTACATTTCTCAGTTTATGTGCACCGAATAGCGAGTTCGCAGTTCGCACTGTGATATTCAGTTCATCTGCACCGAATAGCGAGTACGCACTGTCATATTCAGTACATCTGCATCAAATTCAGTCGTTACAAGATTCAGTGCAACTGCACCGAATAGCGAGCACGCACTACAATATTCAGTGCACTTGCACCAAATAGCGAGCATGCACTACAATATTCAGTTTATCTGCACCAAATATCGAGTACGCACTGTCATATTCAGTACGTGTACACCGAATCGCTAGCATGCATTACAATATTCAGTGCAACTGCACCGAATAACGAGCACGCCCTACAATATAAAGTTCATCTGCACCAAATAACAAGTACGCACTACAATATTTAGTTCACCTCCACCAAATAGCGATTACGCACTACACTATTTAGTTCATCTGCACCGAATAGCGAGCATGCATTACAATATTCAGTGCAACTGCACCAAATAGCGAGCACACACTAGAATTTTCAGTACGTCTGCACCGAATAGCAAGCATGCATTACAATATTCAGTGCAACTGCATCGAATAGCGAGCACACACTACAACTCTGAGTTCATCTTTACCAAACAGCGACCACGCACTAGAATATTCAGTTTATTTGCACCAAATATCGAGTACGCACTGTCATATTCAGTACGTGTACACCGAATCGCTAGCATGCATTACAATATTCAGTGCAACTGCACCGAATAACGAGCACGCCCTACACTATTAAGTTCATCTGCACCAAATAACAAGTACGCACTACAATATTTAGTTCACCTCCACCAAATAGCGATTACGCACTACACTATTTAGTTCATCTGCACCGAATAGCGAGCATGCATTACAATATTCAGTGCAACTGCACCAAATAGCGAGCACACACTAGAATTTTCAGTACGTCTGCACCGAATAGCAAGCATGCATTACAATATTCAGTGCAACTGCATCGAATAGCGAGCACACACTACAACTCTGAGTTCATCTGTACCAAACAGCGACCACGCACTAGAATATTCAGTTTATTTGCACCAAAAAGCAAGCATGCACTACAATTTTCAGTTCAACTGTACCGAATAGGGAAAACGCACTGTCATATTCAGTACGTATGCACTAAATAGCAAGCTTGCATTACACTTTTCAGTGCAACTGCAACGAAAAGCGAGCACGCATTGTCATATTCAGTACGTCTCTACCGAATAGTGAGCATGCATTACAATATTTAGTGCATCTGCACCGAATAGCGAGTACGCACTGTCATATTCAGTACATCTGCATCAAATTCAGACATTACAAGTTTCATTGCAACTGCACCGAATAGCGAGCATGCACTACAATATTCAGTGCATTTGCACCAAATAGCGAGCATGCACTACAATATTCAGTTGATCTGCACCAAATATCGAGTACGCACTGTCATATTCAGTACATCTGCATCAAATTCAGACATTACAAGTTTCAGTGCAACTGCACCGAATAGCGAGCACGCACTACAATATTCAGTGCATTTGCACCGAATAGCGAGCACGCACTATCATATGCAGTACATCTCTACCGAAATGCGAGCACACACTACAATATGCAGTGCACTTGCACCGAATAGCGAGCATGCATTGCAATATTCAGTTTATCTGCACCGAATAGCGAGTACGCACTGTCATATTCAGTACGTGCACACCGAATAGCGAGCATACATTACAATATTCAGTGCAACTGCACCGAATAGCGAGCACGCACTACCCTATAAAGTTCATCTACACCTAATAGCGAGTACGCACTACAATTCTCAGTTCATGTGCACCGAATAGCGAGTTCGCAGTTCGCACTGTGATATTCAGTTCATCTGCACTGAATAGCGAGTACGCACTGTCATATTCAGTACATCTGCATCAAATTCAGTCGTTACAAGATTCAGTGCAACTGCACCGAATAGCGAGCACGCACTACAATATTCAGTGCACTTGCACCAAATAGCGAGCATGCACTACAATATTCAGTTTATCTGCACCAAATATCGAGTACGCACTGTCATATTCAGTACGTGTACACCGAATCGCTAGCATGCATTACAATATTCAGTGCAACTGCACCGAATAACGAGCACGCCCTACACTATAAAGTTCATCTGCACCAACTTGCGAGCACGCACTACCATTTTCAGTTCATTAATAGCAAGCAAGCATTACAATATTAAGTGCAACTGCACCGAATAGCGAGCACGCACAATTTTCAGTTCATCTGTACCAAATAGCGAAAACGCACTGTCAAATTCAGTACGTCTGCACCGAATAGCAAGCTTGCATTACAATATTCACTGCAACTGCACCGAATAGCGAGCATGCACTATCATATGCAGTACATCTCTACCGAAATGCGAGCACACACTACAATATGCAGTGCACTTGCACCGAATAGCGAGCATGCATTGCAATATTCAGTTTATCTGCACCGAAAAGCGAGTACGCACTGTCATATTCAGTACGTGTACACCAAATAGCGAGCATGCATTACAATATTTAGTGCAACTGCACCAAATAGCGAGCACGCACTACCCTATAAAGTTCATCTACACCTAATAGCGAGTACGCACTACATTTCTCAGTTTATGTGCACCGAATAGCGAGTTCGCAGTTCGCACTGTGATATTCAGTTCATCTGCACCGAATAGCGAGTACGCACTGTCATATTCAGTACATCTGCATCAAATTCAGTCGTTAAAAGATTCAGTGCAACTGCACCGAATAGCGAGCACGCACTACAATATTCAGTGCACTTGCACCAAATAGCGAGCATGCACTACAATATTCAGTTTATCTGCACCAAATATCGAGTACGCACTGTCATATTCAGTACGTGTACACCGAATCGCTAGCATGCATTACAATATTCAGTGCAACTGCACCAAATAACGAGCACGCCCTACACTATAAAGTTCATCTGCACCAAATAACAAGTACGCACTACAATATTTAGTTCACCTCCACCAAATAGCGATTACGCACTACACTATTTAGTTCATCTGCACCGAATAGCGAGCATGCATTACAATATTCAGTGCAACTGCACCAAATAGCGAGCACACACTAGAATTTTCAGTACGTCTGCACCGAATAGCAAGCATGCATTACAATATTTAGTGCAACTGCATCGAATAGCGAGCACACACTAGAACTCTGAGTTCATCTTTACCAAACAGCGACCACGCACTAGAAAATTCAGTTTATTTGCACCAAATATCGAGTACGCACTGTCACATTCAGTACGTGTACACCGAATCGCTAGCATGCATTACAATATTCAGTGCAACTGCACCGAATAACGAGCACGCCCTACACTATAAAGTTCATCTGCACCAACTTGCGAGCACGCACTACCATTTTCAGTTCATTAATAGCAAGCAAGCATTACAATATTAAGTGCAACTGCACCGAATAGCGAGCACGCACAATTTTCAGTTCATCTGTACCAAATAGCGAAAACGCACTGTCAAATTCAGTACGTCTGCACCGAATAGCAAGCTTGCATTACAATATTCACTGCAACTGCACCGAATAGCGAGCATGCACTATCATATGCAGTACATCTCTACCGAAATGCGAGCACACACTACAATATGCAGTGCACTTGCACCGAATAGCGAGCATGCATTGCAATATTCAGTTTATCTGCACCGAAAAGCGAGTACGCACTGTCATATTCAGTACGTGTACACCAAATAGCGAGCATGCATTACAATATTTAGTGCAACTGCACCAAATAGCGAGCACGCACTACCCTATAAAGTTCATCTACACCTAATAGCGAGTACGCACTACATTTCTCAGTTTATGTGCACCGAATAGCGAGTTCGCAGTTCGCACTGTGATATTCAGTTCATCTGCACCGAATAGCGAGTACGCACTGTCATATTCAGTACATCTGCATCAAATTCAGTCGTTACAAGATTCAGTGCAACTGCACCGAATAGCGAGCACGCACTACAATATTCTGTGCACTTGCACCAAAAAGCGAGCATGCCCTACTATATTCAGTTTATCTGCACCAAATATCGAGTACGCACTGTCATATTCAGTACGTGTACACCGAATCGCTAGCATGCATTACAATATTCAGTGTAACTGCACCGAAAAACGAGAACGCCCTACACTATAAAGTTCATCTGCACCAAATAACAAGTACGCACTACAATATTTAGTTCACCTCCACCAAATAGCGATTACGCACTACACTATTTAGTTCATCTGCACCGAATAGCGAGCATGCATTACAATATTCAGTGCAACTGCACCAAATAGCGAGCACACACTAGAATTTTCAGTACGTCTGCACCGAATAGCAAGCATGCATTACAATATTCAGTGCAACTGCATCGAATAGCGAGCACACACTACAACTCTGAGTTCATCTGTACCAAAAAGCGACCACGCACTAGAATATTCAGTTTATTTGCACCAAAAAGCAAGCATGCACTACAATTTTCAGTTCAATTGTACCGAATAGGGAAAACGCACTGTCATATTCAGTACGTATGCACTAAATAGCAAGCTTGCATTACACTTTTCAGTGCAACTGCAACGAAAAGCGAGCACGCATTGTCATATTCAGTACGTCTCTACCGAATAGTGAGCATGCATTACAATATTTAGTGCATCTGCACCGAATAGCGAGTACGCACTGTCATATTCAGTACATCTGCATCAAATTCAGACATTACAAGATTCAGTGCAACTGCACCGAATAGCGAGCACGCACTACAATATTCAGTGCATTTGCACCAAATAGCGAGCATGCACTACAATATTCAGTTTATCTGCACCAAATATCGAGTACGCACTGTCATATGCAGTACGTGTTCACCGAATCGCTAGCATGCATTACAATATTCAGTGCATTTGCACCGAATAACGAGCACGCCCTCCACTATAAAGTTCATCTGCACCAAATAACAAGGACGCACTACAATATTTAGTTCACCTCCACCAAATAGCGAGCACGCACTACACTATTTAGTTCATCTGCACCGAATAGCGAGCATGCATTACAATATTCAGTTCAACTGTACCGAAAAGTGAGTACGCGCTGTCATATTCAGTACGTCTGCACCAAATAGCAAGATTGCATTCCAATATTCAGTGCAACTGCACCGAATAACGAGCACGCATTTCACTATAAAGTTCATATGCACCAAATAACAAGTACGCACTACAATATTTAGTGCACCTGCACCGAATAACAAGCACGCACTACACTATTCAGTTTATCTGCACCGAATAGCGAGTACGCACTGTCATATTCAGTACGTCTACACCAAAAAGCGAGCATGCATTACAATATTCAGTGCAACTGCACCGAATAACGAGCACGCACTACACTATAAAGTTCATATGCATCAAATGACAAGTACGCACTACAATATTTAGTGCACCTGCACCGAATAACCAGCAGGCACTACACTTTTTAGTTTATCTGCACCGAATAGCGAGCATGCGTTACAACATTCAGTGCAACTGCACCAAATAGCGAGTATGCACTAGAATTTTCAGAACGTCTGCACCGAAAAGCAAGCTTGCATTACAATATTCAGTGCAACTGCACCAAATAGCGTGCATGCACTACAATTTTCAGTACGTCTGCACCGAATAGCAAGCATGCATTACAATACTCAGTGCAACTGCACCAAATAGCGAGCATGCACTTTAATTTTCAGAACGTCTGCACCAAATAGCGAGCATGCATTGCAATATTCAGTGCATCTGCACAGAATAACGAACACACACTATTACATTCAGTTCATCTGCACCGAATAGCAAGTACGCACTATCATATTCAACACATCTGCACCGAATAGCGAGCATGCATTTCAATGTTTAGTGCAACTGCACCAAATAGGGAGCACACACTTCAACATTCAGTTCATCTGCTTCGAATAGCGAATACGCACTGTCATATTCAGTACGTCTGCACTGAATAGCAAGCTTGCATTACAATATTCAGTGCAACTGCACTGAATAGCGAGCACGCACTACAATTTTCAGTTCATCTGCTTCGAATAGCAAATACGCACTACAATTTTAAGTTCAACTGTACTGAATATCGAGTACGCACTGTCATATTCAGTACGTCTGCACCAAATAGCAAGCTTGCATTACACTATTCAGTGCAACTGCACCAACTAGTGAGCACGCACTACCATTTTCAGTTCATTAATAGCAAGCAAGCATTACAATATTCAGTGCAATTGCACCGAATAGCGAGCACGCACTACCCTATAAAGTTCATCTACACCTAATAGCGAGTACGCACTACAATTCTCAGTTCATGTGCACCGAGTAGCGAGTTCGCAGTTCGCACTGTGATATTCAGTTCATCTGCACCGAATAGCGAGTACGCACTGTCATATTCAGTACATCTGCATCAAATTCAGTCGTTACAAGATTCAGTGCAACTGCACCGAATAGCGAGCACGCACTACAATATTCAGTGCACTTGCACCAAATAGCGGCATGCACTACAATATTCAGTTTATCTGCACCAAATTAATATCGAGTACGCACTGTCATATTCAGTACGTGTACACCGAATCGCTAGCATGCATTACAATATTCAGTGCAACTGCACCGAATAACGAGCACGCCCTACACTATAAAGTTCATCTGCACCAAATAACAAGTACGCACTACAATATTTAGTTCACCTCCACCAAATAGCGATTACGCTTTACACTATTTAGTTCATCTGCACCGAATAGCTAGCATGCATTACAATATTCAGTGCAACTGCACCAAATAGCGAGCACACACTAGAATTTTCAGTACGTCTGCACCGAATAGCAAGCATGCATTACAATATTCAGTGCAACTGCATCGAATAGCGAGCACACACTACAACTCTGAGTTCATCTTTACCAAACAGCGACCACGCACTAGAATATTCAGTTTATTTGCACCAAATATCGAGTACGCACTGTCATATTCAGTACGTGTACACCGAATCGCTAGCATGCATTACAATATTCAGTGCAACTGCACCGAATAGCGAGCACACACTACAACTGTGAGTTCATCTGTACCAAAAAGCGACCACGCACTAGAATATTCAGTTTATTTGCACCAAAAAGCAAGCATGCACTACAATTTTCAGTTCAACTGTACCGAATAGGGAAAACGCACTGTCATATTCAGTACGTATGCACTAAATAGCAAGCTTGCATTACACTTTTCAGTGCAACTGCAACGAAAAGCGAGCACGCATTGTCATATTCAGTACGTCTCTACCGAATAGTGAGCATGCATTACAATATTTAGTGCATCTGCACCGAATAGCGAGTACGCACTGTCATATTCAGTACATCTGCATCAAATTCAGACATTACAAGATTCAGTGCAACTGCATCGAATAGCGAGCTAGCACTACAATATTCAGTGCATTTGCACCGAATAACGAGCACGCCCTCCACTATAAAGTTCATCTGCACCAAATAACAAGTACGCACTACAATATTTAGTTCACCTCCACCAAATAGAGAGCACGCACTACACTTTTTAGTTCATCTGCACCGAATAGCGAGCATGCATTACAATATTCAGTTCAACTGTACCGAAAAGTGAGTACGCGCTGTCATATTCAGTACGTCTGCACCAAACAGCAAGATTGCATTCCAATATTCAGTGCAACTGCACCGAATAACGAGCACGCATTTCACTATAAAGTTCATATGCACCAAATAACAAGTACGCACTACAGTATTTAGTGCATCTGCACCGAATAACAAGCACGCACTACACTATTCAGTTTATCTGCACCGAATAGCGAGTACGCACTGTCATATTCAGTACGTTTACACCAAAAAGCGAGCATGCATTACAATATTCAGTGCAACTGCACCGAATAACGAGCACGCACTACACTATAAAGTTCATATGCATCAAATGACAAGTACGCACTACAATATTTAGTGCACCTGCACCGAATAACCAGCAGGCACTACACTTTTTAGTTTATCTGCACCGAATAACGAGCACGCACTACACTTTTTAGTTTATCTGCACCGAATAGCGAGCATACATTACAATATTCAGTGCAACTGCACCAAATAGCGAGTATGCACTAGAATTTTCAGTACGTCTGCACCGAAAAGCAAGCATGCATTACAATATTCAGTGCAACTGCACCAAATAGCGTGCATGCACTACAATTTTCAGTACGTCTGCACCGAATAGCAAGCATGCATTACAATAGTCAGTACAACTGCACCAAAAAGCGAGCACGCACTAGAATTTTTAGTAAGTCTGCACCGAATAGCAAGCATGCACTACAATATTCAGTTTATCTGCTTCGAATAGCGAGTACGCACTGTCATATTCAGTACGCCTACACCAAAACGCGAGCATGCATTACAATATTCATTGCAACTGCACCGAATAACGAGCACGCACTACACTATAAAGTTCATATGCACCAAACAACAAGTACGCACTACAATATTTAGTGCACCTGCACCGAAAAACAAGCACGCGCTACACTATTTAGTTCATCTGCACCGAATAGCGAGCATGCATTACAATATTCAGTGCAACTGCACCAAATAGCGAGTACGCACTAGATTTTTCAGTACGTTTGCACCGAATAGCAAGCATGCATTACAATATTCAGTGCAACTGCACCAAAAAGCGAACATGCACTACAATTTTCAGTACGTCTGCACCGAAAAGCAAGCATGCATTACAAAATTCAGTGCAACTGCACCGAATAGCGAGCACGCACTACAATTTTTAGTTAATCTGTACCAAACAACGACCACGCACTAGAATATTCAGTTTATTTGCATTAAAAAGCAAGCATAAACTACAATTTTCAGTTCAACTGTACCGAAATGTGAATACGCACTGTCATATTCAGTACGTCTGCACCAAATAGCAAGCTTGCATTACACTATTTAGTGCAACTGTACCGAAAAACGAGCACGCACTACACTGTAAAGTTCATATATACCAACTTAAACTACGGAATATTTAAATTCTTCACCTGAGGTCTCATATAATTTATTAAAAGCTAACGTTCCAGGTTGTACGGTTGAATTCCAGTTCAAACATATCAACCCTGTGACAGTCATAAAAGCTTTCCGGCAAATCAAAATCAAATTGACCGAAGACATATGGGGAATGTCTTTTAAAGTGTGCACGTCCATAATTGAAACTATAGCACCATACTTGGCTTTAATATTTAATTTATGTGTAGACCAAGGAGTCTTTCCGGATATAATGAAATATAGTAAGGTTATACCACTATTTAAATCGGGCGACAGCAAAGACACCAATAATTATAGACCTGTATCTGTTTTGCCGGTTTTTAGCAAAGTGTTTGAAAAAGTAATGCTCAATCAGATGCTCAATCATTTTAACATCAATAAAATTTTACACGATCAACAGTATGGTTTTACCAGGGGTCGTTGTACGACTGACGCTGGTGCCACGTTGTTAAAACACATATACTCAGCGTGGGAAGAGGCACAAGATGCCATAGGAATCTTTTGTGACCTCTCCAAGGCATTTGATTGTGTAAATCACGAAACCTTGCTCCTAAAGCTAGGACATTACGGACAAGGTAAACTTGCACTCAGTCTAATAAAATCTTACTTAAATGATAGACAGCAGCAAGTTCAAATAAATGGTGTCAATTCACGGGGTTTAAAAGTCAAAATGGGGGTACCACAAGGCTTTTTTTTGGGTCCTTTCCTCTTTCTAGTATATATTAACGATCTACCCCATCTTTTAAAAAATCAACCTCATATGGTATTATTTGCTGACGATACGTCCTTAATATTTAAGATAAATAGACGTTCCATAAATCTTGACGACGTAAATAACGCCCTACAGCAGGTCCAAAATTGGTTTACTGCTAATAATTTAGTATTAAATGGGAAAAAAACTAAATGCATTAGATCTGCCTTACCGAACGTTAAAAGAAATGATTGCGACATAGTATTGAACAAGGAGAAACTTGAATTCGTCGAAAACACGGTTTTCCTGGGGATTACGCTTGACTCAAGGCTACAATGGGGTCCTCATTTAACATCTCTTGCGGGACGGCTAAGTTCAGCAGCATACGCTGTCAGAAAAATCCGTCAATTTACCGATATAGATACCGCGAGGCTGGTCTATTTTAGTTACTTTCATAGTATCATGTCTTACGGTATCTTATTATGGGGACGTGCTGCAGACATCGAGTCTATATTAAATATATGATGGCTCTTTTCTGCAGGATAAATTTTATCCTGCAGAAAAGAGCCATCAGAGCCATTTACAATCTCCGTCGGCGTGATTCCCTAAGAGAACTGTTTAAGGATATCAACATCATGACGGTACCTTGTCAATACATTTACGAAAATATTATGTATGTTCGGAAAAATCTTCATCTCTTTAGCAAGATTAGTGACAGGCATAATTTTAATACTAGAAATAGGAACAAATTAGATCAACCCCGATTCAGATTGGCCAAAGTACACACTTCTTTTATGGGGTACTGTATTAAATTTTATAATAAAATACCAGTTGATATTCTCGAACTGAATGAGAGAACATTTAAAGCATGCATAAAACGCACACTATGTAGACAAGCGTATTATAAACTGGAATATTATATCCTCGATAAAAACGCTTGACTAAATGCTGGTCCTGCTCCACAGTCACAGCTGCTTAGGTCCACTTTTTAGGTTTCTATGTTTTTATATTTGGAAGAGATGCTCGCTCCTTTTAGAGGTTCTTACATTATTTCGTTTATTTATTCTTATATACATACAAATTACCTATATTATTATATTAATTACTTATTTATTCTTTTTAATGTAAGATCTTAATCGTTCTCTTTATTAATTTATTTTTCATTATTTGGTCATTGACAACCATAGTTTTGTGTAAAGTAGAAGCATATTTTTCAAATTTTGTAAATGTGAGTACCATGAAACCATTTACATTTTATGTGAGTAATTATAGTTTTACTTGTTGGACATGAACGAGCATGGTGGTTGAGAGCATGTCATGCTCACTCGAATGTCTCGCTGATGGCGGCGCGTGGGTTTGATCATTCGGTTCCCTTCGAAATGGTTGAGCTGAAGGGTGCCGATACACGCGTCATGTTCGTGAACAGGCGCCGTCGGTTGAGACTGGTCATCTCTTAACTGTCATTGGCTTATTTTAATCTTTATATTTAAAATTCTTATAATAAGCCCTTTTTTTTTCCTTTGCATTGTCCTCACATGCAGAAGCAACAAGTATATGTAACTTGAAATTTTGTAAAACCAGAACATGATTTAAAAGAGTGTCCGCGGAGTTTCTTGCACGTTCTTCTCCATAGAGATCTACGCTTTGGAACGTGCAAATAGCTTCCATGCTTTTGACTGACCGACCTTGACGTTTCAAAAGTGCCTGTGAATGGTTTATTTGAAATAAAATGCTTTGAATTTGAATTTGAACATATGCACCAAATAACAAGTACGCACTTTAATATTTAGTGCACCTGCACCGAATTACGAGCACGCATTACACTGTTTAGTTCATCTGCACCGAATAGCGAGCATGCATTACAATATTCAGTGTAACTGCACCAAACAGCGAGCACGCACTAGAATTTTCAGTACGTCTGCACCGAATAGCAAGCATGCACTACAATATTCAGTTTATCTGCTTCGAATAGCGAGTACGCACTGTCATATTCAGTACGTCCACACCAAAAAGCGAGCATGCATTACAATATTCAGTGCTACTGCACCGAATAACAAGCGCGCACTACACTATTAAGTTCATATGCACCAAATAACAAGTACGCACTACAATATTTAGTGCACCTGCACCGAAAAACAAGCACGCGCTACACTATGTAGTTCATCTGCACCGTAAAGCGAGCACGCATTACAATATTCAGTGCAACTGCACCAAATAGCGAGTACGCACAAGAATTTTAAGTACGTCTGCACAGAATAGCGAGCATGCATTGCAATTTTCAATGCAACTGCAACAAATAGCGAGAACGGACTACAATATTCAGTGCACTTGCACCGAATAGCGAGCATGCACTACACTATTCAGTTCATCTGCACCGAATAGCGACCACGCACTACAATATTCATCTTATTTGCACCGTATAACAAGCATGCGTTACAATTTTCAGTGCAACTACACCGAAAAGCAAGCACGCACTATGATATTTATTTCATCTGCAACGAAAAGCGAGTTCTCAATGTCATATTCAGTACATCTGCACCGAATAGCAAACATGCATTACAATATTCAGTGCAACTGCACCGAATGACAAGCACGCACTACACTATTAAGTTCATATGCACCTAATAACAAGTACGCACTACAATATTTAGTGTACCTGCACCGAAAAACAAGCACGCGCTACACTATTTAGTTCATCTGCACCGAAAAGCGAGCACGCATTACAATATTTAGTGCAACTGCACCAAAAGGCGAACATGCACTACAATTTTCAGTACGTCTGCACCGAATAGCGAGCATGCATTGCAATTTTCAATGAAACTGCACCAAATAGCGAGCACGGACTACAATATTCAGTGCACTTGCACCGAATAGCGAGCATGCACTACACTATTCAGTTCATCTGCACCGAATAGCGACCACGCACTACAATATTCATCTTATTTGCACCGTATAACAAGCATGCGTTACAATATTCAGTGCAACTACACCGAAAAGCAAGCACGCACTATGATATTTATTTCATCTGCACCGAATAGCGGGTTCTCAATGTCATATTCAGTACATCTGCACCGAATAGCAAACATGCATTACAATGTTTAGTGCAACTGCACCAACTAGCAGGCACACACTACAACATTAAGTTCATCTGCATCGAATAGCAACCACGCACTACAATATTCAGTTTTTTTGCACCGAATTAGCAAGCATGCATTACAATATTCAGTGCAACTACACCGAAAAGCGAGCACGCACTATGATATTTATTTCATCTGCACCGAATAGCGAGTACGCAATGTCATATTCAGTACATCTGCAACGAATAGCAAACATGCATAACAATGTTTAGTGCAACTGCACCAACTAGCAGGCACACACTACAACATTAAGTTCATCTGCACCGTATAGCGACCACGCACTACAAAATTCAGTTTTTTTGCACGGAATTAGCAAGGATGCATTACAATATTCAGTGTAACTGAACCACATAGCAAGCACGCACTACAATTATCAGTTCATGTGTACCGAACAGCGACCACGCACTACGATATTAAGTTTATTTGTACCGAATAGCAAGCATGCACTACAATATTCAGTGCAACTGCACCGAATAGTAAGCACGCACTACAATTTTTAGTTCAACTGTACCGAAAAGGGAGTACGCACTGTAATATTCAGTACGTCTGCACCAAAAAGCAAGCTTGCATTACACTATTCAATGCAACTGCACCGAATAGCGAGCACGCACTGTCATATTCAGTACGTCTCTACCAAAAAGCGAGCATGCATTACAATATTCGGTGCAACTGCACCGAATAGCGAGCACGCACTACAATTTTCAGTTTATCCGTACCAAACAGCGACCATGCACTTGAATATTCAGTTTATTTGCACCAAAAAGCATGCATGCACTACAATTTTCAGTTCAACTGTACCAAAAAGTGAGTACGCACTGTCATATTCAGTACGTCTGCACCAAATAGCAAGCTTGCGTTACACTATTCAGTGCAACTGCACCGAATAACGAGTACGCACTACAATATTTAGTGCACCTGCACCGAATAACAAGCACGCACTACACTATTCAGTTTATCTGCACCGAATAGCGAGTACGCACTGTCATATTCAGTACGTCTGCAACAAAAAGCGAGCATGCATTACAATATTCAGTGCAACTGCACCGAATAGCGAGCATGCAATACAATTTTCAGTACGTCTGCACCGAATAGCGAGCATGCATTACAATATTCAGTGCAACTGCACCAAATAGCGAGTACGCACTTAAATTTTCAGTACGTCTGCACCGAAAAGCAAGCATGCATTACAATATTCAGTGCAACTGCACCAAAAAGCGAACATGCACTACAATTTTCAGTACGTCTGCACCGAAAAGCAAGCATGCATTACAAAATTCAGTGCAACTGCACCGAATAGCGAGCACGCACTAAAATTTTCAGTTCATCTGTACCAAACAACGACCACGCACTAGAATATTCAGTTTATTTGCACCAAAAAGCAAGCATAAACTACAATTTTCAGTTCAACTGTACCGAAAAGTGAATACGCACTGTCATATTCAGTACGTCTGCACCAAATAGCAAGCTTGCATTACACTGTTTAGTTCATCTGCACCGAATAGCGAGCATGCATTACAATATTCAGTGTTACTGCACCAAACAGCGAGCACCCACTAGAATTTTCAGTACGTCTGCACCGAATAGCAAGCATGCACTACAATATTCAGTTTATCTGCTTCGAATAGCGAGTACGCACTGTCATATTCAGTAAGTCTACACCAAAAAGCGAGCATGCATTACAATATTCAGTGCAACTGCAACGAAAAACAAGCACGCACTACACTATTAAGTTCATATGCACCAAATAACAAGTACTCACTACAATATTTAGTGCACCTGCACCGAAAAACAAGCACGCGCTACACTATTTAGTTCATCTGCACCGTATAGCGAGCACGCATTACAATATTCAGTGCAACTGCACCGAATAACGAGAACGCCCTACACTATAAAGTTCATCTGCACCAAATAACAAGTACGCACTACAATATTTAGTTCACCTCCACCAAATAGCGATTACGCACTACACTATTTAGTTCATCTGCACCGAATAGCGAGCATGCATTACAATATTCAGTGCAACTGCACCAAAAAGCGAACATGCACTACAATTTTCAGTACGTCTGCACCGAATAGCGAGCATGCATTGCAATTTTCAATGCAACTGCACCAAATAGCGAGCACGGACTACAATATTCAGTGCACTTGCACCGAATAGCGAGCATGCACTACACTATTCAGTTCATCTGCACCGAATAGCGACCACGCACTACAATATTCATCTTATTTGCACCGTATGACAAGCATGCGTTACAATATTCAGTGCAACTACACCGAAAAGCAAGCACGCACTATGATATTTATTTCATCTGCACCGAATAGCGAGTTCGCACTGTCATATTCAGTACATCTGCACCGAATAGCAAACATGCATTACAATGTTTAGTGCAACTGCACCAACTAGCAGGCACAAACTACAACATTAAGTTCATCTGCATCGAATAGCAACCACGCACTACAATATTCAGTTTTTTTGCACCGAATTAGCAAGCATGAATTACAATATTCAGTGCAACTACACCGAAAAGCGAGCACGCACTATGATATTTATTTCATCTGCACCGAATAGCGAGTACGCAATGTCATATTGTAATGTTGGGGTTCCTACGAGGTGGTTTTAAGGAAACAACCACATTTGTTAAGTACTATTTAATGACTACAAAATGGATACTATATAATATGCGCCTATGAGGTATAGTGCAACTCAGCATAATTATAAAGCAGTGTACTTACTAACTAAAGTAAAGGTGCATACATATTATATTATTACACTTCACCTCCCGGGGAAAGTGAAAAAAAAAATTATTTACATATATGTCGTGGATTGATGGCGCCATGGTCAATACGCAGCGCCATCTAACAATTTATTTTGTAAACCTAATAATAATCTTCACCGGAAACGCAAGCGCGCCATATTGCTTGGACACGATCGTCGGTAGAGGGGATGCAGCGAGGACAGGGAAGGGACCGAGGGTTCGGTCAGTTGAGCTTGGACTGTCTTGGCGGACACTCAGTGCCAACGCACGTGTTTGTTTCCTACGTGAACTGCAAATGTGAATAAAGTTATTTTTAAGATTTAAATTATCTTTTGTTCGAGTACCCACGACAATGCCCATAGCTAAGTTTAACTATGTCGGATCGTGAAGAAGACTCGATGTTTCGCATCTCGGCCACCCATGATGCGACATCAGAAGTGCGATGCAACTCAAGTGGCCCACATGGAGATTCGTGATAATGTTACTGAAATACGTGGCGGTTACGTTTTGAAATTCAAAATACGTAGTGACAGTGATAATTAAAATTGCGGTTAGTTTTTGAAACGCGTGCGAAGCTCTAGACGCTAAAATCTCGAAGTGTGCCGTGAAATCAAGTTCGACGCGCAATCATGGTGGTATCATTTGACACAGTTGTCCAGTGCAGTTTATTTGTGACAATAAGGCACTGAAAAGCTTTGCACTCACATGCCTATATGATAACTTATCTAGGACCAATTTATGGAACTTTCCAAGGTCAATTTCCTATTCGTCGAGTTTTATGCGGCTACCCTCGTCAACCTGAACAATGAAAAACCAGTCTGTAATGGAGGCAAGTAACTTCACAACAGCTGGTCAGGTCAAGGAAAAGTGTGTGGATTTGTGTGTGAGGATAATTCACGTCAATCTGGTGAGTTATTTTCATTTTGTGATTATGCTGTGGCGCTGAGGCATTCGTCAGTTAACATTTTTAATTTTGTTAACGAGAGCTTAACACTTTCGATACTATGGAGACAGACTCACAAAAGGTTTGGAGACAACTCTCATGATTGACGATCATTGATTTTTGATAATTGACTAGTCGCTTTATTGCTCCATGCTAAAGTGAGGCTATTATTCTCGTGTTGATTTGGTGTTGTAGTAGTAATTCAGTCGCTATAGCTTTGGTGTTGCTGGTTACGGCGTTTCAAATAATGCTGATGAAGCGATATTATTCTGCTATCGCTGGTAGAGAAATAGACTGAAGAGCTTATTTTAGAGAGATATGGTCACAATACCAACCTGATCACAATACCCTGCCTTACACTTTATTCTGGAAATTGTGATAATTGCAAAAGCAATGTAACCTATCACCATCCAAAACTTAACTTTGCCCACTGCTGGGCATAAGGCTCTTTGTTGTGCCAATATTCTAATTAGATTTAGATTGACTTTGAGACTGGGCTACTATGCTGTCCAGAAACCTTTATTCCCCCCACAACTTTTATTGAACTTGTACTCTCGTAGTGTTTCTCAGTTTCAGATATCGTATCACGGTGGATGAGATCAGCAGGAGGCTAGCGGTTCGCATGCTGCTACAACTACTGTGCAGCTGCATCTTCTGAGCAGTTTTGAGCATGACAATCCGAAGATGGTCAAGCAGTTGACAGGCTGCTGTAGCTGATTATCATGTCAACATCTATGGGGTGAACAGCGTTCAAGGCAAACTGGAATATTGTATGAGTCGCTGCCATTTTATTCTGATTATGAGTTTCAAAGGTTAAAAGACGTTCATATCAATCCAGTGGTTAGATTGATGGTAATTTTGAAATTCTAAGTACAAATCGAGTACTAAAAAAATGTATTCCATTGGCGGTAATAGTTTCAGCATTCTATTCAGTGCGAAGTTTAGGATGAGATATCACATGGCAAGGTTGCCACAAGGTCATGTTCCGACTTAGACGTTGTTAGTAAAAAAAATAGACTTAGGTTTTTGTATTAACGTATAGGCGTCAGCTTGCCTTACGTAACAATAGTCAGCAAATTCGATAATATCAAAACTATAATGAATAACAACTTAATTTTAATGATATTGATTAAAGCTTTAAGGGTACAGAGAATTCTGAGCTATTACAATTTCTAAATAGACTTTCCATTTTTCACTATCGGGCCCATGTGAGTTAATACGACTCCGATTAAAATAAGGTTGATTGATTCAAACTGTACAATGCAGCGATGACCGTGATGTTCGTAGATTAACGTAGAGTAAGTCGTGAACGTAGCTCCATTATATGAACGTTAGAAGCAAACATTGTTAGACCTCGTTATTCTTCTTTTCGTAAGCACCGATGTATAGGCATAGGTTACCTGTCAGTATGCTTTATAATCTCTATCGGGAAGATGCCTGCGGCCAAGTACCAACTGACGTTTTGAAGTTATGCAGTAGATGATGAGTTAGCTTCAATTTAGATTGTGAGAACAGGTTCTGAGTTCTATGGTTCGGTGACTGTGCCAGAGTATCGCAGCAGTATCCCAGAGTGATATAGACGGGGAGTCTTTATCAGGGTGTCGTTGCGGTAGCTCTTGGTGACATAGCTGTTGACTGTGAATAAGATACCTGGTCATTAGTTTTCTTTTATTTTTTTATTTTTTTTTACTGTCAGTATTGCTTGGACTTGGTAATCACGAATACTGTCGAATCGCGAATCCAACCTATATCATTAGTTTCAATAAAAACTTTTGCAGCTATTTTGGAACTGTCAAAGGCGAACAGGTAGCTTTCCTGTGTTAAAGTTTGTAGACAATTTCCGTAGAGATTAACGATAGCAAATCCTAGTAAAATGCAATAACTGAAGAACAGCTCGCAATATAATGCGTTGAAAAATGGGCTTTATCTTTAGAGCTTCTTATTCGTGAAATTGCGGGATGAAATAATGTGTTAAGAAGATCCCCAATCATCAAGTTCCTCAATAGTTAGGTTAGATGTCATAGTTGATGATAGTGGTAGTGAAACCAAATCTTATTAAGAATGGCTTGTATACTCATACTCGAAACACTTGACCCCATCTTGTAAGTAACATGTATTCTAGCACATTTGGCGCTAGATATCTTCAGAATCGTTGGTGCGATATCTGACTGTGTTGGTGCACAGAGCGCTGCACTAGGTATCTTCAGAATCGTTGGTGCGATTTCTGACTGTGTTGGTGCACAGAGTTGCTTAATGTGTCGTAGCACATTTTGCGCTAGGTATCTTCAGAATCGTTGGTGCGATTTCTGACTGTGTTGGTGCAGAGTGCTGCGTTAGGTATCTTCAGAATCGTTGGAGCGATTTCTGACGGTGTGGGTGCACTGAGCGTTGGTGTGTTGTAACACATGTTGCACTAGATATTTAGAGAATCGTAGGTGCGATTCTGGTCTGTATTGGTGCACAGATTTTAATGAAAGTTTCATGAGTTGAGTATGCGTTGACTATTTGTGAAACTTATTTTGGTGAATGGAAACAGACTAGAGAACTTGTTGATTGAAAGATTTAATGTGTTGAAGCACACATTGCGCTAAATATTTGGAGAATCGTAGGTGCAATTTGTGACTGTGTTAGTGTACGAAGCGCTCAATGTGTTGTAGCACATGTAGCACTTAATATTTTGAGAATCGTAGGTGCGATTTATGACTGTGTTGGTGCAAAGAGCGCTCAATGTGTTGTAGCGCATATAGCGATAGATATTTTGAGAATCGTACCAAAGATTCTCAGGTCTGTGTTGGTGCACAGATTGTAACGAAGGTCTCTTGAATTCAGAATGCTAATTATGATAAAAATCGATTTGACCAAAATAAGGCTCAGGTTTCTAAGTTGGCTATTAATGATTATGTTTTGATTGAAAATGAGGAAAGATATCAGACAAAATTAGATTCAATATTCAAAGGTCCGTTTAAAATCATAGAGGTACTAGACGGTGATAGATACCTACTAAAGGCGCTTGACTCCAAGCGAACTTACAAATACCCCCATGATCGTGTGAGGAAGATCCCCGATCACCAAGTTCCTCAAGAATTAGATGTCATAGTCGATGACAGTGGTAGTGAGACCACATCTGATTAGCAGGCTTATACACCCATACTCTAAACTTGAGACCGCACCTCATGAGAGACATGTGGCGATGGGTCTACAAAGAATCGTTGTGCGATTCTGATTTGTGTTGGTGCACAAATTGCTATGAACATTTCACGAGACCGCACCTCATGAGTAACATGTGGCGATGGGTCTGATAATCGTTGGTGCGATTATAATCTGTGTTGGTGCACAGTGTATTGTGAAAGTTTCATGAGTTGGTTGTACATTGCTGATGAATTATGGTGGACAATTTTGTAAGCATTATTGTGTAACTTGTTGATTGGATCTTTTCCAATGTATGTTCTACGAAAGCTTCTTGTATGAAGCCTTGGTACAGCTGATTATTTCACTTAGATTTAGATGAAATAAAGTACCATAGAGAATCAATCTTTGTTTCACTGGCAGGATAGCCGAGCCAGATTACTCTCCGAGTTATTTTTTGTCCACAGGTACTACACCCGAGGATGGGTGCTAGTCAGGGATGGCCGTGTCGTGGATTGATGGCGCCATGGTCAATACGCAGCGCCATCTAACAATTTATTTTGTAAACCTAATAATAATCTTCACCGGAAACGCAAGCGCGCCATATTGCTTGGACACGATCGTCGGTAGAGGGGATGCAGCGAGGACAGGGAAGGGACCGAGGGTTCGGTCAGTTGAGCTTGGACTGTCTTGGCGGACACTCAGTGCCAACGCACGTGTTTGTTTCCTACGTGAACTGCAAATGTGAATAAAGTTATTTTTAAGATTTAAATTATCTTTTGTTCGAGTACCCACGACAATGCCCATAGCTAAGTTTAACTATGTCGGATCGTGAAGAAGACTCGATGTTTCGCATCTCGGCCACCCATGATGCGACATATATTTTTTTTTACATTGTACTTATTTCATGTAAGTTTACTTATTTCAAAGTTTATTACAGATATATAGTAACTTATTACTGTTAAACATGGTAACCTATTTATTTTTATCATTATACATTGCAATGTTATCTAAAATTAAATCTTACATTTCATCAAATCTATTGACAAAAAGGCCTAGTCCTATTCTTATGTACTAAGTAAATTTTATTATTTTTAATTATTTTCACATTACAACCTAAATCTTCCACAACTGTATAGGGACCTTCAAATAACGCATCTAATTTACTAGGTACGTGTTTCATTTTTCAATAATACCAAATCATCTTTCTCATATATTGTAGAATTGACAGATCTATCATGAATTTCCTTACGTTTATGTTTATTTAACAATAATTTATTCTTCGCATCGGCATGAGCTAACTGTAACCTGTATTTTAAATGTAAAGGATCGAGTGCCGCGCGAAGAGCCGAGGCGAGCGCACGTATTACAAATAGTTGATATTTCTGTTCTTGACATTTTTTTCGTCTACCCACGTATCATTGTATTATCCAAATGTTTACTGATAATGGATAAAGTAACGGATTTCGTTTGTGAATCGAGTGGAAGTGACATTATAGAAGAGGAAATATTAAAAGAAAGTGAGCAACAAGTTAATCCTTGCATAATGGAGGGGAGCTGTAGTACTGCGATCGAAAACCAGAGGGTCTCAGAAAAAAGAGTTAGAGAGGATAGTGAGGAGATTATAGAAGAAGATGATGGATTTATAACCGTTAGAAGAGGAAACAAAAAGCTAGCAAGAAGATTATCTAGGAAATCTGATACAAGCGGTGAAAGAAGTGTACAATTGCAGGGTAATGTAGTGAGCATTACGGGAAAAGATACAGTTTTGCCAAAACAATTTGGTTTAGCTAAATTATTAAAGTCAGAAAACATCATAAACATTAACAAAATACAGTATAAAAATGCATACAAAATAATTTTAGAATTTGAAGATAGAAAGAACGCTGAAAAACTGGTTAAGTGTCAAAAGTTTCAAGATATGGGTTACAGGTGCCAATTTATAGATGAAGTCAATTTATCCTATGGTGTTGTTAAACAGATAGATTTAAACATAGATATAGAAGAAATACAGCTGAGCTTAGAAAGTGAATATGAAGTTTTCAATGTGAGAAGATTAAAACGCCTTGATGTATCTAAAGAATGGGTGGACAGTGAGACAGTGCGACTATGTTTTAAAAGTTCCACTTTACCCCCATATGTGTCTATGTATGGATGTCGGTTTAAAGTGGAACCATATATGTTTCCAGTTACGCAATGCTCCGGTTGTTGGCGTTTTGGGCATTTAGTAAAGGCATGTCCAACAAAAATAATACGTTGCCCGAAATGTGGGGAAAATCATAGCAATTGTGACACTACCGACTACAAATGTATAAATTGTAAGATGCCACACATGGCATTAGAAAAATCATGTCCCGTATTTATTAAAGAAAAGAAAATACGAAAAATTATGTGTGTGAAAAATACTACATACCGAAAAGCCCTGTCCACATATTTAGAGGGAAGAAAAGCACCAGTTGAACATCAGAGTACAGAGGAAATAACGCATAACAAAGTAAATACTTTAAATAATGATAAACTTTCATACAGAGACATTTTAGTCACAAAAGCTTGGCCAGAGAAACAAATTCCGGAAAGAAGTGAACAAAATAATAATAGCGAAGACAGAGGAGAACAAAGTATGGAAGAATCGGTAGATTCACTCATTCTGGGTATACCTGTAAGAAAACAAAAGAAGAAGAAAAGAAAGTCAAATCAGAGTCGTCGTAATTTTACATTTGATAATGAAGAGGAAACACATTTGCAACAAGAAAGAGTGGAAAGCAATAAAGAGCCCTCAAAGCGTAATGTAGACTTTAAAACTATATTTTATAAATTAAAAGAAGTGTGTTTGTCCGATTGTAGCTTCGATGTCAAAGTTAAATTAGTATGTAACCTTTTATTCGAACAATGTTTTCAGTTAGTTTGGAGGTTACTTACGGAAGGAGAGGTTTTTAATAGATTTATTGCTTTGTTTAGAGATGGCTTGTTCACGTAAAAATATCAATCTAAATATATTGCAGTGGAATGCACAGAGTTTGAAACCCAAGCTAGAGGAATTTAAATGTTTACTGTTGCAAGAAAAAATTCATGTAGCATTAATTAGTGAAACTTGGCTGAATGAGGAGGTTTATGTAAATATTTATCCATACAATATTTATAGAAGAGATAGAGAGGATTCGTATGGTGGGGTTGCCATCGTAGCTCATAATTCATTAAATGTACAGGAAATACAGGTAAATTCAAATAATCTGGGTATTGAGCTATTGTGTATAAAACTTAATAATTGTGGCTATATTAAAAATATAATTTTAATTTACTGTCCTAGTTCCGTTCATACCACACAATCCGATTGGGATAGAATTTTTTCTTTGTTTCCAAATAATTGTTTAATAGCGGGAGATCTTAACGCTCATCACACGAATTGGTCGTATAAAAAAGATAATAGAGGTAAACAAATTTTTGAGTCAGCTTTAGAATTTGGCTACACTTCTCTAAATAATAGACAACCCACTAGGATTAAATTAGTTAATAATATCTTGCAATCTTCTTCACCCGATGTTACATTTGCATCTGTGGATATCGCTATTAATTTTGAGTGGAATGTTATGAACGAAAACCTAGGTAGTGATCATTTATTTATTAAATTTAAAGTAAATTACTATGAGGATGTTTACGTTTATAAAAAACGTAACTACAAATTGGCCAACTGGACTGGTTACAGAAATTGTCTTCTCGATTGTTTTTCCCTTTCTTGTGGGGGCGGTGATATTCAGGTTTTATAATATGATTATTTCACCTGTCAAATAAATAGAGCAGCCGATGAAAATATACCCCTTGTTAAATTTTGTACTTTGCCAAATAATAAATTTAAGCCGAAGGGATATTGGGGTCCAGATTTATCTAAGTTAGTTGCTGAGCGTCGACTGGCACTTAAAACATTTAGGGGCAATCCAACTCCAAGGAATCTTGCATCACTTGAAGGAAAAACTTTAAAGGCTAAACAGGCTATTCAAAAAGCGAGATCTAATGATCATAAGAAACTGTGTGAAAATATTGATTACAAAGTTTCAGTTTCAGACATGTGGCGTCGATTGCGATGGGTGAAGGGTTACAGGAAATCTAATATTCAGTGTTCTCAGGAGTTAAAGAAAGAAATGTTATGTGATCTTACACCAGACTACGTCGTTTCACAAAGACCTATCTTTACATCTAGACATGTATTACTCGAATCTGAGTTCACGTTACAAGAGCTAAATAATTGTTTAAAGAAAAAGGATACTGCTCCAGGTGAAGACAAGATTACGTATTCCATGATTTTACATCTACCACCTCTTGGTAAAATGTACTTACTCAAAATCTATAATATTATACTAAATTCCGGCAATTTTCCATCGCAGTGGCGTGATATTAGAGTTATCCCCATACCAAAGTCAGATGCTGGCTCAAACACTACTAACAGCAAACCAAGACCTATTTCGTTGATGTCGTGTACATGCAAAATATTTCATGCTATGATAACTAAAAGACTCGAATGGTATGTGGAGAAGAATCGAATTTTGTCTCCGAATACAGTAGGTTTTAGGAGAGGACAATCCAGCTATGATTGTCTTACTCGTTTAGTGACTCAAATTCAGATAGGCTTCACAAAGAATTTCTCAACTATAGCTTGTTTTCTCGATATAAAAAGTGCGTATAATAATATATTAATAGACAAGTTATTGCAGGTTCTTGATAGCTTGGGTGTTGGTAAAAATATATGCCGATATTTATGGAACTTTCTTTGTGAACGGCACCTTAAAGTTGCTGATGAATCCTCAATCGATATGGTCAGATATGCACGAAATGGCTTAGCTCAAGGTGATCCCATCTCTCCGTTACTTTTTAATATAGCCACTTATAAGTTTTGTCGAGATATTGTTGAAGTGTATTCATGCCAGTACGCAGATGACTTCGTAATGTATTTTTCTTGTAAAGATATCACAGAGGGTCGGAACAAAATTCAAATTGCTTTGAATACTTTTACAGCTTTATTGGATGAATTAGGATTAGAACTATCTGCAAGTAAATCGAAGTATTGTGTTTTTAATAGGGGATTTAGGCAACAGCAAGTACAACTTCATATAAATAATAGTGAACTCGACAGTGTTTGTAATTATAAATATTTGGGTATTTGGCTGGATAGGACGCTACGCTGGGGTAAACAAATCAACGAAATAGTCGAAAAAATTCAGAGGCTTCTCAATTTACTTAAAATTCTTACGAGTCCCTCTTGGGGTGTCCACCAGATTCATCTTCGTAGGCTATATATAGCTTTAATTAGAAGTAGGCTGGACTACGGGTGCTTTTTATATGACAATAGTGCTAAATCAAATATTTACAAATTAGAAAAAATCCAAAATCAGGCTTTAAGAGTAGTAGGGAGTTTTATAAGAAGCACACCGATCCACGTTATGGAGTGCGAGCTCTGTGTTCCTCCACTGCACGTTAGGAGAAGATGGTTAGCATTTAAATACTGCTTAAAGTCATATTCTATATTCGATAACATAGTAATAAAGCAACTATCAGAGTTAAGCGCTATTAGACATACCAGATATTGGGCAAATAAAAAGCCTCCACTACTTGTTAGTGTTTTTGAGGAAGTTAGGGGGGAAAGTATAAGGTCATCTCCGATTTTAGATATGTTTTCATTAGATGTATGGGTAACCAGGATTGACATTCAAAATATAATTAGGATCAATTTGGACTCAATTAAAAACCCTAAGAAGACATATGATCTCAATTCAATTAAAGCAGAAACCTGGAGAGAGTTATCCGATAAGTATCAAGATTATTATAAAATTTATACTGATGGGTCTAAGAGCGCTAATGGTAATGGCGCTGCTTACTACGATCCTATGAATTCGGATAATACCAATACTTGTTTTAAAATAAATAATTATGTGTCGGTTATGTCTTTGGAGCTTTTTGCAATTTCAGAAGCGCTCACTTATATTGTATCCATGATATCAACAAATAACAGAAAGATATTAATTTGTGTAGATAGCAAAAGTGCACTACAACATATAGCTCGATGCGCCTCTGGTTACAGAGGTGCACCGATAGCTTATGAAATTCTTTCTAAAATACAAAATTTATCTAAAAGAGATATTGATCTGAAGTTGCAATGGGTTCCCTCACATATAGGTATAAAGGGAAATGAGGAGGCTGACCGTTTAGCAAGGTTTGGTATTGTTGGAGGCAAGGAAAAAAATATTGGAGCTAATTATATAGAAATATTGCCTAGGTACAAAAATAAATGTCACGAAGTATGGAATGAATATTTTAATCAAAGATCAAAAGAAAAAGGAATTTGGTATAGATCTATAGTTTCGGAGCCCCCTCATGTACCGTGGTTTTGTTATACTAGGCTTAGCAGAAAAATTATTGTTACAGCTCACAGACTCAGGTCTGGTCACATGCCGCTCAATAATTTTGGATTTTTAATGAAAAAAATTAATTCACCCAATTGTGATGTGTGTGGCACCCTGGAGGACGTGATACATTTATTGACGGAGTGTGTCAGATTTCAGTCTGCAAGAGAGGAACTACTTAGAGAGCTTGAGATAAATATGTACGATGTTGGCATGTTCCATCATATTTTGTCGTCACCTAACTCTAGAGCTGCTCATAGTCTAATTAAGTTTGTGTTGTTACGTTTTACATAATTATCTATAAGGTCCGATGGGACTGACATGTACATTGTATAAAAGTCCCTAATAATAAATAAAGAGGAAAAAAAAAAAAAAAAAATGTAAAGGATAATTATCTATATTGTACAATTGATCTACGGTATCGGAAATGCTACTAGGTATTCGACAAAGTTTCCCAAAAACTAGTTCATATGGCGTATAATTTGTTTCTGAATGGACTGTGTTATTGAAACTAAAGCACCAAAATGGTAACCAATAGCTCCATGTATCCGTATGATTGCCACACTGGATCCTTAAAAATGCACCTAAAGTTTTGTGAGCATTTTCAAGAGCTCCAATGGACTGATGGTGATAAGCTGTAGAAGATAATTTTTCTATATTAAGAATTTTACAAACCTGTTCCATAGTTGCAGAAATAAATTCTGTTCCTCGATCCGTGGCAATTGTTTCCGGAATACCAAATCTTAATATGAATTGTCTAACAAATGCATCTGCAATGGACACCGTTTCTTTATTTGGCAATGGAATAGCTTGAACAAATTTTGTTAACTCACACTGCATAGTCAATATGTAGCAATTACCACATTCGTCTTTATCTAAAGGACCCACAACATCTAAGTAAATCTTTTCAAATGCCGAGGAAGCCGTTGTGGTAATTTCCATCGGTTCTTTAATGTAACGAAAATATTTTGATTTTTGACATTTTGTACATTTTTTGACATATTCTTGAACATCCTTGTCAATACTTGGCCAATAGTATCGTCTTTTGATTGTATTTACCATTCTACGAACTCCAGCATGACCACTGGATGGCAATAAATGGAAATCATTCATTATAATAGTCTTTTCATTGTCATCAATTATTCTTTTTACTCCTCGTATTACACAAATTCGTGGTCCGGACCAATTAACTAGTGTTGTAATCTCTTCACAAACACTTTTAATAAATTCTATATTGTCATTATTTTTAATTATACAAACTTCATTGATACGTATCTTTTCACAAAAATTGCTTAATTTCTGCACAAATTCGGCTCGCGAGAAATGCGCCTTGAAATCAAGATTAATGTATATTGTCTTTTTATTCTCTACGAATGCCAAACTTTCAAATTCTTCAGTTATCATGTCATTATCTCTAAATCTTTTTAATTGTCTACCATCAATCAAACACATTTCTACTGATTCACACGGTTTTCTTAATATCTCCACAACTCTTGGTTGATCAGGCCAGTCGTTAATGGATGTATTAAGAGCCTTCTTTTCATCTTCATTCTTACTCTTGCTTAACTCATTTATCTTTTTCTTTTGCGCTCTAGTAGTTACTACCATTACTTGCACATTCATACTCTTTAGTTCATCAGACGTTATACAAACTCTCGATAGAGCATCTGCCACAACATTGTCTTTTCCTTTCACATAGGCTATTTTAAAGTTATATTCTTCTAAAGTTAACCGAAATTTAAGTAATCTACTCGAAGGATCTTTCATACCAAACAGATATATCAGTGGTTTATGATCCGTCAGTATGGTAAATTTGTTTCCATATAAATAAGGTCTGAAATACTTAACGGACCACACTATTGCCAATAGTTCTTTTTGAATAGTCGGATAGTTCTTTTCTGCTTTATTCAAGGGTCTACTTGCATATGCAACTGGTCTGAGATCTTTATTACATAATACAGAACCAATAGCAATACCCGAAGCATCTGTCTGTAAGATAAATTCATGATTCTCGGTAAAATCAGGATACTGTAAAATAGGCGACGATATTAAAGCATTTTTTAAAATTTCGAAAGCGTGTTTACATTCACTAGTCCAAATAAATGGTTCATTTTTCCTACTTAGCTTGTTCAAAGGCATTGCTATTTCTGAAAAACTTCTTATAAATTTACGGTAGTAGTTACAGAAAGCTACAAAACGTTTTACTTCATCTGCATTTTTGGGAGTGGGATAGTTTTGTAATACTTTTGTTTTTTCTGGGTCTGGTAAAACGCCTTTTTCTGTAACCAAATGTCCCAAATAAAGAATTTCTTTCTTTAAAAATTCACATTTTTGTGGATTTAGTTTTAAATTTACTTTTCTCAATCTTTCCATTACACTTATTAAATTTCGATTATGGCTTGTTAGATTTCTTCCAAATACAATGAGATCGTCTTGATACACTAGACATTTATCGTAAGTTAAACCAGACATTGCTACAGACATCATACGACTAAAAGCATTTGGACTGATCTTTAAACCCATTGGTAAACGTTTCATGCAATATTGGCCACTATTTGTAGTGAATGCTGTTAACTTACGACTACTTGGCTCTAAACTTACTTGATAATAGCCTTGGTGAAGGTCTAGGTGAGTAAAGTAAATGGCTCCAGTTAGCGTATCTAAAATTTCATTAATATTTGGTAAAGGAAATTTATCGTCACAAATAACTTCGTTCAATTTCCTATAATCTACAACTAAACGCCATTTTTTCTCATTACTTTTTCCACTTTTCTTGGGTACTAATAAAATTGGACTCGACCATTCGCTATTTGACTCTTCTATAATATCATTTTCTAACATGTTATCAACTTGCTTAGCTATTTCTGGTTTTAGTGCCTGTGGTAACCTATATGGTTTAACGTAAACTGGAGTAGAGCTTTGTTTTACAACTATAGATTGCTCGTAAATATTTGTTGTTGTTAACTTATCTCCCTCTAAATGAAAAACGTCAGAATACTTTGCACAAATTGCTTCAATTGATTGTTTTTCTTCTCCGTCTAAATAATTTAGATCTAATTCTGACAGCAAAGTTTTAACCCTAGTTACGTCGATATTGGTCTTATTAAATTGACAAATATTGTAATCTTCCAAATTTATCAAATCTGGTGTAAAAGATGGCAAGCTTACTTCCTTGTCACTTACATTAAGTATCTTGACCGGAATTCTATTATTACTAACCTTTGCTATTGTGTTTGCTATAAACACATCCTTCGCCAACTCTCTACTACATACTACAACCTCTCCATTTACATTCTCACTCACACAAATAAAATGAATTGATTCCGAACGTGCCGGAATTATTATTGCATTTTTTTTCCTGTCATGTTCATCAGCGAAATGTAGATAATGTTGTTTATTATTGTTAAAGAGTGTTAAACTATTTGATTCTATATCTATATTTGCTCGAAATTTTTCTAAAAAGTCCAGGCCTATGATTCCGTCAGCTTTTAGTGGTAGAGAATTAAAAACAAGGAAGTTATGCTGAAACGTGACATTATTGTGCTTTAATAATAAATTTACTGAACCTTGAGAACGGCACTGACCACCTATTCCATTTATTAGAGTATTATCTGTATGAACAACGATATCTTTTGGTAATATTTCATTTTTTATAATTGATAATGATGCTCCCGTATCAATAAGCCAATAGTATTTAATATTTTTAATGTTTAAAGTTATATACTTTGCGTTACCTTTGATTGATAGTATAAAATTCTTAAACTCGAAAAAACTGGTTTGATGTACCTGTATCATCTTTTTTATCGCGTTGACGCGTTTCAACTACTTGCTCTACTGAAAATGTATTATGGTCTCGTCCACGGTTCCGAACATATCTCGAGCCTCTATCACCTCGTTGTTTATTATTGAATGATGAGCGATAGTTTGCTCTAAAATTTCCGCGAGAACTGTTATTAAATTGGTGTCCACGAGGGTAATTGTTACCATATTGTCTTCTAAAAGTACCTCTTTGGTAACTTTGTGAGCCTCGATAAGTATGTGAAACTCGTCCATTTTTAGATACATGTAAAATATTATCTGATGGTTGGAAAGACGTGCACTCTTCGTCTTTCGCTGCTTGTATGGCATCTTTCAAGCTGCTGAAGCCGCGTGCTGAGATGATGGTGCTCAGCTTCGAGCTACGCAGGCCATCTGAAAATCGTTTTATGGCAAAGCTTTCATTAATCGGTTTTAAAATGGAAAATGTTTCCGATTTTCCGTCTGCCTGGGTAATTGTCAGTTCTGTAAATAACTTTTCTACTTCAGAACCATAATCCTCAATGGACCTCGAACCCTGTTGAATATTTTGAAGCTGCATCTGTAGGGCTATAAATGATTTTTTGGGTAAAAGATATCTCCTCAAATCATCAATTAAATCTTGGATACTTTTGTATGGACCTGAAATTTTTAACTTTGCGTTCTCATTCAGTCTACTTTTTAAAACGAAAGTAATTAATAATGATTTACCTGGGTCGTCCAGCATGCCAGCATACATCTCCACAGAGTCTATTAGACGTTTGGTGGTGGCCTCAACCCCGTCCATTACTGGAATCAAACTACACGCCACCTTTAAGTCGAAATCCATTTTTCCTATATCTACTATTACAGCATAAATACACAATTTTTCTATTTCCTCGAATTTTTGCTTTATTTTCTCATAAAGATCAATTTATTGCCGATTTCAAATTAATTTCCTTACTTTTTTCTAATAGCAAAAATATATTACAACATTTATCGTATGCGCTTTTCGCTCGCTCTAACTTTGTTGAAATAACATTACCTTTATATCTTGCTTGTCCCTTTTTTACTAAATAATTACGTATCTCTACTAAGAAGACATAATTTTGTTCTAAAATATCAGTCATATTCTTTATCTAATTATAGAATTGCACAAATGTAACACATTCTACATGAATGCGATTAAGCAAAAAATAAAGTCCGACGTTGCATTTTGTTTCCGTTTGGTGTCTTATGGCTGAATGTCCGCGCATGATTTTAGCACCTTTACATTTTTGCGTTATGAAATATGATACCGCGTTACTCACTGATAATTTTTCGATTAGTTTTTGGAAAAAAAAAAATGCACAACACTTTCACTGATTACTTATTACTGATTCTCTGTACCTTCTGTGCGCCCTCTGATGGAAGTTCTAATTCTCTGCATGGTACTCATCCCAATTTCCTGCTGGATCCACGTGCGGTGGCAGCTCCTGTACATCCGCAGGCCAACATAAACTGCTACGATTCCAATAATGGCCAGGACAATGTAAGTCACAATGCTGAGACGTTCCACGTGTCCTCCGATTTCTTTCAACGTGGCGTCGTTATTGCCTCCAGCCGCGTTTTGGCTGAGGAAAACCTCTTCCTTTTCCACAGTTGACCGACACATAGTGTTTAGGTAGTATTTAGGTAGTTATGCTTGAAAAACTACCAGCAATCCCCTTGGCAGAGTCCCGAGGCAGGGTCGCCATGTAATGTTGGGGTTCCTACGAGGTGGTTTTAAGGAAACAACCACATTTGTTAAGTACTATTTAATGACTACAAAATGGATACTATATATTCAGTGCATCTGCACCGAATTGCGAGCAAGCTCTACTCTATTAAGTTTATCTTCACTGAATAGCGAGCATGCATTACAATATTCAGTGCAACTGCACCGAATAACAAGCACGCACTACACGATAAAGTTCATATGCACCAAATGACAAGTACGCACTACAATATTTAGTGCACCTGCACCGAATAACCAGCAGGCACTACACTTTTTAGTTTATCTGCACCGAAAAGCGAGCATGCATTACAATATTCAGTACGTCTACACCAAAAAGCGAGCATGCATTACAATATTCAGTGCAATTGCACCGAATAACGAGCACGCACTACACGATAAAGTTCATATGCACCAAATGACAAGTACGCACTACAATATTTAGTGCACCTGCACCGAATAACCAGCAGGCACTACACTTTTTAGTTTATCTGCACCGAATAGCGAGCATGCATTACAATATTCAGTGCAACTGCACCAAATAGCGAGTATGCACTAGAATTTTCAAGACGTCTGCACCGAAAAGCAAGCATGCATTACAATATTCAGTGCAACTGCACCAAATAGCGTGCATGCACTACAATTTTCAGTACGTCTGCACCGAATAGCAAGCATACATTACAATACTCAGTACAACTGCACCAAAAAGCGAGCACGCACTAGAATTTTCAGTACGTCTGCACCGAATAGCAAGCATGCACTACAATATTCAGTTTATCTGCTTCGAATAGCGAGTACGCACTGTCATATTCAGTACGTCTACACCAAAACGCGAGCATGCATTACATTATTCAGTGCAACTGCTCCGAATAACGAGCACGCACTACACTATAAAGTTCATATGCACCAAAAAACAAGTACGCACTACAATATTTAGTGCACCTGCACCGAAAAACAAGCACGCGCTACACTATTTAGTTCATCTGCACCGAATAGCGAGCATGCATTACAATATTCAGTGCAACTGCACCAAATAGCGAGTACGCACTTAAATTTTCAGTACGTCTGCACCGAAAAGCAAGCATGCATTACAATATTCAGTGCAACTGCACCAAAAAGCGAACATGCACTACAATTTTCAGTACGTCTGCACCGAAAAGCAAGCATGCATTACAAAATTCAGTGCAACTGCACCGAATAGCGAGCACGCACTAAAATTTTCAGTTCATCTGTACCAAACAACGACCACGCACTAGAATATTCAGTTTATTTGCACCAAAAAGCAAGCATAAACTACAATTTTCAGTTCAACTGTACCGAAAAGTGAATACGCACTGTCATATTCAGTACGTCTGCACAAAATAGCAAGCTTGCATTACACTGTTTAGTTCATCTGCACCGAATAGCGAGCATGCATTACAATATTCAGTGTTACTGCACCAAACAGCGAGCACGCACTAGAATTTTCAGTACGTCTGCACCGAATAGCAAGCATGCACTACAATATTCAGTTAATCTGCTTCGAATAGCGAGTACGCACTGTCATATTCAGTAAGTCTACACCAAAAAGCGAGCATGCATTACAATATTCAGTGCAACTGCAACGAATAACAAGCACGCACTACACTATTAAGTTCATATGCACCAAATAACAAGTACGCACTACAATATTTAGTGCACCTGCACCGAAAAACAAGCACGCGCTACACTATTTAGTTCATCTGCACCGTATAGCGAGCACGCATTACAATATTCAGTGCAACTGCACCAAATAGCGAGCACACACTAGAATTTTCAGTACGTCTGCACCGAATAGCAAGCATGCATAACCATATTCAGTGCAACTGCATAAAATAGCGAGCACACACTACAACTCTGAGTTCATCTGTACCAAACAGCGACCACGCACTAGAATATTCAGTTTATTTGCACCAAAAAGCAAGCATGCACTACAATTTTCAGTTCAACTGTACCGAAAAGTGAATACGCACTGTCATATTCAGTACGTCTGCACCAAATAGCAAGCTTGCATTACACTATTAAGTGCAACTGCACCGAAAAAAGAGCATGCACTACACTGTAAAGTTCATATGCACCAAATAACAAGTACGCACTACAATATTTAGTGCACCTGCAACGAATTACGAGCATGCATTACACTGTTTAGTTCATCTGCACCGAATGACGAGCATGCATTACAATATTCAGTGCAACTGCACCAAATAGCGAGTACGCACTAGAATTTTCTGTAAGTCTGCACCGAATAGCAAGCATGCACTACAATATTCAGTTTATCTGCTTCGAATAGCGAGTACGCACTGTCTTATTCAGTACGTCTACACCAAAAAGCGAGCATACATTACAATATTCAGTGCAACTGCACCGAATAACGAGCACGCACTACACTATAAAGTTCATATGCACCAAATAACAAGTACGCACTACAATATTTAGTGCAGGTGCACCGAAAAACAAGCACGCGCTACACTATTTAGTTCATCTGCACCGAATAGCGAGCATGCATTACGATATTCAGTGCATCTGCACCGAATAGCGAGCACGTACTGTCATATTCAGTACGTCTCTACCATAAAGCGAGCATGCATTACAATTTTCAGTTCATCTGCACTGAATAGCGAGTAAGCACTACAATATTCAGTTTATTTTCACCGACTAGCAAGCATGCATTACGATATTTAGTGCATCTGCACCGAATAGCGAGCACGCACTACTCTATTAAGTTTATCTTCACTGAAAAGCGAGCATGCATTACAATATTCAGTGCAACTGCACCAAAAAGTGAGTACGCAATGTCATATTCAGTAAGTCTACACCAAAAAGCGAGCATGCATTCCACTATTCAGTGCAACTGCACCGAATAACGAGCACGCATTACACTATAAAGTTCATATGCACCAAATAACAAGTACGCACTACAATATTTAGTGCACCTGCACCGAATAACAAGCACGCACTACACTATTCAGTTTATCTGCACCGAATAGCGAGCATGCATTACAATATTCAGTGCAACTGCACCAAATAGCGAGTATGCACTAGAATTTTCAAGACGTCTGCACCGAAAAGCAAGCATGCATTACAATATTCAGTGCAACTGCACCTAATAGCGTGCATGCACTACAATTTTCAGTTCGTCTGCACCGAATAGCAAGCATACATTACAATACTCAGTGCAACTGCACCAAATAGCAAGCATGCACTACAACATTCAGTTTATCTGCTTCGAATAGCGAGTACGCACTGTCATATTCAGTACGTCTACACCAAAACGCGAGCATGCATTACATTATTCAGTGCAACTGCTCCGAATAACGAGCACGCACTACACTATAAAGTTCATATGCACCAAATAACAAGTACGCACTACAATATTTAGTGCATCTGCACCGAAAAACAAGCACGCGCTACACTATTTAGTTCATCTGCACCGAATAGCGAGCATGCATTACAATATTCAGTGCAACTGCACCAAATAACGAGTACGCACTTAAATTTTCAGTACGTCTGCACCGAAAAGCAAGCATGCATTACAATATTCAGTGCAACTGCACCAAAAAGCGAACATGCACTACAATTTTCAGTACGTCTGCACCGAAAAGCAAGCATGCATTACAAAATTTAGTGCAACTGCACCGAATAGCGAGCACGCACCAAAATTTTCAGTTCATCTGTACCAAACAACGACCACGCACTAGAATATTCAATTTATTTGCACCAAAAAGCAAGCATAAACTACAATTTTCAGTTCAACTGTACCGAAAAGTGAATACGCACTGTCATATTCAGTACGTCTGCACCAAATAGCAAGCTTGCATTACACTGTTTAGTTCATCTGCACCGAATAGCGAGCATGCATTACAATATTCAGTGTTACTGCACCAAACAGCGAGCACGCACTAAAATTTTCAGTACGTCTGCACCGAATAGCAAGCATGCATTACAATATTCAGTGCAACTGCACCAAATAGCGAGTATGCACTAGAATTTTCAAGACGTCTGCACCGAAAAGCAAGCATGCATTACAATATTCAGTGCAACTGCACCAAATAGCGTGCATGCACTACAATTTTCAGTACGTCTGCACCGAATAGCAAGCATACATTACAATACTCAGTGCAACTGCACCAAAAAGCGAGCACGCACTAGAAATTTCAGTACGTCTGCACCGAATAGCAAGCATGCACTACAACATTCAGTTTATCTGCTTCGAATAGCGAGTACGCACTGTCATATTCAGTACGTCTACACCAAAACGCGAGCATGCATTATATTATTCAGTGCAACTGCTCCGAATAACGAGCACGCACTACACTATAAAGTTCATATGCACCAAATAACAAGTACGCACTACAATATTTAGTGCATCTGCACCGAAAAACAAGCACGCGCTACACTATTTAGTTCATCTGCACCGAATAGCGAGCATGCATTACAATATTCAGTGCAACTGCACCAAATAACGAGTACGCACTTAAATTTTCAGTACGTCTGCACCGAAAAGCAAGCATGCATTACAATATTCAGTGCAACTGCACCAAAAAGCGAACATGCACTACAATTTTCAGTACGTCTGCACCGAAAAGCAAGCATGCACTACAATATTCAGTTTATCTGCTTCAAATAGCGAGTACGGACTGTCATATTCAGTAAGTCTACACCAAAAAGCGAGCATGCATTACCATATTCAGTGCAACTGCAACGAATAACAAGCACGCACTACACTATTAAGCTCATATGCACCAAATAACAAGTACGCACTACAATATTTAGTGCACCTGCACCGAAAAACAAGCACGCGCTACACTATTTAGTTCATCTGCACCGTATAGCGAGCACGCATTACAATATTCAGTGCAACTGCACCAAATAGCGAGTACGCACAAGAATTTTCAGTACGTCTGCACAGAATAGCAAGCATGCATTACAATATTCAGTGCATCTGCACCAAAAAGCGAACATGCACTACAATTTTCAGTACGTCTGCACCGAATAGCGAGCATGCATTGCAATTTTCAATGCAACTGCACCAAATAGCGAGCACGGACTACAATATTCAGTGAACTTGCACCGAATAGCGAGCATGCACTACACTATTCAGTTCATCTGCACCGAATAGCGACCACGCACTACAATATTCATCTTATTTGCACCGTATGACAAGCATGCGTTACAATATTCAGTGCAACTACACCGAAAAGCAAGCACGCACTATGATATTTATTTCATCTGCACCGAATAGCGAGTTCGCGCTGTCATATTCAGTACATCTGCACCGAATAGCAAACATGCATTACAATGTTTAGTGCAACTGCACCAACTAGCAGGCACAAACTACAACATTAAGTTCATCTGCATCGAATAGCAACCACGCACTACAATAGTCAGTTTTTTTGCACCGAATTAGCAAGCATGCATTACAATATTCAGTGCAACTACACCAAAAAGCGAGCACGCACTATGATATTTATTTCATCTGCACCGAATAGCGAGTACGCAATGTCATATTCAGTACATCTGCAACGAATAGCAAACATGCATTACAATGTTTAGTGCAACTGCACCAACTAGCAGGCACACACTACAACATTAAGTTCATCTGCACCGTATAGCGACCACGCACTACAAAATTCAGTTTTTTTGCACGGAATTAGCAAGGATGCATTACAATATTCAGTGCAACTGTACCACATAGCGAGCGAGCACTACAATTATCAGTTCATGTGTACCAAACAGCGACCACGCACTACGATATTAAGTTTATTTGTACCGAATAGCAAGCATGCACTACAATATTCAGTGCAACTGCACCGAATAGTGAGCACGCACTACAATTTTCAGTTCAACTGTACCGAAAAGGGAGTACGCACTGTAATATTCAGTACGTCTGCACCAAAAAGCAAGCTTGCATTACACTATTCAATGCAACTGCACCAAATAGCGAGCACGCACTGTCATATTCAGTACGTCTCTACCAAAAAGCGAGCATGCATTACAATTTTCAGTTCATCTGCACTGAATAGCGAGTAAGCACTACAATATTCAGTTTATTTGCACCGACTAGCAAGCATGCATTACGATATTCAGTGCATCTGCACCGAATTGCGAGCACGCACTACTCTATTAAGTTTATCTTCACTGAATAGCGAGCATGCATTACAATATTCAGTGCAACTGCACCGAATAACGAGCACGCACTACACTATAAAGTTCATCAGCACCAAATAACAAGTACGCACTACAATATTCAGTTCACCTCCACCAAATAGCGAGCACGCACTACACTATTAAGTTCATCTGCACCGAATAGCGAGCATGCATTACAATATTAAGTGCAACTGCACCAAATAGCGAGCGCACACTAGAATTTTCAGTACGTCTGCACCGAATAGCAAGCATGCATAACAATATTCAGTGCAACTGCATCGAATATCGAGCACACACTACAACTCTGAGTTCATCTGTACCAAACAGCGACAACGCACTAGAATATTCAGTTTATTTGCAACGAAAACCAAGCATGCACTACAATTTTCAGTTCAACTGTACCGAATAGGGAAAACGCACTGTCATATTCAGTACGTATGCACTAAATAGCAAGCTTGCATTACACTATTTAGTGCAACTGCAACGAAAAGCGAGCACGCATTGTCATATTCAGTACGTCTCTACCAAATAGTAAGCATGCATTACAATATTTAGTGCATCTGCACCGAAAAGCGAGCACGCACTACAATATTCAGTGCATTTGCGACGAATAGCGAGCTTGCACTACAATATTCAGTTTATCTGCACCGAATAGCGAGTACGCACTGTCATATTCAGTACGTGTACACCGAATAGCGAACATGCATTACAATATTCAGTGCAACTGCACCGAATAACGAGCACGCACTACAGTATAAAGTTCATCTGCACCAAATAACAAGTACGCACTACAATATTTAGTTCACTTGCACCAAATAGCGAGCATGCATTACAATATTCAGTGCAACTGCATCGAATAGCGACCACGCACTACAACTCTGAGTTCATCTGTACCAAACAGCGACCACGCACTAAAATATTCAGTTTATTTGCACCAAAAAGCAAGCATGCACTACAATTTTCAGTTCAACTGTACCGAATAGGGAGTACGCATTGTCATATTCAGTACGTCTGCACCAAATAGCAAGCTTGCATTACACTTGTCAGTGCAACTGCAACGAAAAGTAAGCACACATTGTCATATTCAGTACGTCTCTACCGAAAAGTCAGCATGCATTACAATATTAAGTGCATCTGCACCGAATAGCGAGCACGCACTACAATATTCAGTTTTTTTGCACCGAATAGCAAGCACACACTACAACATTGAGTTCATCTACACCGAATAGCGACCACGCACTACAATATTCAGTTTATCTGCAGCGAATATCGAGTACGCACTGTCATATTCAGTACGTGTACACCGAATCGCGAGCATGCATTGCAATATTCAGTTCATCTACACCAAATAGCGAGTACGCACTAGAATTTTCAGTTTATTTGCACCGACTAGCAAGCATGCATTACGATATTCAGTGCATCTGCACCGAATAGCGAGCACGTACTGTCATATTCAGTACGTCTCTACCATAAAGCGAGCATGCATTACAATTTTCAGTTCATCTGCACTGAATAGCGAGTAAGCACTACAATATTCAGTTTATTTTCACCGACTAGCAAGCATGCATTACGATATTTAGTGCATCTGCACCGAATAGCGAGCACGCACTACTCTATTAAGTTTATCTTCACTGAAAAGCGAGCATGCATTACAATATTCAGTGCAACTGCACCGAAAAGTGAGTACGCAATGTCATATTCAGTAAGTCTACACCAAAAAGCGAGCATGCATTCCACTATTCAGTGCAACTGCACCGAATAACGAGCACGCATTACACTATAAAGTTCATATGCACCAAATAACAAGTACGCACTACAATATTTAGTGCACCTGCACCGAATAACAAGCACGCACTACACTATTCAGTTTATCTGCACCGAATAGCGAGCATGCATTACAATATTCAGTGCAACTGCACCAAATAGCGAGTATGCACTAGAATTTTCAAGACGTCTGCACCGAAAAGCAAGCATGCATTACAATATTCAGTGCAACTGCACCAAATAGCGTGCATGCACTACAATTTTCAGTTCGTCTGCACCGAATAGCAAGCATACATTACAATACTCAGTGCAACTGCACCAAATAGCAAGCATGCACTACAACATTCAGTTTATCTGCTTCGAATAGCGAGTACGCACTGTCATATTCAGTACGTCTACACCAAAACGCGAGCATGCATTACATTATTCAGTGCAACTGCTCCGAATAACGAGCACGCACTACACTATAAAGTTCATATGCACCAAATAACAAGTACGCACTACAATATTTAGTGCATCTGCACCGAAAAACAAGCACGCGCTACACTATTTAGTTCATCTGCACCGAATAGCGAGCATGCATTACAATATTCAGTGCAACTGCACCAAATATCGAGTACGCACTTAAATTTTCAGTACGTCTGCACCGAAAAGCAAGCATGCATTACAATATTCAGTGCAACTGCACCAAAAAGCGAACATGCACTACAATTTTCAGTACGTCTGCACCGAAAAGCAAGCATGCATTACAAAATTTAGTGCAACTGCACCGAATAGCGAGCACGCACCAAAATTTTCAGTTCATCTGTACCAAACAACGACCACGCACTAGAATATTCAATTTATTTACACCAAAAAGCAAGCATAAACTACAATTTTCAGTTCAACTGTACCGAAAAGTGAATACGCACTGTCATATTCAGTACCTCTGTACCAAATAGCAAGCTTGCATTACACTGTTTAGTTCATCTGCACCGAATAGCGAGCATGCATTACAATATTCAGTGTTACTGCACCAAACAGCGAGCACGCACTAAAATTTTCAGTACGTCTGCACCGAATAGCAAGCATGCATTACAATATTCAGTGCAACTGCACCAAATAGCGAGTATGCACTAGAATTTTCAAGACGTCTGCACCGAAAAGCAAGCATGCATTACAATATTCAGTGCAACTGCACCAAATAGCGTGCATGCACTACAATTTTCAGTACGTCTGCACCGAATAGCAAGCATACATTACAATACTCAGTGCAACTGCACCAAAAAGCGAGCACGCACTAGAAATTTCAGTACGTCTGCACCGAATAGCAAGCATGCACTACAACATTCAGTTTATCTGCTTCGAATAGCGAGTACGCACTGTCATATTCAGTACGTCTACACCAAAACGCGAGCATGCATTATATTATTCAGTGCAACTGCTCCGAATAACGAGCACGCACTACACTATAAAGTTCATATGCACCAAATAACAAGTACGCACTACAATATTTAGTGCATCTGCACCGAAAAACAAGCACGCGCTACACTATTTAGTTCATCTGCACCGAATAGCGAGCATGCATTACAATATTCAGTGCAACTGCACCAAATAACGAGTACGCACTTAAATTTTCAGTACGTCTGCACCGAAAAGCAAGCATGCATTACAATATTCAGTGCAACTGCACCAAAAAGCGAACATGCACTACAATTTTCAGTTCGTCTGCACCGAAAAGCAAGCATGCACTACAATATTCAGTTTATCTGCTTCATATAGCGAGTACGGACTGTCATATTCAGTAAGTCTACACCAAAAAGCGAGCATGCATTACCATATTCAGTGCAACTGCAACGAATAACAAGCACGCACTACACTATTAAGCTCATATGCACCAAATAACAAGTACGCACTACAATATTTAGTGCACCTGCACCGAAAAACAAGCACGCGCTACACTATTTAGTTCATCTGCACCGTATAGCGAGCACGCATTACAATATTCAGTGCAACTGCACCAAATAGCGAGTACGCACAAGAATTTTCAGTACGTCTGCACAGAATAGCAAGCATGCATTACAATATTCAGTGCAACTGCACCAAAAAGCGAACATGCACTACAATTTTCAGTACGTCTGCACCGAATAGCGAGCATGCATTGCAATTTTCAATGCAACTGCACCAAATAGCGAGCACGGACTACAATATTCAGTGAACTTGCACCGAATAGCGAGCATGCACTACACTATTCAGTTCATCTGCACCGAATAGCGACCACGCACTACAATATTCATCTTATTTGCACCGTATGACAAGCATGCGTTACAATATTCAGTGCAACTACACCGAAAAGCAAGCACGCACTATGATATTTATTTCATCTGCACCGAATAGCGAGTTCGCGCTGTCATATTCAGTACATCTGCACCGAATAGCAAACATGCATTACAATGTTTAGTGCAACTGCACCAACTAGCAGGCACAAACTACAACATTAAGTTCATCTGCATCGAATAGCAACCACGCACTACAATAGTCAGTTTTTTTGCACCGAATTAGCAAGCATGCATTACAATATTCAGTGCAACTACACCAAAAAGCGAGCACGCACTATGATATTTATTTCATCTGCACCGAATAGCGAGTACGCAATGTCATATTCAGTACATCTGCAACGAATAGCAAACATGCATTACAATGTTTAGTGCAACTGCACCAACTAGCAGGCACACACTACAACATTAAGTTCATCTGCACCGTATAGCGACCACGCACTACTAAATTCAGTTTTTTTGCACGGAATTAGCAAGGATGCATTACAATATTCAGTGCAACTGTACCACATAGCGAGCGAGCACTACAATTATCAGTTCATGTGTACCAAACAGCGACCACGCACTACGATATTAAGTTTATTTGTACCGAATAGCAAGCATGCACTACAATATTCAGTGCAACTGCACCGAATAGTGAGCACGCACTACAATTTTCAGTTCAACTGTACCGAAAAGGGAGTACGCACTGTAATATTCAGTACGTCTGCACCAAAAAGCAAGCTTGCATTACACTATTCAATGCAACTGCACCAAATAGCGAGCACGCACTGTCATATTCAGTACGTCTCTACCAAAAAGCGAGCATGCATTACAATTTTCAGTTCATCTGCACTGAATAGCGAGTAAGCACTACAATATTCAGTTTATTTGCACCGACTAGCAAGCATGCATTACGATATTCAGTGCATCTGCACCGAATTGCGAGCACGCACTACTCTATTAAGTTTATCTTCACTGAATAGCGAGCATGCATTACAATATTCAGTGCAACTGCACCGAATAACGAGCACGCACTACACTATAAAGTTCATCAGCACCAAATAACAAGTACGCACTACAATATTCAGTTCACCTCCACCAAATAGCGAGCACGCACTACACTATTTAGTTCATCTGCACCGAATAGCGAGCATGCATTACAATATTCAGTGCAACTGCACCAAATAGCGAGCGCACACTAGAATTTTCAGTACGTCTGCACCGAATAGCAAGCATGCATAACAATATTCAGTGCAACTGCATCGAATATCGAGCACACACTACAACTCTGAGTTCATCTGTACCAAACAGCGACAACGCACTAGAATATTCAGTTTATTTGCAACGAAAACCAAGCATGCACTACAATTTTCAGTTCAACTGTACCGAATAGGGAAAACGCACTGTCATATTCAGTACGTATGCACTAAATAGCAAGCTTGCATTACACTATTTAGTGCAACTGCAACGAAAAGCGAGCACGCATTGTCATATTCAGTACGTCTCTACCAAATAGTAAGCATGCATTACAATATTTAGTGCATCTGCACCGAAAAGCGAGCACGCACTACAATATTCAGTGCATTTGCGACGAATAGCGAGCTTGCACTACAATATTCAGTTTATCTGCACCGAATAGCGAGTACGCACTGTCATATTCAGTACGTGTACACCGAATAGCGAACATGCATTACAATATTCAGTGCAACTGCACCGAATAACGAGCACGCACTACAGTATAAAGTTCATCTGCACCAAATAACAAGTACGCACTACAATATTTAGTTCACTTGCACCAAATAGCGAGCATGCATTACAATATTCAGTGCAACTGCATCGAATAGCGACCACGAACTACAACTCTGAGTTCATCTGTACCAAACAGCGACCACGCACTAAAATATTCAGTTTATTTGCACCAAAAAGCAAGCATGCACTACAATTTTCAGTTCAACTGTACCGAATAGGGAGTACGCATTGTCATATTCAGTACGTCTGCACCAAATAGCAAGCTTGCATTACACTTGTCAGTGCAACTGCAACGAAAAGTAAGCACACATTGTCATATTCAGTACGTCTCTACCGAAAAGTCAGCATGCATTACAATATTAAGTGCATCTGCACCGAATAGCGAGCACGCACTACAATATTCAGTTTTTTTGCACCGAATAGCAAGCACACACTACAACATTGAGTTCATCTACACCGAATAGCGACCACGCACTACAATATTCAGTTTATCTGCAGCGAATATCGAGTACGCACTGTCATATTCAGTACGTGTACACCGAATCGCGAGCATGCATTGCAATATTCAGTTCATCTACACCAAATAGCGAGTACGCACTAGAATTTTCAGTTTATTTGCACCGACTAGCAAGCATGCATTACGATATTCAGTGCATCTGCACCGAATAGCGAGCACGTACTGTCATATTCAGTACGTCTCTACCATAAAGCGAGCATGCATTACAATTTTCAGTTCATCTGCACTGAATAGCGAGTAAGCACTACAATATTCAGTTTATTTTCACCGACTAGCAAGCATGCATTACGATATTTAGTGCATCTGCACCGAATAGCGAGCACGCACTACTCTATTAAGTTTATCTTCACTGAAAAGCGAGCATGCATTACAATATTCAGTGCAACTGCACCGAAAAGTGAGTACGCAATGTCATATTCAGTAAGTCTACACCAAAAAGCGAGCATGCATTACAATATTCAGTGCAACTGCAACGAATAACAAGCACGCACTACACTATTAAGCTCATATGCACCAAATAACAAGTACGCCCTACAATATTTAGTGCACCTGCACCGAAAAACAAGCACGCGCTACACTATTTAGTTCATCTGCACCGTATAGCGAGCACGCATTACAATATTCAGTGCAACTGCACCAAATAGCGAGTACGCACAAGAATTTTCAGTACGTCTGCACAGAATAGCAAGCATGCATTACAATATTCAGTGCAACTGCACCAAAAAGCGAACATGCACTACAATTTTCAGTACGTCTGCACCAAATAGCGAGCATGCATTGCAATTTTCAATGCAACTGCACCAAATAGCGAGCACGGACTACAATATTCAGTGCACTTGCACCGAATAGCGAGCATGCACTACACTATTCAGTTCATCTGCACCGAATAGCGACCACGCACTACAATATTCAGTGCAACTACACCGAAAAGCAAGCACGCACTATGATATTTATTTCATCTGCACCGAATAGCGAGTTCGCACTGTCATATTCAGTACATCTGCAACGAATAGCAAACATGCATTACAATGTTTAGTGCAACTGCACCAACTAGCAGGCACAAAATACAACATTAAGTTCATCTGCACCGTATAGCGACCACGCACTACAAAATTCAGTTTTTTTGCACGAAATTAGCAAGGATGCATTACAATATTCAGTGCAACTGTACCACATAGCGAGCACGCACTACAATTATCAGTTCATGTGTACCGAACAGCGACCACGCACTACGATATTAAGTTTATTTGTACCGAATAGCAAGCATGCACTTCAATATTCAGTGCAACTGCACCGAATAGTGAGCACGCACTACAATTTTCAGTTCAACTGTACCGAAAAGGGAGTACGCACTGTAATATTCAGTACGTCTGCATCAAAAAGCAAGCTTGCATTACACTATTCAATGCAACTGCACCGAATAGCGAGCACGCACTGTCATATTCAGTACGTCTCTACCAAAAAGCGAGCATGCATTACAATTTTCAGTTCATCTGCACTGAATAGCGAGTAAGCACTACAATATTCAGTTTATTTGCACCGACTAGCAAGCATGCATTACGATATTCAGTGCATCTGCACCGAATTGCGAGCAAGCACTACTCTATTAAGTTTATCTTCACTGAATAACAAGTACGCACTACAATATTTAGTGCACCTGCACCGAATAACAAGCACGCACTACACTATTTAGTTCATCTGCACCGAATAGCGAGCATGCATTACAATATTCAGTGCAACTGCACCAAAAAGCGAGTACGCACTAGAATTTTCAGTACGTCTGCACCGAAAAGCAAGCATGCATTACAATTTTCAGTGCAACTGCACCGAATAGCCAGCATGCACTACAATTTTCAGTACGTCTGCACCGAATAGCGAGCATGCATTGCAATATTCAGTGCATCTGTACCGTAAAACGAGCACGCACTACACTATTTAGTTCATCTGCCCCAAATAGCGAGCATGCATTACAATATTCAGTGCAACTGCACCAAATAGCGAGCATGCACTACAATTTTCAGTACGTCTGCACCGAATAGCGAGCATGCATTGTAATATTCAGTGCATCTGCACCAAATAGCAAACACACATTATTATATTCAGTTCATCTTCACCGAATAGCAAGTACGCACTTTCATATTCAGTACATCTGCACCGAATAGCGAGCATGCATTTCAATGTTTAGTGCAACTGCACCAAAAAGGGTGCACACACATCAACATTCAGTTCATCTGCTTCGAATAGCGAATACGCACTGTCATATTCAGAACTTCTGCACTGAATAGCAAGCTTGCATTACAATATTCAATGCAACTGCACTTAAAAGCGAGCACGCACTACAATTTTCAGTTCAACTGTACTGAATATCGAGTACGCACTGTCATATTTAGTACGTCTGCACCAAATAGCAAGCTTGCATTACACTATTCAGTGCAACTGCACCAACTAGCGAGCACGCACTACCATTTTCAGTTCTTTAACCTCTTGGCTCACCAATGCCCCACCGTTGTATGGCAAATGGAACCTTTTGGTTCCACCGGTGTATATGACAGGTTAATAGCAAGCAAGCATAACAATATTTAGTGCAACTGCATCGAATAGCGAGCACGCACAATTTTCAGTTCATCTGTACCAAATAGCGAAAACGCACTGTCAAATTCAGTACGTCTGCACCGAATAGCAAGCTTGCATTACAATAATCATTGCAATTGCACCGAATAGCGAGCACGCACTATGATATGCAGTACATCTCTACCGAAATGCGACAACACACTACAATATGCAGTGCACTTGCACCGAATAGCGAGCATGCATTGCAATATTCAATTTATCTGCACCGAATAGCGAGTACGCACTGTCATATTCAGTACGTGTTCACCGAATAGCGAGCATGCATTACAATATTCAGTGCAACTGCACCGAATAGCGAGCACGCACTACACTATAAAGTTCATCTACACCTTATAGCGAGTACGCACTACAATTCTCAGTTTATCTGCACCAAATATCGAGTACGCACTGTCATATTCAGTACGTGTACACCGAATCGCTAGCATGCATTACAATATTCAGTGCAACTGCACCGAATAACGAGCACGCACTACACTATAAAGTTCATCAGCACCAAATAACAAGTACGCACTACAATATTCAGTTCACCTCCACCAAATAGCGAGCACGCACTACACTATTAAGTTCATCTGCACCGAATAGCGAGCATGCATTACAATATTCAGTGCAACTGCACCAAATAGCGAGCACACACTAGAATTTTTAGTACGTCTGCACCGAATAGCAAGCATGCATTACAATATTCAGTGCAACTGCATCGAATAGCGAGCACATACTACAACTCTGAGTTCATCTGTACCAAACAGCGACCACGCACTAGAATATTCAGTTTATTTGCACCGAAAAGCAAGCATGCACTACAATTTATAGTTCAACTGTACCGAATAGGGAAAACGCACTGTCATATTCAGTACGTCTGCACTAAATAGCAAGCTTGCATTACACTATTCAGTGCAACTGCAACAAAAAGCGAGCACGCATTGTCATATTCAGTACGTCTCTACCGAATAGTAAGCATGCATTACAATATTTAGTGCATCTGCACCGAAAAGCGAGCACGCACTACAATATTCAGTGCATTTGCACCGAATAGCGAGCTTGCACTACAATATTCAGTTTATCTGCACCGAATAGCGAGTACGCACTGTCATATTCAGTACGTGTACACCGAATAGCGAGCATGCATTACAATATTCAGTGCAACTCCACTGAATAACGAGCACGCACTACACTATAAAGTTCATCTGCACCAAATAACAAGTACGCACTACAATATTTAGTTCACTTGCACCAAATAGCGAGCACGCACTACACTAGTTAGTTCATCTACACCGAATAGCGAGCATGCATTACAATATTCAGTGCAACTGCATCGAATAGCGACCACGCACTACAACTCTGAGTTCATCTGTACCAAACAGCGACCACGCACTAAAATATTCAGTTTATTTGCACCAAAAAGCAAGCATGCACTACAATTTTCAGTTCAACTGTACCGAATAGGGAGTACGCACTGTCATATTCAGTACGTCTGCACCAACTCGCAGGCTTGCATTACACTTGTCAGTGCAATTGCAACGAAAAGTGAGCACGCATTGTCATATTCAGTACGTCTCTACTGAATAGTGAGCATGCATTACAATATTTAGTGCATCTGCACCGAATAGCGAGCACGCACTACAATATTCAGTTTTTTTGCACCGAATAGCAAGCACACACTACAACATTGAGTTCATCTACACCGAATAGCGACCACGCACTACAATATTCAGTTTATCTGCACCGAATATCGAGTACGCACTGTCATATTCAGTACGTGTACACCGAATCGCGAGCATGCATTACAATATTCAGTTCATCTACACCAAAAAGCGAGTACGCACTAGAATATTCAGTTTATTTGCACCAAAAAGCAAGCATGCACTTCAATTTTCAGTGCAACTGCACCGAATAACGAGCACGCACTACACTATAAAGTTCATATGCACCAAATGACAAGTACGCACTACAATATTTAGTGCATCTGCACCGAGTAACAAGCACGCACTACTATATTTAGTTTATCTGCACCGAATAGCAAGCACGCACAATTTTCAAATCATCTGTACAAATAGCGAAAACGCACTGTCAAATTCAGTACGTCTGCACCGAATAGCAAGCTTGCATTACAATAATCATTGCAATTGCACCGAATAGCGATCACGCACTATCATATGCAGTACATCTCTACCAAAATGCGAGAACACACTACAATATGCAGTGCACTTGCACCGAATAGCGAGCATGCATTGCAATATTCAGTTTATCTGCACCGAATAGCGAGTACGCACTGTCATATTCAGTACGTGTTCACCGAATAGCGAGCATGCATTACAATATTCAGTGCAACTGCACTGAATAGCGAGCACGCACTACACTATAAAGTTCATCTACACCTTATAGCGAGTACGCACTACAATTCTCAGTTTATGTGCACCGAATAGCGAGATCGCAGTTCGCACTGTGATATTCAGTTCATCTGCACCAAAAAGCGAGTACGCACTATCATATTCAGTACATCTGCATCAAATTCAGTCATTACAAGATTCAGTGCAACTGCACCGAATAGCGAGCACGCACTACAATATTCAGTACACTTGCACCAAATAGCGAGCATGCACTACAATATTCAGTTTATCTGCACCAAATATCGAGTACGCACTGTCATATTCAGTACGTGTACACCGAATCGCTAGCATGCATTACAATATTCAGTGCAACTGCACCGAATAACGAGCACGCACTACACTATAAAGTTCATCTGCACCAAATAACAAGTACGCACTACAATATTCAGTTCACCTCCACCAAATAGCGAGCACGCACTACACTCCTCTCCCCCTGGACCGCCGTAAGGTGTGGACGTGTATTGGAAGTGCTATCCGTTATTGAATTAATCCAAAAATCTAAATAAATCTGATTAAATTCATTTAACAAATTAGGAGCGCATAAGCTCAGAAGAGGTATTAAAAAATTACGAAGATACTACGCCGTCGCGTCCCCCGGTCGTAAGCGTCACTCTGCTCATGAGATCTCCGCCTACACCTCAGCGTACCTGATATCCTGGTACCTGGCAGCAACTAATCAGCGCCCGCGCAGCTACGGTGACACACCTTGGGTAACGCCCCTTTATTACTATTGGATATATCTATTTTCTGTGGATGGTGAAGCCCCGCCTCCCTCAGCTAGCTTTGACGAATTACCTAATTAGCTACACCCCTTTGCTAATCACCCGGTGTTTACATAGTACGGCGCGGGATCTCGCTGTTGTACTGATATAGGTTAACACGATTCACATTACACATTACTCAAGGAATAAGGACCAGGATTGTGAATTGTTTACTATAAACAATGCCTAACCTAAACCGTACTCCACCGTCGACTCCACAAACTGAGGTTCTACGTTGCTCATCAAGCCCCAATATTACTGAAGCGTCGCCTGAAATGGTATTTATAACCCAGAGAGCAAAGCGCCCTCGCTCGGAATCTAGTCCAACGAGCGTACTTATGGATTTTAGAGAAGAGATAAGAGGGATGTTGGCTAAATGGAACAAAGACCAGAAAACCACCATAAAAAACCTTATGTCTAAAATAACGTCTGAGTTAGCGGAATTAAAAGCCCAAAACAAAGACTTGAAAAAAGTTAAGGCTGATATTGTGGAGTCTGCTAATTTAATGAACTCTCAGTATGAAGAAATGAGGTGTAAAATGATTAAACTTGAAAATGAGCGCACAGAACAACAAACCTACATAAATTGGAAAAGAAAATCCAAGATATCCAGGAATGCCAGCGCTCTGCCTCGCTCGAACTCCGGAACGTACCACCTAAAGATAAAGAAAACAGTGATGATTTAATTAAATTAGTTACTGATACAGGCAAATGTCTTCACGTTGAGATAGATGCAGCGGATATCCGGGATGTTTACAGAACGCAGAATAAACAAGGGCCATCAAAACAAATAGTTGTCGAACTTCAATCGGTGACTAAAAAGAATAAATTCTTACAAGCCGCAAGAGACTTCAACAAGGGTAAGCCCGTCGCAAGCAAATTGAATAGTGCTTTAATTGGATCAATAGGTGAATGCTTTCCGATCTATGTATCCAACCGTCTCCCACCTACTCTAAGACAGCTTTTCTTTGAAGCTCGAAAATTCGCTGTCGACCACAAATTTAATTATTGCTGGACGTCTAATAGCAAGATTTTTCTTCGTAAAAAGGAAGGCGACAAACCAATTCGTATTGTCTCTGATAAAACTTTTCTCGAATTATTACAAGAATAATCTGCAATTTATGTTTTCTACTTTCTTATTGTTTGCTAACGAAATATGTGATCTTCAATCATATAGTTCTTATAATGATATATTTTTCCTTTTTGGCTTATATAATTTAAAAAATGTACCTCGTCAGCCAGTTATATATTTAGTAAAAGTCTCATTTACTTTATATTGTATAAGAATATTTTTTAAGTCTCTATACTGCACTTACACAACATTCACACTACATTTAGATTTCTGTCTCCATAATTTATCAATTCGCGCATCTCTAATATCATATTTACACTACCTAACGTATAACTCACAAAAACCTAATATTGTAAACTGTGACGTTTGTTGTTTGGCTTTCTCTGTATCCTGGGTAAAACTTCGAATCACCCCTTGGCCTGTTGTATTAAATAAAAATGCTTGATATTAATACATTGGATGAGATAGATGATTTTGGCAGAGTAAATGCAAACGTCTGTAAACCCGAACAGTGTTCAACGTTTATTAAAAATACACCAAAATCTATTAATATAATACATCTAAATATTTGCAGAGTAAACTGCAACTTCGATAGCTTTGCAGTGTTTCTACATAGCCTAAAGCTATCATGTGAGGTCGTTATCTTATCTGAATGTTGGCTGAATTCTACTTCAACTACTCCTGCAATAGAAGGCTATGTGTCCTATACTACAAGCAAGCCAAAAAACCAAAATGATGGCGTCATAATGTATGTGAAAACGGAACTAGCGCACAACATTGTAGAACCTGTAATGCCAGACGCTAGTTATCTAGTCTGTCATTTAAAACACTATAATTTATCAATAATTGCAATTTATCGGTTACCATCTTTGCGTAATCAGGATAGTTTTATTGAAGGTTTAGATAAAGTTCTCTCTGAAATATCACCTCAGAAAAACATTGTCTTAATGGGAGATATTAACATTGACATAGCTTCCAGTTGCCTTAGCCGCCAAGCCCATGAATATCTCAATTTAACTGTTTCCCATGGCTTAATGCCTACGCATTTATCTCCTACGCGCGAAACTTCTTGTTTAGATCATGTAATGGTCAAATCTGATTTAAAAACCTCTACTTTAGTAATTGATACGTATATTACCGATCACAAACCTACCTTGCTGAATATGGAGTGGGGCACCATACCTACAATACCCAAATTATATCGTACTATGGTGGATACTGCTGCTATCACTACGGACTTATCTAGTGTAGATTTTACTGGCGTTATGAACAGCCAAGATGCCAATTATGCTGCCAAACTTCTTGTTTCTATAATAGGCTCTGTTATTAAACAACACTCCAAAACGGTTCATATTCCTTCTAAACGCAGGGTAATTAAGCCCTGGATTACCAATGGTTTGCTGAGGTGTATTCGCAATAGGGACAACTTAGCTCGCGAATTGAAAAAAGACTCTGATAACTATACGCTTAAAACTACTTATACTAGATACAGGAATTTTTTAAACAAATTATTAAAAAAACTAAAAAGAGAGTATGAGAGGACAGAATTCTCCAAGGCTCAGAAAAACCCTAAAGCCACATGGAACGTCATTAAAAATATTACCTCAACACATCGCAATGCTTCCCCACCCATAGAATTGCTGAGTTTGACTCCTGATAGCTTTGACTCTATAAACCATGTTAACGACTTTTTTGCGAATGTGGGCAGAAGATTGGCTGAGTCATTTAATCCTGCCTCCCCACCGACATTTTCATCTTGTTCTGGACCATCTAATTCTTTTGTACTTCTACCTACAGACGAAGCTGAGGTGGAAGGAATTATCCGTGGTTTGCGTGATGATGCTGCAATGGGATGGGATGGAATATCACCTAGAGTCTTGAAATCTTGTCTATCAACATTAGTCCCCGTCATCACGCATGTCTGCAACATCTCAATTTCCAAGGGTTGCTTTCCAAAAGTGTTTAAAAGGGCGGTCGTCCATCCCATCTTTAAAGGGGGGGACACAGTGTTAATAATTATAGGCCAATATCTATTCTCACAGCTATCTCTAAAATCCTGGAGAAAATAATTAATAATCGGTTAGTATTATTCTTGGAATCACATAATTTCTTAGCACCCAATCAGTATGGCTTCAGAAGAGGTAAGTCTGCAGAAAATGCCGTTGCCTCCTTTATAGACGATGCTGTAGCGAAATTAGATAAAGGTTTGAAATGCTTAGGCATTTTCCTTGATATTTCTAAGGCTTTTGACACTGTGTCTGTTCCTCACCTCCTATCGAAATTAGAAGCGGTTGGAATCCGTGGAACCACCCTTCAAATGTTTCGTGACTATCTCAGTGATCGTTCCCAGTGCGTAAAAATAAACGATATGTTAAGTGACAGCCAAAAACTAAACTTTGGTGTGCCCCAGGGATCAATTTTGGGTCCAACATTGTTTCTGGTGTACATCAACGGCCTCTGCAAACTCTCTCTTGGGAACTGTTCAATTTATACATACGCAGATGACACGGCATTACTTGTATACTACTCTGTCAAGAAAGTACCGGGAAAAGATCAATAATACACAAAATGTCTGTTATTCATCCAAATTTATTTTATCACCTTCAAAGTATGCTCCTTTAGAAACGATACACTTGCGCCAACGAATAATCCATTCATCAAAACATTTTTTTAAACGCTGCTTCCGGAATTGAGTTCAGTTCTCGCCGCGAATTCTCCTTTATGTCTTCTATCGATTGAACACGGGTGCCACGAAGTGGTAATTTGAGTTTAGGAAAAAGAAAAAAGTCAGCAGGAGCCATATCTGGTGAATATGGTGGTTGCTGGATGGTATTTGTTGAGTGTTTGGTTAAAAATTCGTTCACAATGATACTTAGCCTTGTGCGAAGGCGCATTGTCGTGGTGCAAAATCCAAGAATTTTTGAAATCTTCCATCACATCTCGACCGCTTTTGAACGCTTTGAACCACTCATAAGCACGAGTTTTTGATAAAGTCGATTCACCGTAAGCCTTCTGTAACATTTTCAGTGACTCCGAACCCGAAATTCCATTGGGGATGCAAAATTTAAGACAAACTCTTTGTTCGATATTTTTGTCCATTATGAAATTCGCAATACACACTATATATGATATTACTAAAACCAGCACTATATTTAATATAAATAACAGATGCAACTCAAACTCCGCGCCAAAATGGAAAACAGTTCTGCCAATCTAACAACTACAAAAAAACAAAAATTTGAATTTGGAACCATAAACAAATCATCCATTCCCGATACTTTTTTGACTGAATGTATAGTAAAGATTGGTCGGGGGCGTACCGGTGCGCAGAAAATGCACTTAAGGCAGTGATGCAATGGTTCTCCGCCAATCTCTTAACTGTTAACCTTAGTAAAACAATGTACATGCCTTTCGCGCTTAAACCTTCTTCACTCCACACTCTTGATTCCTTATTTCTCAAAGCACACTCCATTAATTGTTCCATAAACTCTTCTGATTTATGTTGTAATTGTCCACAATTAACACGAACTGATACTGTCAAGTATCTTGGGATCAAGATAGATAATTCCCTAAACTGGAAACCTCATCTAGAAAATCTGTCCTCTAGAGTTCGTAAGCTTATTTATATATTTAAAAAATTAAGACAGTCTGCTGATATTAGTACACTAAAGACTGTTTATTATGCTCTATGTCAGTCTATACTCACGTATTGCATCACTGTATGGGGTGGGGCACCAAAGACTCATTTCTTGCAAGTGGAACGAGCACAGAGGGCTGTTCTCAAGGTCATGACCTTCAAACATTTCAGATTTCCAACCACAACGTTGTACTTGGATTGTAAGGTTCTGACAGTGAGACAGCTCTTTGTGCTCCAAACCATCCTTCGTAAGCATAAAAGTTCAGAATTCGATGCGAGTGCTGCTAACAGTCGTCGACCATACAATGTCTGTACCACTCAATTCTCTCATACTGCTACTGCCCAAAGACATTATAATACTGTTAGAAGCTACTTGTACAATTTAATCAATAAACATTGCAATATTTCCCTCTCACTACAAAATTATGTAAGGATAAGGTCTGCAACTGGATCCTAACTCTAAATAATGAAGAGACAGAAAGGTTAATTAAAATAAGGGAATAATATAAGTCTACCTTAACTCATTCACACACACTCACACATTCTTCACTCACTTATATACACCCACGCTCTCTTTACACAGTCACACACACACAAAAACATACATACATAACATAGTCATACATGTCATGCTGAGGCTTTTATTTTTTTTTATGGTTTAAGAACTTTATTTCCTCATAAGAATTAACAATAATTCACTTACTGAGAAACAAGATTTACAATTAATGTTTAGGTTACTAGCGTACAGAGAAAAAATAAAAAACATTTTTTTTTTTTTGCGGGTAGGCGATACACATATTACAACGAAACATCAACCGAGCAAACACGGATACAAAAGTAAAAGTTACAACATACTAGATGTGGCACAAAAGGCAGCGTACTGACCAATTGGATATTTTTATTTTATTTTTATATAATTTCATCAGTTTTGAGTTTTTTCATGCGATGTTTATACTTTACACATAGGTATACATAATTTTTTAATAATATATATATTTATTATTATTATTTTTTTTATTTATTCATAATGTATGATTTTAATTGTTTTTTAAATGCAGACATACTTTTCTGTTCTTTTATGTCCATCGGTATTTTATTGTATAAGTTAACACCCTCATATTCAATATTTCTTTTTCCGTAATTAACTGTTCTGGGTGGACGCGTTACTAAGTAGTGGGAGTTTCGCAGTCTAATTTTTTGGATTTGATGTTTTTTGGTAAAATTTAGCGTTGTATGAATATCATTATGTATTATTTTTCGTATAAGAATACACGTATAGTATATGTATGTTTGGGAAATGTTCATTATTTTGGTATCTTCGTATATCCTTTTAGTTGGGGTTCTAAATTTGTAATTGATAAGAATTTTGATTAATTTATTTTGTGCTGTCTGTAGTAATCCTAGAGTGGTTTTTGCTGCGGTCCCCCAGATTTCAATTAGGTAGTCAATGTGTGGTTTAACTAAGGAATTATAAATAATGTATCGAACTTTCCGAGGAAGACACTTTCTTAAACTATGAAGAGCTCCTGTAAGTGATGTTAGTTTACTTCTGATTTTTTCAATGTGCGGCTTCCAACTCAGGGAGTTATCTAAAATTAAGCCTAGATATTTCTCTTTAGTTTTTCTTTGTATTATTTGATCATTTATTTTAAGTGCTATATTATCTGTTATTTTTTTATTTTTAGGAGCTATTATAACATAATTCGTTTTTGAAGTATTAATGGTCAGGAGATTAGATTGGAACCAGTCATTTAGAATGTTAAGATCCTTTTGGATATGCGGTATTATAGTTTCGATCGACTGGCCGAAGTAAAAAAGGCTTGTATCATCTGCATAAAGTGAGACGTCTCCTTTAAGGCCAATTTGAGATACAACGTTGATACGACAGAGGGGCTTTCCTTTAAACTGCCTATACTAGGTACCATTTTCAAGCTCTGTACCAAAAATAAATTAATTAGGAGCAGTAGTTTAGTCGCAAATGATTTTTAAAGTTTTTGCACGGTTTGAACACGATGTATCTTTTCTAACAGTTGATTATCGTCTAAGCATAGGTCATGCACCTTACAACGATAAATCTACGATGCGTTGTTGCCGCTCTGACGCATGTCGAAGGACATTCACTGAAAATTGGCAATGCAAACAAGGAAGCAATCAATACACACACACTTGCACTTTCACTACGAAAGCGACTAACATAAAGCGAGCGAAAGAAATAGAGATAGGTCAGTTTGTTGCATCCTTGTTTTTTGCGATCGGTAAGTCCCTCAGCTCAGTGCGCCGACGCTTGTTTTTCGGAACGTACGGTTTGTGGACTTCGCGCGCAAACAATTGTAATTTTATTTTGTCATTGTGAGAGGACACGTAACTTGGGATTATTATTATTTAGTATTAGTGTTTTTTTTGTGATTGACTGTTTTTTATGGTGATAGGACACGTAACTTGGGATTATTATTATTTAGTATTAGTATCTCCGGACCTCACTCCCATGGATTTCTTTTTGTGGGGTTACATTAAGGGTGAAGTGTATGCCTCAGAGGTAAATAAAATTATTGATGAGTTAAAAAATAGGATTATTTTAGCATTTCACAAATTAAAGTGCTTAGCGACGGACAGTGATCTAATTAGAAAAATAAATAACAATATTCTCCGTCGGTATAATTTGTGCATCAATGTGAATGGAGGACACATCGAAAATTTAAAAATTTAGTGTGTTTGTTTTTGTGCGCGTACTTCGAAACGTTACCTAACATAAAAGCCAGTGCGAGCGGAGCCCAGCGGAGGCCTAAGTCGCCGGCCGCCACCCCGGCCCGGCCCCCACCGAGCACACGAGATACCGCACACCGCGCTCCGGCGCGCGCGCGACGTTGCCGCTTTGTTACCTAGCGGTATCTAAGGTCAGTGTCTTTTTTTTTACAAAGGGTGGTTGCGTTTTATTCGGATTTGCAAGCTATTTAGTTTGTTTGAAAAAAATATTTTCTCATTTATGGCGCTTTTTGTTTTTGTACCGTATCGAATTAATACTGTACACGTATAGTATACGTAGTTTAATTTAATGCCCCTCTGTCGTATCAACTCTGTATATTATTAATATAAATTAGGAACAAAAGTGGTCCCAAAATCGAGCCTTGAGGTACACCGAAATTGACGAGATTTGAACCACTTTGGGATTTACCTATTTTGACTATTTGCTTACGATTTTGTAAATATGAATTAAAAATTTGTAGTGCTTTGCCTGTGATACCAATATGTGACAACTTTTGTATTAATAGTTCGGGACTAATTGTGTCGAAAGCTTTTTTGAGGTCGATAAAAATACCTAAAGCTATGTGTTTTTCATCAATTTTCTTTTTGATTTTCGTTATGAGATCAATAGTTGCCGAAAGAGTATTTGAATGGGGTCGAAAACCATATTGTTTGTGATATAAGAAGTTTTTTGATTTAAGAAATGTTTCCAAACGGTTATATAAGATTTTCTCGAAAATTTTCGAGATCACAGGTAGTACTGAAATTGGACGGTAGTTACAAGGATCAGACTTACTTCCTGATTTATAAATTGGGATAACCTTAGCAATTTTTAAGCCATCGGGAAAGATGCCTCGATCTAAACAAAGGTTAATACACTTTGTAAGTTCATCGGATATTAATTTTTTTACACATATTAAAGATTTTGTGCTTACGCCATCAATACCAGAACTAGTATTTGGGTCTAAATTGTCAATTATTTTTAATATTTCCTCCGTGGTTGCTGGTGTTAAGAACTTAAGTTTTGCTTGGTCACTGCTTTCAGATTCTTGGTGATGTTGGTTTCCCTTAAACTTGCTAGGGATAAGGTCTGCTAGGGATGACCCGATGGATGAAAAGTATGAGTTGAGGGATTCACATATTTTCTGTTGGTCGGTAATAGTGCCAGTATCAGTCTCGAGTTTTTCAGGTCCAGTCTTGTCTCTTGTTTTATTTTTGGATAGATCGTTTATTAATTTCCACATTTTACGAGGTTTCGTCATGTTGTTTTTAAAACATTTATAGTAGTATGTGTTTTTCGTATTTTCTATGGTGTTTGCTACCCTTAATTTTGTTTTTTCGTATTCTTGTTTTAATTTGGTGTCTGTTTTATTGGTTTTAAATCTTTGCCATAACATATTCCTATTGTTAATATCATGTATTATTTCTTTTTTTATCCAGTCTTGTCTTGGAGGATTTAATACTTTAATTTTTGTGACTTGGCTCTTTAGTAAACATGACTGTAATTTGTCTGATAATCTCTCATAGGTCGGTTCTATATAGTCTGTATTAATTATACTGTTTTTAAAACACTGATATAATTTTGGGTAATCCAATGCCGTGTATTCCGCCTTTATAGGAGGGGGAGGTTTATAATGTTTTATCTCCAGAAATATTTGCTTATGGTCAGACATCGCAGATTCAATCATAACCATATGAAAGTTATTTTCCTGTAGGTTAGTAGAAATGTGATCTAATATGGTTTTGGTTGAGGTTGTTTCGCGGGTACAATGTAAGCGATTGATTTTATTCAATATTTTGAAGTTACTTTCTTTCAGTGTGTCCTTGTAGTTACGTGTTGGTCTGTCTGGGTTAAGCAAGTCTAAGTTAAAGTCCCCAAATACCATAGCTCTCTTCTTCCCTTGCAACTGTTGCGAGTAAATCTCAAGGAAATTGGTAATATTCGTTTTATCAGGCTTGTAAATGGCACCGATGCTCAAGGAGAACTTTTTCACGTACACCCAGAGGTAGTGAGTGTTGTCTACACATAGTTCTTCTATAAGACTGTGTTTGAGATTGTCGTGGACGAATATTGAGACACCGCCACCTCTTTTGTTTGGTCTGAAATTATAGTAGTGTGTGTAGCATGGAATTTGGAGCCTCTTTACTTCATCTTCATTTTTGATCCAAGTCTCCGTAAGTACAATAATGTGCGTGGTAGCTTGTAAAGATGCTATTATACATTTTAACTCGTCTAACTTTCCTGGTTTAACTATACTACGCGCATTAGCATAAAAACAATTCAAAGATTTTTTTGTTGGGTTTATTTCGCTGTACTTGTTTGTAATTTGATATGATATTCTTTCTAGTTTTTTGCAATTGTTGAAACAGATGAGGCTGTATGTTCGGTTGTTGAAACGATTTTTGGTTCCCCTTTAATATATTTGATGATAAGGTTAGTTTCTCCATTAGAAGTACGTTTTCGGAGCTCGTCTTTTAAATTTTGCAAATATTTTCTTTGATATGGAGTTTGGTCGGAATAAATTTTTATGTTATCAATGTACAGGTTATTTCTATTGCGTAGTATTATAGCTTTCGCTGTTTTCTCAGACGAGAAGCATACTTTTATTGAGCGGGTATATTCCGGCTTGTACTTTCCAAGACGTATAATTTTATCTGGTTGTGGACAATCATTGTATGCAAGTTTTGTTACTTTTGCAATTTCAGCCTTATCGTGTTCTTGTCGTTCAATTGCTGAGCTGTTTTTAGGTTCAGGAATACCAGAAACTACAACATTCTTTGCTCGTTTATTTCGTTCCTGAATTTCACTCATAATTTCCTCATAAGTCGTAGGCGTGGGATTTGAAGTCGATGGCGCCATGCATTTGAGGTTGTTGACATCAGCTTCTAAAATCATGACTTTTCTTTCTGTGTTTTCTGTAATGGTTGTTAGGTTTGTAAGTTGGTTTTTCATGTCTGTGTTTTCCATGGTGATGCTTTCAATTATAGTACTGATATTTCCCACTTCTTTTTTTATGGAAGTAACATCTTGACTTTTTTTATATTGTTTTATCTTTGTTTTTCTTCAATTTAATGTGTTATCCCACTAAAACCACGTCCTCCATCTAATAATTCATGTAACTCTGTGCAAATCATGAGAGAGCACTGGTACCCATAACACAAGTTTAATCTTACCTTGGGTACCAGAGTTCCATATACTACTTACAAATTTGAGTTATATAACTTTTAACAGATGATATTATTAGTCTGTAAGTGGAACTGTACAATCTATTTGGAAATAAAAATTTATTTATTTTATTATTTATTATTTATATTTATTATTACTATTAAGTTCATCTGCACCGAATAGCGAGCATGCATTACAATATTCAGTGCAACTGCACCAAATAGCGAGCACACACTAGAATTTTCAGTACGTCTGCACCGAATAGCAAGCATGCATTACAATATTCAGTGCAACTGCATCGAATAGCGAGCACACACTACAACTCTGAGTTCATCTGTACCAAACAGCGACCACGCACTAGAATATTCAGTTTATTTGCACCGAAAAGCAAGCGTGCACTACAATTTTCAGTTCAACTGTACCGAATAGGGAAAACGCACTGTCATATTCAGTACGTCTGCACTAAATAGCAAGCTTGCATTACACTATTCAGTGCAACTGCAACGAAAAGCGAGCACGCATTGTCATATTCAGTACGTCTCTACCGAATAGTAAGCATGCATTACAATATTTAGTGCATCTGCACCGAAAAGCGAGCACGCACTACAATATTCAGTGCATTTGCACCGAATAGCGAGCTTGCACTACAATATTCAGTTTATCTGCACCGAATAGCGAGTACGCACTGTCATATTCAGTACGTGTACACCGAATAGCGAGCATGCATTACAATATTCAGTGCAACTGCACCGAGTAACGAGCACGCACTACACTATAAAGTTCATCTGCACCAAATAACAAGTACGCACTACAATATTTAGTTCACTTGCACCAAATAGCGAGCACGCACTACACTATTTAGTTCATCTGCACCGAATAGCGAGCATGCATTACAATATTCAGTGCAACTGCATCGAATAGCGACCACGCACTACAACTCTGAGTTCATCTGTACCAAACAGCGACCACGCACTAAAATATTCAGTTTATTTGCACCAAAAAGCAAGCATGCACTACAATTTTCAGTTCAACTGTACCGAATAGGGAGTACGCACTGTCATATTCAGTACGTCTGCACCAACTCGCAAGCTTGCATTACACTTGTCAGTGCAACTGCAACGAAAAGTGAGCACGCATTGTCATATTCAGTACGTCTCTACCGAATAGTGAGCATGCATTACAATATTCAGTGCAACTGCATCGAATAGCGAGCACACACTACAACTCTGAGTTCATCTGTACCAAACAGCGACCACGCACTAGAATATTCAGTTTATTTGCACCGAAAAGCAAGCGTGCACTACAATTTTCAGTTCAACTGTACCGAATAGGGAAAACGCACTGTCATATTCAGTACGTCTGCACTAAATAGCAAGCTTGCATTACACTATTCAGTGCAACTGCAACGAAAAGCGAGCACGCACTCTCATATTCAGTACGTGTACACCGAATAGCGAGCATGCATTACAATATTCAGTGCAACTGCACCGAGTAACGAGCACGCACTACACTATAAAGTTCATCTGCACCAAATAACAAGTACGCACTACAATATTTAGTTCACTTGCACCAAATAGCGAGCACGCACTACACTATTTAGTTCATCTGCACCGAATAGCGAGCATGCATTACAATATTCAGTGCAACTGCATCGAATAGCGACCACGCACTACAACTCTGAGTTCATCTGTACCAAACAGCGACCACGCACTAAAATATTCAGTTTATTTGCACCAAAAAGCAAGCATGCACTACAATTTTCAGTTCAACTGTACCGAATAGGGAGTACGCACTGTCATATTCAGTACGTCTGCACCAACTCGCAAGCTTGCATTACACTTGTCAGTGCAACTGCAACGAAAAGTGAGCACGCATTGTCATATTCAGTACGTCTCTACCGAATAGTGAGCATGCATTACAATATTTAGTGCATCTGCACCGAATAGCGAGCACGCACTACAATATTCAGTTTTTTTGCACCGAATAGCAAGCACACACTACAACATTGAGTTCATCTACACCGAATAGCGACCACGCACTACAATATTCAGTTTATCTGCACCGAATATCGAGTACGCACTGTCATATTCAGTACGTGTACACCGAATCGCGAGCATGCATTACAATATTCAGTTCATCTACACCAAATAGCGAGTACGCACTAGAATATTCAGTTTATTTGCACCAAAAGGCAAGCATGCACTACAATTTTCAGTGCAACTGCACCGAATAACGAGCACGCACTACACTATAAAGTTCATATGCACCAAATGACAAGCACGCACTACACTATTTAGTTTATCTGCACCGAATAGCGAGCATGCATTACAATATTCAGTGCAACTGCACCAAATAGCGAGTATGCACTAGAATTTTCAGTACGTCTGCACCGAAAAGCAAGCATGCATTACAATATTCAGTGCAACTGCACCAAATAGCGAGCAAACACTACAATTTTCAGAACGTCTGCACCGAATAGCAAGCATGCATTACAATATTCAGTGCAACTGCACCAAAAAGCGAGCACGCACTAGAATTTTCAGTACGTCTGCACCAAATGCAAGCATGCACTACAATATTTAGTTTATCTGCTTCGAATAGCGAGTACGCACTGTCATATTCAGTACGCCTACACCAAAACGCGAGCATGCATTAAAATATTCAGTGCAACTGCACCGAATAACGAGCACGCACTACACTATAAAGTTCATATGCACCAAATAACAAGTACGCACTACAATATTTAGTGCAACTGCACCGAATAACGAGCACGCCCTACACTATAAAGTTCATCTGCACCAAATAACAAGTACGCACTACAATATTTAGTTCACCTCCACCAAATAGCGAGCACGCACTACACTGTTTAGTTCATCTGCATCGAATAGCGAGCATGCATTACAATATTCAGTGCAACTGCACCAAATAGCGAGCACACACTAGAATTTTCAGTACGTCTGCACCGAATAGCAAGCATGCATTACAATATTCAGTGCAACTGCATCGAATAGCGAGCACACACTACAACTCTGAGTTCATCTGTACCAAACAGCGACCACGCACTAGAATATTCAGTTTATTTGCACCAAAAAGCAAGCATGCACTACAATTTTCAGTTCAACTGTACCGAATAGGGAAAACGCACTGTCATAATTCAGTACGTCTGCACTAAATAGCAAGCTTACATTACACTATTCAGTGCAACTGCAACGAAAAGCGAGCACGCACTGTCATATTCAGTACGTCTCTACCGAATAGTGAGCATGCATTACAATATTTAGTGCATTTGCACCGAAAAGCGAGCACGCACTACAATATTCAGTGCATTTGCACCGAATAGCGAGCATGCATTACAATATTCAGTGCAACTGCACCGAATAGCGAGCACGCACTACAATTTTCAGTTCATCTGTACCAAACAGCGACCACGCACTAGAATATTCAGTTTATTTGCACCAAAAAGCAAGCATGCACTACAATTTTCAGTTCAACTGTACCGAAAAGTGAGTACGCACTGTCATATTCAGTACGTCTGCACCAAATAGCAAGATTGCATTACACTATTCAGTGCAACTGCACCGAATAACGAGCACGCATTACACTATAAAGTTCATATGCACCAAATAACAAGTACGCACTACAATATTTAGTGCACCTGCACCGAATAACCAGCACGCACTACATTATTCAGTTTATCTGCACCGAATAGCGAGTACGCACTGTCATATTCAGTACGTCTTCACCAAAAAGCGAGCATGCATTACAATATTCAGTGCAACTGCACCGAATAACGAGCACGCACTACACTATAAAGTTCATATGCACCAAATGACAAGTACGCACTACAATATTTAGTGCACCTGCACCGAATAACCAGCAGGCACTACACTATTTAGTTTATCTGCACCGAATAGCGAGCATGCATTACAATATTCAGTGCAACTGCACCAAAAAGCGAGTATGCACTAGAATTTTCAGTACGTCTGCACCGAAAAGCAAGCATGCGTTACAATATTCAGTGCAACTGCACCAAATAGCGAGCATGCACTACAATTTTCAGTACGTCTGCACCGAATAGCAAGCATGCATTACAATATTCAGTGCAACTGCACCAAAAAGCGAGCACGCACTAAAATTTTCAGTACGTATGCACCGAATAGCAAGCATGCACTACAATATTCAGTTTATCTGCTTCGAATAGCGAGTACGCACTGTCATATTCAGTACGTCTACACTAAAACGCGAGCATGCATTACAATATTCAGTGCAACTGCACCGAAAAACGAGCACCCACTACACTGTAAAGTTCATATGCACCAAATAACAGGTACGCACTTTAATATTTAGTGCACCTGCACCGAATTACGAGCACGCATTACACTGTTTAGTTCATCTGCACCGAATAGCGAGCATGCATTACAATATTCCCCTTCCCCCTTGGATCGCGAAAGCGTTTAGACGTGTCTTCCGTATTAAATTTTATTTTATTTTAACTCATTTAACAATTAATTCAAAATAAACATCGTAATATTTAGTCGAAGTACCAGGAGTTCATATAGTACAAAGAGGCCATCAGTTCGAGTCAAGTGACGGCAACACCAGCGCGAAGGACTGAATGAACACCTACATCAAGGACTACGCAGTTCTTCGCACACACCCGCTGTAGATCTACAACTTGGACAGATCCCATTCACTCCGACGCTTACGCATGGTTAGTAGTTACACACATAAACAACACAAGCATTGTCTACGCGCCTGGGATCACCTTACACTGGACGGAACGAGAGATTGTTGAGATTCATCGATAACCAACCAGCTGAGTTGACCTGTCAGGTTGTCAGCGCTTGCCCACACCATCTAATCTATACTGCTGCCCTGGTATCTTGTATTACACTACAAACTTTTGAATAATGTCAGTACGTCGTACGCCTCCTCCCCCCTCCCCCGCCCCGCCGCTGAAAGTGTTTACGCCGGCACCGGAGTTAGCGGGTGTTAAGTCAGTTGAAGTCATCGCAGACAAAATGAAGTCACCATTACAGCATTACGAATCTGAGCCTGATCTTCACAGTCTATCTAACATTACTGAGAGGAAAAAAAGAAAATACAATGATGAAGGTACGGACTTGCTAATAACCATAAAAGAAATGTTTTTCTCCTTCTCCGCAGAGCAGGATAAGAGATTTAATGAGTTAAAGGCGAGTATTGACTTCATGTCTGATAAATATGATGAGTTTATATTAAAAATATCGTCTTTAGAAAAAGAAAGCAAGGCCGACAAGTCAAAAATAAAAGAGTTGGAAGAAAAACTGGAAAACTTGGAGAGAAAAACGCGTGGTGTAGGTATAGAAATTCGTAATCTACCCAAACATTCCGGCGAGACGAAAGAATCCCTCCAAACCGAAGTTATAAAATAAGGTAAAACTCTTAACGTGGTAATGGATGCTAACTCGATTAAAGACATCTATAGAACCAAGTCTCAGGACCCCTCAAACCCTGTCGTGGTAGACTTTACCACCGTATTAATGAAGGAGAAGGTTCTTAAGGCGGTTAAAAACTTTAATAAAACTAAGCAAAAAGGAAACAAACTGAATACTACCCATCTTAACCAGGTATATCAACTAAAACCGCTATATGTATCCGAGTCATTAACCAGCAAAACCCGGAAACTATTTTATATGGCGAGGCAATTCCAAACAAGTCATGGCTTTAATTTCTGCTGGACATCAAATGGAATTGTGTACCTTAAGCAGCATGAAGGAGCTTCCTTTTCTCGACCTCAATGACCTAGAGAACCTTGTTGGGGCGTAACTCCCAACAGTAAAAATGTTATGTTGATGTTGTGTATTGGGATGTTATGTTGAATGTTATGTTGAGTGAGTAAACAACCAATTGGTATAAAGGTTTTATTGCTACTAAAAATAACATGTTATGAGGTAATAATGTACACTTAATGTTGTAAAACAAACTGCAACGTTTCACTATAAGTAGGACGAGTTGGTTAGGGTCAATGTACAGCGTAGCTCGTACATATTGCCCACTCACAAAGGTAACTTAAATGTACATCGGAAATTTTTCAAAATAAAGTTAAAATGTAAAAAGGTAAATACAAACAAAGTCTTAAGTTACTATGGTAATTCACAACGCGCAATAGGCGACGTTGCTTTATTGAGTGTGCGTGCACTTGATAAGTGCGCTGCGCTGCTGTCAGCCGTGACGTCAAATGACGCGTTGTCCACGATGCTCGCTGTAGACCTTCTTCGGGGCATCGGATTAGGGACAGCTGAAGCTTCTGGTTTCTGTCGACTTGCCCAATGCTTGCGTAGGCAGTTGTAAACGTATATTACGCCCGTGACTGCTGCTGCGGCAGCCAATAGGTAGATGACAACGTATTGGTGGACGTCGTGGTGTGTTGCATGATCTGTCGGGATTTCTTCTGATGTTGCGGCTTTCATTTGCTTCACTTGTTTGCCAAGCTCTTGCAGTAATGCTCTCTGCTCTGTTACCGTCTCATTCTCGTGAAGATGTTTCAAAGCCGGTACAGGTAGATTAATGATATTGTTGATTGAAGGAATTTCTGCAGGACCTGCGTCGACCTGGGCTTTTCTGAGATGCTCAATCAGGCTATTTGCTGTAATAGCGGACATAACAAATTCGATGGACAGTTCTTGAGAATCCAGCTCCTTCTGGAGATTGTTCGTATACTTCTCAAAGTTTAGTAGATGTTGGTTAAACATTTTGTACTGTTTTTCAACTGCATCTTCCGACCTCTTCAGCAAATTATATTCCGCTTCGATCACGGATGTCTGATTTCTTAGCAGTAGTGCCAGATGTTTCTCGTTTGCCTTGACCAGGTCAATATCTTCTTGGTATTGTTTTGCGAATTCATCATCTAATACGCCGAACAAGGAGCGCGCGATGGAACCGACACCGTTGATAAGCCCACGTTTGTTTCTCGTATTTACTCGGCCTTGCGGATTCAGCAACATATGGTTGTAGTGTCCTATTTCGTCGGTCGCGTGCTGTAGTTGTTTTAATATTACGTCACATTGTGTTTTCTGTTTTATTTTCTCGCAGATGTTTTCTAGATGTATGATGAATTTGCTGGATACTGATATACCATGCCAGTAGGGCTTGACGTCGTAGTACACGATAATCTTCCACTCGCCGCGTATTAGTTGCATGTTGGTCACTTTATCAAAGTATAGACCTTGTTTAAGCTCGACAATGTTTGTTGTGTTAGCGGCCGCGACAGGGTTTAGCAAATACATCAGTGCCATAACCAGTCCAATGAAATTTATTTTTCTATTTGTTGTTTTGCATCGTCGTGAACTTTGCAACTCGCTGTTTGTCTGTTGGTATGACTCACTTTCGTTGGTGTTTGATGTATTTTGCTGTTTGGCAGTTTCATTACTGTTGATAGGTAAGACGGATAGTTTTTAGTCTTTTTATGTGACCATTTCTTGTTTTTAGGCTAACGACCCGAACATATCCATCATTCCCAGGGTGAAGTTCTGTTACTCTCGCCATGAGCCATTTTCCGGCTGGTAAATGATCATCATGAATAATCACCAGATCGCCTATCTCCAGATTTTTCTGTAGTTCCTGCCACTTTGATCTAGCTAGTAGTTGACACAAGTATTCATTTTTCCATTTCTTCCAGATTTCTACGAAGATCTTTCTTGTTAGTTCCCATCTTGTTCTTGCATCTTCTTTTGTTTCGATGACTGTCAGCCCTGGTCTACCTGATAGAAAGTGTGCTGGCGTCAGACAGTCTAGATCGTCTATGTTTTCACTAGCGGACACAGCGGTCTGGAATTCAAACAGGCCTCCAGTTTTGTTAGGATTGTGGTAAACTCTTCAAATGTTAGTTTTTGTTCGCCTACTACTCGTTTCAAGTGGTGTTTTAGGCTTCTGACTGCTCGTTCCCACAATCCTCCCGCTGATGGCCAAGCGGGGGCATTAAAATGCCACTCAATTTTCATCTCCGCGATTTCCTTTTGTGTTTGGTCGTTTCTGAATGTTTGTTCGATTTCTTCGTATTGCTCCACGAGTTGGCGGTTTGCGCCTACAAAGTTTGTCCCGTTGTCACTGTATAAGTGACGAGGAGCGCCTCTTCTTGCTGCCATCCTGTTTAGGGCTGCCAAAAATGCTGAGCTGGTGAGATCTGATACCAGTTCAATGTGCACAGCTTTGGTCACCATGCATACAAAGACGGCTATGTAGCCCTTCGTTGTTCTTGCTCCTCTGCCTTTGTTCATTTTGATGTCCACAATTCCAGTGTAATCCACCCCTGTATGGTAAAAAGGCGGCGCTTCATTTACTCTTGCGCTCGGTAGGTCACCCATCAGCTGATGTCCCTTTGTTGGGTTGTTCTTGCGGCACGTCACACATTTTCTGATTTGCATCTTCGTTGTACGGTTTCCGCCGACGATCCAATATTTCTCACGTAAGTGTGATAGGGTGAGTCTCGGGCCGCCGTGAAACGTCATTCGGTGAGCTTGATCGATGAGGAGATGTGTCAATCGACTGTCATGTGGAATGATCATCGGATGTTTCATGTTTTCGGTCAGCAAGGCGTTTTTCAATCTTCCTCCTACTCGTAGAATATCTTGATGGTCAATGTACGGAGTGAGCGCTTTTATCTTACTGTTAGACTGCACCGTGTTGTGTTTTTGTAAATAGCCAATATCTGGGCCAAATGATTTTTGTTGAGTTTGTTTAATGAGCAACTTCGTTGCGTTATCCAATTCGTGCAACGTCAGATATCTCGGTAGTTGTCGCCGTTTCGGGTTCAATGGTCTGAGTATCCATGCAATAATGCGAATAATATGTTCGATAGAGCTGTGATTTTGCAATAATTTTTCCACAATGCTCGGATTTTCTACGTTATGTTGGGCTACATTGGCTTGTTTCCGTGCTGTTTTTTCTTCCTGATCTGTGCTGTAGTTATGTTTTTCTATGTTCTTTATTTTAAGCGATGGTAGCCATGTAGGCCCTTCCCACCACAGTTGATTCTCTTTCAGCTGGCTAGCGTATTGGCCTCTGCTTGCGGCGTCAGCGGGATTTTCCTTTGTTTTGACGTAGTTCCATGATGATCGTGGTATGATGTCAGTTATGCTTCGTACTCTGTTTTCCACGTATGTTTTCCATCGGGTTGGGTCTCCTTGTAACCAGCCTAGGACCACCATGGAATCTGTCCAGCCGTATACGTGTACTTCATACTGATTCAATGACTGTTTGACTTTGCGCATTAGCTGTGACAGAAGGTGCGCTCCATTCAATTCAAGTCTAGGTAATGTTGTTGTTTTTCGGTGTGGTACGATCTTTGACTTCGCGGCTACAAGTATTGTTGATTGGTGGACCCGTGCGTAGATGACACAGGCAAAGGCATCCAGGGAGGAGTCACAGAACCCATGTAACTCCATTGTCTGCTTTTCGCCACACTTTAGCCATCTAGGTATTTCGCAAGAGTTTATCGCTCTTATGTCCGCTTGTATCTTGCACCACTCTGCATGTATGTTGTCGGAAACTTCGTCGTCCCATTGTAAGTTTCCATCCCACAATTTTTGAAATAATAGTTTCAATTTTGTTGACACGGGAGTCAGCCAGCCGAGTGGGTCAAATAGTTTTGATATTTCGGCTAGTAGGCTGCGTTTGGTCTGTTTCTTGTTCACTTCCGAAATTTTGCAATGAAAGGTGAATTTATCTTCTCTTGAGTTCCAGCACAATCCTAATGTTTTTTGTGTATTTTCCGTTTTGAAGTTGAAGACAATCTTGTCGTTGTTGTGTTGTTCGGAGATGTCTTCCAATAGTTCTTGATTGTTGGCTGACCATTTTCGAAGGTTAAACCCTCCGTTTTTCAATAATTGTTTCAGATCGGTTATCAATTTCTTTCCTTGTTCGATTGTATGTGTTCCATGAACGAGGTCATCCATGTAGAATGATTCTTCCAGCACTTTTGAAGCCTCCGGGAACTGTTCGCGATCGTCTGTCGCCAATCTCCTGAGAGTCATCATGGCTAAGAACGGCGCTGCCTTGGTACCGTATGTTACGGTTGTTAATTGATATGAGCGGATTGGTTGTTCCAGTGATTCCCGCCATACAATTTGTTGCATATGTTGGTCTGCAGGGGCCACCCAAATAGCACGAAACATCTTTTCAATGTCCGCTGTAAACGCATATTTGTATTGCCTCCATTTTATCAATAATGTTTGTAGGTCCTGTTGAAGATTTGGCCCTTTGTGCATGAGGTCGTTCAAACTGTATCCTGTAGAGGTTTTAGCTGACGCATTGAACACCACTCTGTACTTTGTAGTTGTTGATTCAGCGCGTTGTACGCCATGGTGAGGCAGGTAACATTCGAGTGTTTTATTGCTGACTGTTGATTGTTTCATATGACCTAAGTCAATATATTCAGCCATGAAGTCTTTATAGGCCTTTGCTAAATGTGTTTGTTTTTCTAGCTTTCTTTCTAAAGTTTTGAATTGGGCGATAGCCATGGGCTTAGATGATCCAAGTCTGCTCTCAAATTCATTTTTCATCGGCAATCTGACTTCATATTTCCCACTCTCCAGGCGTTGCGTAGTGTTGATGTAGTACTCAATGCACGTTTCATTTTCCACTGATAGATTGGATTGATCCGAGATGTCTTCGGTTTCCCAAAACTGTTTGATGTCTTCCAGATTGTTGATAACCACATTGCAGTGAAAAGTTTTGACATTACCGCATAAGAGCCAACCTAGGTAGGTTTGTTGTGCTATAGGTTGAGTGACGTCATCGCCTTTTATTATTCCTCCTAGCATGATTTGCGAATAAATGTCTGCTCCAAATAGTAAATCCACCTGACGGCTGTCATGGAAGTCTGGATCTGCTAGATGGATGTTCTGTATGTGAGACCAAGATGGTTTTGCAAAGGTCTTATTTGGCAGGTTCTTAATCAAATTGTTCATGATGAAGACAGACGTTTGGAACTTGAAGTTGTTGTAGACAGAACTGCACATAATTGTTGTCATTCCTTTGCAGTGATTTTCTTTCTGCCCAACTCCAAAGATGACTCCTTTGCATCTCTCGCGCTTGACACCGAGAAGTTGAGCAGCATGTTCCGTAATCAAAGATATCTGAGACCCTTGATCGATGAGGGCTCGCAACTTGATTTGGGTCCCATCAACTGTTTCTATGTTTACTAAAGCGGTCGCTAGCAGTATCTCCGAAGTATCATCATCCTTTGATACATGGGAAGAATTTGTTTGTTTTTCTGTTTTGTCCTTAATACATGCATCGTGAAGCAATGTATTATGTTGACCCGTACACTTGCGACATCGGTGAGCTGACGTACATTTCTTTCCGTTATGGCTGAACAGGCAATTTACACAGAGGTTCATTTTATTTACTGTGCTAAGTTTTGAGTGATTCGGCATTTCTAAAAACTTTGCACATTAAAATTTGTACATGCCATGTTTGTCATCGCAAAGTGGGCATCGGAATGTTGACGCATGGAGCGATTTCGTAATTTTCTTGTTGCTAGTTGCTTGATTGGAGTTCAACAAACTTTGATGTTGACTCGATGATGTATTTGGTTTTGGATTGTTTTCTTGTTTGCGGCGCGATGCTTCCAACGATGTGAACTTTGCTTCTAGGAAATTTAACAGATCTTTCAATATTGGCAGCTTTCGGCAGTTCTTCAGGGAGTCGTTGTACTCTGAATGTGTGTCTGCGTCTAATTTCTGCGTTAGTATATGTACAAGAATCGGATCCCAAGTGTCGACATTTACTCCTAAATTCTTTATCGCGTGTAAGCATTCTATGCTGACGTCATGGATTTTCTTTATTTGGGCCACTGACTGTTGCTGCATGTTGGGCAGATTGAAAAGCATGTTGATGTGCGATGTGAAGATAAGTTTTTCATTGTTGTATCGATTATTGAGGATATTCCAGCACACTAGGTAGTTATCTGAACTTATCTGTAAGTGTTGAATCAAGCGTTCCGCTTCTCCTTGCACCTTACTCTTCAGAAACTGCATCTTCTGAGCAGATGAAAGGGAATTGTTATTGTGTTTTGCTTCTGTGAAAAGGTCTTTGAATGGAATCCACTGGTTGTAGTTACCGTTGAAGACTGGTATCTCTAATCTCGGTGTTGTTTTCTCACGGTGAGCGCCGGACCACATCTTGGTATTCAAAGCCTTTTTGAGTTCATGGAACTGGTTTTCATACCTGGTGTAGCGTTCTTCGTACACTAACATCTTCTCTCCGTTGGTTTCGCACTCTATCTCCCAGTGCAGGTTGTCAATAGCTGACCAGCGCGTTTGTAGTGATTGCAGAGCGTCTTGAAATTCCCATTTTTCATTTAGAAACTCCACGTGTATGTTTGCGACTGTTCTCATGAAGGCTTTGAAGTTTGCCGTCTGTTTTCGCATCATGTCATCCAGCTTGCTATTGGATCCCGTATCCTTTGTCACAGTGTTTTGTTGTTCTTGCCGAGTAGGAGGAGGTGATGGTTCCCTGTTTGGATTGTCTTGATTGGTATCTTTAGCTTGATCTGCCACCTCCCTCTTCAGGGCTTCCTGTTCTTGTCTTGTTTGATCTGAGGAACCTTCCCCTGTCTGTTGGTTGGCGCCTCCCAATGTTTTTATTTGTACCGATTGCTCCCTTGGAGAACGAGCGAGAGTCGTGAGTTGTTCGTGTTGTTGAAGAATAAGCTCCTTTACTTCCTTGTAGCACTGCAGCGTTATGTTATAGCAGTCATTCGTGAAGTAAGGATGACTTCCACTTTGTTCTGTAAACAGGCGGTCATGATTAAATTGGTATTCTGACCACAGGTTTTCCAACATTGCCTTGCGACGTTTGAAATAGTCGGCGTTTTTTCTGTCCCAGCCATCTTTCTTGATGTTTATCCCGATCTTCTTTATGCTGTCGTAGAGTTCGCTCTGATTCTGGTATAAATCAGCTGACGACATGTTGTTTTTCTTGACTTCAAGATGAACTCTTCTGTTCTGAGTGTCGACTGTTGCTCCACACTCCTGGTTCTTTGTGTTGTGTAACCTTTACCTTCTACAATATGCGCCTTCTCAATTGGTTACTGGGGCGACTCGCTTCTGAGAGACCAGTCCAACCGATTCGCGACCGTAAAAAGTGTAAATCACACAGCACTTAGTTGCTCGAAGGACCATATGTTGGGGCGTAACTCCCAACAGTAAAAATGTTATGTTGATGTTGTGTAATGGGATGTTATGTTGAATGTTATGTTGAGTGAGTAAACAACCAATTGGTATAAAGGTTTTAATGCTACTAAAAATAACATGTTATGAGGTAATAATGTACACTTAATGTTGTAAAACAAACTGCAACGTTTCACTATAAGTAGGACGAGTTGGTTAGGGTCAATGTACAGCGTAGCTCGTACAAACCTAAAGAAAACCATAGCAGTATGACTATATTATGTTGTCTCTATTGGAAAATGTAAACAGCTCACTTTAAGTACGTCTCAACTAATGCTTTGTTTAAACTTAAGTATGTATGACTATAACTCAAAAAATGAACATTATGTAAACATTTATCTCACACTCTATCACTTTAGAATTAACACATTCACTGCCGCGTCGGTCACCGGTGACCGACAAACAATACATTTTGTATTGTGTCTATTTGTCTGGCAGACAATGTGTTAAAAGACATTTACTAGTACCTTCAGATTACAACTTCTCATTATGTTATTGCCATACAAATCACATACTACAGTATAATACACATTCACTCTCAACAAATATACAATCTGGGTTCTTTTTTGAATTAACAACTGACTCAAATATACATCTACTTACTAAACACAATTCCTACATAAATAAATTTACAAATCATACATATCGGCTACTTCCCATTTGGTAAACTTCCCATTTCGTAAACCTCAAACTGTACCTACTAAAAAGTTGCGTTTGGTAAACATTATACATTTCATACATTTAGTCCCATTTCGAAAACATTTCAATATTTTTTTGTGTTATATCCAATTTGGTAAACTTTCAGATGAAATGGGTACAGTCAAGTAAAAAAAGAAAAACGAAACTAATGATAACATTGTCATTTATTTTGTTAAATATTTTTAATTACAGGTACAATAGTCGGATTATGTGTACGTATGCCATTTACACATATTGATATTTAAAAACAGAAATAAAAAGTGGGGTGTACAAATAACTTTCAAAAAATTTAAGAAAAATCACAGTTCGATTTGACTATTTCGATGACAAGTTTTATTTTTTTAATAACATAAGTCAATCTAGATGCGAAATCAACTTATATAAAAAAACAATAATCACAGATTTGGTACTATCTTTTTATGTTAATGTACATTAACATAAAAAAATACATACGAAATCAACTACTTATAAAATATAAAAATAAACAGTCACAGATTTGGTACAATAACATAAAAAATACATGCAAAATCAACTTTTAAATATAAAAACAAATAATAATCACAGATTTGGTACAATAACATAAAAAATACATGCAAAATCAACTTTTAAATATAAAAACAAATAATAATCACAGATTTGGTACAATAACATAAAAAATACATGCAAAATCAACTTTTAAATATAAAAACAAATAATAATCACAGATTTGGTACATTAACATTAAAAATTACACACAAAATCAACTATAAAATATAATCACAGATTTGGAATATTAACATAAAAAATTTACTACCTACACTACAAAGTTAAAAATCAATAAATAAATTATAAAGTGATACAAGCAATTCTTGATAATTCGTTCAAACAATTTTCCAATGATATTTTTCCACTTTTGTAATCGCCGAGAATATTGTTAATTCGTATATCATTTTGGATAGATTTTTTTCTTCGTTTTGATATACTTTCTCCATTATTATAAAAGCTGTAAAAAATTGTTATGATTAATTAAAGTAATAATGTATAATTTTTATCATATGTGTCGCCTAAAAATACAGGTCATTGAAACAAAAATATGTACCTTTTCAGAAGATTTTCATAATGTTTAATATTGCCTGATATCGTTTCGAAAAATAAAAGAATGAATGGCCTTTTTCCAATTTCACTATTGAAACTCCAATTCCAAGATTCCATGAGGTTTGTAGTGCGGTGTCTTTGTGCGTAGCAGCACCAAATATTCATCATATCTTCATTTTCCAACCACTGATCCACAAAGTAATCATTGAATTCAGTTATAGCTTTTTCTTCAAAACTGTAACAGAATTAATTCGTTGAAGATTATGATACGAAAAACCATATATTACCTAGTTTCTAACGCATAAAAATGGCTGTAGAAAATGGCGGTAGAAGAAATATCCAGAACTAAACGCGTTCATTTCAATACTGCAAAATTAATTTACCTTTGACTCATAACGTATAGCCATCCATCGTTTATGTCTTCTTTTGGTAAATGTGCCAGAGCCATACATAGTTTGACGTGATAGTGAGATTCTTCATGTTGTAATAAGCCAAGAGATTTTGCCTTTCTTAATAGCGCTCTGCCAAAGTGAACAAAACACCCCTTAACAATTATGTTTGGAAATGTCTTTTTAATTGCATTTATTGGAGCTTTTTCGAAATCCAAGGTAATAATATCGGCTGTCCACTTTGGTAAATGAAATTTTAGTTTGTAAAACAGTCTTTCATATGTAGTTTCTTCTTTGTTTGTCAACACTGCATAAAAAAAATGGTACAATATTTGTCCCAGTTTCTGTACTTCCTATGTCTCCGTGTACAACGTATAGTTGAAGAAACGGCTTTGCACAACATTTGAACGTTCCGTCGGCAAAGTAGTGACGGACGTCATTTAAATGTGCAATTGCACTCTTTGAACCAAACACAATCATTCTATTTTCACCGTCAATCTCATCAAACAATAAATTGTCTTTAAAACGGTCAGGAATCACGATTTCTGTAGAGTTAGAGTGCTGAGATTTTGTGATTCCTAGTTGTCTATTTCTGTGTCTATACAAACTGCTTTTAACTTTGTCAAAATTTGGTAATTCTTTAATAATTTCATAACCATTATCTTTCAGCTTTTTAGTACATTTCCTGTATGTAGCTGGAATCGGCTTCAGATCTTCACATATAGTTTGTTTACATTTTTCGATGGCTACTTTCACTTCATTTTTTTCAAAATTCGGAATACAAGAACTGCAGTGAGCATTTTCTCTTAATACATGGCTTCGATTTGAATTCAAAGTTACACTTGCTGAACATCCATCTTTTCTATTAACACAGCGCCACCAACTTGAGTCCTTATTATTTTTCTGTTTATAATATTGATGCCCAGCGCGTAATAAAATTTCACCGCCTCGTGTACTATTAATAATTTTTAAATTCACTGCACTACTAGAAGATCCCTCACCCGACATTGCAACGACCTTGCACTATGCATAAAACGAGTGAACTGATAAGTTAAACCCGGTAATAGACCGGTTTATGTCTATCTCATTCACACCTTTTGTTTAAAACGATGGTAAGGACAATAAATCCCTACCTGAGAACCCGCTCGGTGCTTCTTTTGCGGGAAAAGCACGTGGTATTTTTAGTAGCATCGTGGTATTTTTACAGACTTTAATACGTTTTTTTTACTTCTTCTTGATCAGCCATTCTTTTTGATGGTCGAGATACTATCTCAAGACTGAAGCATTTAAAAATATATACATCTCTAATTTAATACTAATTTGACACTGACTGTACCGTACAAAAATAACAATACTAACAAAGTTTACCAAATGGGATTAAATGTATGAAGTAACGAAATGTTTACCAAACGCAACTTTTTAGTAGGTACAGTTTGAGGTTTACGAAATGGGAAGTTTACCAAATGGGAAGTAGCCTACATATCACATATACACAATTTATATTATTATTTGCACTGATAAATTAATATTAATCTTTGTAAGTCTTCTACATCCACTTTATTTAAATATTTCATGGTTATTACACTTTATATCAACCTTAAAATGGCAGTTAAATAAGCTCAGACCTGATGCTTATCATTTTCTAAATAATCCTTGTCACATATCACTTGTATTACATATACCTAAACGTATACCAATTCTTACTGGACAGATAAATACCGGACCAACTCGTTTGAAAACTTTTTACTTTCTAATTAAACGTGGTGAAATACTTTTCTTACTTTTATAATTCGATAATTTAAATCATATAACAAATGATATAGACGAAGTCTCTGTATCTAAATTCCTGACATGTGACTTAGAAGAATGTCAGCAACACATAACTCAGGTACCATCCAGTGGTCTTATAATACTAACACAAAACATACGCAGTATCAATTGCAATATAGCTGGCTTTGAAACTTTGTTAAGGAGATTGAACATAGAATGTGATGTTCTGGTACTTACCGAATGTTGGCTTTTGGGTGCTTCTGTCATTCCACAGCTTGACGGCTATCGCTCTTATGCCACTAAAACCCACCTCAGACAAAATGATGGTGTGGTAATATATATAAGTAACTCGCTGAATGTAAATGTTGAGGAACCAGAATTCACAGACGGCAACTGCTTAGTTACAACACTCGAAAAACATACCGCAATCATATCTATATGCCGGTCTCCTTCTATAAGAAACATTGACAACTTTCTATACTCCTTAGACAAATAATATTCAAACTAAATTCCTTCAAAAACTTAGTGTTAATTGGAGATATTAATATTCCCATTAACTCATCCAGGCTGGATATATCGGTTGAAAGATATTTAACCATCGCCGCTACTCATGGTCTCTTACCTGCACACACTGAAATTACCCGAGCAATCAGCTCCTCATGCCTGGACCACGTGTTCCTTAAGACCCAGTTTACTGCTATGACTATTGTGCCACATTCAACCTTAACAGATCATTTCCCTGTCTTGACCCAATTAAGTCCACAGCGCATCTCTAAACACCCTAGGCGAACGACTAAATCAACTATAACTAGAATAGACACAGAAAACTTGAACAAAGACATTAACAATATAGACATGACCCCCATATACGAATCAAAAGACCCTAATTTTTCCACAAATTACCTTATCACTAATATCCAATCAGCCATAAATAACAACACAAAAACTTTCACTGTGTCGAAGCGCAAAAAAATACTCAAACCATGGATTACGCCTGGCCTTCTCAGATGTATGAAAAACAGGGACTTTCTTCACAAAAAACATAGGACGGCTCCGGATAATATCATTTTAAAAACATCATATATTAGATACCGCAATTTCTGTACCAAAATCTTAAAGAAAGTAAAAAGAGCATATGAGAAAACTCAATTAGATACTGCAAAGAATAATCCCAAGAAACTCTGGAAGACTATAAAATCAATTACGAGTTGTGTCAAAAACATTGACTATCTTGAGGAATTGTTAAAACTATGTGACTCCAATAACACCGCACTTGATTTTATTAATGAGCACTTTGTAAAAGTAGGTCAATCGTTAGCAGAAAAGTTTCCTCTAAACCCTTCTCCGTCTACATCTAATAATTGGTCCTCAATGTTTTCATGCGACTCCCATTCGCGATCATTTGTTTGTGAAGAAACGACGGAAGAAGAAGTGACCCGTACAATCCTTACATTAAAATCAAACTGCGCCACAGGTTGTGACACTATCTCATCGAACCTAATAAAAAGTAATATTGAGCTTTTAGTTCCTCCTCTCACGTTTATTTTCAACAGGTGCTTAGAATATGGTGTATTCCCGAAAAATCTCAAACTGTCTGAGGTTCACCCTATTTATAAGGGAGGTGACCGTGATCGTGTTAATAACTACAGGCCGAAATCGATCCTACCCTCCTTGTCAAAGGTTTTTGAAAAACTACTAAACAAGAGACTTGTTAGCTACTTGGAGGGCGAGGGCCTACTCTCTAGTACACAGTTTGGCTTTCGGAGGCATAGAAGTACAGATGATGCCATCTTTAAATTAAACAATTGTATAGCTACAAATTTAGATTCTGGAAAGAAATGCCTTGCCATCTTTTTGGATCTGGCCAAAGCATTTGACACGATCTCGGTCCCCATCCTTTTGCGAAAACTCGAGAATTTCGGTATAAGAGGAAATCAACTTAAACTTTTTGAGAGCTATCTGTCTGAAAGATACCAGTGTGTAAGAATAGGAAATTGCACTAGCTCTTATCTTCCTATTACATACGGAGTTCCCCAGGGCAGTATTTTGGGACCTACCCTCTTTTTCGTTTATATAAACGACCTCACGAACCTATCTATACCCCAAGGCGAAATAATCTCTTACGCAGATGACACTGCTCTTATATTCAACGCCGACAATTGGGATGAGGTATTTAACAATGCACAATGTGGACTTGATCTCGTAAAGGAATGGCTACAACATAATTTACTTACACTGAACAGTGATAAAACTAAATACTTAACTTTCACCATACGAAATCCATCTAAACTGTTTACTAAAAAACATTGCCTTATTCCTCACAATTGTCCTGGAATAGATAACTGTAATTGTGTACCACTAGAACGTGTCAACAATGTGAAATATTTAGGACTAATTATAGACCATAATGTATCCTATAAGGCACATATTAAAGTTTTGTCGGGACGAGTAAGAAAACTAATTTATATCTTTAAAACTTTGCGACATGTTGCTGATCCCAAAATATTAAAACAAGTTTATTTCTCTCTTTGTCAATCCATTATTAATTATGGCATAATTGCATGGGGAGGAGCTGCCAAAACTACTATAAAAGGCCTTGAGATAGCTCAGCGTGCAATACTAAAAGTTTACACTTTCCGTCCAATTCGCTTTCCCACAAACATTTTGTATAACTCATGCGAAGTCCTTACAGTGAGACAATTGTTCTTACTCAATATTGTACTAAAACAACATGGTGAACTTATATATGATACAGATCTCACAAAAAAACGCAGAAAACATGACGTTGTGGTCCGCATACATAAACCTAAAACCTCTTTCATAAAGAGATTCTTCGTCTTTCTAGCACCACATGTGTATAATAAAATTAATAAATCCATAAATATTTTTTCTCTTAACAAATTTTATTGTAAAAAGAGGGCATATGAATTTTTAATGAAACTATCATACGAAGACACTGAAAAATTTATTCAAATAATCAGTTAATATTTTGTTTGTATATCTATATATATGTATATTCACTCTACTCCTGTGCATTTATCATGTAGACATATGTACACACTTACACTTACACACAGACACCCCCACACACACACACTCACCCTCTCATCCTCACACACATATCCTTACACACACAAAAAAAATTGTTAGTAATTTAAGTTTAGTTTATCTTAATTTCTTATTTCTCTTTGATTTGTAATGTGTGATAGTTGTGTTGGAATATTATTATTATTATATTAATGGTCCTAAATTCTTGTTTCTTGCTAATTTAGGTTACTTAGTGTATTGTTTCTGAGGGGAAACGGCGCTGTTAGCTGAGATACAGGCTCACGCCTAGTTCAGCTGCAGATGCTCATTCTCTTATTTATAATTAAACTGTAAGCCTAATATTTGTAAGAATGTACTGTACCTACCTACTGTTTTTGAGTAAATAAATATTATTATTATTATTATTCCATTTATTCATATATATATACATACAAATTACATTTTTAAATATTTCTATTAAAATACAAAAACATTTAAAAATATAAAAAAAATAGTAACCCACCGGTATCGGGAACAGGGTCCAAGCTACCGGTGGTCAGGGCTTCTGAGAGAGGAACCTCCTAACGATGCGCGCCGTGTCCATGAGTACTGCTTTCTGGATCAAGCCCTTGATCCAGCTGCCCAACGAGAGCCTCTTGAGATGTTGGTCGAGGCTCTTGGCAATAATGCCATTGGCCGTCACGATTATCGGCACAATAACTGCTGTGTTCACATCCCACATGTCGACAACCTCGCGAGCCAAGTCAAGATACTTCGTTTGTTTATCTTTCTCTGACTTCACGAGGTTCTCGTCATGAGGGACTGCTATATCAACAATCATTGCGCGACGCTCTAGTCGGTCTATCACCACTATATCAGGCTTATTGGCAACAATAGTCCTGTCAGTGATGATAGACCGATCCCAATACAATGTGCAACTACCACTTTCGAGAACTGGGTCGGGCACATACCTATTGTACGGTACTTCCGATTCCACAAGATTGTATTTAAAAGCAAGTTGCTGGTGGATAATCCTGGCTACAAGGCTGTGCCTGTGCAAATAGTCTCCGTTAGCCAGACTAGAACAACCGGAAATAATGTGGCGGATGGATTCCCCGGGCCGATGACATGCCCGACATATGTCAACCGTACCGTCCTTCACAATGTATTTCCGGTAGTTATTAGTCATCCTAACTTCGTCCATAATTGCACAGACAAAACCTTTGGTTTCCCCGAAGAGGTCACCAAAACGAAGCCAGGCTACGGACGCTAAGAAGTCTACCTCGGGCCCATGTAGGACCCGATAAAAGCGACCGTGAAGCTCCTTGCTCTGCCATACCTCCCTGCGGTCGTTAGTATCTAATACCACAGGTTTGCACCAGTTCTCGTTAGCCAAGGAGAGCGCGGTGAGGCCTTTGTCCACCGCTACCACATCTCGATGCATACCCACGTCGGCCTCTAGGAAGTACTCCCTAAGGCTGCATACCTCGCGGTTGTGCAGGGTCTTAGCATTTAAGAAGCCACGACCCCCGCACTTCCGCGGGATATACAGCCTCATCACCGATGACCGTGGGTGATGCATCCGATTTGCGGTAAGCAGTGAACGTACCCTTCTATCCAGGGCGTCAAGTTCCGTCTGAGTCCATTTGAGTATGCCGAAAGAATACATCAAAACCGGCATGACCCAACCGTTGAAGGCGCGCACCTTGTTTCCACCTGATAAAAGACTGTTAAGTACTTTGTTCAGGCGGCCAAAGAAGCGCTCCTTCAACGATTGTTTCATGTCCGTAGCACTGATGCCTAACGCTTCCGACATACCCAAATACTTGTAAGTTTCGGTTGAGGAGAGGGACCTAAGGTCTATGGAATCCGAGAGTTGTGTTCCCACGGATTCCATAATCTCCCCTCGCTTTACATGCATGACCGCACATTTGTCCAAACCAAATTCCATCCTGATGGCGCCACTGAAGGTTTCTGTTACCTTCAGTAGCTTCATCAGTTGCAAGTTGTTAGGAGCAATTTTTTTGTCCTAATTTATTATACCGAAGTGTCTTATTATTGTATATTAAAATCTTAAAAAAAAAAAATTGTAATGTGAATACTGTAGTTCAATTAACACTCAAACACTCCACACTAATACTTAGCTACTTTAAATACAGCCAAATCAACAAAATACCTACTATTACATTTGTTCACAATCTTATATTACTTATAATTCATACATTGCAAAACCTAGTTAACTCCTACTATAAAACTTATAGCAATAACGCCGTAACTCGTCTTGCTCGACTGAATGGCCCTTTCAAATTATTTTTCTACAGAAATCTTAAGTTGCAACTAAATGACCCTATGCCCATTTATGGTGTCAAAAATGGTTGATATTTCTGCGGAAATTGATGAAATATCCGTGTCAAGGTCAGTTACATGTCATGTTGAAGATTGCAAAAGTTTGATTCCTTGCCCGAATGAATGTTTGACTGTTGTTACCCAAAATATTCGCAGTTTGTCCCGAAATTTTGATGCATTTGAGGTGTTTCTGTCAAGGTTGGGCATCAACTGTGATATCATTGTTCTGACTGAGTGCTGGTTATCATGTAACCCTACATTACCTAATCTTGACGGATATAATCGATCCTCTTCAAATATTTTTTTAAATCAAAATGACGGAGTTACAATCTTTATCAAAATAAGTCTCTATGCTGTTTGCGAGGAGCCGCCATGCCAAGACTGTAATTGCCTCGTCTTAAAAATCGGGACTGAAACTGCAATAGTGGCTATCTATAGGTCCCCTGCGAATCGAAACCCTGATGCTTTTCTTTTGTCTCTCAATAAGGTCTTAACTAGCCTTACTTCCTTTAAAAATATATCTGTCATTGGAGATATTAACATAAACATCTGTCCTGAAAACCAAGGTCCTAATTCCTTAGAGTACTTAAATCTTTGTGCATTTCATGGTATCTTACCCGCCCATACCCTGCCCACGAGAAGCGGTAGAACGTGCCTTGATCACGTGATGCTTAAAACCCAGTATCAGGCACTCACTGCTGTTCTGCAATCAACAATTACCGATCATCAAGCAGTTCTACTTTGTCTTCATCGTAAGCAGGCACGAACATTTGCCCACGTGACCGTCAACAAAATAAATGTTGAAAAGTTAAATTTAAATTTATCCCAAATTAATTGGGGACCAGTCTACTCTATAACTGACGCAAATATTGGCATGGAATTTTTCATAACAACTATTCGGCATGAGATTGTGGCTAACACTTCTGTACAGATATTAACAAAACGTAATAAAATTATTAAGCCGTGGATAACCCCAGGACTAATACGCTCCATGAGACACCGGGATAGACTACATCTAAAGTTAAGAAAATCACCTGAAAACAAAATGCTTAAAATTATTTACACTAAATACCGCAATTTCTGCAACTGTTTATTAAAAAAAGTTAAAACATCGTACGAAGAGAATCTATTGAGAGCAGCGGGCAATAATAACAAAAAAATATGGGAAGCAGTCAAAACTATAGCCAATACTAAGAAGACTAAAAATTACGCGACCGAATTAGTTCATTTATCCAATGCAAAAGAATCGGTGGAAAGGGTGAATGACTTCTTTGTCAGTGTAGGCAAAGACTTAGCTGATAGTACAACAAACTGTGCAAATCCGGAGCACTTTCATTTTGCAACCGAAAATGCAAATCCTTCATTAAAATCGCTAGTCTTATTGAACACAGATGAGGCGGAGGTGGAGAGTTTCATCATGGGCCTGAAAAACATCTGTTCCGTTGGTTGGGACTCTATACCTAATAGCCTCCTTAAAGAAAATAAACACATATTTGTACCCCTTTTAACACATCTTTTTAATAACTGTTTATCACAAGGTGTCTTTCCTGCAGTCTTAAAGAAATCAGTGGTGCATCCGATACATAAATCCGGAGATAAAAATCGCATAACTAACTATAGGCCCATTTCTATTTTACCCTCTATCTCCAAGCTTCTGGAACGCATCCTCAATAAAAGACTCACCAGGTACTTAGAAAGAAATGAACTTCTTTCTAATAATCAATTTGGTTTCAGAGTTGGCAAGTCCACTAGTGATGCGGCCCATGAGCTAGTCGATTATGTGGTAGGGAATTTGGATGCAAGTAAAAGGACTGTAGGCATATTCTTGGATTTGGCTAAAGCCTTTGACACGGTTTCTGTACCTTTGCTATTACAAAAACTGGAACGAATGGGCGTTAGGGGTGACCAACTCAAAATATTTAAAGACTACCTTTCTGACCGTACACAATGTGTTAAAATAAATGATTTTATAAGCAGTGACCTCCCGGTATCCTTTGGTGTCCCTCAAGGTAGTATTTTGGGTCCTACTCTTTTTTTGGTATATCTAAATGAACTTTGTGAGCTAAATCTTGTTGGAGGTAAAATAATATCGTATGCAGACGATACGGTGCTTCTGTTTTCTGCTGATTGTTGGGAGAATGTCTACAAGCACGCGCAGCATGGTTTTAACGTAGTAAGCCACTGGCTGCAAAAGAATATTCTAACTCTTAATGCGGGTAAAACGAAATATGTCACTTTCTCTATGCGAAACTCTAATCCTCCTTCCTCATCTTACTCCATAATAGCTCACAATTGTTGTAATAACCTAAGATGTTCTTGCCCTGACCTAATTAAAGCGGACAAAGTAAAGTATTTAGGAATAATAATTGACAATAATTTATCTTTTCGACCTCATGTAGAATCGGTTACTTCTAGGATAAGAAAACTAATATTTGTTTTCAAAAATTTAAGAAATGCTGCTGAACCTAAATTAATTAAACAAGTTTATTTAGCAATTGGCCAATCAGTCCTCCAGTATTGTATCTCTGTATGGGGTGGCACGTTTAAATCTATACTAAAACCATTAGAAGTTGCACAGAGAGCAATACTCAAAGTCAGCAATTTCCGGCCCTACCTGTACCCAACATATCTTCTGTACCAGTCCTGTGAGGTCCTCACTGTCCGGCAGCTCTATGTCTTGCACGCAGTCTTGAGGCACCATACCAATACAAAATATGAAATGTCCTCTTATTTATCTATGCGCAGACGAAAGGTCGTCACACACAATAAACTGCCGTCCTTCAAACATGCATACGTTAGAAAATACTTTTGTTTCTTAGGCTCTTTTCTGTATGAAAGAATAAATAAAATTGTAGAAATATATCCCTTTAATACGAACAAATGTAAACTTATGGTAGTCGACTACATTCGCAAGCTAAACTACACCGAGACCGAAAACCTGTTGTCTATAATAGAATAGCTTCTAATAACACTCACCCTCCTACACACACCCACTCACTTACGCTCAACTCACCGGAGGAATTCACTCACTATCACTATTCATATGTTGTGATGTTTTTTGTTTTTTTTTTTTGAAATGATCTTCTATATCTGTCACTTCCTTAAATAATGTATTAAATATAAAATGTGTATAAGTACTAATTAAAGTTTAATTCCTAAGTGTCGACTATAACAGGGGAAGAGCGCTGATGTCCGAAATACAGATATTCTATCTAGTTCGGACACAGATGTTCAACATCTAAATTTAGAATTAAGTGTATTGTTGGTATGTTATTTAAAGGTCTGTATGTATGTTATTTTTTAGAAGAAATAAATTATTATTATTATTATTTTTTTTATTTTTTTTTTTTTTTTTGTTTTTGACTTTCTCGGGTCCCTAGAGACCCGGTCCTTTGGTAGGCGTACGAGGGGCCGAAGCCAACTCGCAGAGGCCTCTTTAGACATTTCAAATGGAATGGGACACCAACCGACGATTATCCCTGTATGCACTGTGGAAGTATACCCAAGGACAATCCTCGGTTGGAGCAAAACTATTGCAAAATATGGAAACAAAAGATGAAACGCTATGGGTTTGGCTGGTTTAGTGGACTAATAACTACTACTATGGAAGAACTATTGGCCCCTGCCTGACCACTGACAATTAAAACGGCTTTAAAATGGCAGGGGGTGACTTGCACACTCAATAAATGGGCCCCCCGAAAAGGGTCGCTAGCACAAAGTAACGTAGCGCCAAGGGGGCAACATATCCTGAGATGCTAGAGGAGTGGAGAGGTATACCACGGCTATCAGGACAATCCCGGAAGTACGGTCAAGATCCCTACCAGCACCTTACTGGATTATACATCCTTCTCCCGAGCACGTCTGCTCTTGCGAATCTCCACTCAGACCGGCCGATTAAGGCAAGAAAGAGGTGGGAGCTCTGTTCCTCGTCAGTGTTCACCCCGGCCAGCCAATAAAGGCAAGCCGGAAATGAGGTACAAGAATTTTCCCTGGAGATCAGGTCCGTGGGGTCGCCAGTGCCCAACAGTTCGCCACAAAACTGCCTTGCGGATTATTATTATTATTATTATTATTATTATTATTATTAAAGAGTTTCAAGTCATCCATGTAAAGTAGGTGCGATATGACCTGACCACCTCTTCTCAACCGGTAGCCTTGGCCCGAACCCTCCAACAATGTACTGAGAGGGTTGAGGGCCAGACAAAACCATTATTATTATTATTCCATTTATTCATTTATATACATATTCAATACATTTTTAAATATTTCTATAAAAATACAAAAAACATTTAAAAATATAAAAAATAGTAGCCCACCGGTATCGGGAACAGGGTCCAAGCTACCGGTGGTCAGGGCTCCTGAGAGAGGAACCTCCTAACAATGCGCGCCGTGTCCAGGAGTACTGCTTTCTGGATCAAGCCCTTGATCCAGCTGCCCAACGAGAGCCTCTTGAGATGTTGGTCGAGGCTCTTGGCAATAATACCATTGGCCGTCACGACTATCGGCACAATGACTGCTGTGTTCACATCCCACATGTCGACAACCTCGCGAGCCAAGTCAAGATACTTCGTTTGTTTATCTTTCTCTGACTTCACGAGGTTCTCGTCATGAGGGACTGCTATATCAACAATCATTGCGCGACGCTCTAGTCGGTCTATCACCACTATATCAGGCTTATTGGCAACAATAGTCCTGTCAGTGATGATAGACCGATCCCAATACAATGTGCAACTACCACTTTCGAGAACTGGGTCGGGCACATACCTATAGTACGGTACTTCCGATTCCACAAGATTGTATTTAAGAGCAAGTTGCTGGTGGATAATCCTGGCTACAAGGTTGTGCCTGTGCAAATAGTCTCCGTTAGCCAGACTAGAACAACCGGAAATAATGTGACGGATAGATTCCCCGGGCCGGTGACATGCCCGACATATGTCAACCGTACCGTCCTTCACAATGTATTTCCGGTAATTATTAGTCATCATAACTTCGTCCATAATTGCACAGACAAAACCTTCGGTTTCCCCGAAGAGGTCACCAAAACGAAGCCAGGCTACGGACGCTAAGAAGTCTACATCGGGCCCATGTAGGACCCGATAAAAGCGACCGTGAAGCTCCTTGCTCTGCCATACCTCCCTGCGGTCGTTAGTATCTAATACCACAGGTTTGCGCCAGTTCTCGTTAGCCAAGGAGAGCGCGGTAAGGCCTTTGTCCACCACTACCACATCTCGATGCATACCCACGTTGGCCTCTAGGAAGTATTTCCTAAGGCTGCATACCTCGCGGTTGTGCAGGGTCTTAGCATTTAAGAAGCCACGACCCCCGCACTTCCGCGGGATATACAGCCTCATCACCGATGACCGTGGGTGATGCATCCGATTTGCAGTAAGCAGTGAACGTACCCTCCTATCCAGGGCGTCAAGTTCCGTCTGAGTCCATTTGAGTATGCCGAAAGAATACATCAAAACCGGCATGACCCAACCGTTGAAGGCGCGCACCTTATTTCCGCCTGATAAAAGACTGTTAAGTACTTTGTTCAGGCGGCCAAAGAAGCGCTCCTTCAACGATTGTTTCATGTCAGTAGCACTGATGCCTAACGCTTCCGACACACCCAAATACTTGTAAGTTTCGGTTGAGGAGAGGGACCTAAGGTCTATGGAATCCGAGAGTTGTGTTCCCTCGGATTCCATAATCTCCCCTCGCTTTACATGCATGACCGCACATTTGTCCAAACCAAATTCCATCCTGATGGCGCCACTGAAGGTTTCTGTTACCTTCAGTAGCTTCATCAGTTGCAAGTTGTTAGGAGCAAAGAGTTTCAAGTCATCCATGTAAAGGAGGTGCGATATGACCTGACCACCTCTTCTCAACCGGTAGCCTTGGCCCGAACCCTCCAACAATGTACTGAGAGGGTTGAGGGCCAGACAAAACCACAGTAGACTCAGACTGTCACCCTGAAATATGCCACGCTCGATCCTTATCGGTTCGCTGTTCGCCTGGGTCTGTCGACACCCTGGATAGTGAAGAACCGTCCTCCACTGCCCCATACACGACATCAGGAAGGTGCGTTAAACTGCATCAACTTTGTACAGTTCCAGCACCCTCATGAGCCATGTATGTGGCACCGAGTCATAGGCCTTCTTATAATCTATCCAGCATGTTGACAGATCCCTTCGGGAACGTCGAACCTGTTGGCTAATGGCTATGTCGATGAGGAGCAGCTCCTTAGTACCGCGGGACCCGTTCCTACATCCATTCTGAGAAGAAGACATTATTGAATTACTATCAATATGATGGTTTATCTTTCCTCTCAAAATGGATGTAAGAACTTTATAGACCGTCGGTAAACACGTGATCGGTCTATAATTTTTTGGCTCCGTGGTACTACCTGATTTATAGAGCAGGTGGGTTATTCCTGTAGTCAGGAACTGGGGCAGCGACCCTGACTCTAACGCAGACTGGAATTGAGATGCCAAGCGAGCGTGCGATCTTTTGAACCATTTAATCCAAAAGTTGTGCAGCCCGTCCGGTCCCGGAGATTTCCAGTTAGGCAACGGACGGACTGCACGAGCTACGTCTTGGGGGCTGATGTTAATTGCCCCCATTTCTGGTATCGGATCGCACGCGCGCTCGACCTCCCGAGTCCAATCGCCCTCGGTATGACTGACAGGCACCGACCAGATGCCGCGCCAGAATGAACACATGGCATCATCATCCGGTAGGCGCGTATCAGTCACACCTTGGTCTTGTCGCTCCCAAGCCCTATAAACCCACCTCTCATTGCTTTGGAATGTGCGATTCTGAGTGTATCGCTCCACTCGCCGCTTGTACCGACGTATACGGTTTGCCCATGCATAGACTTTCTGCTTCAGGAAGTCGATACGCTCTGTGACGCGGGTCAGATAATCCCGAGGACTAATATCAGTCCCCGAGAACGCCCGCCTCACAAAGCGCATCACTCTGCGGCGAGTGTTACCCTCCCTGAAGCAGATTAGTTTGCCGATGAGTGCTCTAGCCTCACCGATACGACGCTCGATCCTGCACTGCCAAGCTGGTACAGCTGGTCGTGTAACTCTGTCACTACTAGGAAATTTGACATAAGCTACACGACATGCTGCTGCAGCCGCACAGTACAAGATCGAGTGGGTATCGGCAAGGTCTTCGCTGCTGTCAAAATAACTTGTTAGCTGCGAATCTAGAGCACACACCAGCGCCCTATTTTTATTATGCATGGGCAAACGAGGTAGACGAGGTCTAAGCCCAGGCGGTGTAGAGCGATAATCTCGGAAGGCATCCTCCAAAGCGCTCCTCAATCGCTCATTGCATTGGGTACTCACGGATGCGGCCCCGTCATCATCATCTTCACCGACGTAGTTGAGTCGCGGTGAAACACTTGCACTGGGTTGTATTTGCACCGCGGCCGGTGGCGAAGTAGGTGAGACGCGGCTGCTCCGTGATTCCAGACGCAGTCTATCAAGCACGGCGTCATCCAACATACGGTTACGCTGGATAACCCGCACCTGATCCGATAACCTTATTATTATTATTATTTCGTTTATTCATTCTTATTTACATACAAAGTATATTTTTAAATATATCTCTAAAAAAACATAAAAAAAAATACATTTAAAAATATAAAAAGTAGTAGTCCGCCGGTGTCGGGAGCAGGGTCCAAGCTACCGGTGGTTAGGGCTCCAGAGAAAGGAACCTCCTCACAATACGAGCCGTATCGAGGAGTACTGCCTTCTGTATCAGGCCCTTTACCCAACCACGTAACGCAAGCTTCGACAGATGTTCGTCGAAGCTTTTGGCCATCAGGCCATTGGCCGTAATGACTATCGGCACAATGACAGCTGAGTCCACATTCCACATGTCGACAACCTCGTGCGCTAAGTCCAGATACTTGATTTGTTTCTCTTTTTCGGCCTTCACGAGGTTCTCGTCATGCGGGATGGTAACATCAATTATCATTGTGCGGCGCGCTAATCGGTCTATCACCACTATGTCAGGCTTATTGGCAACAATAGTCCTATCAGTGATGATAGACCGATCCCAGTACAACGTGACGTGGTCATTTTCGAGAACTGGGTCGGGCACATACCTATAATACGGTACCTCAGAATCCACAAGTTTGTATTTCAAAGCTAGTTGCTGATGGATAATCCTGGCCACTTGGTTGTGTCTGTGCAAGTACTCGCCGTTAGCCAGACGAGAACAACCAGAGATAATATGTCTGATGGACTCACCCGGACGGTGGCATGCCCGACACACGTCCACCGTCCCATCTTTCATAATATGCCTCCGGTAGTTATTCGTCAAGATAACTTCGTCCATAATCGCACAGACAAAACCTTCAGTTTCCCCGAAGAGATCACTGAATCGTAGCCAGGCCACGGACGCAGAAAAATCTACATCGGACCCATGAAGAGCCCGATAGAAGCGCCCGTGAAGCTCCTTGCTTTTCCATACTTCCTTGCGGTCATCTATGGTAAGTATCACAGGTTTGCGCCAGTTCTCCTTAGCCATGGATAACGGGGTGAGACCCTTGTCCACTGCGACAACATCTCGGTGCATACCCACATCAGCTTTGAGAAAATATTCTCTGAGATTGCACATCTCGCGGTTGTGGAGAGTCTTGGCGTTTAAAAAGCCTCGACCTCCATACTTTCGCGGGATGTACAATCTCATCACCGACGATCGTGGGTGATGCATCCGGTTTGCGGTCAGCAGTGTACGGACCCTCCTATCCAGGGCATCAAGCTCAGTTTGAGTCCATTTGAGTATGCCGAAAGAGTACATTAATACCGGCATGACCCAACCGTTGAAGGCGCGCACTTTATTTCCGCCCGACAAAAGGCTATTCAAAACCTTTTTTAGGCGGCCAAAGAAGCGTTCCTTCAACGATTGCTTCATGTCAGTAACATTGATGCCCAACGCTTCCGATATACCCAAATACTTATAGGTTTCGGTCGAGCTGAGTGATCTAACCTGTATGGAATCCGAGAGTTGAATTCTCTCAGATTCCATAATCTCCCCTTTCTTTACATGCATGACTGCACATTTGTCCACACCAAATTCCATCCTGATGGCACTACTGAAGGTTTCAGTCAACTTCAGTAGCTCCATCAGTCGCGAATTGTTGGGGGCAAAGAGTTTCAGATCATCCATGTAAAGAAGGTGAGATATGGCCTGACCACCTCTTCTCAACCGATAGCCTAGACCTGAACCCTCCAGCAATGTGCTTAGAGGATTCAGAGCTAAGCAAAACCAAAGCGGACTCAAACTGTCGCCCTGAAATATTCCCCGTTTATTATTATTATTATTATTATTTTTTTTTCATGTTTTTGACTTTCTCGGGTCCCTAGAGACCCGGTCCTTTGGTAGGCGTACGAGGGGCCGAAGCCAACTCGCAGAGGCCTCTTTAGGCATTTCAAATGGAATGGGACACCAACCGACGATTATCCCTGTATGCACTGTGAAAGTTTACCCAAGGACAATCCCCGGTTGGAGCAGGACTATTGCAGAATATGGAAACTAAACATGAAAGCTATGGGTTTGACTGGTTTAGTGGACTAATAATCGTTTACTATGGAATAACTATTGGCCCCTGCCTGACCATTGACAATTAAAACGGCTTTAAAATAGCAGGGGGTGACTTGCACACTCAATAAATGGGCCCCCCGAAAAGGGTCGCTAGCACAAAGTGACGTAGCGCCAAGGGGGCAACATATTCCGAGGTGCTAGAGGAGTGGAGAGGTATACCACGGCTATCAGGACAATCCCGGAAGTACGGTCAAGATCCCTACCAGCACCTTACTGGATTATACGTCCTTCTCCCAAGCACGTTTGCTCTTGCGAATCTCCACTCAGACCGGCCGATTAAGGCTAGAAAGAGGTGGGAGCTCTGTTCCTCGTCAGTGTTCACTCCGGCCAGCCAATAAAGGCAAGCCGGAGATGAGGAACAAGAATTCTCCCTGGAGATCAGGTCCGTGGGGTCGCTAGTGCCCAACAGTTCGCCACAAAACTGCCTTGCGGATTTATTATTATTACTATTATTATTATTATTATTCCATTTATTTATTTATATATACATACAAATTACATTTTTAAATATTTCTATAAAAATACAAAAAACATTTAAAAATATAAAAAATAGTAACCCACCGGTATCGGGAACAGGGTCCAAGCTACCGGTGGTCAGGGCTTCTGAGAGAGGAACCTCCTAACGATGCGCGCCGTGTCCAGGAGTACTGCTTTCTGGATCAAGCCCTTGATCCAGCTGCCCAACGAGAGCCTCTTGAGATGTTGGTCGAGGCTCTTGGCAATAACGCCATTGGCCGTCACGACTATCGGCACAATGACTGCTGTGTTCACATCCCACATGTCGACAACCTCGCGAGCCAAGTCGAGATACTTCGTTTGTTTATCTTTCTCTGACTTCACGAGATTCTCGTCATGAGGGACTGCTATATCAACAATCATTGCGCGACGCTCTAGTCGGTCTATCACCACTATATCAGGCTTATTGGCAACAATAGTCCTGTCAGTGATGATAGAGCGATCCCAATACAATGTGCAACTACCACTTTCGAGAACTGGGTCGGGCACATACCTATAGTACGGTACTTCCGATTCCACAAGATTGTATTTATTATTATTATTATTATTATTATTATTCAGTGTTACTGCACCAAACAGCGAGCACGCACTAGAATTTTCAGTACGTCTACACCAAAAAGCGAGCATGCATTACAATATTCAGTGCAACTGCACCGAATAACGAGCACGCACTACACTATAAAGTTCATATGCACCAAATAACAAGTACGCACTACAATATTTAGTGCACCTGCACCGAAAAACAAGCACGCGCTACACTATTTAGTTCATCTGCACCGAATAGCGAGCTTGCATTACAATATTCAGTGCAACTGCACCAAATAGCGAGTACGCACAAGAATTTTCAGTACGTTTGCACAGAATAGCAAGCATGCATTACAATATTCAGTGCAACTGCACCAAAAAGCGAACATGCACTACAATTTTCAGTACGTCTGCACCGAATAGCGAGCATGCATTGCAATTTTCAATTAAACTGCACCAAATAGCGAGCACGGACTACAATATTCAGTGCACTTGCACCGAATAGCGAGCATACACTACACTATTCAGTTCATCTGCACCGAACAGCGACCACGCACTACAATATTCATCTTATTTGCACCGTATAACAAGCATGCGTTACAATATTCAGTGCAACGACACCGAAAAGCAAGCACGCACTATGATATTTATTTCACCTGCACCGAATAGCCAGTACGCACTGTCATATTCAGTACATCTGCACCGAATAGCAAACGTGCATTACAATGTTTAGTGCAACTGCACCAACTAGCAGGCACACACTACAACATTAAGTTCATCTGCATCGAATAGCAACCACGCACTACAATATTCAGTTTTTTTGCACCGAATTAGCAAGCATGCATTACAATATTCAGTGCAACTACACCAAAAACCGAGCACGCACTATGATATTTATTTCATCTGCACCGAATAGCGAGTACGCAATGTCATATTTAGTACATCTGCAACGAATAGCAAACATGCATTACAATGTTTAGTGCAACTGCACCAACTAGCAGGCACACACTACAACATTAAGTTCATCTGCACCGTATAGCGACCACGCACTACAAAATTCAGTTTTTTTGCACGGAATTAGCAAGGATGCATTACAACATTCAGTGCAACTGTACCACATAGCGAGCACGCACTACAATTATCAGTTCATGTGTACCGAACAGCGACCACGCACTACGATATTAAGTTTATTTGTACCGAATAGCAAGCATGCATTACAATATTCAGTGCAACTGCACTGAATAGTGAGCACGCACTACAATTTTCAGTTCAACTGTACCGAAAAGGGAGTACGCACTGTAATATTCAGTACGTCTGCACCAAAAAGCAAGCTTGCATTACACTATTCAATGCAACTGCACCGAATAGCGAGCACGCACTGTCATATTCAGTACGTCTCTACCAAAAAGCAAGCATGCATTACAATTTTCAGTTCATCTGCACTGAATAGCGAGTAAGCACTACAATATTCAGTTTATTCGCACCGACTAGCAAGCATGCATTACGATATTCAGTGCATCTGCAGCGATTTGCGAGCACGCACTACTCTATTAAGTTTATCTTCACTGAATAGCGAGCATGCATTACAATATTCAGTGCAACTGCACCGAATAACGAGCACGCACTACACTATAAAGTTGATCTGCACCAAATAACAAGTACGCACTACAATATTTAGTTCACCTGCACCAAATAGCGAACATGCACCACACTATTTAGTTCATCTGCACCGAATAGCGAGCATGCATTACAATATTCAGTGCAACTGCACCAACTAGCGAGCACACACTAGAATTTTCAGTACGTCTGCACCGAAAAGCAAGCATGCATTACAATATTCAGTGCAACTGCACCGAATAGCGAGCACGCACTACAATTTTCAGTTCATCTGTACCAAACAGCGACCACGCACTGTCATATTCAGTACGTCTGCACCAAATAGCAAGCTTGCATTACACTCTTCAGTGCAACTGCACCGAATAGCGAGCACGCACTATGATATGCAGTACATCTCTACCGAAATGCGAGCACACACTACAATATGCAGTGCACTTGCACCGAATAGCGAGCATGCATTGCAATATTCAGTTTTTCTACACCGAATATCGAGTACGCACTGTCATATTCAGTACGTGTTCACCGAATAGCGAGCATACATTACAATATTCAGTGCAACTGCACCGAATAGCGAGCACGCACTACACTATAAAGTTCATCTACACCTAATAGCGAGTACGCACTACAATTCTCAGTTTATGTGCACCAAATAGCGAGTTCGCAGTTTGCACTGTGATATTCAGTTCATCTGCACCGAATGGCGAGTAGGCACTGTCATATTCAGTACATCTGCATCAAATTCAGTCATTACAAGATTCAGTGCAACTGCACCGAATAGCGAGCATGCAATACAATATTCAGTACACTTGCACCAAATAGCGAGCATGCACTACAATATTCAGTTTATCTGCACCAAATATCGAGTACGCACTGTCATATTCAGTATGTGTACACCGAATCGCTAGCATGCATTACAATATTCAGTTCAACTGCACCGAATAACGAGCACGCACTACACTATAAAGTTCATCTGCACCAAATAACAAGTACGCACTACAATATTCAGTTCACCGTCACCAAATAGCGAGCACGCACTACACTATTAAGTTCATCTGCACCGAATAGCGAGCATGCATTACAATATTCAGTGCAACTGCACCAAATAGCGAGCACACACTAGAATTTTCAGTACGTCTGCACCGAATAGCAAGCATGCATTACAATATTCAGTGCAACTGCATCGAATAGCGAGCACACACTACAACTCTGAGTTCATCTGTACCAAACAGCGACCACGCACTAGAATATTCAGTTTATTTGCACCGAAAAGCAAGCATGCACTACAATTTTCAGTTCAACTGTACCGAATAGGGAAAACGCACTGTCATAATTCAGTACGTCTACATTAAATAGCAAGCTTGCATTACACTATTTAGTGCAACTGCAACAAAAAGCGAGCACGCATTGTCATATTCAGTACGTCTCTACCGAATAGTGAGCATGCATTACAATATTTAGTGTATCTGCACCGAAACGCGAGCACGCACTACAATATTCAGTGCATTTGCACCGAATAGCGAGCTTGCACTACAATACTCAGTTTATCTGCACCGAATAGCGAGTACGCACTGTCATATTCAGTACGTCTACACCGAATAGCGAGCATGCATTACAATATTCAGTGCAACTGCAACGAATAGCGAGCACGCACTACAACTCTGAGTTCATCTGTACCAAACAGCGACCACGCACTAAAATATTCAGTTTATTTGCACCAAAAAGCAAGCATGCACTACAATTTTCAGTTCAACTGTACCGAATAGGGAGTACGCACTGTCATATTCAGTACGTCTGCACCAAATAGCAAGCTTGCATTACACTTGTCAGTGCAACTGCAACGAAAAGTGAGCACGCATTGTCATATTCAGTACGTCTCTACCGAATAGTGAGCATGCATTACAATATTTAGTGCATCTGCACCGAATAGCGAGCACGCACTACAATATTCAGTTTTTTGCACCGAATAGCAAGCACACACTACAACATTGAGTTCATCTGCTCCGAATAGCGACCACGCACTACAATATTCAGTTTATCTGCACCGAATATCGAGTACGCACTGTCATATTCAGTACGTGTACACCGAATCGCGAGCATGCATTACAATATTCAGTTCATCGGAGTACATTGGAGTTCGCTCGGCTGACTAAGTGGGTGAAACCGTATTTTGTTGTCCCAGACATAATTATTGAAAAACCGTGCAAAAACTGTTTGAAAGTGTCGTAAAGAGTGTAATCTGCATAGAAATACTTTTATACTATCGTCTTATAATAATAACTTGATGGTGTAGTGTGTGCTTTTATAAAACCAAGATAGAAGTAATCGAAATATTGTCCTATCTACCGTCAGTGGCAGTCCATCTGAGCGACTCAGTCGAACGCGTAAGCGCCCCGTGTTTCACGGCGCTTACGACCTTCTTCTCGCGAACTCGCCGTGCAGCCATCAACTTCACCTACTGCGGGCCTTTTTTAGTGTGCGTTTTTGTTCAAGAACCGTGCCGTTGTTGTCTGGGCCTTTATTGGTGAAATTCAAAGGCAGACCCTAGTCGGCGATACCTATATAACCAGTTGATCTGAAGGAGAAGTGACGTCACACTATTTACCTGGACTAGCTACAGCTTTATTGCGTGAGCGCGCTAATTTCTAACGATTGAACTGTCATTGTTCTTTTTTTTTAAATAAACCTGTTAAAATGACTCAGCGTACACCACCGAAGGCACAAACAGATAACCTGAGTAAGTCGGAATCTGACTTGAATACGGCAACGTCAGATAAACAGGGCTTTGTGAACATGAGCAGACACAAACGTCTTCGAAGAGGAACTCCCTCGTCATCAGGGGATGATGATGGAGTGGTGGAGGACAAAAATAAAGGAGAATTTGAGCTTTTTAAGGACGATATTAAAAGTATTCTCGAGTCCTGGAAATCGGATCAAGACAACAGTTAACTCAAATGATATCAAACCAAAATGCAATGATGTCTAAACTGATAGCTGATATTGCTGAAGTGAAACTCCAAAACTCAAATATACAGCGATCTAACGAAGAAATTAAAAAATCAATGAGCTTAATAAATAAACAATATGAAGACCTAAAAAGTGAAGTTGTAAGTCTACAGAAAGAGCGCCAGGAACAGAAACTTTACATAGAAAGTCTTGAGAGAAAAGTTCAGGATATTCAGTTCAAATCGCGATCATCAACGTTGGAAGTTAGAAATATTCCAATGAGAGAAGGAGAAGCCACAGAGGACTTGTCGCAAATGGTGAGCAATATTGGTAAAAATACTGGGATTGCTATTCCAACTTCCGAAATACGGGATGTGTACCGCCTCCCGGGAAAAACTAGCTCAACGCGTCCCATTGTAGTGGAATTAGTCACAGTAAAATCTAAGCAGAACTTGCTATCCACCGTCCGAGAATATAATAAGAGCAGAAAGAGTAAAGAGGAAAAGCTAAACACTGTAATGGCTGGAATCCCTGGACAACGCCAGCCAGTTTATATTGCAGACTACTTACCACCTAGCTCAAAAAAGTTGTTCTTCTTGTCTCGCGAGTTTGCAAAAAAGAACGGCTACAAATTCTGCTGGTCAAGAAATGGAAACATCTTCCTACGAAAGGAACAGGGTGACAGTCAAATTATTATAACATCTGAAAAATGCTTAACTGAGTTACAAAATAACATATGACTTTTTGCTGTTATTGTTCTATTACTAACTCCTTTTGTGTTTGTGAAATTGTATTTACTGCTGTGGTTTACTGTAAATAAGTGTCTAGGCAATATATTTAAGCTAGTGTACGTTTACTATACTACATTACAATATGAGAGCACAAGCACTAATTTTACATTTATAACTATTGCTACTGTAAGCAATAATAATACTTTATACTTACTATTTTTTATCCATAACACATTAAAAGTCATACGCCTATTTAATTTTACACATACATTTATAAACACATGCCTACGAACATATACACTTATTTCTTCAAAACTAAAATGGATACTATCATTACTCATCCCTAGAAACAAAAGAAAACAAACTGGTATTAGTCATATAAACTATCAGACATATTTTATGCAATATTTTTGGAAACACATCTGTTATCAATGGCTGATATAACTGAAATAAGCGAAGAATTGGACTCGATTCCTGGGGCTAACTCGCGTATATGTTTACCAGAAGAATGTAGCCTACACTTAATTGATCCGGATAAGTCAATTAATATTTTACATTTAAATATAAGAAGTGTCAATAAACACTTTGACGATCTATGTGCACTTTTGGTCTCTATTAAAACAAGATGCGACGTAATTATCTTAACAGAATGTTGGCTGAGCAAAGTCGATAAAATCCCGACTTTAGAAGGCTACACCGTATTTTATACTAAGCTTACAAAAAATCAAAATGATGGCATTATAATCTACACTAATAAAGAATTAAAGTGCAAGGTGTCTGAACCAGCTTTCGTGGGTGCTAATTGCCTTCTTTGTTGTATTGATCAGAAATTGGCGCTAGTAGTTATTTATCGCTCACCATCTCATCGGGGCCTGGAAAAGTTAGATGAATTTTTGAATAGCTTGAACTCTATCTACTCTAATTTAACAAATTATCCCAGTGTAGCACTAATAGGAGACATTAACATAGATATCAAATCTGATACTACAGATGAGAGAAGTAATGACTACCTTATATTGAATGCTATGCACGGCCTAATACCAACCCACTTATTTCCCACTAGAGTTAATAACTGCTTGGACCATATCCTTTTAAAATCGAAGTTACCTTCTATTTCTATAATATTAGAAACCGACATTACGGATCATGCACCCATTATTTTATCTTTGCAAAATATAAGCTCAAACCAAAAAGGTAACAACTTTTTCACATATATAGATCAGCAAGCGATTCAAACTGACCTAGAAAATACAAAATTTTCCGACATTTTACAATCAGGAAATGCTAATGAAGCAACAAATAAATTTATATCAATAGTTACGTCCATCATAAATAAAAATTCACATAGGAGAAAAGTTTCTAGGAGAAAAAGAAATGTAAAACCCTGGATTACTCCAGGGCTTTTACGCTGCATTGCTAACCGAAATAAACTACATAAAGCATCAAAGATCGCACCGGAAAATTTAACTATTAAATTAACTTATACGCGCTACCGTAACTTCTGCAACTCCCTCCTTCGTAAGCTAAAAATAGAATACGAGAAAGGGGAAATTGCAAAAGCGGGAAATAACCCAAAAGCTCTTTGGAATGTAATTAAAAATATTACTAACACCAAAAAGAACCATTCTCAACCCTTAGAACTTCTAAATATTTGTAACGACCCTAATCTATCCGTTAGCCATGTTTGCTCATATTTCACAGACATTGGCAAGAACCTTGCAAATAAAATTATACTGTCGAACCAAAATAAACAATCTAGCTCACTAATCAATTCAGTCCCCCCAGCTAATTCTTTTGTCCTCTTAGAGACAGATGCTACTGAGGTGGAATCAATTATACAACAGCTACGCAGTAACTGTGCTACGGGCTGGGACAAAATATCATCTAGTATACTTAAACAATGTCGAAACTCAATTATTCCCTCTATAACGCACATTTTTAATCTGTCTATACAAACTAGAGTATTTCCCCATGCTTTCAAGAAAGCTTTAGTCCACCCAGTTTACAAGGCAGGAGACAGAGACTGTGTAAATAACTACAGGCCAATTTCAGTACTATCAGCGCTATCAAAAGTGTTAGAGAAAATATTAAACACTAGACTTAATAAATATTTAAACAAAATTAATTTAGTTGCCAGTAACCAACATGGTTTTCGGAACGGAGTTTCCTCTGAAGATGCTGTGTTAGACTTAACTCAATTCATTGTGAAACAACTCGACAGTAAAAATAAATGTCTTGGCATTTTCTTGGATATGGCAAAAGCCTTTGACACAGTCTCTGTTTCCAACCTTTTAACTAAACTGGAGAGCATGGGAATCAGGGGTACACCTTTACAATTGTTCAAAGACTATTTAAGCAACAGAACTCAACAAGTTATAATTGATTCCAACCTAAGTGAGGAGAGGTTAGTTACTTACGGAGTGCCCCAGGGGAGCGTTTTAGGCCGAACGTTATTTAAAATATATATTAATGACCTCTGTACAATGTCCATGCCTAACGCAAAATTATATACCTACGCTGATGACACTGCTATTGTGATAAGCGCTCCTACCTGGGACGAGGTCAAGGTAATGGCTGAAGACTGTTTTGGGGAAGTTATAAAATGGCTCAACTCCAATCTGCTCACCCTTAACCTGGACAAAACAAAATGTGTTACATTTGCCATTACTAAGATCACTCAACCACCTGACACTTTTAGTATTGTTGCCCATACTTGCGTAGATAGAACACAAATTTGTAACTGTCGAACAATTGGTCGATCTACCACTGTCAGGTATCTTGGTGTAGAAATTGACGACCAATTGCGATGGGACAAACATCTTAATAAATTAAAATCAAGGTTAAGGAGTATGATTTACATGTTCAAAACTCTTAGAGATTCTGTTTCAATTGAGCTTCTAACAAAAATTTACATTGCAGTATGTCAATCTGTTATTCAGTACTGCATCACAGTATGGGGGGGTGCTGCAAAAACACGGTTCCTCGCGTTGGAACGGGCACAGAGAGCTGTCCTTAAAGTGATGACCCGAAAGCCATTTCGATACCCAACTACACAGCTATATTCTGACTGCAAGGTGCTTAGGGTCCGACAGATCTTTGTGCTTGAATCCGTTTTGAGAAAGCATCGATCAGTTCTCCCTCCTGATACTGCCAGACGTAAACAAAAACTAGTTTGTCATAATCCACACACAGCATTTGCGAGAAGACAGTAATATGTAATAAGCAGTATACTCTATAACAAAATCAATAAAAAAAATTGGTTGCCTGTAAAGTCGGTATACGGGCGAAAGTTTTACGTGACAACGACTTTGAGTGGTAAAATAATTTTAATGTGAATATTCATTCGTATAGTAGGAAGAAGGATGGAGTGGAAGGGACGCGTGCCTTTCACTTTTTATGTCTGTCTCTCTCGCTCTTGGGCGGGCTAACCATGCCCGAGTGGAAGGGACGCGTGCCTCTCACTCGCTCTCATTGTGAGCGCATAACGTGAGCGGAGCGTAACGCAGTTTCTTGAAGTGTCACCCGGCAAACCAATTTATAAGACGTTGTCACGTCAAAACTTAATATATTACATTTAAACAAACATGAAGCTAAGATCTCTGTGAAAAGATGGTTATTACAATTAGACTACCAAAATACCGAAAATCTTTTGTTTTTATAAACAGTAAACTAATCACTCACACTTACACATACACCATCACACATACACATACACCATCACACACACACACACGCACACACCATTACACCCCCACACCATCACACAAACATACACAAACACTCTTTTCTTTGTTTCTTTGTTTTTAGTCACTATCCTTCTAAATCAAATTAATACATAATAAATAGTTGAACACAATGCTTTTAGGTTATAAAATAACGAATTGTCAGCTAAGTGCTATCTTCTGAGATACAGGCCTCGCCTAGTTCGGAAGATAGAGTCAATGTTTGAGTAACCTGTTTTACCACCAGTACCTAACCCCACTGGATTATTATTATATAAACTCAATCTACACCAAATAGCGAGTACGCACTAGAATATTCAGTTTATTTGCACCAAAAAGCAAGCATGCACTACAATTTTCAGTTCAACTGTACCGAATAGGGAGTACGCACTGTCATATTCAGTACGTCTGCACCAAATAGCAAGCTTGCATTACACTTGTCAGTGCAACTGCAACGAAAAGCGAGCACGCATTGTCATATTCAGTACGTCTCTACCGAATAGTGAGCATGCATTACAATATTTAGTGCATCTGCACCGAATAGCGAGCACGCACTACAATATTCAGTTTTTTTGCACCGAATAGCAAGCACACACTACAACATTGAGTTCATCTGCACCGAATAGCGACCATGCACTACAATATTCAGTTTTTTTGCACCGAAAAGCGAGCACGCACTACAATATTCAGTGCATTTGCACCGAATAGCGAGCTTGCACTACAATATTCAGTTTATCTGCACCGAATAGCGAGTACGCACTGTCATATTCAGTACGTAATAATAATAATAATAATAATAAATCCGCAAGGCAGTTTTGTGGCGAACTGTTGGGCACTGGCGACCCCACGGACCTGATCTCCAGGGAAAATTCTTGTACCTCATTTCCGGCTTGCCTTTATTGGCTGGCCGGGGTGAACACTGACGAGGAACAGAGCTCCCACCTCTTTCTTGCCTTAATCGGCCGGTCTGAGTGGAGATTCGCAAGAGCAGACGTGCTCGGGAGAAGGATGTATAATCCAGTAAGGTGCTGGTAGGGATCTTGACCGTACTTCCGGGATTGTCCTGATAGCCGTGGTATACCTCTCCACTCCTCTAGCATCTCAGGATATGTTGCCCCCTTGGCGCTACGTTACTTTGTGCTAGCGACCCTTTTCGGGGGGCCCATTTATTGAGTGTGCAAGTCACCCCCTGCCATTTTAAAGCCGTTTTAATTGTCAGTGGTCAGGCAGGGGCCAATAGTTCTTCCATAGTAGTAGTTATTAGTCCACTAAACCAGCCAAACCCATAGCGTTTCATCTTTTGTTTCCATATTTTGCAATAGTTTTGCTCCAACCGAGGATTGTCCTTGGGTATACTTCCACAGTGCATACAGGGATAATCGTCGGTTGGTGTCCCATTCCATTTGAAATGTCTAAAGAGGCCTCTGCGAGTTGGCTTCGGCCCCTCGTACGCCTACCAAAGGACCGGGTCTCTAGGGACCCGAGAAAGTCAAAAACATGAAAAAAATAATAATAATAAATTTATTCACAAACTTTTACAAGAATCCTATGAAAACCCTGACTTCTGAGCTAGGTAAAAACCTGTATTACAGAAGTCAGTGCCCTCTCCCACTTTGAACTTGATACAAATTGTGAATAAAAATAAAAAAAAAAATCATAAGATGAAGTAAATCAAATAAGTGATGGGTTAGGTTTACTCATGTCGTGTTTATGCATGTAGATAACGTGTTTGTGTGTACGTGTGTGTACGTGTGTGAGCGTGTGTGTGCGTGTGTGTGAGGGTGTGTGTGTGTGAGGGTGTGTGTGTGTGTGAGGGTGTGTGTGTGTGAGGGTGTGTTTGTGTGATGGATATTAGATGTAGGTGAGGTATGTGGTAGTAGGGAATATTAATCTGTGAGCAGTAACATTTCTGTTTGGTCGTAGTTTAATTGATGTAGCCAGTTCTTAATTGTCATTTTTGTTTCTCGAATAGTAAGTGGATGAATGTTTATTATTTTGTTTATTTTATTGTATAAGTAGGATGACCTATAAGATTGCTGTCGTCTAGCCGTAGCTGTCCGACATCTGACAGGTAAGCGTACGTTAGTAATAACACGTTTACTCTTATACACATTTACATCACAGGGAGTTTGCTTGTGTTTTTTTAATATAATTTTTGATAAATATAATTGTCTAATTGTTAACAGTTCGCAATTTTCATACAATTGTTTAGTCGGATATCTGAAGGGTTTAAAAGTCATTACTTTCAATAATGACCTTTGAGCCCTTTCTAATTGCATCATGTGGGTTTTACAGGCACCACCCCAGACCCCTACACAATATCCAAGTATGGATTGAGCTAAAGCATAATATATATTACGAAGAAGAGGAAATTCCGCGGCGTGCCTAAGTTTTTTGAAAACCCAGATTAGCTTCCTAGTGCGACCCGTAACAAGACTTATATGGGGTTCCCAACTTAGCCTCTCATCTAAGATAACACCTAAGTATTTGACCTGTGTAACTTTATTAATGGAAAGACAAGAACAGCTATTACTATTAGGATAATTGCAAGAATGAACTTTAATATTAACATTTTTAAGGTTAGTTTTAGAAAATGAAAATTGTATGAATGAAGTTTTAGATATATTGAGAGTAAGGAGATTGGCTCCGAGCCATTGGCCAAGTCGATGGAGGCCGTTCTCGGCAATACGACGTACCTCATCCCAAGTCTCTCCATGGAATATTACGGCTGTATCGTCAGCATATGCAAATATTTTACCGTTGCAGAGTGGTTGAAGACATAGGTCATTGATGTACACCAGGAAAAGACTCGGGCCGAGTATACTGCCCTGAGGAACGCCATAGACAACATTTTCATCAGAGCTAACATAATTTCCAATCTTTACCTGCTGTCTACGGTTACACAAAAAGTCCCCAAACATTTTTAGGGCCGTTCCTCTTACGCCAATGACATCTAGCTTGTTCACAAGTGCTGAAATCGAGACTGTGTCGAATGCTTTGGCTAAATCAAGGAAAACTCCTATACACTTTTGATTTTCGTCAACTTTAGATGATACAAAATCAGTGAGCTGACTAACTGCATCATCGGTGCTTTTAGACGCCCTGAAACCAAATTGAGTGTTAGCCAAAATATTTTTACTTTCAAGAAATTGGATGAGTCTGCTATTAAGTGTTTTTTCCAATAGTTTTGAAAGTGCAGACAATACAGAGATAGGCCTATAATTCGACACATCGTCTCGATTCCCACCCTTATGCACAGGAGTAATGAGAGCTCTCTTAAACACATCCGGGAAGATACCTTGAGCATAGCAAAGTTCAAAGAGGTAAGTGAGAGTAGGGACTATACTATTTTTGCACAGTTTAAGTAACTGAACTGGGATAGAGTCCCAGCCAGTAGCACAGTTATTTTTAAGGTTTAATATTAATACTTCAATTTCAGCTTCATCCGGCGGTAAGAGAACAATAGAATTAAGGTTGCTAGGAACTTTAAAATTGTAAATAGGGTTATGCGTAGGAGTAATGGCATCGGCAAGCTGCTTACCTATGTGTGAAAAATATTTATTGATTTTATTAATATTGTTAGAATTAGAATTTAATAAGCCATTTGCAGTTGATTTATCATCAGTATAATTAATTATGGACTTTATTGCTTTCCACGAATCTTTGGGAGTTTTGGCGTTTTGGAGTAAGGATTTTTCATAAGTTGTTTTCAATTTTCTTAACAGAGAATTACAGTAATTCCGATAACGTTTAAACGTTGTTTCTAAGGTGTAGTTAGTAGGGCTCTTTTTGTGCTGTTTATGAAGTCGGTCCCTATGTCTAATACAGCGCAAAAGCCCACTTGTAATCCAAGGTTTAAGGATTCTTTTTTTACAAGTTGTTTGGTAGACTTTAGTATTCGCTTTTATAATGTTTGATAATTTATCTACAAAAGCAGTGGCGGCAGCGTTTGCATCAGGAATAGACTTAATAAAGGAGAAATCAAGAGTCTCTATTTGACTAACACACGTTTTTATGTCTACTTTGTTTACACTACAATTTTTGTTAATAATTCTACGTGTGGAAATGCTTAATGAGACAATCACTGGAAAATGATCTGTTATACAGGAATCAATGACACATACAGTTGCAGGACAAATGGTTTTCATCATGACGTGGTCGAGACAGTTGAGCAATCTGGTGGGATAGGTATGAGCAGGCAATAAGCCAATTTCTGCCATTAAGTTCAGATACGAAGCGCTGCATCTGTCTGTGTTATTAATTTTGATATCAATATTGATGTCTCCGACCAGTAATACATTATTGCTAGAATTTAAAGGGCGCAAAATATTATCTAACGAGTCTAGGAAACTATCAATGCAATGTATAGACGGTGACCTGTATACGGCCAGTATAGATATATCGGGTTCAATTTGTAATAATAAAAAGTTAGCACCTGAATAGTCCGGCTCCACCACAGAGCACTTAATTGATTTCCTTACATACATTACAATGCCGTCGCTTTTGTTCAAATAATTTTTAGAAATATATGTGTTATAGTTATCAATAGATGGGACGTTTTTATTTGCGTGCAGCCAACACTCAGTTAAAATAATTACGTCATTTTCAAATGCTAGACTGTGTAGTAATACGAATAGATTGTCTAAGTTTTTGTATATGCTACGAATGTTTAGAGAAAAAATATTCAGTGACCTGTTGTTACTACCAATGAGAGTATTACACGTCAACGTGTCACAATTATAAGCAGACGCAATGGCTATATTATCTAATTCAGTAGAAGTATTTATGATTGAATGAGTCATTGTATAAGTAAACAAAACACTGTCGCAGTAAAATTATGAACCAAGAATATATTAATACCTGCTGTGCGATAACCACAAATAATATACTCCCCTGTACATTGTGTTGTGTATACGTATCGAAATAAAAATATCCATTTTGTGTTTGTTGTGAGTGTACGAGTGATTAAGATGTTTGAAATATAGTTATTGGTGTAAAAGGTTAGTATGGATCGAATACAAGGTGTAATAATTATATAATAAGTGTAAGATAGGTATCCTGGTACGTAAGTGTATAGATGTAAAATATTTATGTTTTGCTTATTGTTGGTGTGCGAGTGATTAATCGGTTTAAGGTATAGTTTTGTGTGTAATTTTGTGTGTAAAAATTTCACATGGAGTAAAACCAAAAACGTATACACCAAATAGCGAGCATGCATCACAATATTCAGTGCAACTGCACCAAAAAGCGAGTACACACTAGAATTTTCAGTACGTCTGCACCGAAAAGCAAGCATGCATTACAAAATTCAGTGCAACTGCACCGAATAGCGAGCACGCACTACAATTTTCAGTTCATCTGTACCAAACAGCGACCACGCACTAGAATATTCAGTTTATTTGCACCAAAAAGCAAGCATAAACTACAACTTTCAGTTCAACTGTACTAAAAAGTGAGTACGCACTGTCATATTCAGTACGTCTGCACCAAATAGCAAGCTTGCACTACAATATTTAGTGCACCTGCACCGAATTACGAGCACGCATTACACTGTTTAGTTCATCTGCACCGAATAGCGAGCATGCATTACAATATTCAGTGTTACTGCACCAAACAGCGAGCACGCACTAGAATTTTCAGTACGTCTGCACCGAAAAGCAAGCATGCACTACAATATTCAGTTTTTTTGCACCGAATAGCAAGCACACACTACAACATTGAGTTCATCTGCACCGAATAGCGACCATGCACTACAATATTCAGTTTTTTTGCACCGAAAAGCGAGCACGCACTACAATATTCAGTGCAACTGCACCGAATAGCGAGCATGCATTACAATATTTAGTGCAACTGCACCAAATACTGAGTACGCACTAGAATTTTCAGTACGTCTGCACCGAATAGCAAACATGCATTACAATATTCAGTGCAACTGCACCAAAAAGCGAACATGCACTACAATTTTCAGTACGTCTGCACCGAATAGCGAGCATGCATTGCAATTTTCAGTGCAACTGCACCAAATAGCGAGCACGGACTACAATATTCAGTGCACTTGCACCGAATAGCGAGCATGCACTACAATATTCAGTTTATCTGCACCTAATATCGAGTACGCACTGTCATATTCAGTACGTGTACACCGAATCGCGAGCATGCATCACAATATTCAGTGCAACTGCACCGAATAACGAGCACGCACTACACTATAAAGTTCATCTGCACCAAATAACAAGTACGCACTACAATATTTAGTTCACCTGCACCAAATAGCGAGCACGCACTAAACTATTTAGTTCATCTGCACCGAATACCGAGCATACATTACAATATTCAGTTTATTTGCACCAAAAAGCAAGCATGCACGACAATTTTCAGTTTAACTGTACCGAATAGGGAGTACGCACTGTCATATTCAGTACGTCTGCACCAAATAGCAAGCTTGCATTACACTACTCAGTGCAACTGCAACGAAAAGCGAGCACGCATTGTCATATTCAGTACATCCCAACCGAATAGTGAGCATGCATTACAATATTCAGTGCACTTGCACCGAATAGCGAGCATGCACTACAATATTCAGTTTATCTGCACCGAATATCGAGTACGCACTGTCATATTGAGTTTATCTGTACCAAACAGCGACCACGCACTAGAATATTCAGTTTATTTGCACCAAAAAGCAAGCATGCACTACAATTTTCAGTTCAACTGTACCGAATAAGGAGTACGCACTGTCATATTCAGTACGTCTGCACCAAATAGCAAGCTTGCATTACACTATTCAGTGCAACTGCAACGAAAAGCGAGCACGCATTGTCATTTTCAGTACGTCCCTACCAAATAGTGAGCATGCATTACAATATTTAGTGCATCTGCACCAAATAGCGAGCACGCACTACAATATTCAGTGCATTTGCACCGAATAGCGAGCTTGCACTACAATATTCAGTTTATCTGCACCGAATAGCGAGTACGCACTGTCATATTCAGTACGTCTACACCGAATAGCGAGCATGCATTACAATATTCAGTGCAACTGCACCGAATAACGAGCACGCACTACACTATAAAGTTCATCTGCACCAAATAACAAGTACGCACTACAATATTTAGTTCACTTGCACCAAATAGCGAGCACGCACTACACTATTTAGTTCATCTGCACCGAATAGCGAGCATGCATTACAATATTCAGTGCAACTGCATCGAATAGCGAGGTATGACTTTGTGTGGGCGAATGCAGCACACGCATAGGTCATAATCGGGCGAATGCACGTGGTATAAATGCGCAGTTTGCATTTTAGGGAGAGGTTGCTGCGTGCATTCAACATGGAGTGGAGCCTACTGAGAGCGAAAGAGACCCGCGCAGCAAGCCACAATTGTTTTATACAAGGCCGGGTTAGCGTGGGCTAACCCAGGTAGAAGGGGGCGCAGAGCGCGGCTTGGTTTGCCGTCGGCCAATCGGAGCGCAGCGTGAGCGCGTCGTTTGTTTGCACCCCGCACATGTCTGGACTTGCTCGCGCTCTGTGCCCTCTTACAATAGTAAATTGCACGTGGTAATTTTAAGTCCTAAAATAACACGTGGTCATACTTTAGTCTAAGACACTCAGTAGCATTAATATCAACCTAAATACCATTACAACATGCTTATGTCTAGCTTATCAATTTACTTAAATCTATCGGGGTCATTTATTTACATACACAAAACATTACTTAAATCCTAACTTAGCTAAGACGTCCGTAACATCCTCCTCCCGGCGCAGGGCTACCGTAGCCTAATCTTCCACGCAGAGGACGGCAAGCTTCGTGACTGGACGCCGTAGGATGCCCGCTGTGGTTCTGACATCCGCTGATCGTACCTTGCCATCTGGACCATGGTAGACCGCTTCCACGACGCCTCGGGGCCACGTTGCTCTCGGGAGTGATGAGTCGACGATGACGACCAGGTTGCCGACTTGTAGAGGCCGTCGTTGGTCATCTGACGCCCCCCGGGGCACCAGCGTAGGCAGGTACTCGTCCACCCAGCACCGCCAGAATTGGTCGGCGAGCGCTTGGGCGGCTCTCCATTGCTTGCGGCTGGCCTCCTCACAAGGCCCGGTACGGGGAAGGCCCAAGGAGGCTCCGATGAGGAAGTGGTTGGGTGTGAGGGCCTCCGGATCCTTAGGATCGACAGAGACGTGGGTCAGAGGCCGAGAGTTTATTGAGTGCTCGGCCTCCGTCAGTAGCGTCAGCAGTACCTCTTCTTTCAGCGCCTTTTGGTGTAGAGTGGCGCCCAGCGCCGCCTTCACGGAGCGCATCAGTCGTTCCCAGGCTCCCCCCATATGTGGCGCCCCTGGCGGGATAAATTTCCACTTCATCCGGTGCTCCAACCCAAACTGAACGAAGTCCTTCGTCCATTCCTTGTACGCCTGTCGTAGTTCGGCGTCCGCCCCTCTGAAGTTGGTACCGTTGTCGGAGTACATGACTCGGGGCCAACCTCTTCGCGCGGCCATTCTTCTTATTGCCATCAGTGCCGAGTCTGTAGACAAACTCGATACCAACTCCAGATGTACTGCCTTCGTAGCCAAGCAGGTGAACAGAGCTCCCCATCTTTTCTCATGTCGTCTCCCTATGACGACCACCATCGGCCCAAAGTAGTCGGTTCCGCAGTGGGTGAACGGTCGCTGCGTATTTGTCAGTCGCTCCACAGGTAAGTCCCCGGTCGTTGGTCTCACTGGCATAGTTTTTCTAATGCGGCAGAGCTGACATCGCTGGGCAATAGTTCGCACCGTAGGTCGTAGGTTGACCACCCAGTATCGTGGTCGTAGGTCGTTGACCACGCGTTCGTTATTCGCGTGACCAGATCTGCGGTGTGCGTCCTCCACCAGTAGCCGCGTGAATGGGTGCTAGCCGTGTAAAATCACCGGTACTTTCTTGGTCTCCATAACTGCTGCGTGTCCAATCCTTCCTCTAACTTTGAGGACGTGGTCTTCCAGATAGGGGTCCAGTTTATATAGGCTGCTGGACTTGGGCACTGGCTTTCCCTTCTGCAGCAGTTTTATCTCCTCTGCGTAGTTTTCAAGCTGTGCTTGTTTTAGCCACAGTTTCTCAGCCTTTTCTAATAAGTCGACGGTCATCTGGCTAGTCCTGTCCTTACACTTTTCCTTGAAAAGAAAGGGCACAGCTGTCGCTCGTAATAACTTTTTGTAGGTAGAGAATCTGCCTATGTCGGGCAGGTGGGAAGGGCGTTCTTGTTCTCCTTTCGCTTGAGTCACCATATATGTTGCTTCGTCCTCGACTGTATCGTACTTTGTTTTTTCCTTTGGCCAGGACTCTTCCTTGTCGTATAGGAATGCAGGACCGGAGAACCATCTGTCCTCAGGTTTCATCTGCACGGCATAGTTGGGACGTGTAGCGTCGTCTGCCACGTTATGGTCAGTAGGCACCCATCTCCATTGGCTGGCGTCGGTTAGCTCCGCGATTTCACCCAGGCAATGCGCCACGAATGCTGTATAACTCACGGCGTCTTTTTCGATCCATCGCAGGACGGTTTGTGAGTCTGTCCAATACGTCACAATTTAATAACAGTCTCCGCCAGCCGTGCGCCGATAAGCGCTGCCTGTAGCTCTAGTCGCGGTATGGTTATAGGTTTCAGTGGAGCTACTCGTGCCTTCGCTGCGACAAGCCTGACGTCTACTCTTCCGTCTGACTTCTGTATCCTCCAGTAGGCCGCCGCTGCGTACGCTTGTTCACTGGCGTCGCAGAACACATGCAGGTCCATGAGGTCGTCCGGGCCCTTGTCGTAGCACCTCGGGATGCGAAGCTTCGTAAGTTCATTTAAGCTCTCTATCCATTCTTCGAAGTGCTGAGCATCTTGTTCTGGGATCGCCTCGTCCCACCCGATACCGTGCCTCCACAGGTTCTGGAGTATGATCTTGCCGGTGACAGTGAAGTGGCTGATGAGGCCTAGAGGATCATACACTGCCATCACCGCTCCTAAGGCTTCTCGTTTTGTTGGCGCTTTGTCTCTGGTCTTCACTTCGGGTGACAGCCGACTCAGTCCCGTGTTGAAACCCAGCTCGTCTGAGCCTGTTTGCCAAAGTAAGCCCAGTGTTTTGTCGGTGTTCTTTTCTCTTTGCCCGAATCGTACTTTTGTGTCGTGTGCCTGCTTCTCCGATGTTATGCTATTCACCACGTTGGGTTTATTCGAGCACCAACCCCTTAAGTTAAAGTGCGCGTTTGAATGAATCTTGGCAATTTCACGCGCCGTCTTGACCGCTTCGTCTTCCGTCGCGACGCTGTCTACGTAGTCGTCCATGTAGTGGCTCGACGTTATAGCTTGCACGGCGTTAGGGTACTCTTGCTCGTATAGTCTCGCGTTAGCGTCTCGTACTGTGTGTGCGATGAAAGGTGAACACGAAGCTCCGAAGATCATTGACGTCATTTTGTATTTCTTCGGTGGCTTAGTACGTTCCTCGCCTCGCCAGAGAAACATTTGTGCCGCTTGGTCTTGGTCTCTAATCTTGACTTGCAGAAACATCTCTTGAATATCTGCAGTGATCGCTACTGGACGCTCTCTAAACCGGAACAAGATTCCTGGCAGGGATTTTAATAGAACCGGTCCTTCCAGTAAATAGTCATTAAGGCACACTCCACTATATCGGTGCGCGGCATCAAACACTAGGCGCATCTTACCCGGCTTGTTCGGGTTCTCAACCGGGAAGTGTGGCAGGTACCACACTTTCTTGCTTTCATCTTCTTTCCGTTGCACTCCTGGGCGTATCCTTTCTCCAGTAGATTATTGACCAGAGTGCTGTACTGTGCTGCGAAGTATGGCAATGAATCCATCTTCTTTTCAATTGTCTTCAGTCTTCGCAGGGCACAATTGTAGTTGTTGGGCATCGAAGCATCTTCATCACGCCATGGTAACCCGACTTCATAGTGACCACCGACTTTTCTCATGGTGCTCTGAACCACGTCAATCGCCTTTTGATCCTCAGGTTTGACCTTCTTGGCCAAAGATACTCCTAGGGCATCAATGCTGAAGTGCGACTTCATTAGCTCCTCTACACGACGTACATCATCCGTCTGTCTCGCTGCAGACACGTCGTATAGATGTAGCACAACTTGTCCCTCTTGTTTCTTCAGCGTGGCGCGCGGTGCAGTCCCGTGGATCACCCATCCCAACTGAGTGTAGGAAGCCGCAGGTTCACTCTTCTTGCCCATACGTAGTTCCTGTGTGACTATCAGGTGCCAGGTTGTCGGCACCTATCAGTATCATCGGCGTGGCTTCTTCATACAGTGAGTCCTGTATGTCTCGGAGGTATGGATAGCTGACTAGCGTCGACCTATCCACCGTCTGGCCATGAAGTCGCAGATCTTTCATAGTGCGTGCGCGCAGTTCTTGAAACTCACCCCACTGGCCGCGTATCTGAAGTTTGACTTCCTAGCTGCATTCTTCGCGTTGCTGCGACGTTACGCTTTGGATTCGTAGAGTGGAGACCGGCCCGCTTGCATGTAGGCGGCGCGTTAATGCTTCGTCAACGAGTGATACTGTTGAGCCTTCATCCAACAGGGCGAACGTCGATATTTGTCCGCGTGGCCCTTTTAATATCACGGGACACATTTTTAAAAGCACACGCTGCGATGCATTGCTTGGTCCAGAAACGGTCATCACTGCTTCCTGCGGGTTCTCGGCGTCATCGGTCGCCTTATTTTGGTTTTCACTCGGTGGCGGTGCCTTTTTCTCGTCTCGGTCTTTGTGCAGCAAAGCGTGATGTGGTCGGCTACAGATCCCTTTGCCACATCGCTTGGCTCGGCACTGATCGCGTCGATGGCGTCTTGACACACACTTGAAACAAACCTTGGCAGTACGTGCCCACTCCCATCTTTCATCAACGCTCATTTTTAAGAATTTCGTACATTTGGGGACTTTATGATCGCTGCCACAACACAAACACTCTTGTTTCTGTTGTTCCTCCTTTCCCGATGTCGCGTAGATTATCTCTCGGCCGCGGTCGGCGTCTTCTTAGCATGGTATTGTGGCGCGCTTCTTGTTTCTTTCTTCGGGGCGGGCGCGGGCGTCACATTTGTGAAAGCGTGACTCATTGCTTGGTCAGCCTCCCGCATCAGGAACCTGGACAGCAGCAACACTTTAGGTTCACGCATCGATTCCCTAGGTTTGGAAGCATAGTCACACCATCTCGCTTTTATGTATGGGCTCAGCTTCTCTACGACTTGACGAATTAACATTGGGTTCCATAGATATCCGCCACTGTCCATCTTGTATAGCACACACACTATGTTTTGGAACTTCACTGCGAACGAATTCAATTCACTAGTTGTTTCGCCTGTGAGCCGAGGTAGCTTCTTTAAATCATCCATCACTCGATCCATGAGCACCTCCGGTCGCCCGTAGTACCGTTCCAGTGTCTTAATGATCTCTTGCGGGTCGGACGCGGAGTACAGGAGCGATGAAACTGCTTCCCTCGCTTCACCCTTGACACAGTTGCGCAATCTCGCTAGATTCTCGTTCGCGGTGAAATTAAATATACTCGATGAGTCATCGTACGCCGCTTTAAATGGAAACCATTCAGTGGCCGCTCCCGTAAATGTAGGCAGCTCAGTCACTTGTCGTGGCGGCGGGCGTACGCGTACCATTTTCTCCAACGTGTCGGCCAACTGTTCAATCCCGCGGTTTTCTCCACTAGTAGGTAACCGCAAGGCCGATCGTTGTCTTCTTCGGTCATTCCTGGCAGGTGCGACGGCATCAATACACGTGGTAGGATCGACGTAAGCGGCAGTCACTGGGGCGGTGTGCGTGGGGGCAGCGTGCGTGACGGTGGGATGCGGCGGCTGCTCTCTCTGCAACCGATCCGCGACTGGAGGTTGACTTCGGTCCATATTTTGAAGCCACTCATCCACCCTGTCTTCATTTGTGCGCACGGAGCCCTCTTCACGGGCCTCTGCCTCTGCCTCTGCTTCAATCGCCGACACTTCATATTCGAGTCGCTTTGTAATGAGCGCCTTTTCAATCGCAGCGATCCTCTTCTGTGCCTAGTATTCTGCCTTCTTCACTCTTGCCACGTCACTACGGTACGATCTTCTGGAACGTATTGTACTTGCTGTATCCCTCACAGAAGTATCGTGTGCAGCTGTCATAGTTCTCGCCGAGTCCTGTGTTTGTAGCGCGGAAAGCGTGGACGGGTAACGCGACGCGGTTGGCGTGGCGAGCGATTCATTGTAGTCGAGCGCGGCTGCGGTGGCTGTACTTGCGTGTATATGGCGAGGAGCCGGCGCGGTGAATGCACCATCGGACGTCGCCGGCGCAACTCTCCCCGCCGCGACGGTGGCGAGGGGTGAGTTCGCGAGCGCGGGGGCGGCGGGGTCGGTCCAAGCCGCGGGCGCACCGCTCGGGGTGCGCGGGAGCGCGAACGCGACGGTCGACGGCGACCTAGGCAACTCTTCGAATGTGCGCGGGCGTCGACTATCATAGCCCGATTCCGATGCGCTTTCCTTGGCTGCAACGCTCCTAGTCTTCATCTTTGATGTCGGAGTTGGTCTTGATTAAATCTTCAATGATGATCTTCTAGCGATGATTCGGTTTGCAAGGATCAGATGAGATTCGGTTGCAGGGGACCAACTGACGATGGTCTTTGTTTTTGAATCCGGTGCTCGAAGACCAGCTGATGATGGTTCTTCGTTCTTAAATCCGGCGTTCGTAGGACCAGCTGACGATGGTTCTTCGTTCTTTAAATCCGGCTCGAAGAACCAGCTGACAAGGTGGACTGTATATTTTTTTGACGTGACAACGTCTTATAAATTGGTTTGCCGGGTGACACTTCAAGAAACTGCGTTACGCTCCGCTCACGTTATGCGCTCACAATGAGAGCGAGTGAGAGGCACGCGTCCCTTCCACTCGGGCATGGTTAGCCCGCCTAAGAGCGAGAGAGACAGACTTCTTCCTACTATACGAATGAATATTCACATTAAAATTATTTTACCACTCAAAGTTGTCACGTAAAACTTTCGCCCGTATACCGACTTTACAGGCAACCAATTTTTTTTTTGAGTAACAATCCGAGCTTGACTGTTCTTAATTTATTTCTGGTTGCCTCGGGACTGGCTTGCTGCTGAATGTTTGCGTGACGAGTGTTGATAGGGGAAGAGACCCGCGCAGCAAGCCACACTTGTTTTATACAAGGCCGGGTTAGCGTGGGCTAACCCAGGTAGAAGGGGGCCGAAGGCGACACGGGACGTTGTCCTTCCGTTTAGTGCAGGTTTTGTCGGCGCATGGCTGTTTTGGCAAATACCTCCATACAGTGGCAAGACGGGAGGTGACTCCCATGTGTCACCAGTGCGGCTGCAGCCAGGACACGGGTCTGCACACTCTCGAGCAGTGCCCTGCCTGGGAAGCGCAGCGCCGTATCCTGGTCGCAGCAATTGGAGAAGATCTATCGCTGCCGGTCGTTGTTAGGGGTATGGTCAGCAGTGAGACGGTATGGGAGGCGGTTGCGTCTTTTTGCGAAGACGTAATCTCGCAGAAGGAAGCGGCGGAGCGGGTCAGGGAGGAAGACTCTCTTGCTGACCCGATTCGCCGCAGAAGGACGGGACGGCGCAGGCGGCGAAATGCCGACTTGATGCCGCCATAGGAGGGGCCAGCGGACGATAGATCGGGGACTCTATCGTCCACGCTGTAAGGTCCCTGGAGTCGTGGTGATGTCCCAGTGCACCCGGACATCGCTGAAAAAAGAGGGAGCCCGAACGGGCATAGAAAAGGGAGCCCAGAAGTAGGCCACGCTGGATGGGTCGCGAATGTCATGCGTAGCAGTCCTCGCGACCCATCCATCAAGGCGAAAGTAGGTGCACAGGCGAAGTTTTTAAAAAAAGGTAGAAGGGGGCGCAGAGCGCGGCTTGGTTTGCCGTCGGCCAATCGGAGCGCAGCGTGAGCGCTTCGTTTGTTTGCACCCCGCACATGTCTGGACTTGCTCGCGCTCTGTGCCCTCTTACAATAGTAAATTGCACGTGGTAATTTTAAGTCCTAAAATAACACGTGGTCATACTTTAGTCTAAGAAACTCATTAGCATTAATATCAACCTAAATAACATTACAACATACTTATGTCTAGCTTATCAATTTACTTAAATCTATCGGGGTCATTTATTTACATACACAAAACATTACTTAAATCCTAACTTAGCTAAGACGTCCGTAACAACGATATTCAGCGCATCTGCACCGAAAAGCGAGCACGCACTACACTTTTAAGTTCATCTACACCGAATAGCGAGCATCCATTACAATGTTTAGTGCAACTGCACCAAATAGCGAGCACACACTTCAACATTCAGTTCATCTGCACCGAATAGCGACCACGCACTACAATATTCAGTTTATTCGCACCGTATAACAAGCATGCGTTACAATATTCAGTGCAACTACACCGAAAAGCGAGCAAGCACTATGATATTTATTTCATCTGTACCGAATAGCGAGTACGCACTGTCATATTCAGTACATCTGCACCGAATAGCAAACATGCATTACAATGTTTAGTGCAACTGCACCAACTAGCAGGCACACACTACAACATTAAGTTCATCTGCATCGAATAGCGACCACGCACTACAATATTCAGTTTTTTTTGCACCGAATTAGCAAGCATGCATTACAATATTCAGTGCAACTACACCGAAAAGCGAGCACGCACTATGATATTTAGTTCATCTGCACCGAATAGCAAGTACGCACTGTCATATTCAGTACATCTGCACCGAATAGCGAGCATGCATTTCAATGTTTAGTGCAACTGCACCAAATAGGGAGCACACACTTCAACATTCACTTCATCTGCTTCGAATAGCGAATACGCACTGTCATAATTATTCAGTACGTCTGCACTGAATAGCAAGCTTGCATTACAATATTCAGTGCAACTGTACTGAATAGCGAGCACGCACTACAATTTTCAGTTCAACTGTACTGAATATCGAGTACGCACTGTCACATTCAGTACGTCTGCTCCAAATCGCAAGCTTGCATTACACTATTCACTGCAACTGCACCGAATAGCGAGCACGCACTATCATATGCAGTACATCTCTACCGAAATGCGAGCACACACTACAATATGCAGTGAACTTGCACCGAATAGCGAGCATGCATTGCAATATTCAGTGCAACTACACCGAAAAGCGAGCACGCACTATGATATTTAGTTCATCTGCACCGAATAGCGAGCACGCACTACAATTTTCAGTTAAACTGTACCGAAAAGGGAGTACGCACTGTAATATTCAGTACGTCTGCACCAAAAAGCAAGCTTGCATAACACTATTCAATGCAACTGCACCGAATAGCGAGCACGCACTGTCATATTCAGTACGTCTCTACCAAATAGCGAGCATGCATTACAATTTTCAGTTCATCTGCACTGAATAGCGAGTAAGCACTACAATAATATTATTATATAATATTATTCAGTTTATTTGCACCGAATAGCAAGCATGCATTACGATATTCAGTGCATCTGCACCGAATTGCGAGCACGCACTATGATATTCAGTTCATCTGCACCGAATAGCGAGTACGCACTGTCATATTCAGTACATATGCACCGAATAGAGAGCATGCATTACAATGTTTAGTCCAACTGCACCAAATAGCGAGTACGCACTACAATTTTCAGTTCATCTGTACCGAACAGTGACCACGCACTACAATATTCAGTTTATTTGCACCGAATAGCAAGCATGCATTACAATATTCAGTGCAACTGCACCGAATAGCGAGCACGCACTATGATATTTAGTTCATCTGCACCGAATAGCGAGTACGCACTGTCATATTCAGTACATATGCACCGAATAGAGAGCATGCATTACAATGTTTAGTGCAACTGCACCAAATAGCGAGCATGCATTACAATTTTCAGGCCATCTGCACTGAATAGCGAGTAAGCACTACAATATTCAGTTTTTTTTGCACCGAATTAGCAAGCATGCATTACAATATTCAGTGCAACTACACCGAAAAGCGAGCACGCACTATGATATTTAGTTCATCTGCACCGAATAGCAAGTACGCACTGTCATATTCAGTACATCTGCACCGAATAGCGAGCATGCATTTCAATGTTTAGTGCAACTGCACCAAATAGGGAGCACACACTTCAACATTCACTTCATCTGCTTCGAATAGCGAATACGCACTGTCATAATTATTCAGTACGTCTGCACTGAATAGCAAGCTTGCATTACAATATTCAGTGCAACTGTACTGAATAGCGAGCACGCACTACAATTTTCAGTTCAACTGTACTGAATATCGAGTACGCACTGTCACATTCAGTACGTCTGCTCCAAATAGCAAGCTTGCATTACACTATTCACTGCAACTGCACCGAATAGCGAGCACGCACTATCATATGCAGTACATCTCTACCGAAATGCGAGCACACACTACAATATGCAGTGAACTTGCACCGAATAGCGAGCATGCATTGCAATATTCAGTTTATCTGCACCGAATAGCGAGTACGCACTGTCATATTCAGTACGTGTACACCGAATAGCGAGCATGCATTACAACATTCAGTGTAACTGCACCGAATAGCGAGCACGCACTACAATTTTCAGTTAAACTGTACCGAAAAGGGAGTACGCACTGTAATATTCAGTACGTCTGCACCAAAAAGCAAGCTTGCATAACACTATTCAATGCAACTGCACCGAATAACGAGCACGCACTGTCATATTCAGTACGTCTCTACCAAATAGCGAGCATGTATTACAATTTTCAGTTCATCTGCACTGAATAGCGAGTAAGCACTACAATATTCAGTTTATTTGCACCGAATAGCAAGCATGCATTACGATATTCAGTGCATCTGCACCGAATTGCGAGCACGCACTATGATATTCAGTTCATCTGCACCGAATAGCGAGTACGCACTGTCATATTCAGTACATATGCACCGAATAGAGAGCATGCATTACAATGTTTAGTCCAACTGCACCAAATAGCGAGTACGCACTACAATTTTCAGTTCATCTGTACCGAACAGCGACCACGCACTACAATATTCAGTTTATTTGCACCGAATAGCAAGCATGCATTACAATATTCAGTGCAACTGCACCGAATAGCGAGCACGCACTATGATATTTAGTTCATCTGCACCGAATAGCGAGTACGCACTGTCATATTCAGTACATATGCACCGAATAGAGAGCATGCATTACAATGTTTAGTGCAACTGCACCAAATAGCGAGCATGCATTACAATTTTCAGGCCATCTGCACTGAATAGCGAGTAAGCACTACAATATTCAGTTTATTTGCACCGAATAGCAAGCATCCATTACGATATTCAGTGCATCTGCACCGAATTGCGAGCACGCACTATGATATTCAGTTCATCTGCACCAAATTGCGAGTACGTACTGTCATATTCAGTACATATGCACCGAATAGAGAGCATGTATTACAATGTTTAGTTCACTTGCACCAAATAGCGAGCACGCACTACACTATTTAGTTCATCTGCACCGAATAGCGAGCATGCATTACAATATTCAGTGCAACTGCACCAAATAGCGAGCACACACTAGAATTTTCAGTACGTCTGCACCGAATAGCAAGGATGCATTACAATATTCAGTGCAACTGCATCAAATAGCGAGCACGCACTACAACTCTGAGTTCATCTGTACCGAACCGCGACCACGCACTAGAATATTCAGTTTATTTGCACCAAAAAGCAAGCATGCCCTACAATTTTCAGTTCAACTGTACCGAATAGGGAGTACGCACTGTCATATTCAGTACGTCTGCACCAAATAGCAAGCTTGCATTACACTATTCAGTGCAACTGCAACGAAAAACGAGCACGCATTGTCACATTCAGTACGTCTATACCGAATAGTGAGCATGCATTACAATATTTAGTGCATCTGCACCGAATAGCGAGCACGCACTACAATATTCAGTGCATTTGCACCGAATAGCGAGCTTGCACTACAATATTTAGTTTATCTGCACCGAATAGCGAGTACGCACTGTCATATTCAGTACGTCTACACCGAATAGCAAGCATGCATTACAATATTCAGTGCAACTGCACCAAATAACGAGCACGCACTACACTATAAAGTTCATATGCACCAAATAACAAGTACGCACTACAATATTTAGTTCACTTGCACCAAATAGCGAGCACGCACTACACTATTTAGTTCATCTGAACCGAATAGCGAGCATGCATTACAATATTCAGTGCAACTGCACCAAATAGCGAGCACACACTAGAATTTTCAGTACGTCTGCACCGAATAGCAAGCATGCATTACAATATTCAGTGCAACTGCACCAAATAGCGAGCATGCACTACAATTTTCAGTACGTCTGCACCGAATAGCGAGCATGCATTGCAATATTCAGTGCATCTGCACCGAATAGCGAGCACACACTTTTATATTCAGTTCATCTGCACCGAATAGCGAGTACGCACTGACATATTCAGTACATCTGCACCAAATTCAGTCATTACAATATTCAGTGCAATTGCACCAAATAGCGAGCACGCACTACCGTTTTTAGTTCATTTGTACCGAATTGCGACCACGCACTACAATATTTAGTTTATTTGCACCGAATAGCAAGCAAGCATTACAATGTTTACTGCAACTGCACCGAATAGCTAGCACGCACTGTCATATGCAATACATCTCTACCAAAATGCGAGCACACACTACAATATTCAGTGCACTTGCACCGAATAGCGAGCATGCCTTGCAATATTCAGTTTATCTGCACCGAATAGCGAGCATGCATTACAATGTTTAGTGCAACTGCACCAAATAGCGAGCACACACCTTAAGATTCAGTTCATCTGCACTAAATAGCTACCTCGTACTACAATATTCAGTTTATTTTATTTCATTTCATTTCATTTCATTTTATTTTATTTGGAAAACTTACAGCTAATAACGCATGCTTACTTATTCTAATATAATTAAGGCCAATCACAAGTTCTCACTTACAGTAAAAACGAACAGATTAAGAAAAAATAAATAAAAATAACTATAAACATTGACACTTTATACACGTACATCCAAAAAGAATTTCAATGTCTATCTAAGATTGATACAAAATACTCCTAGTTAACAATAAAAGGTACAATAAAATTACACAGTACATTGTAGGTACAATAAAATTAATAGTGATTACAAAATTAGTAATTCAACCACCAGAAATGCTCGCAAAAAAGTGATTGCACAGAGTCTGCTTCAATTTACTGAATTCAGTATTAAAAGTACGACTCGCTCTTATCAGATAGGAGTTTTGTCTGTAAGCAGTTCTCACCACCGGTGTGGCCAGTAGATGAGGTCTACGTAGGTATGCACAAGGCACATGTAGTTCTACTTTATTTACTAACTCAGGCACATCTGCTGATCCATTCATGGTTTCGAACAGAAATGCCAAAACGGCGATTTTTCTACGCTCATAAAGAGGCAGAATATGAAATTTTCTGCAGCGAGTGATGTAATAAGGCAAATATACTCTTGAACGGAATTTAATGTACCTTAAGAATTTGCGTTGAATCCCTTCCAAGCGATCGACATAAACATTATATTTCGGGTTCCAAATTTGAGATCTAAGTGACTACGGAAAAAGGAGCAGTATAGTATTTTAATAGTTTTGATGCTTCTGAACCGAGACGAGATTCTAAGGATAAAACCTTGAGCCTTAGACGCTTTTTTGACTATGTTGTCAACGTGCGTATCAAAGATAAGCTTTAAGTCAAAAGTAATTCCCAGGTCCTTAATTAGATTTACTCTAGTTATTGGGGTATCTAAAATTTCATAAGTAAATTGGATCGGGTTCGGTTTACGGGTGAAGGTACACACATAGCATTTAGAAACATTCAAATCCAACTTATTAGTTCTGCAATAATTTTGAAAGTTAACTAAATCCTCCTGTAGTCGGAGAGCATCCTCGTCAGTATTGATCTGTTTCATGATCTTCATATCATCTGCATACAATAATATTTTTGAGTGTTTGAAACATGATGTGACGTCATTAATAAAGATATTAAATAAAAGAGGCCCCAACAATGAACCCTGGGACACCCCGGAAGGAATACTCATTGCTCTGGATGAATATCCATTCAGAACTACAGTCTGACACCTATTCTCGATATAAGACGTAAACCAGCGATAGAGATTACCCCTTATCAAGAGGAGTTTCAGTTTTAAGATATTGTGATCTATCCGGTCGAAACATTTGCTATCGTCGGTGTATAAAAACATCAACTGTCATCAACATCAACCTGTTTGACATGGACTCCGAAAGGAAGTCACAACATAGAATTAAATTAGATGTTGTTGACCGACTCTTCAAAAATCCGTGCTGCTGTTCAGTAAAACTTTGCTTAAGAGCCGAGTAAACCTGTTATGCACGATTTTTTCCAAGACCTTAGCGAAGACGCACAACTTTGAGATCGGTCTGTAGTTTTCGATCTGAGTTCTAGAGCCTTTTTATGTATTGGTGTTATATACGCCGACTTCCAGATAGCAGGGACTACACCGGCGTTTAGTGAGCGTCTGAAAAGGATCGCGAGGGGGACGGACAGGCTTTTAGCACAGTTTGACACGAAAACCGGCGAGATTCTGTCCGGTCCAGCTGATTTATTAGGATCGAGTTGCTTCAGTAGCTTATGTACCTCACTGTCACATATTTCAACAGAACCGATCCAAGTCACCAAGAATAACAAACTTATCAGTAGCATTTTTGATAACTATATCTACAAGGTTTTCTGAGAAATGAGCTAATTGAGCTACTAAAGAATTTCCCTGATTCTGACTACAGATATAAGCTACACATATGTGCATTTTATATGTTATTCTGGGTTTTCTCTGCTGCAACGTTAACGTGACCCACGAGTCCTAGGCAGACGAGCACCACTCACTATGACTGTCCGCCACCAGCTCACGATTGACAGCGATAATTACACCTCCCCCCATAGACTGACCAGTTCTAGAATAATCCCTGTCCCGTCTCCAAACGAGATACCTGTCATCGAACAATTCCGAATCATTAATTCCCTCTGTAAACCACGTCTCAGTTACGCAGACAACATCAAAACTATTAAGGCACACATTTCTATAGAAGGTACTTGTCTTAGTCCGCAATCCCCGTACATTCTGGTAGTAAATATTAATAGGCGTCATTGTTACTATAAAAGGCGTTCAAGGTAAAACAGGTAGGCAAAACATAAGGCACATTCAAAACCTGGAAATAAATAGTCACTTCGAAATAAAAAACAATCAAACAAAATAAGCAAATTTGCACCATAGTTACATAGCTATAAAGTACATTAATTTAAACAAATGATTAATAGAATTGTGAATTCAAATCTAGATAATTACCATTCAATGGTTCTACAGCTGGGTAATAGTACTGGTATTACCAAAAAGGACATAGTGGATGGGGTTGAATCATTATTAAAGTTAAATTTAGGAAAGCTGATGTTGTGTGCTTTTCCTTACTCTGATACTTTTTCAAATGAACAAAATAATAACATTTTAAAGCTGAATAATACTATTCACTTGTTGACATGTTGTCATAGTGACAAATTATTGTATTTTGACACTAATAAGTTTGTTAGTGGTTTTAAGATAACTCAGGGAGCTTTATCCCTATCTGGTAAATATAGGCATTTGATTGCTATGTTGATAGCATATAGTATTAACGAGTGTAAGCAAACATATTTAATTACAACATTTATCTTTATTTTAAAGCATAAATAGTCGCTAGTTTGATTACAGCTAGCAAACTTACGTTTGCTATCTGTTTGAATTTAGTCTCTCAACTGACTAAACGTCATTTTTATAAAAATAACAGACTCTGCTTGCAAACGGCCATTCGTATTTCAACTGTCGTCGGGTTACAACCTAAGTCTATACGTGTAACTAGGTACTCATTGTAATTAATTGTACTTACGACTGTGTTGAACAATAAAACTGAGAAATATTAGAGTGAGTTATTATTTCTGAAAACTGGTGTTAAAAAAAAGACTTTGGAGTTGGATCACACGAGGTTATAGCTAATATAACAAATATTAGGTTAAGTGACGAGCCTGTGTTGTCTAGTTGCACTAACAATATAGGGACTAATTATTGTGATTCTTTGTGTTGTACGAAGGAGGACCCACCTATAATGTCAACATTCTTGGCGGCCACTAACAGTCAGGTAGAGTATTCTCTTCCTGATAGAACCCATACAGGCAGTTTAGACTCCTCAATCGTAGCTCTGGTGGTCACTCCGGATACTAGTGTAAATTTAAACTAAACTGCAAGACAACAGAAGTTACCCCTTCAAGTAATGAACAATTACTATTAGTGAATGACAAAGTATCTTCTAGCAATTTAGCTCATTGTAAAAAACCTAGGGGACGGCAATTCACTTTAAAGTTATTTAATCAGAACATTCAAGGTTGTTCTTCCAAATTACTTGAGATAGAAATGTTTTTAGAGAAAACCAAGTTTGATGTAGTTTGCCTTACAGAGCATTGGTTAAAAGACCACCAAGTAAGTTCCATTAATTATGATGATTATTATATAGGTAGCTACTTCAGCCGACAACGCATGATACATGGTGGGTCATTAATTTTAATTAAAACTTAGATTAAATCTAAAGAAAGAAAAGATATTGTTAAACTGTCGGTTGAACACACCATTGAATTGTCCTGTGTTGAGCTAGATAAGCATGTTGTGGTATGTGTCTACAGACCTCCATGTCACCAGAATCTATCTGTGTTTACATAGTAGTTTATACAGTAGTTTATACAGTTCATAGTAGTTTATACAGTAATGGAAGATGTGTTGAATGAAGTTAGTTCTACTTGTAAATCAGTAATAATATGTGGCGACTTTAATATTAACTTATTAGAAACAAACTCCAATAGTATTAGGTTATTGAGTCTTTTTAAATCATTTATTTTATCAAATGTTTTTGTTGAGCCAACTCGTGTGACAGCTGCTACTGCAACTTGCATAGACAATATATTTTGTAATTGTGATTACCTATATAAAGAAATTGTAAATAAGTTGCCATCTGATCACAATGGACAATCAATAACGTTTTGCACTTACGTACCTTTAGAAAAATTTCAAATAAAATTTAGACCAATTACGGATAAAAACGTTTTGACTTTGACTTTGACTTTGACATTGAGAGCAAATAAAGCAGTGAAATTGAAATAAAAAACAGGAGTTACTTTTTTTGCATTAATAAATCTAAATGATCTGTTTGCAATAAGAAATAGCGTCTAAAATCAAAACAGCAGTTATAAACAGACCGGTTGACACCGAGCGATAAGCACACAAAAGGCTGGCAAGAATGGAATGTATAGAAAAAAAGGGTACCTGTGGTTCTCAATCGTAGTGACCCAAAATGAGTTATTATAAAAAACCTGCGAGGAAGCCGACACAATTTTCACTTTAACATATAAACTTTTTTAAATCTTGCTCTGATTTGATGCGGTGTTTCGGAGACGTGGCGTTTTTTCGCACTAGAATTTGGCATCCCCTGACCCATACATGTTCAAAGCCGCGTTCCTTGGCTCGGGTATGGTTTTATTCAACAGGAGTTTATTTTCCAGCGTTAAGTGGTCGTTTATGTAAACCCTGTTAGTACCCTGAAAGTCCAGATCTCCTGAATTTAGTTTCTTAAGCTTCTTCCAGGCAGCTATGAAATCGTTCTTAAGATAGTTGTTGCGGACAGAGCAAATTATGTTTTTGTTCAGTTTGTGATTGCGTGTCGGGACCCTGGCTATGTAATTAATTTGTTCCTTTGGAATCTGAAAATCTATTGCGTTACCGATCGCAGCTATGATTGTAAACAAATCCTCATTGTTGGATGTAGGTACTCCTTTAATCTCGATGTTATTCATGCGGGATCTCTGCTCATTTTCTAACTGCTGGTTCTCGATTTTGAGTGAGTGAGTGATTCTTTCATACAAATAGGCAACCTCTTCTTTAGCTAATTTTAATGTCTCAATTTCCTCCTCCAGGGTAGACACTTTGCATGTTAAAGATTTTATCTCATTACTAAAAGTCTCGAAGGATGCCTTCACCTCCAGGAATTCTTGCCGCATATTTTTTAATTCCACGAGCTCACACTAAACTCTGTCGGTTTATGTCAAAATTATTATAATTACTGTATAAATACGCCGCTCCATATGCCTCCCTGTCAACTCTCCGGATGACAGGGAGGCATATGGAGCGGCTAAGCGCGCTTGCAAAAAAGCTGTAGCCAGAGCCCGCAGCAGAAGTCTGGCCCCTTATACGACAAGCTGGAAACTGCGGAGGGGCAAAAGCTTATTTTTAAGCTGGGGCGTGGCCGGGAGAAAGCTACACGGGACATTAGCAAATGTCTTTGTGTAAGGGACGCCCAGGGTAAGCTGCTCTACGATACCCCCTCTGTTCAGGTGAGATGGTGTACATACTTCGCGGAGCTGTCTAACAAACAGCATCCCCATAACCGCCTCCTAACCTTGGGCTTATTTCCCCTATTTCCCCCGACGAAACCCGCATTGCTCTTCGCCACATGAAGAACCGGAAAGCGGTCGGGCCTGACAATGTGCCAATTGAAGTGTGGAAGGCGATGGGCCCACATGGTGTGGACCTTCTGACGGATCTTTTTAACCGCATCCTGATCACCAAGGAAATGCCGGACCAGTGGCGATTTAGCCTGATTATCCCTGTTTACAAAGGCAAAGGTAGCGTACAGGATTGTGGTAGCTACAGCGGTATCAAGATCATGTGCCACACCATGAAGCTCTTCGAGCGCATCATTGACACACGGCTCCGTAGCGAGTGTACTGTCTCTGAGTGTCAATATGGCTTCCGGGCGGGTAACAGCACCATGGACGCAGTGCTCGCCTTACGGAATCTGGCTGAGGCTTACAGAGAGAGAAGGAGAGCTTTGCATATGGCCTTTTTAGACCTGCAGAAGGCCTTCGACTGTATACCTCGGCAGTCCATCTGGTGGGCACTGCGCTTCAAGGGCATTCCCGAGGCCTATATTGACATTGTCAGAGACATGTACCGCGATTCCGTTTCCTCTGTCCAGACCGCTGTTGGCGAATCGAATGGCTTCCCAATATCTGTTGGCGTTCACCAAGGCTTGGCTCTTAGCCCGTTCTTGTTTAACGTACTGCTCGATGTAGTTACGGCAAACATCCAAGATCAGCCTCCATGGCTAATAATGTATGCCGATGACATCGCCCTCGTTAATCAGAACAAAGCCCATCTTGAGCGCAAAGTCAACATTTGGAAGGACACGCTTGAAAACGGTGGTCTGAGACTAAATGTGGCGAAGACTGAGTACATGTCCTGTGGCAGCACGGATACAAACACCATCAGAATAGGTTCGGACCTGATCAGAAAGTCCAATACGTTCAGGTACCTTGGATTCGTGCTGCACGAGTCTGGCATCGTGACGATGATGTCCAAGCACGTATTGGCGTGGCTTGGGCGAAGTGGCGCGAGGTAACGGGCGTTGTATGCGACCGCAAAATGCCTCCGAAGCTCAAGGGGCAGATATATAAATGCATCATTTGGCCTGTCCTACTGTACGGGGGCGAGTGTTGGCCAGCACTAAGCAGACACACCCAGGAGCTTCGCGTCACGGAGATGAAGATGCTGAGGTGGATGAGTGGCGTAACGCGATCCGATCGCATACGCAACTCTTACATCCGAGGTAGTTTTGGTGTCCGTGACGTGGGGGAAAAACTGCAAGAGTGTCGTCTGCGATGGTATGGCTACATCATGCGCCGCCCAATGGAGTACGTTGGTCGGAGATGCATGAATATGGCTCTTCTTGGGGCTAGGCCCCGTGGTCGCCCTCGCAAGCGCTGGCTGGACGTCGTCAAGTCCGACATGAGAGCCAATGGCCTGAATGAGAAAAATGTTCAAGATCGGGCAAAGTGGAGGAAGCTAAGTAGGAAGGCGGACCCTGGCAATAGCCGGGATTAACGCCAGGTGGAAGACTGTATAAATACGAAATTTAACACTGAAATAATTGTGGAGCCGTATACTATAGTGTTAGGTGAGTAACCTCAAATTTGCACCGAATAGCAAGCATGCATTTTAATATTCAGTGCAACTGCACCGAAAAGCGAGCACGCACTACACTATAAAGTTCATCTACACCTTATAGCGAGTACGCACTACAATACTCAATTTATGTGCACCAAATAGCAAGTTCGCACTGTGATATTCAGTTCATCTGCACCGAATAGCGAGTATGCATTGTCATATTCAGTACATCTGCACCAAATTCAGTCATTACAATATTCAGTGCAACTGCACCAAATTGCGAGCACGCACTACAATATTCAGTGCACTTGCACCGAATAGCGAGCATGCACTACAATATTCAGTTAATCTGCACCGAATAGCGAGTACGCACTGTAGTATTCAGTAAGTGTACACCAAATAGCGAGCATGCATTACAATATTCAGTGCAACTGCACCGAAAAGCGAGCCCTTACTCGCGACACGCTGATCGCATATTCTTTCGATTTTGAAACCTTACTCGCTACTCGTTGATCGCCAAATCTTGCGATTTTAAAGTCTTACTTGTTACGCGCTGATCGCTAATTGTTTAGATTTTGAAACCTTAGTCGCGACTCGCTGATCGCATATTCTTTCGATTTTAAAGCCTTACTTGCTACTCTCTGATCGCATATTCTTTCAATTTTGAAGACTTACTCGCTACTCGCTGATCGCCAATTCTTCCGATTTTAAAGCCTTACTCACTACTCGCTGATCGCAAATTCTTTCGACTTTGAAGCCTTACTCGCGACTCGCTGATCGCATATTCTTTCGATTTTGAAGCCTTACTCGCTACTTGTTGATAGCCAAATCTTGCGATTTTAAAGCCTTACTTGCTACTCGCTGATTACATGTTTTTTCAATTATGTAGCCTTACTCGCGACTCGCTGATCGCATATTCTTTCAATTTTAAAGCTTTACTCGCGATTTGCTGATCGCATATTCTTTCGATTTTGAAGCCTTTTTTGCTACTCGCTGATCGCATATTTTTGTCAATTTTGAAGCTTTACTCGCGACTCGCTGATCGCATATTTTTTCGATTTTGAAGCCTTTCTAGCTACTCTCTGATTGCATATTCTTTCAATTTTAAAGCCTAAATCGCTACTCGCTGATCGCCAATTCTTCCGATTTTGTAGCCTTAATCATTACTCGCTGATCGCATATTTTTTTCAATTTTGAAGCTTTACTCGCGACTCGCTGATCGCATATTCGTTCAATTTTGAAGCCTTACTCGCGACTCGCTGATCGCATATTCTTTCGATTTTGAAGCCTTACTCGCTACTCGTTGATTGCCAAATCTTGCGATTTTAAAGCCTTACTTGCTACTCGCTGATCGCATATTTTTTCAATTTTGAATCCTTACTCGCCACTCGCTGGTCGCATATTCTTTCGATTTTGAAGCCTTACTTGCTACTCGCTGATTGCATTTTTTTCAATTTTGAAGCCTTCTTCGCGACTCGCTGATCGCATATTCTTCCGATTTTGAAGCCTTACTCGCTTCTCGTTGATCGCCAAATCTTGCGATTTAAAAGCCAACTTGCTACTCGCTGATTGCATATTTTTTCAATTTTGAAGCTTTACTCGCGACTCGCTGATCGCATATTCTTTCGATTTTGAAGCCTAACTCGCTACTCGTTGATCGCCAAATCTTGCGATTTTAAAGCCGTACTTGCTACTCGCTGATCGCATATTTTTTTCAATTTTGAAGCCTTACTCGCGACTCGCTGATTGCATATTCTTTCGATTTTGAAGCCTAACTCGCGACTTGCTGATCGCACATTCTTTGGATTTTGATGCCTTACTCGCTATTCGTTGATCGCCAAATCTAACGATTTTAAAGCCTTACTTCCTACTCGCTGATCGCATATTTTTGTCAATTTTGAAGCCTTCTTCGCGACTCGCTGATCGCATATTCTTTCGATTTTGAAGCCTTACTCGCTACTCGTTGATCGCCAAATCTTGCGATTTGAAAGCCTTACTTGCTACTCGCTGATTGCAAATTTTTTCTATTTTGAATCCTTACTCGCGACGCGCTGATCGCATATTCTTTGGATTTTGAAGCCTTACTCGCTACTCGTTGATCGCCAAATCTTGCGATTTTAGAGCCTTACTTGATTCTCGCTGATCGCATATTTTTTTAATTTTGCATCCTTACTCGCAACTCGCTGGTCGCATATTCTTTCGATTTTGAAGCCTTACTTGCTACTCGCTGATTGCATATTTTTTCAATTTTGAAGCCTTCTTCGCGACTCGCTGATCGCATATTCTTCCGATTTTGAAGCCTTACTCGCTACTCGCTGATCGCATATTCTTTGGATTTTGAAGCCTTACTCGCTACTCGTTGATCGCCAAATCTTGCGATTTTAAAGCCTTACTTGCTACTCGCTGATCGCATATTTTTTCAATTTTGAATCCTTACTCGCGACTCGCTGATCAGATATTCTTTCGATTTTGAAGCCTTACTCGCTTCTCGTTGATCGCTTAATCTTGCGATATTAAAGCCTTACTTGCTACTCGCTGATCGCATATTTTTTCAATTTTGAAGCCTTCTTCGCGACTCGCTGATCGCATATTCGTCCGATTTTGAAGTTTTTTCGCTACTCGTTGATCGCCAAATCTTGTGATTTTAAAGCCTTACTTGCTACTCGCTGATCGCATATTTTTTCAATTTTGAAGCCTTACTCGCGACTCGCTGATCGCATATTCTTTCGATTTTGAAGCTTTACTCGCTTCTCTTTGATCGCTAAATCTTGCGATTTTAAAGCCAATTTGCTACTCGCTGATCGCATATTCTTTGGATTTTGAAGCCTTACTCGCGACTCGCTGATCGCATATTCTTTGGATTTTGAAGCCTTACTCGCTACTCGTTGATCGCCATATCTTGCGATTTTAGAGCCTTACTTGCTACTCGCTGATCGCATATTTTTTCAATTTTGAATCCTTACTCGCGACTTGCTGGTCGCATATTCTTTCGATTTTAAAGCCTTACTTGCTACTCGCTGATTGCATATTTTTTCAATTTTGAAGCTTTCTTCGCGACTCGCTGATCGCACATTCTTTGGATTTTGATGCCTTACTCGCTATTCGTTGATCGCCAAATCTTGCGATTTTAAAGCCTTACTTGCTCTTGCTGATCGCATATTGACGTGACAACGTCTTATAAATTGGTTTGCCGGGTGACACTTCAAGAAACTGCGTTACGCTCCGCTCACGTTATGCGCTCACAATGAGAGCGAGTGAGAGGCACGCGTCCCTTCCACTCGGGCATGGTTAGCCCGCCTAAGAGCGAGAGAGACAGACATAAAAAGTCGTTGTCACGTAAAACTTTCGCCCGGATACCGACTTTACAGGCAACAAATTTTTTTTCTCAATTTTGAATCCTTACTCGCGACTCGCTGGTCGCACATTCTGTCGATTTTGAAGCCTAACTTGCTACTCGCTGATTGCATATTTATTAAATTTTGAAGCCTTCATCGCGACTCGCTGATCGCATATTCTTCCGATTTTGAAGCCTTACTCGCGACTCGCTGATCGCATATTCTTTGGATTTTGAAGCCTTACTCGCTACTCGTTGATCGCCAAATCTTGCGATTTTAAAGCCTTACTTGCTACTCGCTGATCGCATATTTTTTCAATTTTGAATCCTTACTCGCGACTCGCTGATCGCATATTCTTTCGATTTTGAAGCCTAACTCGCGACTCGCTGATGGCACATTCTTTGGATTTTGATGCCTTACTCGCTATTCGTTGATCGCCAAATCTTGCGATTTTAAAGCCTTACTTGCTACTCGCTGATCGCATATTTTTGTCAATTTTGAAGCCTTCTTTGCGACTCGCTGATCGCATATTCTTTCGATTTTGAAGCCTAACTCGCTACTCGTTGATCGCCAAATCTTGCGATTTGAAAGCCTTACTTGCTACTCGCTGATCGCATATTTTTGTCAATTTTGAAGCCTTCTTTGCGACTCGCTGATCGCTTATTCTTTGGATTTTGAAGCCTTACTCGCCACTCGTTGATCGCCAAATCTTGCGATTTTAGAGCCTTACTTGCTACTCGCTGATCGCATATTGACGTGACAATGTCTTATAAATTGGTTTGCCGGGTGACACTTCAAGAAACTGCGTTACGCTTCGCTCACGTTATGCGCTCACAATGAGAGCGAGTGAGAGGCACGCGTCCCTTCCACTCGGGCATGGTTAGCCCGCCTAAGAGCGAGAGAGACAGACATAAAAAGTCGTTGTCACGTAAAACTTTCGCCCGGATACCGACTTTACAGGCAAACAATTTTTTTTTTCAATTTTGAATCCTTACTCGCGACTCGCTGGTCGCACATTCTGTCGATTTTGAAGCCTAACTTGCTACTCGCTGATTGCATATTTATTAAATTTTGAAGCCTTCTTCGCGACTCGCTGATCGCATATTCTTCCGATTTTGAAGCCTTACTCGCGACTCGCTGATCGCATATTCTTTGGATTTTAAAGCCTTACTTGCTACTCGCTGATCGCATATTTTTTCAATTTTGAATCCTTACTCGCGACTCGCTGATCGCATATTCTTTCGATTTTGAAGCCTAACTCGCGACTCGCTGATGGCACATTCTTTGGATTTTGATGCCTTACTCGCTATTCGTTGATCGCCAAATCTTGCGATTTTAAAGCCTTACTTGCTACTCGCTGATTGCATATTTATTAAATTTTGAAGCCTTCTTCGCGACTCGCTGATCGCATATTCTTCCGATTTTGAAGCCTTACTCGCGACTCGCTGATCGCATATTCTTTCGATTTTGAAGCCTAACTCGCTACTCGTTGATCGCCAAATCTTGCGATTTGAATGCCTTACTTGATACTCGCTGATTGCATATTTTTTCAATTTTGAAGCCTTACTCGCGACCCGCTGATCGCATATTCTTTCGATATTGAAGCCTAACTCGCTACTCGTTGATCACTATATCTTGCGATTTGAAAGCCTTACTTGCTACTCGCTGATTGCATATTTTTGTCAATTTTGAAGCCTTCTTCGCGACTCGCTGATCGCATATTCTTCCGATTTTGAAGCCTAACTCGCTACTCGTTGATCGCCAAATCTTGCGATTTGAAAGCCAACTTGCTTCTCGCTGATTGCATATTTATTCAATTTTGAAGCCTTACTCGCGACTCGCTGATCGCATATTCTTTCGATTTTGAAGCCTAACTCGCTACTCGTTGATCGCCAAATCTTGCGATTTGAAAGCCTTACTTGCTACTCGCTGGTCGCATATTTTTTCAATATTGAAGCCTTACTTAAGACCCGCTGATCGCATATTCTTTCGATTTTGAAGCCTTACTCGCTACTCGTTGATCGCCAAATCTTGCGATTTTAAAGCCTTACTTGCTACTCGCTGATCGCATATTTTTTCAATTTTTAAGCCTTCCTCACGACTCGCTGATCGCATATTCTTTGGATTTTGAAGCCTTACTCGCTACTCGTTGATCGCCAAATCTTGCGATTTTAGAGCCTTACTTGCTACTCGCTGATTGCATATTTTTTCAATTTTGAAGCCTTCTTCGCGACTCGCTGATCGCATATTCTTCCGATTTTGAAGCCTTACTCGCGACTCGCTGATCGCATATCATTTTGATTTTGAAGCCTTACTCGCTACTCGTTGATCGCCAAATCTTGCGATTGTAAAGCCTTACTTGCTACTCGCTGATCGCATATTTTTTCAATTTTGAATCCTTACTCGCGACTCGCTGATCGCGTATTCATTCGATTTTGAAGCCTTACTCGCTTCTCGTTAATCGCCAAATCTTGCGATTTAAAAGCCTTACTTGCTACTCGCTGATTGCATAGTTTTTTAATTTTGAAGCCTTACTCACTACTCGTTGGTCGCCAAATCTTGCGATTTTAAAGCCTTACTTGCTACTCGCTGAACGCATATTTTTTCAATTTTGAAGCCTTCTTCGCGACTCGCTGATCGCATATTCTTTCGATTTTGAAGCCTTTTTCGCTACTCGTTGATCGCCAAATCTTGTGATTTTAAAGCCTTACTTGCTACTCGCTGATCGCATATTTTTTCAATTTTGAAGCCTTACTCGCGACTCGCTGATCGCATATTATTTCGATTTTGAAGCCTTACTCGCTTCTGGTTGATCGCCAAATCTTGCGATTTTAAAGCCAATTTGCTACTCGCTGATTGCATATTTTTTCAATTTTGAAGCTTTACTCGCGACTCGCTGATCGCATATTCTTTCGATTTTGAAGCCTAACTCAATACTCGTTGATCGCCAAATCTTGCGATTTAAAAGCCAACTTGCTACTCGCTGATTGCATATTTTTTCAATTTTGAAGCTTTACTCGCGAATCGCTGATCGCATATTCTTTCGATTTTGAAGCCTTACTCGCGACTCGCTGATCGCACATTCTTTGGATTTTGATGCCTAACTCGCTATTCGTTGATCGCCAAATCTTGCGATTTTAAAGCCTTACTTGCTACTCGCTGATCGCATATTTTTGTCAATTTTGAAGCCTTCTTCGCGACTCGCTGATCGCATATTCATTCGATTTTGAAGCCTAACTCGCTATTCGTTGATCGCCAAATCTTGCGATTTTAAAGCCTTACTTGCTACTCGCTGATCGCATATTTTTGTCAATTTTGAAGCCTTCTTCGCGACTCGCTGATCGCATATTCATTCGATTTTGAAGCCTTACTCGCTACTCGTTGATCGCCAAATCTTGCGATTTGAAAGCCTTACTTGTTACTCGCTGATTGCATATTTTTTCAATTTTGAAGCCTTACTCGCGACCCGCTGATCGCATATTCTTTCGATTTTGAAGCCTTACTCGCTACTCGTTGATCGCTTAATCTTGCGATTTTAAAGCCTTACTTGCTACTCGCTGATCGCATATTTTTTCAATTTTTAAGCCTTCTTCACGACTCGCTGATCGCATATTCTTTGGATTTTGAGGCCTTACTCGCGACTCGCTGATCGCATATTCTTTGGATTTTGAAGCCTTACTCGCTACTCGTTGATCGCCAAATCTTGCGATTTTAGAGCCTTACTTGCTACTCGCTGATCGCATATTTTTTCAATTTTGAATCCTTACTCGCCACTCGCTGGTCGCATATTCTTTCGATTTTGAAGCCTTACTTGCTACTCGCTGATTGCATTTTTTTCAATTTTGAAGCCTTCTTCGCGACTCGCTGATCGCATATTCTTCCGATTTTGAAGCCTTACTCGCTTCTCGTTGATCGCTAAATCTTGCGATTTAAAAGCCAACTTGCTACTCGCTGATTGCATATTTTTTCAATTTTGAAGCTTTACTCGCGACTCGCTGATTGCATATTCTTTCGATTTTGAAGCCTAACTCGCGACTTGCTGATCGCACATTCTTTGGATTTTGATGCCTTACTCGCTATTCGTTGATCGCCAAATCTTGCGATTTAAAAGCCAACTTGCTACTCGCTGATTGCATATTTTTTCAATTTTGAAGCTTTACTCGCGAATCGCTGATCGCATATTCTTTCGATTTTGAAGCCTTACTCGCGACTCGCTGATCGCACATTCTTTGGATTTTGATGCCTAACTCGCTATTCGTTGATCGCCAAACCTTGCGATTTTAAAGCCTTACTTGCTACTCGCTGATCGCATATTGACGTGACAATGTCTTATAAATTGGTTTGCCGGGTGACACTTCAAGAAACTGCGTTACGCTTCGCTCACGTTATGCGCTCACAATGAGAGCGAGTGAGAGGCACGCGTCCCTTCCACTCGGGCATGGTTAGCCCGCCTAAGAGCGAGAGAGACAGACATAAAAAGTCGTTGTCACGTAAAACTTTCGCCCGGATACCGACTTTACAGGCAAACAATTTTTTTTTTCAATTTTGAATCCTTACTCGCGACTCGCTGGTCGCACATTCTGTCGATTTTGAAGCCTAACTTGCTACTCGCTGATTGCATATTTATTAAATTTTGAAGCCTTCTTCGCGACTCGCTGATCGCATATTCTTCCGATTTTGAAGCCTTACTCGCGACTCGCTGATCGCATATTCTTTGGATTTTAAAGCCTTACTTGCTACTCGCTGATCGCATATTTTTTCAATTTTGAATCCTTACTCGCGACTCGCTGATCGCATATTCTTTCGATTTTGAAGCCTAACTCGCGACTCGCTGATGGCACATTCTTTGGATTTTGATGCCTTACTCGCTATTCGTTGATCGCCAAATCTTGCGATTTTAAAGCCTTACTTGCTACTCGCTGATTGCATATTTATTAAATTTTGAAGCCTTCTTCGCGACTCGCTGATCGCATATTCTTCCGATTTTGAAGCCTTACTCGCGACTCGCTGATCGCATATTCTTTCGATTTTGAAGCCTAACTCGCTACTCGTTGATCGCCAAATCTTGCGATTTGAATGCCTTACTTGCTACTCGCTGATTGCATATTTTTTCAATTTTGAAGCCTTACTCGCGACCCGCTGATCGCATATTCTTTCGATTTTGAAGCCTAACTCGCTACTCGTTGATCACTATATCTTGCGATTTGAAAGCCTTACTTGCTACTCGCTGATTGCATATTTTTGTCAATTTTGAAGCCTTCTTCGCGACTCGCTGATCGCATATTCTTCCGATTTTGAAGCCTAACTCGCTACTCGTTGATCGCCAAATCTTGCGATTTGAAAGCCAACTTGCTTCTCGCTGATTGCATATTTATTCAATTTTGAAGCCTTACTCGCGACTCGCTGATCGCATATTCTTTCGATTTTGAAGCCTAACTCGCTACTCGTTGATCGCCAAATCTTGCGATTTGAAAGCCTTACTTGCTACTCGCTGGTCGCATATTTTTTCAATATTGAAGCCTTACTTAAGACCCGCTGATCGCATATTCTTTCGATTTTGAAGCCTTACTCGCTACTCGTTGATCGCCAAATCTTGCGATTTTAAAGCCTTACTTGCTACTCGCTGATCGCATATTTTTTCAATTTTTAAGCCTTCCTCACGACTCGCTGATCGCATATTCTTTGGATTTTGAAGCCTTACTCGCTACTCGTTGATCGCCAAATCTTGCGATTTTAGAGCCTTACTTGCTACTCGCTGATTGCATATTTTTTCAATTTTGAAGCCTTCTTCGCGACTCGCTGATCGCATATTCTTCCGATTTTGAAGCCTTACTCGCGACTCGCTGATCGCATATCATTTTGATTTTGAAGCCTTACTCGCTACTCGTTGATCGCCAAATCTTGCGATTGTAAAGCCTTACTTGCTACTCGCTGATCGCATATTTTTTCAATTTTGAATCCTTACTCGCGACTCGCTGATCGCGTATTCATTCGATTTTGAAGCCTTACTCGCTTCTCGTTAATCGCCAAATCTTGCGATTTAAAAGCCTTACTTGCTACTTGCTGATTGCATAGTTTTTTAATTTTGAAGCCTTACTCACTACTCGTTGGTCGCCAAATCTTGCGATTTTAAAGCCTTACTTGCTACTCGCTGAACGCATATTTTTTCAATTTTGAAGCCTTCGTCGCGACTCGCTGATCGCATATTCTTTCGATTTTGAAGCCTTTTTCGCTACTCGTTGATCGCCAAATCTTGTGATTTTAAAGCCTTACTTGCTACTCGCTGATCGCATATTTTTTCAATTTTGAAGCCTTACTCGCGACTCGCTGATCGCATATTATTTCGATTTTGAAGCCTTACTCGCTTCTCGTTGATCGCCAAATCTTGCGATTTTAAAGCCAATTTGCTACTCGCTGATTGCATATTTTTTCAATTTTGAAGCTTTACTCGCGACTCGCTGATCGCATATTCTTTCGATTTTGAAGCCTAACTCAATACTCGTTGATCGCCAAATCTTGCGATTTAAAAGCCAACTTGCTACTCGCTGATTGCATATTTTTTCAATTTTGAAGCTTTACTCGCGAATCGCTGATCGCATATTCTTTCGATTTTGAAGCCTTACTCGCGACTCGCTGATCGCACATTCTTTGGATTTTGATGCCTAACTCGCTATTCGTTGATCGCCAAATCTTGCGATTTTAAAGCCTTACTTGCTACTCGCTGATCGCATATTTTTGTCAATTTTGAAGCCTTCTTCGCGACTCGCTGATCGCATATTCATTCGATTTTGAAGCCTAACTCGCTATTCGTTGATCGCCAAATCTTGCGATTTTAAAGCCTTACTTGCTACTCGCTGATCGCATATTTTTGTCAATTTTGAAGCCTTCTTCGCGACTCGCTGATCGCATATTCATTCGATTTTGAAGCCTTACTCGCTACTCGTTGATCGCCAAATCTTGCGATTTGAAAGCCTTACTTGCTACTCGCTGATTGCATATTTTTTCAATTTTGAAGCCTTACTCGCGACCCGCTGATCGCATATTCTTTCGATTTTGAAGCCTTACTCGCTACTCGTTGATCGCTTAATCTTGCGATTTTAAAGCCTTACTTGCTACTCGCTGATCGCATATTTTTTCAATTTTTAAGCCTTCTTCACGACTCGCTGATCGCATATTCTTTGGATTTTGAGGCCTTACTCGCGACTCGCTGATCGCATATTCTTTGGATTTTGAAGCCTTACTCGCTACTCGTTGATCGCAAAATCTTGCGATTTTAGAGCCTTACTTGCTACTCGCTGATCGCATATTTTTTCAATTTTGAATCCTTACTCGCCACTCGCTGGTCGCATATTCTTTCGATTTTGAAGCCTTACTTGCTACTCGCTGATTGCATTTTTTTCAATTTTGAAGCCTTCTTCGCGACTCGCTGATCGCATATTCTTCCGATTTTGAAGCCTTACTCGCTTCTCGTTGATCGCCAAATCTTGCGATTTAAAAGCCAACTTGCTACTCGCTGATTGCATATTTTTTCAATTTTGAAGCTTTACTCGCGACTCGCTGATTGCATATTCTTTCGATTTTGAAGCCTAACTCGCGACTTGCTGATCGCACATTCTTTGGATTTTGATGCCTTACTCGCTATTCGTTGATCGCCAAATCTTGCGATTTAAAAGCCAACTTGCTACTCGCTGATTGCATATTTTTTCAATTTTGAAGCTTTACTCGCGAATCGCTGATCGCATATTCTTTCGATTTTGAAGCCTTACTCGCGACTCGCTGATCGCACATTCTTTGGATTTTGATGCCTAACTCGCTATTCGTTGATCGCCAAACCTTGCGATTTTAAAGCCTTACTTGCTACTCGCTGATCGCATATTTTTGTCAATTTTGAAGCCTTCTTCGCGACTCGCTGATCGCATATTCATTCGATTTTGAAGCCTAACTCGCTATTCGTTGATCGCCAAATCTTGCGATTTTAAAGCCTTACTTGCTACTCGCTGATCGCATATTTTTGTCAATTTTGAAGCCTTCTTCGCGACTCGCTGATCGCCAAATCTTGCGATTTAAAAGCCTTACTTGCTACTTGCTGATTGCATAGTTTTTTAATTTTGAAGCCTTACTCACTACTCGTTGGTCGCCAAATCTTGCGATTTTAAAGCCTTACTTGCTACTCGCTGAACTCATATTTTTTCAATTTTGAAGCCTTCGTCGCGACTCGCTGATCGCATATTCTTTCGATTTTGAAGCCTTTTTCGCTACTCGTTGATCGCCAAATCTTGTGATTTTAAAGCCTTACTTGCTACTCGCTGATCGCATATTTTTTCAATTTTGAAGCCTTACTCGCGACTCGCTGATCGCATATTATTTCGATTTTGAAGCCTTACTCGCTTCTCGTTGATCGCCAAATCTTGCGATTTTAAAGCCAATTTGCTACTCGCTGATTGCATATTTTTTCAATTTTGAAGCTTTACTCGCGACTCGCTGATCGCATATTCTTTCGATTTTGAAGCCTAACTCAATACTCGTTGATCGCCAAATCTTGCGATTTAAAAGCCAACTTGCTACTCGCTGATTGCATATTTTTTCAATTTTGAAGCTTTACTCGCGAATCGCTGATCGCATATTCTTTCGATTTTGAAGCCTTACTCGCGACTCGCTGATCGCACATTCTTTGGATTTTGATGCCTAACTCGCTATTCGTTGATCGCCAAATCTTGCGATTTTAAAGCCTTACTTGCTACTCGCTGATCGCATATTTTTGTCAATTTTGAAGCCTTCTTCGCGACTCGCTGATCGCATATTCATTCGATTTTGAAGCCTAACTCGCTATTCGTTGATCGCCAAATCTTGCGATTTTAAAGCCTTACTTGCTACTCGCTGATCGCATATTTTTGTCAATTTTGAAGCCTTCTTCGCGACTCGCTGATCGCATATTCATTCGATTTTGAAGCCTTACTCGCTACTCGTTGATCGCCAAATCTTGCGATTTGAAAGCCTTACTTGCTACTCGCTGATTGCATATTTTTTCAATTTTGAAGCCTTACTCGCGACCCGCTGATCGCATATTCTTTCGATTTTGAAGCCTTACTCGCTACTCGTTGATCGCTTAATCTTGCGATTTTAAAGCCTTACTTGCTACTCGCTGATCGCATATTTTTTCAATTTTTAAGCCTTCTTCACGACTCGCTGATCGCATATTCTTTGGATTTTGAGGCCTTACTCGCGACTCGCTGATCGCATATTCTTTGGATTTTGAAGCCTTACTCGCTACTCGTTGATCGCAAAATCTTGCGATTTTAGAGCCTTACTTGCTACTCGCTGATCGCATATTTTTTCAATTTTGAATCCTTACTCGCCACTCGCTGGTCGCATATTCTTTCGATTTTGAAGCCTTACTTGCTACTCGCTGATTGCATTTTTTTCAATTTTGAAGCCTTCTTCGCGACTCGCTGATCGCATATTCTTCCGATTTTGAAGCCTTACTCGCTTCTCGTTGATCGCCAAATCTTGCGATTTAAAAGCCAACTTGCTACTCGCTGATTGCATATTTTTTCAATTTTGAAGCTTTACTCGCGACTCGCTGATTGCATATTCTTTCGATTTTGAAGCCTAACTCGCGACTTGCTGATCGCACATTCTTTGGATTTTGATGCCTTACTCGCTATTCGTTGATCGCCAAATCTTGCGATTTAAAAGCCAACTTGCTACTCGCTGATTGCATATTTTTTCAATTTTGAAGCTTTACTCGCGAATCGCTGATCGCATATTCTTTCGATTTTGAAGCCTTACTCGCGACTCGCTGATCGCACATTCTTTGGATTTTGATGCCTAACTCGCTATTCGTTGATCGCCAAACCTTGCGATTTTAAAGCCTTACTTGCTACTCGCTGATCGCATATTTTTGTCAATTTTGAAGCCTTCTTCGCGACTCGCTGATCGCATATTCATTCGATTTTGAAGCCTAACTCGCTATTCGTTGATCGCCAAATCTTGCGATTTTAAAGCCTTACTTGCTACTCGCTGATCGCATATTTTTGTCAATTTTGAAGCCTTCTTCGCGACTCGCTGATCGCATATTCATTCGATTTTGAAGCCTTACTCGCTACTCGTTGATCGCCAAATCTTGCGATTTGAAAGCCTTACTTGCTACTCGCTGATTGCATATTTTTTCAATTTTGAAGCCTTACTCGCGACTCGCTGATCGCATTTTCTTTGGATTTTGAAGCCTTACTCGCTACTCGTTGATCGCCAAATCTTGCGATTTTAGAGCCTTACTTGCTACTCGCTGATCGCATATTTTTTCAATTTTGAATCCTTACTCGCCACTCGCTGGTCGCATATTCTTTCGATTTTGAAGCCTTACTTGCTACTCGCTGATTGCATTTTTTTCAATTTTGAAGCCTTCTTCGCGACTCGCTGATCGCATATTCTTCCGATTTTGAAGCCTTACTCGCTTCTCGTTGATCGCCAAATCTTGCGATTTAAAAGCCAACTTGCTACTCGCTGATTGCATATTTTTTCAATTTTGAAGCTTTACTCGCGACTCGCTGATCGCATATTCTTTCGATTTTGAAGCCTAACTCGCGACTTGCTGATCGCACATTCTTTGGATTTTGATGCCTTACTCGCGACTCGCTGATCGCACATTCTTTGGATTTTGATGCCTAACTCGCTATTCGTTGATCGCCAAATCTTGCGATTTTAAAGCCTTACTTGCTACTCGCTGATCGCATATTTTTGTCAATTTTGAAGCCTTCTTCGCGACTCGCTGATCGCATATTCATTCGATTTTGAAGCCTAACTCGCTATTCGTTGATCGCCAAATCTTGCGATTTTAAAGCCTTACTTGCTACTCGCTGATCGCATATTTTTGTCAATTTTGAAGCCTTCTTCGCGACTCGCTGATCGCATATTCATTCGATTTTGAAGCCTTACTCGCTACTCGTTGATCGCCAAATCTTGCGATTTGAAAGCCTTACTTGCTACTCGCTGATTGCATATTTTTTCAATTTTGAAGCCTTACTCGCGACTCGCTGATCGCATATTCTTTGGATTTTGAAGCCTTACTCGCTACTCGTTGATCGCCAAATCTTGCGATTTAAGAGCCTTACTTGCTACTCGCTGATCGCATATTTTTTCAATTTTGAATCCTTACTCGCCACTCGCTGGTCGCATATTCTTTCGATTTTGAAGCCTTACTTGCTACTCGCTGATTGCATTTTTTTCAATTTTGAAGCCTTCTTCGCGACTCGCTGATCGCATATTCTTCCGATTTTGAAGCCTTACTCGCTTCTCGTTGATCGCCAAATCTTGCGATTTAAAAGCCAACTTGCTACTCGCTGATTGCATATTTTTTCAATTTTGAAGCTTTACTCGCGACTCGCTGATCGCATATTCTTTCGATTTTGAAGCCTAACTCGCTACTCGTTGATCGCCAAATCTTGCGATTTTAAAGCCGTACTTGCTACTCGCTGATCGCATATTTTTTTCAATTTTGAAGCCTTACTCGCGACTCGCTGATTGCATATTCTTTCGATTTTGAAGCCTAACTCGCGACTTGCTGATCGCACATTCTTTGGATTTTGATGCCTTACTCGCTATTCGTTGATCGCCAAATCTAGCGATTTTAAAGCCTTACTTCCTACTCGCTGATCGCATATTTTTGTCAATTTTGAAGCCTTCTTCGTGACTCGCTGATCGCATATTCTTTCGATTTTGAAGCCTTACTCGCTACTCGTTGATCGCCAAATCTTGCGATTTGAAAGCCTTACTTGCTACTCGCTGATTGCAAATTTTTTCTATTTTGAATCCTTACTCGCGACGCGCTGATTGCATATTCTTTCGATTTTGAAGCCTTACTTGCTACTCGCTGATCGCATATTTTTTCAATTTCGAAGCCTTCTTCGCGACTCGCTGATCGCATATTCTTCTGATTTTGAAGCCTTACTCGCGACTCGCTGATCGCATATTCTTTGGATTTTGAAGCCTAACTCGCTACTCGTTGATCACCAAATCTTGCGATTTTAAAGCCTTACTTGCTACTCGCTGATCGCATATTTTTTCAATTTTGAATCCTTACTCGCGACTCGCTGATCGCATATTCTTTCGATTTTGAAGCCTTACTTGCTACTCTCTGATTGCATTTTCTTTCAATTTTAAAGCTTAAGTCACCACTCGCTGATCGCCAATTCTTCTGATTTTGAAGCCTCACTCACTACTCGCTGTTCGCATATTTTTTTCAATTTTGAAGCCTTACTCGCGACTCGCTGATCGCATATTCTTTCGATTTAGAGGCCTTACTCTCTACTCGTTGACCGCTAAGTCTTGCGATTTTAAAGCCTTACTTGCTACTCTCTGATTGCATATTTTTTCAATTTTGAAACCTTACTCGCGACTCGCTGATCGCATATTCTTTCGATTTTGAAGCCTTACTCGCTACTCGTTGATTGCCAAATCTTGCGATTTTAAAGCCTTACTTGCAACTCTCTGATCGCATATTTTTGTCAATTTTGAAGCCTTTTCCGCGACTCGCTGATCGCAAATTCTTTCGATTTTAAAGTCTTACTTGCTACTCTCTGATCGCATATTCTTTCAATTTTGAGGCCTAAATCGCTACTCGCTGATCGCCAATTCCTCCGATTTTGAAGCCTTACTCACTACTCGCTGATCGCATATTTTTTTAATTTTGAAACCTTATCGCGACTCGCTGATCGCATATTCTTTCAATTTTAAAGCTTTACTCGCGATTTGCTGATCGCATATTCTTTCGATTTTGAAGCCTTTTTTGCTACTCGCTGATCGCATATTTTTGTCAATTTTGAAGCTTTACTCGCGACTCGCTGATCGCATATTTTTTCGATTTTGAAGCCTTTCTAGCTACTCTCTGATTGCATATTCTTTCAATTTTAAAGCCTAAATCGCTACTCGCTGATCGCCAATTCTTCCGTTTTTGTAGCCTTTATCATTACTCGCTGATCGCATATTTTTTTCAATTTTGAAGCTTTACTCGCGACTCGCTGATCGCATATTCGTTCAATTTTGAAGCCTTACTCGCGACTCGCTGATCGCATATTCTTTCGATTTTGAAGCCTTACTCGCTACTCGTTGATTGCCAAATCTTGCGATTTTAAAGCCTTACTTGCTACTCTCTGATCGCATATTTTTGTCAATTTTGAAGCCTTTTCCGCGACTCGCTGATCGCATATTCTTTCGATTTTAAAGTCTTACTTGCTAGTCTCTGATCGCATATTCTTTCAATTTTGAGGCCTAAATCGCTACTCGCTGATCGCCAATTCCTCCGATTTTGAAGCCTTACTCACTACTCGCTGATAGCATATTTTTTTAATTTTGAAACCTTATCGCGACTCGCTGATCGCATATTCTTTCAATTTTAAAGCTTTACTCGCGATTTGCTGATCGCATATTCTTTCGATTTTGAAGCCTTACTTGCTACTCGCTGATCGCATATTTTTGTCAATTTTGAAGCTTTACTCGCGACTCGCTGATCGCATATTTTTTCGATTTTGAAGCCTTTCTAGCTACTCTCTGATTGCATATTCTTTCAATTTTAAAGCCTAAATCGCTACTCGCTGATCGCCAATTCTTCCGATTTTGTAGCCTTAATCATTACTCGCTGATCGCATATTTTTTTCAATTTTGAAGCTTTATTCGCGACTCGCTGATCGCATATTCGTTCAATTTTGAAGCCTTACTCGCGACTCGCTGATCGCATATTCTTTCGATTTTGAAGCCTTACTCGCTACTCGTTGATTGCCAAATCTTGCGATTTTAAAGCCTTACTTGCTACTCTCTGATCGCATATTTTTGTCAATTTTGAAGCCTTTTCCGCGACTCGCTGATCGCATATTATTTCGATTTTAAAGTCTTACTTGCTACTCTCTGATCGCATATTCTTTCAATTTTGAGGCCTAAATCGCTACTCGCTGATCGCCAATTCCTCCGATTTTGAAGCCTTACTCACTACTCGCTGATCGCATATTCTTTCAATTTTAAAGCTTTACTCGCGATTTGCTGATCGCATATTCTTTCTATTTTGAAGCCTTACTCGCTACTCGTTGATCGGCAAATCTTGCGATTTTAAAGCCTTACTTGCTACTCGCTGATTACATGTTTTTTCAATTATGTAGCCTTACTCGCGACTCGCTGATCGCATATTCTTTCAATTTTAAAGCTTTACTCGCGATTTGCTGATCGCATATTCTTTCGATTTTGAAGCCTTTTTTGCTACTCGCTGATCGCATATTTTTGTCAATTTTGAAGCTTTACTCGCGACTCGCTGATCGCATATTTTTTCGATTTTGAAGCCTTTCTAGCTACTCTCTGATTGCATATTCTTTCAATTTTAAAGCCTAAATCGCTACTCGCTGATCGCCAATTCTTCCGATTTTGTAGCCTTAATCATTACTCGCTGATCGCATATTTTTTTCAATTTTGAAGCTTTACTCGCGACTCGCTGATCGCATATTCGTTCAATTTTGAAGCCTTACTCGCGACTCGCTGATCGCATATTCTTTCGATTTTGAAGCCTTACTCGCTACTCGTTGATTGCCAAATCTTGCGATTTTAAAGCCTTACTTGCTACTCTCTGATCGCATATTTTTGTCAATTTTGAAGCCTTTTCCGCGACTCGCTGATCGCATATTCTTTCGATTTTAAAGTCTTACTTGCTACTCTCTGATCGCATATTCTTTCAATTTTGAGGCCTAAATCGCTACTCGCTGATCGCCAATTCCTCCGATTTTGAAGCCTTACTCACTACTCGCTGATCGCATATTCTTTCAATTTTAAAGCTTTACTCGCGATTTGCTGATCGCATATTCTTTCTATTTTGAAGCCTTACTCGCTACTCGTTGATCGCCAAATCTTGCGATTTTAAAGCCTTACTTGCTACTCGCTGATTACATGTTTTTTCAATTATGTAGCCTTACTCGCGACTCGCTGATCGCATATTCTTTCAATTTTGAAAACTTACTCGCTACTCGTTGATCGCCAAATCTTGCGATTTTAAAGCCTAACTTGCTACTCGCTGATCGCATATTCTTTCGATTTTGAAGCCTAACTCGCGACTCGCTGATCGCACATTCTTTGGATTTTGATGCCTTACTCGCTATTCGTTGATCGCCAAATCTTGCGATTTTAAAGCCTTACTTGCTACTCGCTGATCGCATATTTTTGTCAATTTTAAAGCCTTACTCGCGACTCGCTGATCGCATGTTCTTTCGATTTTAAAGCCTTACTTGCTACTCGCTGATCGCATATTTTTGTCAATTTTGAAGCCTTCTTCGCGACTCGCTGATCGCATATTCTTTCGATTTTGAAGCCTAACTCGCTACTCGTTGATCGCCAAATCTTGTGATTTGAAAGCCTTACTTGCTACTCGCTGGTTGCATATTTTTTCAATTTTGAAGCCTTACTCGCTACTTGTTGATCGCCAAATCTTGCGATTTTAGAGCCTTACTTGCTACTCGCTGATCGCATATTTTTTCAATTTTGAATCCTTACTCGCGACTCGCTGGTCGCATATTCTTTCGATTTTGAAGCCTTACTCGCTACTCGTTGATCGCCAAATCTTGCGATTTTAGAGCCTTACTTGATTCTCGCTGATCGCATATTTTTTTAATTTTGCATCCTTACTCGCAACTCGCTTGTCGCATATTCTTTCGATTTTGAAGCCTTACTTGCTACTCGCTGATTGCATATTTTTTCAATTTTGAAGCCTTCTTCGCGACTCGCTGATCGCATATTCTTCCGATTTTGAAGCCTTACTCGCTACTCGCTGATCGCATATTCTTTGGATTTTGAAGCCTTACTCGCTACTCGTTGATCGCCAAATCTTGCGATTTTAAAGCCTTACTTGCTACTCGCTGATCGCATATTTTTTTCAATTTTGAATCCTTACTCGCGACTCGCTGATCAGACATTCTTTCGATTTTGAAGCCTAACACGCTTCTCGTTGATTGCTTAATCTTGCGATATTAAAGCCTTCTTTGCGACTCGCTGATCGCATATTCTTTGGATTTTGAGGCCTTACTCGCGACTCGCTGATCGCATATTCTTTGGATTTTGAAGCCTTACTCGCTACTCGTTGATCGCCAAATCTTGCGATTTGAGAGCCTTACTTGCTACTCGCTGATTGCATATTTTTTCAATTTTGAATCCTTACTCGCCACTCGCTGGTCGCATATTCTTTCGATTTTGAAGCCTTACTTGCTACTCGCTGATTGCATATTTTTTCAATTTTGAAGCCTTCTTCGCGACTCGCTGATCGCATATCCAAGAGTAAGGCTTCAAAATCGAAAAAATTGGCGATCAGCGAGTAGCGAGTTAGGCTTTAAAATCGAAAGAATTTGCGATCAGCGAGTAGTGAGTAAAACTTCAAAATCGAAAGAATTGGCGATCAGCGAGTAGCGACTAAGGCTTCAAAATTGAAAGAATATGCAATAAGAAAGTAGCAAGAAAGGTTTCAAAATCGAAAGAATATGCGATCAGCGAGTCGCGAAGAAGGCTTCAAAATTGAAAAAATATGCGATCAGCGAGTAGCAAGTAAGGCTTTAAAATCGCAAGATTTGTCGATCAACGAGTAGCGAGAAAGGCTTCAAAATCGAAAGAATATGCGATCAGCGAGTCGCGAGTAAGGCTTCAAAATCGAAGGAATTGGCAATCAGCGAGTAGCGAGTTAGGCTTCAAAAATAAAAGAATATGCGATCAGAGAGTAGCAAGTAAGGCTGTAAAATTGAAAGAATATGCGATCAGCGAGTCGCGAAGAAGGCTTCAAAATTGACAAATATATGCGATCAGCGAGTAGTAAGTAAGGCTTTAAAATCGCAAGATTTGGCGATCAACGAGTAGCGAGTAAGGCTTCAAAATTGAAAGAATATGCGATCAGCGAGTCGCAAGTAAGGCTTCAAAATTGAAAAAAAATGCGATCAGCGAGTAGCAAGTAAGGCTTTAAAAACGCAAGATTTGGCGATCAACGAGTAGCGAGTAAGGCTTCAAAATCGAACGAATATGCGATCAGCGAGTCTTGAGTAAAGCTTCAAAATCGAAAGAATATGCGATCAGCGAGTCGCGAAGAAGGGTTCAAAATTGAAAAAATATGCGATCAGCGAGTAGCAAGTAAGGCTTTAAAATCGCAATATTTGGCGATCAACGAGTAGCGAGTAAGGCTTCAAAATTGAAAGAATATGCGTTTAGCGAGTCGCGAGTAAGGCTTCAAAATTGAAAAAATATGCGATCAGCGAGTCGCAAGTAAGGCTTTAAAATCGAAAGAATATGCGATCAGCGAGTCGCTAAGAAGGCTTCAAAATTGAAAAAATATGCGATAAGCGAGTAGCGAGTAAGGCTTCAAATTCGGAAGAATTGGCGATCAGCGAGTAGCGAGTTAGGCTTCAAAATTGAAAGAATATGCGATCAGAAAGTAGCAAATAAGGCTTTTAAATCGCAAGATTTGGCGATCAACGAGTAGCTAGTAAGGCTTCAAAATCAAAAGAATATGCGATTAGCGAGTCGCGAGTAAGGCTTCAAAATTAAAAAAATATGCGACCAGCGAGTAGCAAGTAAGGCTTTAAAATCACAAGATTTGGCGATAAACGAGTAGCTAGTAAGGCTTCAAAATCTAAAGAATATGCGATCAGAGAGTAGCAAGTAAGGCTTTTCAATTGCAAGATATGGCGATCAGCAAGTCGCGAGTAAGGCTTCAAAATTGAAAAAATATGCGATCAGCGAGTCGCAAATAAGGCTTTAAAATCGCAAGATTTGGCGATCAACGAGTAGCTAGTAAGGCTTCAAAATTGAAAGAATATGCGTTTAGCGAGTCGCGAGTAAGGCTTTAAAATCGAAAGAATATGCGATCAGCGAGTCGCTAAGAAGGCTTCAAAATTGAAAAAATATGCGATCAGCGAGTAGCAAGTAAAGCTTTAAAATCGCAAGATTTGGCGATCAACGAGTAGCGAGTAAGGCTTCAAAATCGAAAGAATCTGCGATCAGCGAGTAGCGAGTTAGGCTTCAAAATTGAAAGAATATGCGATCAGAGAGTAGCAAGTAAGGCTTTAAAACCGAAAGCATATGCGATCAGCGAGTCGCGAGTAAGGCTTCATAATTGAAAAATATGCGATCAGCGAGTAGCAAGTAAGACTTTAAAATCGCAAGAATCGGTGATCAACAAATAGCGAGTAAGGCTTTAAAATCAAAAGACTTGCGATCAGCGAGTAGTGAGTAAGGCTTCAAAATTTAAAAAATATGCGATCAGCGAGTCTCGAGTAAGGCTTCAAAATTAAAAAAATATGAGATAAGCGAGAACCAAGTAAGGCTTTAAAACTGCAAGATTTGGCGATCAACGAGTAGCTAGTAAGGCTTCAAAATCAAAAGAATATGCGATCAGCGAGTCGCGAGTAAGGCTTTAAAATCGAAAGAATTTGCGATCAGCGAGTAGTGAGTAAGGCTTCAAAATCGGAAGAATTGGCGATCAGCGAGTCGCGAGTAAGGCTTCAAAATCAAAAGAATATGCGATCAGCGAGTCGCGAGTAAGGCTTCAAAATTAAAAAAATATGCGACCAGCGAGTAGCAAGTAAGGCTTTAAAATCACAAGATTTGGCGATCAACGAGTAGCGAGTAAGGCTTCAAAATCTAAAGAATATGAGATCAGCAAGTTGTGAGTAAGGCTTCAAAATCGGAAGAATTGGCGATCAGTGAGTCGCGAGTAAGGCTTCAAAATAAAAAAATATGCAATCAGCGAGTAGCAAGTAAGGCTTTAAAATCGCAAGATTTGGCGATCAACGAGTAGCTAGTAAGGCTTTAAAATCAAAAGAATATGCGATCAGCGAGTAGTGAGTAAGGCTTCAAAATCTAAAGACTATGCGATCAGACAGTAGCAAGCAAGGCTTTTAAATCGCAAGATTTGGCGATCAGCGAGTCGCGAGTAAGGCTTTAAAATTGAAAAAATATGCGATCAGCGAGTAGCAAATAAGGCTTTAAAATCGCAAGATTTGGCGATCAACGAGTAGCTAGTAAGGCTTTAAAATCAAAAGAATATGCGATCAGCGAGTAGTGAGTAAGGCTTCAAAATCGGAAGAATTGGCGATCAGTGAGTCGCGAGTAAGGCTTCAAAATTAAAAAAATATGCAATCAGCGAGGAGCAAGTAAGGCTTTAAAATGGCAAGATTTGACGATCAACGAGTAGCGAGAAAGGCTTCAAAATCGAAAGAATATGCGATCAGCGAGTCGCGAGTAAGGTTTTAAAATCGAAAGAATTTGTGATCAGCGAATAGTGAGTAGAGCTTCAAAATCGGAAGAATTGGCGATCAGCGAGTAGCGATTTAGGCTTTAAAATCACAAGATCTGGCGATCAACGAGTAGCGAGTAAGGCTTTAAAATCGAAAGAATATGCGATCAGAGATAAGCAAGTAAGGCTTTTAAATCGAAAGAATTTGTGATCAGCGAGTAGTGAGTAGAGCTTCAAAATCGGAAGAATTGGCGATCAGCGAGTAGCGAGTTAGGCTTTAAAATCACAAGATCTGGCGATCAACGAGTAGTGAGTAAGGCTTCAAAATCGGAAGAATTGGCGATCAGCGAGAAGCGAGTTAGGCTTCAAAATCGAAAGAATATGCGATCAGCGAGTCGCGAGTAAGGCTTCAAAATTGAAAAAATATGAGATCAGCGAGTAGCAAGTAAGACTTTAAAATCGCAAGAATTGGCGATCAACAAATAGCGAGTAAGGCTTCAAAATCGAAAGAATATGCGATCAGCGAGTCGCGAGTAAGGCTTTAAAATCGAAAGAATTTGCGATCAGCGAGTAGTGAGTAAGGCTTCAAAATCGGAAGAATTGGCGATCAGCGAGTCGCGAGTAAGGCTTCAAAATTGAAAAATATGCGATCAGCGAGTAGCAAGAAAGTTTTTGAAATCGCAAGATTTGGCGATCAACGAGTAGCGAGTAAGGCTTCAAAATCGAAAGAAAATGCGATCAACGAGTAGCGAGTAAGGCTTCAAAATCGAAAGAATATGCGATCAGCGAGTCGCGAAGAAGGCTTAAAAATTTAAAAAATATGCGATCAGCGAGTAGCGAGTAAGGCTTCAAAATCTTAAGAATATGCGATCAGAGAGTAGCAAGTAAGGCTTTAAAATCGCAAGATTTGGCGATCAACGAGTAGCGAGTAAGGCTTCAAAATCGAAAGAATATGCGATCAGCGAGTCGCGAGTAAGGCTTCAAAATTAAAAAAATATACAATCAGCGAGAAGCAAGTAAGGCTTTAAAATCGCAAGATTTGACGATCAACGAGAACCGAGTAAGTTTTCAAAATCGAAAGAATATTCGATCAGCGAGTCGCGAATAAGGCTTCAAAATCGAAAGAATTTGCGATCAGCGAGTAGTGTGTAAGTCTTCAAAATCGGAAGAATATGCGATCAGCAAGTCGCGAGTTAGGCTTCAAAATCGAAAGAATTTGCGATCAGCGAGTAGTAAGTAAGGCTTCAAAATCGGAAGAATATGCGATCAGCGAGTCGCGAGTAAGGCTTCAAAATTGAAAAAATATGCGATCAGCGAGTCGCGAGTAAGGCTTCAAAATCGAAAGAATTTGCGATCAGCGAGTAGTGAGTAAGTCTTCAAAATCACAAGATTTGGCGATCAACGAGTAGCGAGTAAGGCTTCAAAATCTAAAGAATATGCGATCAGAGAGTAGCAAGTAAGGCTTTAAAACCGAAAAAATATGCGATCAGCGAGTCGCGAGTAAGGCTTCAAAATTGACAAAATATGCGATCAGCGTGTAGCAAGTAAGACTTTAAAATCGCAAGAATCGGCGATCAACAAATAGCTTGTAAGGCTTTAAAATCAAAAGAATTTGCGATCAGCGAGTAGTGATTTAGGCTTCAAAATTGAAAAAATATGCGATTAGCGAGTCGCGAGTAAGGCTTCAAAATTAAAAAAATATGAGATAAGCGAAAAGCAAGTAAGGCTTTAAAACTGCAAGATTTGGCGATCAACGAGTAGCTAGTAAGGCTTCAAAATCAAAAGAATATGCGATCAGCGAGTCGCGAGTAAGGCTTCAAAATAAAAAAATATGCTACCAGCGAGTAGCAAGTAAGGCTTTAAAATCACAAGATTTGGCGATCAACGAGTAGCGATTTAGGCTTCAAAATTGAAAGAATATACGATCAAAGAGTAGCAAGTAGGGCTTTAAAATCGAAAGAATATGCGATCAGCGAGTCGCTAAGAAGGCTTCAAAATTGAAAAAATATGCGATCAGCGAGTAGCAAGTAAAGCTTTAAAATCGCAAGATTTGGCGATCAACGAGTAGCGAGTAAGGCTTCAAAATCGAAAGAATTTGCGATCAGCGAGTAGCGAGTTAGGCTTCAAAATTGAAAAAATATGCGATCAGAGAGTAGCAAGTAAGGCTTTAAAACCGAAAGCATATGCGATCAGCGAGTCGCGAGTAAGGCTTCAAAATTGAAAAATATGCGATCAGCGAGTAGCAAGTAAGACTTTAAAATCGCAAGAATCGGTGATCAACAAATAGCGAGTAAGGCTTTAAAATCAAAAGAATTGCGATCAGCGAGTAGTGAGTAAGGCTTCAAAATTTAAAAAATATGCGATCAGCGAGTCTCGAGTAAGGCTTCAAAATTAAAAAAATATGAGATAAGCGAGAACCAAGTAAGGCTTTAAAACTGCAAGATTTGGCGATCAACGAGTAGCTAGTAAGGCTTCAAAATCAAAAGAATATGCGATCAACGAGTCGCGAGTAAGGCTTCAAAATTAAAAAATATGCGACCAGCGAGTAGCAAGTAAGGCTTTAAAATCACAAGATTTGGCGATCAACGAGTAGCGAGTAAGGCTTCAAAATCTAAAGAATATGAGATCAGCGAGTTGTGAGTAAGGCTTCAAAATCGGAAGAATTGGCGATCAGTGAGTCGCGAGTAAGGCTTCAAAATAAAAAAATATGCAATCAGCGAGTAGCAAGTAAGGCTTTAAAATCGCAAGATTTGACGATCAACGAGTAGCGAGTAAGCATTTAAAATCGAAAGAATTTGCAAACAGCGAGTAGTGAGTAAGGCTTCAAAATCGGAAGAATTGGCGATCAGCGAGTCGCGAGTAAGGCTTCAAAATCGAAAGAATATGCGATCAACGAGTCGCGAGTAAGGCTTTAAAATCGAAAGAATATGCGATCAGCGAGTTGTGAGTAAGGCTTCAAAATCGGAAGAATTGGCGATCAGTGAGTCGCGAAGAATGCTTCAAAATTGACAAATATATGCGATCAGCGAGTAGCAAGTAAGGCTTTAAAATCGCAAGATTTGGCGATCAACGAGTAGCGAGTAAGGCTTCAAAATTGAAAGAATATGCGATCAGCGAGTCGCAAGTAAGGCTTCAAAATTGAAAAAAAATGCGATCAGCGAGTAGCAAGTAAGGCTTCAAAATTGAAAAAAAATGCGATCAGCGAGTAGCAAGTAAGGCTTTAAAAACGCAAGATTTGGCGATCAACGAGTAGCGAGTAAGGCTTCAAAATCGAAAGATTATGCGATCAGCGAGTCTTGAGTAAAGCTTCAAAATCGAAAGAATATGCGATCAGCGAGTCGCGAAGAAGGGTTCAAAATTGAAAAAATATGCGATCAGCGAGTAGCAAGTAAGGCTTTAAAATCGCAATATTTGGCGATCAACGAGTAGCGAGTAAGGCTTCAAAATTGAAAGAATATGCGTTTAGCGAGTCGCGAGTAAGGCTTCAAAATTGAAAAAATATGCGATCAGCGAGTCGCAAGTAAGGCTTTAAAATCGAAAGAATATGCGATCAGCGAGTCGCTAAGAAGGCTTCAAAATTGAAAAAATATGCGATCAGCGAGTAGCGAGTAAGGCTTCAAAATCTAAAGAATATGCGATCAGAGAGTAGCAAGTAAGGCTTTAAAATCGCAAGATTTGGCGATCAACGAGTAGCGAGTAAGGCTTCAAAATCGAAAGAATATGCGTTCAGCGAGTCGCGAGTAAGGCTTTAAAACCGAAAGCATATGCGATCAGCGAGTCGCGAGTAAGGCTTCAAAATTGAAAAATATGCGATCAGCGAGTAGCAAGTAAGACTTTAAAATCGCAAGAATCGGTGATCAACAAATAGCGAGTAAGGCTTTAAAATCAAAAGAATTGCGATCAGCGAGTAGTGAGTAAGGCTTCAAAATTTAAAAAATATGCGATCAGCGAGTCTCGAGTAAGGCTTCAAAATTAAAAAAATATGAGATAAGCGAGAACCAAGTTAGGCTTTAAAACTGCAAGATTTGGCGATCAACGAGTAGCTAGTAAGGCTTCAAAATCAAAAGAATATGCGATCAGCGAGTCGCGAGTAAGGCTTCAAAATTAAAAAAATATGCGACCAGCGAGTAGCAAGTAAGGCTTTAAAATCACAAGATTTGGCGATCAACGAGTAGCGATTAAGGCTTTAAAATCTAAAGAACATGAGATCAGCGAGTTGTGAGTAAGGCTTCAAAATCGGAAGAATTGGCGATCAGTGAGTCGCGAGTAAGGCTTCAAAATAAAAAAATATGCAATCAGCGAGTAGCAAATAAGGCTTTTAAATCGCAAGATTTGGCGATCAGCGAGTTGCGAGTAAGGCTTCAAAATTTAAAAAATATGCGATCATTGAGTCGCGAGTAAAGCTTCAAAATTGAAAAAATATGCGATCAGCGAGTCGCGAGTAAGGCTTCAAAATCGAAAGAATTTGCGATCAGCGAGTAGTGAGTAAGGCTTCAAATTCGGAAGAATTGGCGATCAGCGAGTAGCGAGTTAGGCTTCAAAATTGAAAGAATATGCGATCAGAAAGTAGCAAATAAGGCTTTAAAATCGCAAGATTTGTCGATCAACGAGTAGCTAGTAAGGTTTCAAAATCAAAAGAATATGCGATTAGCGAGTCGCCAGTAAGGCTTCAAAATTAAAAAAATATGCGACCAGCGAGTAGCAAGTAAGGCTTTAAACTCACAAGATTTGGCGATAAACGAGTAGCTAGTAAGGCTTCAAAATCTAAAGAATATGCGATCAGAGAGTAGCAAGTAAGGCTTTTAAATCGCAAGATATGGCGATCAGCGAGTCGCGAGTAAGGCTACAAAATTGAAAAAATATGCGATCAGCGAGTCGCAAATAAGGCTTTAAAACCGCAAGATTTGGCGATCAACGAGTAGCCAGTAAGGCTTCAAAATCAAAAGAATATGCGATCAGCGAGTCGCGAGTAAGGCTTTAAAATCGAAAGAATATGCGATCAGCGAGTCGCTAAGAAGGCTTCAAAATTGAAAAAATATGCGATCAGCGAGTAGCAAGTAAAGCTTTAAAATCGCAAGATTTGGCGATCAACGAGTAGCGAGTAAGGCTTCAAAATCGAAAGAATTTGCGATCAGCGAGTAGCGAGTTAGGCTTCAAAATTGAAAGAATATGCGATCAGAGAGTAGCAAGTAAGGCTTTAAAACCGAAAGCATATGCGATCAGCGAGTCGCGAGTAAGGCTTCAAAATTGAAAAATATGCGATCAGCGAGTAGCAAGTAAGACTTTAAAATCGCAAGAATCGGTGATCAACAAATAGCGAGTAAGGCTTTAAAATCAAAAGAATTGCGATCAGCGATTAGTGAGTAAGGCTTCAAAATTTAAAAAATATGCGATCAGCGAGTCTCGAGTAAGGCTTCAAAATTAAAAAAATATGAGATAAGCGAGAACCAAGTAAGGCTTTAAAACTGCAAGATTTGGCGATCAACGAGTAGCTAGTAAGGCTTCAAAATCAAAAGAATATGCGATCAGCGAGTCGCGAGTAAGGCTTCAAAATTAAAAAAATATGCGACCAGCGAGTAGCAAGTAAGGCTTTAAAATCACAAGATTTGGCGATCAACGAGTAGCGAGTAAGGCTTCAAAATCTAAAGAATATGAGATCAGCGAGTTGTGAGTAAGGCTTCAAAATCGGAAGAATTGGCGATCATTGAGTCGCGAGTAAGGCTTCAAAATAAAAAAATATGCAATCAGCGAGTAGCAAGTAAGGCTTTAAAATCGCAAGATTTGACGATCAACGAGTAGCGAGTAAGCATTTAAAATCGAAAGAATTTGCGAACAGCGAGTAGTGAGTAAGGCTTCAAAATCGGAAGAATTGGCGATCAGCGAGTCGCGAGTAAGGCTTCAAAATCGAAAGAATATGCGATCAACGAGTCGCGAGAAAGGCTTTAAAATCGAAAGAATATGCGATCAGCGAGTCGCGTAGAAGGCTTCAAAATTGACAAATATATGCGATCAGCGAGTAGCAAGCAAGGCTTGAAAATCGCAAGATTTGGCGATAGACGAGTAGCGAGTAAGGCTTCAAAATTGAAAGAATATGCGATCAGCGAGTCGCAAGTAAGGCTTCAAAATTGAAAAAAAATGCGATCAGCGAGTAGCAAGTAAGGCTTTAAAAACGCAAGATTTGGCGATCAACGAGTAGCGAGTAAGGCTTCAAAATCGAAAGAATATGCGATCAGCGAGTCTTGAGTTAAGCTTCAAAATCGAAAGAATATGCGATCAGCGAGTCGCGAAGAAGGGTTCAAAATTGAAAAAATATGCGATCAGCGAGTAGCAAGTAAGGCTTTAAAATCGCAATATTTAGCGATCAACGAGTAGCGAGTAAGGCTTCAAAATTGAAAGAATATGCGTTTAGCGAGTCGCGAGTAAGGCTTCAAAATTGAAAAAATATGCGATCAGCGAGTCGCAAGTAAGGCTTTAAAATCGAAAGAATATGCTATCAGCGAGTCGCTAAGAAGGCTTCAAAATTGAAAAAATATGCGATCAGCGAGTAGCGAGTAAGGCTTCAAAATCTAAAGAATATGCGATCAGAGAGTAGCAAGTAAGGCATTAAAATCGCAAGATTTAGCGATCAACGAGTAGCGAGTAAGGCTTCAAAATCGAAAGAATATGCGTTCAGCGAGTCGCGAGTAAGGCTTCAAAATTAAAAAAATTTGCAATCAGCGAGTAGCAAGTAAGGCTTTAAAATCGCAAGATTTGACGATCAACGAGTACTAAGGTTTCAAAATCGAAAGAATACTCGACCAGCGAGTCGCGAGTAAGGCTTCAAAATCGAAAGAATTTGCGATCAGCGAGTAGTGAGTAAGGCTTCAAAATCGGAAGAATATGCGATCAGCGAGTCGCGAGAAAAGCTTTAAAATTGAAAAAATATGCGACCAGCGAGTAGCAAGTAAGGCTTTAAAATCGCGAGATTTGGCGATCAACGAGTAGCGAGTAAGGCTTCAAAATCGAAGGAATATGCGATCAGCGAGTCGCAAGTAAGGCTTCAAAATTGAAAAAAAATGCGATCAGCGAGTAGCAAGTAAGGCTTTAAAGTCGCAAGATTTGGCGATCAACGAGTAGCGAGTTAGGCTTCAAAATCGAAAGAATATGCGATCAGCGAGTCTTGAGTAAAGCTTCAAAATCGATAGAATATGCGATCAGCGAGTCGCGAAGAAGGCTTCAAAATTGAAAAAATATGCGATCAGCGAGTAGCAAGTAAGGCTTTAAAATCGCAAGATTTGGCGATCAACGAGTAGCGAGTTAGGCTTCAAAATCGAAAGAATATGCGATCAGCGAGTCTTGAGTAAAGCTTCAAAATCGAAAGAATATGCGATCAGCGAGTCGCGAGTAAGGCTTCAAAATTGAAAGAATATGCGATCAGCAAGTCGCGAGTAAGGCTTCAAAATTGAAAAAATATGCGATCAGCGAAAAGCAAGTAAGGCTTTAAAATCGCAAGATTTGGCGATAAACGAGTAGCGAGTAAGGCTTCAAAATCCAAAGAATATGCGATCAGCGAGTCGCGAGTAAGGCTTCAAAATCGAAAAAATATGCGATCAGCGAGTAGCAAGTAAGGCTTTAAAATCGCAAGATTTGGCGATCAACGAGTAGCGAGTAAGGCTTCAAAATTGAAAGAATATGCGATCAGCGAGTCGCAAGTAAGGCTTAAAAATCGAAAGAATATGCGATCAGCGAGTCGCGAAGAAGGTTTCAAAATTGAAAAAATATGCGATCAGCGAGTAGCAAGTAAGGCTTTAAAATCACAATATTTGGCGATCAACGAGTAGCGAGTAAGGCTTCAAAATCGAAAGAATATGCGATCAGCGAGTCGCGAGTAAGGCTTCAAAATTGAAAGAATATGCGATCAGCAAGTCGCGAGTAAGGCTTCAAAATTGAAATAATATGCGATCAGCGAGTAGCAAGTAAGGCTTTAAAATCGCAAGATTTGGCGATCAACGAGTAGCGAGTAAGGCTTCAAAATCCAAAGAATATGCGATCAGCGAGTCGCGAGTAAGGCTTCAAAATCGAAAGAATATGCGATCAGTGAGTCGCGAGTAAGGCTTCAAAATCGAAAGAATATGCGATCAGTGAGTCGCGAGTAAGGCTTCAAAATTGAAAGAATATGCGATCAGCAAGTCGCGAGTAAGGCTTCAAAATTGAAAAAATATGCGATCAGCGAAAAGCAAGTAAGGCTTTAAAATCGCAAGATTTTGCGATCAACGAGTAGCGAGTAAGGCTTCAAAATCCAAAGAATATGCGATCAGCGAGTCGCGAGTAAGGCTTCAAAATCGAAAAAATATGCGATCAGCGAGTAGCAAGTAAGGCTTTAAAATCGCAAGATTTGGCGATCAACGAGTAGCGAGTAAGGCTTCAAAATTGAAAGAATATGCGATCAGCGAGTCGCAAGTAAGGCTTAAAAATCGAAAGAATATGCGATCAGCGAGTAGCGAGTAAGGCTTCAAAATCGAAAGAATATGCGATCAGCGAGTCTTGAGTAAAGCTTCAAAATCGAAAGAATATGCGATCAGCAAGTCACGAGTAAGGCTTCAAAATTGAAAAAATATGCGATCAGCGAAAACCAAGTAAGGCTTTAAAATCGCAAGATTTTGCGATCAACGAGTAGCGAGAAAGGCTTCAAAATCCAAAGAATATGCGATCAGCGAGTCGCGAGTAAGGCTTCAAAATCGAAAAAATATGCGATCAGCGAGTAGCAAGTAAGGCTTTTAAATCGCAAGATTTGGCGATCAACGAGTAGCGAGTAAGGCTTCAAAATTGAAAGAATATGCGATCAGCGAGTCGCAAGTAAGGCTTCATAATCGAAAAAAAAATGCGATCAGCGAGTAGCAAGTAAGGCTTTAAAATCGCAAGATTTTGCGATCAACGAGTAGCGAGTAAGGCTTCAAAATCGAAAGAATATGCGATCAGCGAGTCTTGAGTAAGGCTTTAAAATCGCAATATTTGGCGATCAACGAGTAGCGAGTAAGGCTTCAAAATCGAAAGAATATGCGATCAGCGAGTCGCGAGTAAGGCTTTAAAATCGCAATATTTGGCGATCAACGAGTAGCGAGTAAGGCTTCAAAATCGAAAGAATATGCGATCAGCGAGTCGCGAGTAAGGCTTCAAAATTGAAAGAATATGCGATCAGCGAGTAGCAAGTAAGGCTTCAAAATCGAAAGAATATGCGATCAGCGAGTCGCAAAGAAGGCTTCAAAATTGAAAAAATATGCGATCAGCGAGTAGCAAGTCAGGCTTTAAAATCGCAAGATTTGGCGTTCAACGAGTAGCGAGTAAGGCTTCAAAATCGAAAGAATATGCGATCAGCGAGTCGCGAAGAAAGCTTCAAAATTGAAAAAATATGCGATCAGCGAGGCGCGAAGAAGGCTTCAAAATTGACAAAAATATGCGATCAGCGAGTAGCAAGTAAGGCTTTTAAATCGCAAGAATATGCGATCAGCGAGGCGCGAAGAAGGCTTCAAAATTGACAAAAATATGCGATCAGCGAGTAGCAAGTAAGGCTTTAAAATCGCAATATTTGGCGATCAACGAGTAGCGAGTAAGGCTTCAAAATCGAAAGAATATGCGATCAGCGAGTCGCGAGTAAGGCTTCAAAATTGAAAGAATATGCGATCAACGAGTAGCGAGTAAGGCTTCAAAATCGAAAGAATATGCGATCAGCGAGTCGCGAGTAATGCTTCAAAATTGAAAGAATATGCGATCAGCAATTCGCGAGAAAGGCTTCAAAATTGAAATAATATGCGATCAGCGAGTAGCAAGTAAGGCTTTAAAATCGCAAGATTTGGCGATCAACGAGTAGCGAGTAAGGCTTCAAAATCCAAAGAAATGCGATCAGCGAGTCGCGAGTAAGGCTTCAAAATCGAAAGAATATGCGATCAGTGAGTCGCGAGTAAGGCTTTAAAATCGAAAGAATATGCGATCAGTGAGTCGCGAGTAAGGCTTCAAAATTGAAAGAATATGCGATCAGCAAGTCGCGAGTAAGGCTTCAAAATTGAAAAAATATGCGATCAGCGAAAAGCAAGTAAGGCTTTAAAATCGCAAGATTTTGCGATCAACGAGTAGCGAGTAAGGCTTCAAAATCCAAAGAATATGCGATCAGCGAGTCGCGAGTAAGGCTTCAAAATCGAAAAAATATGCGATCAGCGAGTAGCAAGTAAGGCTTTAAAATCGCAAGATTTGGCGATCAACGAGTAGCGAGTAAGGCTTCAAAATTGAAAGAATATGCGATCAGCGAGTCGCAAGTAAGGCTTAAAAATCGAAAGAATATGCGATCAGCGAGTAGCGAGTAAGGCTTCAAAATCGAAAGAATATGCGATCAGCGAGTCTTGAGTAAAGCTTCAAAATCGAAAGAATATGCGATCAGCAAGTCGCGAGTAAGGCTTCAAAATTGAAAAAATATGCGATCAGCGAGTAGCAAGTAAGGCTTTAAAATCGCAAGATTTGGCGATCAACGAGTAGCGAGTAAGGCTTCAAAATTGAAAGAATATGCGATCAGCGAGTCGCAAGTAAGGCTTCATAATCGAAAAAAAAATGCGATCAGCGAGTAGCAAGTAAGGCTTTAAAATCGCAAGATTTTGCGATCAACGAGTAGCGAGTAAGGCTTCAAAATCGAAAGAATATGCGATCAGCGAGTCTTGAGTAAGGCTTTAAAATCGCAATATTTGGCGATCAACGAGTAGCGAGTAAGGCTTCAAAATCGAAAGAATATGCGATCAGCGAGTCGCGAGTAAGGCTTTAAAATCGCAATATTTGGCGATCAACGAGTAGCGAGTAAGGCTTTACAATCGAAAGAATATGCGATCAGCGAGTCGCGAGTAAGGCTTCAAAATTGAAAGAATATGCGATCAGCGAGTAGCAAGTAAGGCTTCAAAATCGAAAGAATATGCGATCAGCGAGTCGCGAGTAAGGCTTTAAAATCGCAATATTTGGCGATCAACGAGTAGCGAGTAAGGCTTTAAAATCGAAAGAATATGCGATCAGCGAGTCGCGAGTAAGGCTTCAAAATTGAAATAATATGCGATCAGCGAGTAGCAAGTAAGGCTTTAAAATCGCAAGATTTGGCGATCAACGAGTAGCGAGTAAGGCTTCAAAATCCAAAGAAATGCGATCAGCGAGTCGCGAGTAAGGCTTTAAAATCGCAAGATTTTGCGATTAACGAGTAGCGAGTAAGGCTTCAAAATCCAAAGAAAATGCGATCAGCGAATCGCGAGTAAGGCTTCAAAATCGAAAAAAAATGCGATCAGCGAGTAGCAAGTAAGGCTTTAAAATCGCAAGATTTGGCGATTAACGAGTAGCGAGTAAGGCTTCAAAATTGAAAGAATATGCGATCAGCGAGTCGCAAGTAAGGCTTCAAAATCGAAAAAAAAAAATGCGATCAGCGAGTAGCAAGTAAGGCTTTAAAATCGCAAGATTTGGCGATCAACGAGTAGCGAGTAATGCTTCAAAATCGAAAGAATATGCGATCAGCAAGTCTTGAGTAAGGCTTCAAAATCGAAAGAATATGCGATCAGCGAGTCGCGAAGAAGGATTCAAAATTGAAAAAATATGCGATCAGCGAGTAGCAAGTAAGGCTTTAAAATCGCAATATTTGGCGATCAACGAGTAGCGAGTAAGGCTTCAAAATCGAAAGAATATGCGATCAGCGAGTCGCAAGTAAGGCTTCAAAATTGAAAGAATATGCGATCAGCGAGTAGCAAGTAAGGCTTCAAAATCGAAAGAATATGCGATCAGCGAGTCGCGAAGAAGGCTTCAAAATTGAAAGAATATGCGATCAGCGAGTCGCAAGTAGGGCTTCAAAATCGAAAGAATATGCGATCAGTGAGTCGCGAAGAAGGCTTCAAAATTGAAAAAATATGCGATCAGCGAGTAGCAAGTAAGGCTTTAAAATCGCAAGATTTGGCGATCAACGAGTAGCGAGTAAGGCTTCAAAATTGAAAGAATATGCGATCAGCGAGTCGCAAGTAAGGCTTCAAAATTGAAAAAAAATGCGATCAGCGAGTAGCAAGTAAGGCTTGAAAATCGCAAGATTTGGCGATCAACGAGTAGCGAGTAAGGCTTCAAAATCGAAAGAATATGCGATCAGCGAGTCTTGAGCAAAGCTTCAAAATCGAAAGAATATGCGATCAGCGAGTCGCGAAGAAGGCTTCAAAATTGAAAAAATATGCGATCAGCGAGTAGCAAGTAAGGCTTTAAAATCGCAATATTTGGCGATCAACGAGTAGCGAGTAAGGCTTCAAAATTGAAAGAATATGCGATCAGCGAGTCGCGAAGAAGGCTTCAAAATCGAAAAAAAAAATGCGATCAGCGAGTAGCAAGAAAGGCTTTAAAATCGCAAGATTTGGCGATCAACGAGTAGCGAGTAAGGCTTCAAAATCGAAAGAATATGCGATCAGCGAGTCTTGAGTAAGGCCTCAAAATCGAAAGAATATGCGATCAGAGAGTCGCGAAGAAGGCTTCAAAATTGAAAAAATATGCGATCAGCGAGTAGCAAGTAAGGCTTTAAAATCGCAATATTTGGCGATCAACGTGTAGCGAGTAAGGCTTCAAAATCGAAAGAATATGCGATCAGCGAGTCTTGAGTAAGGCCTCAAAATCGAAAGAATATGCGATCAGCGAGTCGCGAAGAAGGCTTCAAAATTGAAAAATATGCGATCAGCGAGTAGCAAGTAAGGCTTTAAAATCGCAATATTTGGCGATCAACGTGTAGCGAGTAAGGCTTCAAAATCGAAAGAATATGCGACCAGCGAGTCGCGAGTAAGGCTTCAAAATTGAAAGAATATGCGATCAGCAAGTCGCGAGTAAGGCTTCAAAATTGAAAAAATATGCGATCAGCGAGTAGCAAGTAAGGCTTTAAAATCGCATGATTTGGCGATCAACGAGTAGCGAGTAAGGCTTCAAAATCGAAAGAATATGCGATCAGCGAGTCTTGAGTAAGGCCTCAAAATCGAAAGAATATGCGATCAGCGAGTCGCGAAGAAGGCTTCAAAATTGAAAAAATATGCGATCAGCGAGTAGCAAGTAAGGCTTTAAAATCGCAATATTTGGCGATCAACGTGTAGCGAGTAAGGCTTCAAAATCGAAAGAATATGCGATCAGCGAGTCGCGAGTAAGGCTTCAAAATTGAAAGAATATGCGATCAGCAAGTCGCGAGTAAGGCTTCAAAATTGAAAAAATATGCGATCAGCGAGTAGCAAGTAAGGCTTTAAAATCGCAAGATTTGGCGATCAACGAGTAGCGAGTAAAGCTTCAAAATTGAAAGAATATGCGATCAGCGAGTCGCAAGTAAGGCTTCAAAATTGAAAGAATATGCGATCAGCGAGTCGCGAGTAAGGCTTTAAAATTGAAAGAATATGCGATCAGCGAGTCGCAAGTAAGGCCTCAAAATCGAAAGAATATGCGATCAGCGAGTCGCGAAGAAGGCTTCAAAATTGAAAAAATATGCGATCAGCGAGTAGCAAGTAAGGCTTTAAAATCGCAATATTTGGCGATCAACGTATAGCGAGTAAGGCTTCAAAATCGAAAGAATATGCGATCAGCGAGTCGCGAGTAAGGCTTCAAAATTGAAAGAATATGCGATCAGCGAGTCGCAAGTTAGGCTTCAAAATCGAAAGAATATGCGATCAGTGAGTCGCGAAGAAGGCTTCAAAATTGACAAATATTTATGCGATCAGCGAGTAGCAAGTAAGGCTTTAAAATCGCAAGATTTGGCGATCAACGAGTAGCGAGTAAGGCTTCCAAATCGAAAGAATATGCGATCAGTGAGTCGCGAGTAAGGCTTCAAAATTGAAAAAATATGCGATCAGCAAAAAGCAAGTAAGGCTTTAAAATCGCAAGATTTTGCGATCAACGAGTAGCGAGTAAGGCTTCAAAATCGAAAGAATATGCGATCAACGAGTCGCGAAGAAAGCTTCAAAATCGAAAAAATATGCGATCAGCGAGGCGCGAAGAAGGCTTCAAAATTGACAAAAATATGCGATCAGCGAGTAGCAAGTAAGGCTTTAAAATCGCAAGATTTGGCGATCAACGAGTAGCGAGTAAGGCTTCAAAATCCAAAGAATATGCGATCAGCGAGTCGCGAGTAAGGCTTCAAAATCGAAAGAATATGCAATCAGCGAGTCGCGGGTAAGGCTTCAAAATCGAAAGAATATGCGATCAGTGAGTCGCAAAGAAGGCTTCAAAATTGAAAAAATATGCGATCAGCGAGAAGCAAGTAAAGCTTTAAAATCGCAAGATTTGGCGATCAACGAGTAGCGAGTTAGGCTTCAAAATCGAAAGAATATGCGATCAGCGAGTCGCGAAGAAACATTCAAAATCGAAAAAATATGCGATCAGCGAGTAGCAAGTGAGGCTTCAAAATCGAAAGAATATGCGATCAGCGAGGCGCGAAGAAGGCTTCAAAATTGACAAAAATATGCGATCAGCGAGTAGCAAGTAAGGCTTTAAAATGGCAAGATTTGGCGATCAACGAGTAGCGAGTAAGGCTTCAAAATCCAAAGAATATGCGATTAGCGAGTCGCGAGTAAGGCTTCAAAATCGAAAGAATATGCGATCAGCGAGTCTTGAGTAAAGATTCAAAATCGAAAGAATATGCGATCAGCGAGTCTTAAGTATGGCTTCAAAATCGAAAGAATATGCGATCAGCGAGTAGCAAGTAAGGCTTTAAAATCGCAATATTTGGCGATCAACGAGTAGCGAGTAAGGCTTCAAAATCGAAAGAATATGCGATCAGCGAGTCGCGAGTAAGGCTTCAAAATTGAAAGAATATGCGATCAGCGAAAAGCAAGTAAGGCTTCAAAATCGAAAGAATATGCGATCAGCGAGTCGCGAAGAAGGCTTCAAAATTGACAAATATATGCGATCAGCGAGTAGCAAGTAAGGCTTTAAAATCGCAAGATTTGGCGATCAACGAGTAGCGAGTAAGGCTTCAAAATTGAAAGAATATGCGATCAGCGAGTCGCAAGTAAGGCTTCAAAATTGAAAAAAAATGCGATCAGCGAGTAGCAAGTAAGGCTTTAAAAACGCAAGATTTGGCGATCAACGAGTAGCGAGTAAGGCTTCAAAATCGAAAGAATATGCGATCAGCGAGTCTTGAGTAAAGCTTCAAAATCGAAATAATATGCGATCAGCGAGTCGCGAAGAAGGCTTCAAAATTGTAAAAATATGCGATCAGCGAGTAGCAAGTAAGGCTTTAAAATCGCAATATTTGGCGATCAACGAGTAGCGAGTAAGGCTTCAAAATTAAAAGAATATGCGTTTAGCGAGTCGCGAGTTAGGCTTCAAAATTGAAAAAATATGCGATGCGAGAAGCAAGTCAGGCTTTAAAATCGCAAGATTTGGCGTTCAACGAGTAGCGAGTAAGGCTTCAAAATCGAAAGAATATGCGATCAGCGAGTCGCTAGTAAGGCTTCAAAATTGAAAAAATGTGCGATCAGCGAGTTGCAAGTAAGGCTTCAAAATTGCAAGATTTGGCGATCAACGAGTAGCGAGTAAGGCTTCAAAATCAAAAGAATATGCGATCAGCGAGTCGCGAGTAAGGCTTCAAAATTGAAAGAATATGCGATCAGCAAGTCGCGAGTAAGGCTTCAAAATTGAAAAAATATGCGATCAGCGTGTAGCAAGTAAGGCTTTAAAATCGCAAGATTTGGCGATCAACGAGTAGCGAGTAAGGCTTCAAAATCCAAAGAATATGCGATCAGCGAGTCGCGAATAAGGCTTCAAAATCGAAAAAATATGCGATCAGCGAGTAGCAGGTAAGGCTTTAAAATCGCAAGATTTGGCGATCAACGAGTAGCGAGTAAGGCTTCAAAATTGAAAGAATATGCGATCAGCGAAAAGCAAGTAAGGCTTCAAAATCGAAAAAAAATGCGATCAGCGTGTAGCAAGTAAGGCTTTAAAATCGCAAGATTTGGCGATCAACGAGTAGCGAGTAAGGCTTCAAAATCGAAAGAATATGCGATCAGCTAGTCTTGAGTAAGGCTTCAAAATCGAAAGAATATGCGATCAGCGAGTCGCGAAGAAGGTTTCAAAATTGAAAAAATATGCGATCAGCGAGTAGCAAGTAAGGCTTTAAAATCGCAATATTTGGCGATCAACGAGTTGCGAGTAAAGCTTCAAAATCGAAAGAATATGCGATCAGCGAGTCGCGAGTATGGCTTCAAAATTGAAAGAATATGCGATCAGCGAGTAGCAAGTAAGGCTTCAAAATCAAAAGAATATGCGATCAGCGAGTCGCGAGTAAGGCATCAAAATTGACAAATATATGCGATCAGCGAGTAGCAAGTAAGGCTTTAAAATCGCAAGATTTGGCGATCAACGAGTAGCGAGTAAGGCTTCAAAATCGAAAGAATATGCGATCAGCGAGTCTTGAGTAAAGCTTCAAAATCGAATGAATATGCGATCAGCGAGTCGCGAAGAAGGCTTCAAAATTGAAAAAATATGCGATCAGCGAGTAGCAAGTAAGACTTTAAAATCGCAATATTTGGCGATCAACGAGTAGCGAGTAAGGCTTCAAAATTGAAAGAATATGCGTTTAGCGAGTCGCGAGTAAGGCTTCAAAATTGAAAAAATATGCGATGCGAGTAGCAAGTCAGGCTTTAAAATCGCAAGATTTGGCGATCAACGAGTAGCGAGTAAGGCTTTAAAATCGAAAGAATATGCGATCAGCGAGTCTTGAGTAAAGCTTCAAAATCGAAAGAATATGCGATCAGCGAGTCGCGAAGAAGGCTTCAAAATTGAAAAAATATGCGATCAGCGAGTAGCAAGTAAGGCTTTAAAATCGCAATATTTGGCGATCAACGAGTAGCGAGTAAGGCTTCAAAATTGAAAGAATATGCGTTTAGCGAGTCACGAGTAAGGCTTCAAAATTGAAGAAATATGCGATGCGAGTAGCAAGTCAGGCTTTAAAATCGCAAGATTTGGCGTTCAACGAGTAGCGAGTAAGGCTTCAAAATTGAAAGAATATGTGATCAGCGAGTCGCAAGTAAGGCTTCAAAATTGAAAAAAAATGCGATCAGCGAGTTGCAAGTAAGGCTTTAAAATCGCAAGATTTGGCGATCAACGAGTAGCGAGTAAGGCTTCAAAATTGAAAGAATATGCGATCAGCGATTCGCAAGTAAGGCTTCAAAATTGAAAAAAAATGCGATCAGCGAGTTGCAAGTAAGGCTTTAAAATCGCAAGATTTGGCGATCAACGAGTAGCGAGTAAGGCTTCAATATTGAAAGAATATGCGATCAGCGAGTCGCAAGTAAGGCTTCAAAATTGAAAAAAATGCGATCAGCGAGTAGCAAGTAAGGCTTTAAAATCGCAATATTTGGCGATCAACGAGTAGCGACAAAAGCTTCAAAATTGAAAGAATATGCGATCAGCGAGTCGCAAGTAAGGCTTCAAAATCGAAAAAAAAAATGCGATCAGCGAGTAGCAAGTAAGGCTTTAAAATCGCAAGATTCTGCGATCAACGAGTAGCGAGTAAGGCTTCAAAATCGAAAGAATATGCGATCAGCGAGTCTTAAGTATGGCTTCAAAATCGAAAGAATATGCGATCAGCGAGTCGCGAAGAAGGCTTCAAAATTGAAAAAATATGCGATCAGCGAGTAGCAAGTAAGGCTTTAAAATCGCAATATTTGGCGATCAACGAGTAGCGATTAAGGCTTCAAAATCGAAAGAATATGCGATCAGCGAGTCGCGAGTAAGGCTTCAAAATTGAAAGAATATGCGATCAGCGAGTAGCAAGTAAGGCTTCAAAATCGAAAGAATATGCGATCAGCGAGTCGCGAAGAAGGCTTCAAAATTGACAAATATATGCGATCAGCGAGTAGCAAGTAAGGCTTTAAAATCGCAAGATTTGGCGATCAACGAGTAGCGAGTAAGGCTTCAAAATTGAAAGAATATGCGATCAGCGAGTCGCAAGTAAGGCTTCAAAATTGAAAAAAAATGCGATCAGCGAGTAGCAAGTAAGGCTTTAAAAACGCAAGATTTGGCGATCAACGAGTAGCGAGTAAGGCTTCAAAATCGAAAGAATATGCGATCAGCGAGTCTTGAGTAAAGCTTCAAAATCGAAATAATATGCGATCAGCGAGTCGCGAAGAAGGCTTCAAAATTGTAAAAATATGCGATCAGCGAGTAGCAAGTAAGGCTTTAAAATCGCAATATTTGGCGATCAACGAGTAGCGAGTAAGGCTTCAAAATTGAAAGAATATGCGTTTAGCGAGTCGCGAGTAAGGCTTCAAAATTGAAAAAATATGCGATGCGAGTAGCAAGTCATGCTTTAAAATCGCAAGATTTGGCTTTCAACGAGTAGCGAGTAAGGCTTCAAAATCGAAAGAATATGCGATCAGCGAGTCGCGAGTAAGGCTTCAAAATTGAAAAAATATGCGATCAGCGAGTTGCAAGTAAGGCTTTAAAATTGCAAGATTTGGCGATCAACGAGTAGCGAGTAAGGCTTCAAAATCGAAAGAATATGCGATCAGCGAGTCGCGAGTAAGGCTTCAAAATTGAAAGAATATGCGATCAGCAAGTCGCGAGTAAGGCATCAAAATTGAAAAAATATGCGATCAGAGAGTAGCAAGTAAGGCTTTAAAATCGCAAGATTTGGCGATCAACGAGTAGCGAGTAAGGCTTCAAAATCCAAAGAATATGCGATCAGCGAGTCGCGAATAAGGCTTCAAAATCGAAAAAATATGCGATCAGCGAGTAGCAGGTAAGGCTTTAAAATCGCAAGATTTGGCGATCAACGAGTAGCGAGTAAGGCTTCAAAATTGAAAGAATATGCGATCAGCGAAAAGCAAGTAAGGCTTCAAAATCGAAAAAAAAAATGCGATCAGCGAGTAGCAAGTAAGGCTTTAAAATCGCAAGATTTGGCGATCAACGAGTAGCGAGTAAGGCTTCAAAATCGAAAGAATATGCGATCAGCGAGTCTTGAGTAAGGCTTCAAAATCGAAAGAATATGCGATCAGCGAGTCGCGAAGAAGGTTTCAAAATTGAAAAAATATGCGATCAGCGAGTAGCAAGTAAGGCTTTAAAATCGCAATATTTGGCGATCAACGAGTTGCGAGTAAGGCTTCAAAATCGACAGAATATGCGATCAGCGAGTCGCGAGTAAGGCTTCAAAATTGAAAGAATATGCGATCAGCGAGTAGCAAGTAAGGCTTCAAAATCGAAAGAATATGCGATCAGCGAGTCGCGAAGAAGGCTTCAAAATTGACAAATATATGCGATCAGCGAGTAGCAAGTAAGGCTTTAAAATCGCAAGATTTGGCGATCAACGAGTAGCGAGTAAGGCTTCAAAATTGAAAGAATATGCGTTTAGCGAGTCGCGAGTAAGGCTTCAAAATTGAAAAAATATGCGATGCGAGTAGCAAGTCAGGCTTTAAAATCGCAAGATTTGGCGATCAACGAGTAGCGAGTAAGGCTTCAAAATCTAAAGAATATGCGATCAGCGAGTCTTGAGTTAAGCTTCAAAATCGAAAGAATATGCGATCAGCGAGTCGCGAAGAAGGCTTCAAAATTGAAAAAATATGCGATCAGCGAGTAGCAAGTAAGGCTTTAAAATCGCAATATTTGGCGATCAACGAGTAGCGAGTAAGGCTTCACAATTGAAAGAATATGCGTTTAGCGAGTCACGAGTAAGGCTTCAAAATTGAAAAAATATGCGATGCGAGTAGCAAGTCAGGCTTTAAAATCGCAAGATTTGGCGTTCAACGAGTAGCGAGTAAGGCTTCAAAATTGAAAGAATATGTGATTAGCGAGTCGCAAGTAAGGCTTCAAAATTGAAAAAAAATGCGATCAGCGAGTTGCAAGTAAGGCTTTAAAATCGCAAGATTTGGCGATCAACGAGTAGCGAGTAAGGCTTCAAAATTGAAAGAATATGCGATCAGCGATTCGCAAGTAAGGCTTCAAAATTGAAAAAAAATGCGATCAGCGAGTTGCAAGTAAGGCTTTAAAATCGCAAGATTTGGCGATCAACGAGTAGCGAGTAAGGCTTCAAAATTGAAAGAATATGCGATCAGCGAGTCGCAAGTAAGGCTTCAAAATTGAAAAAAATGCGATCAGCGAGTAGCAAGTAAGGCTTTAAAATCGCAAGATTTGGCGATCAACGAGTAGCGAGTAAGGCTTCAAAATCGAAAGAATATGCGATCAGCGAGTCTTGAGTAAAGCTTCAAAATCGAAAGAATATGCGATCAGCGAGTCGCGAAGAAGGCTTCAAAATTGAAAAAATATGCGATCAGCGAGTAGCACGTAAGGCTTTAAAATCGCAATATTTGGCGATCAACGAGTAGCGAGTAAGGCTTCAAAATCGAAAGAATATGCGATCAGCGAGTCGCGAGTAAGGCTTCAAAATTGAAAGAATATGCGATCAACGAGTAGCGAGTAAGGCTTCAAAATTGAAAGAATATGCGTTTAGCGAGTCGCGAGTAAGGCTTCAAAATTGAAAAAATATGCGATGCGAGTAGCAAGTCAGGCTTTAAAATCGCAAGATTTGGCGATCAACAAGTAGCGAGTAAGGCTTCAAAATCGAAAGAATATGCGATCAGCGAGTCTTGAGTAAAGCTTCAAAATCGAAAGAATATGCGATCAGCGAGTCGCGAAGAAGGCTTCAAAATTGAAAAAATATGCGATCAGCGAGTTGCAAGTAAGGCTTTAAAATTGCAAGATTTGGCGATCAACGAGTAGCGAGTAAGGCTTCAAAATCGAAAGAATATGCGATCAGCGAGTCGCGAGTAAGGCTTCAAAATTGAAAGAATATGCGATCAGCAAGTCGCGAGTAAGGCTTCAAAATTGAAAAAATATGCGATCAGCGAGTAGCACGTAAGGCTTTAAAATCGCAATATTTGGCGATCAACGAGTAGCGAGTAAGGCTTCAAAATCGAAAGAATATGCGATCAGCGAGTCGCGAGTAAGGCTTCAAAATTGAAAGAATATGCGATCAACGAGTAGCGAGTAAGGCTTCAAAATTGAAAGATTATGCGTTTAGCGAGTCGCGAGTAAGGCTTCAAAATTGAAAAAATATGCGATGCGAGTAGCAAGTCAGGCTTTAAAATCGCAAGATTTGGCGATCAACAAGTAGCGAGTAAGGCTTCAAAATCGAAAGAATATGCGATCAGCGAGTCTTGAGTAAAGCTTCAAAATCGAAAGAATATGCGATCAGCGAGTCGCGAAGAAGGCTTCAAAATTGAAAAAATATGCGATCAGCGAGTTGCAAGTAAGGCTTTAAAATCGCAAGATTTGGCGATCAACGAGTAGCGAGTAAGGCTTCAAAATCCAAAGAATATGCGATCAGCGAGTCGCGAATAAGGCTTCAAAATCGAAAAAATATGCGATCAGCGAGTAGCAGGTAAGGCTTTAAAATCGCAAGATTTGGCGATCAACGAGTAGCGAGTAAGGCTTCAAAATTGAAAGAATATGCGATCAGCGAAAAGCAAGTAAGGCTTCAAAATCGAAAAAAAAAATGCGATCAGCGAGTAGCAAGTAAGGCTTTAAAATCGCAAGATTTTGCGATCAACGAGTAGCGAGTAAGGCTTCAAAATCGAAAGAATATGCGATCAGCGAGTCTTGAGTAAAGCTTCAAAATCGAATGAATATGCGATCAGCGAGTCGCGAAGAAGGTTTCAAAATTGAAAAAATATGCGATCAGCGAGTAGCAAGTAAGGCTTTAAAATCGCAATATTTGGCGATCAACGAGTTGCGAGTAAGGCTTCAAAATCGAAAGAATATGCGATCAGCGAGTCGCGAGTAAGGCTTCAAAATTGAAAGAATATGCGATCAGCGAGTAGCAAGTAAGGCTTCAAAATCGAAAGAATATGCGATCAGCGAGTCGCAAAGAAGGCTTCAAAATTGACAAATATATGCGATCAGCGAGTAGCAAGTAAGGCTTTAAAATCGCAAGATTTGGCGTTCAACGAGTAGCGAGTAAGGCTTCAAAATCGAAAGAATATGCGATCAGCGAGTCGCTAGTAAGGCTTCAAAATTGAAAAAATATGCGATCAGCGAGTTGCAAGTAAGGCTTTAAAATCGCAATATTTGGCGATCAACGAGTTGCGAGTAAGGCTTCAAAATCCAAAGAATATGCGATCAGCGAGTCGCGAGCAAGGCTACAAAATCGAAAGAATATGCGATCAGCAAGTCGCGAAGAAGGCTTCAAAATTGAAAAAATATGCGATGCGAGTAGCAAGTCAGGCTTTAAATTCGCAAGATTTGGCGTTCAACGAGTAGCGAGTAAGGCTTCAAAATCGAAAGAATATGCGATCAGCGAGTCGCGAGTAAGGCTTCAAAATTGAAAAAATATGCGATCAGCGAGTTGCAAGTAAGGCTTTAAAATCGCAAGATTTGGCGATCAACGAGTAGCGAGTAAGGCTCCAAAATCCAAAGAATATGCGATCAGCGAGTCGCGAGTAAGGCTTCAAAATCGAAAAAAAAAAATGCGATCAGCGAGTAGCAAGTAAGGCTTTAAAATCGCAAGATTTGGCGATCAACGAGTAGCGAGTAAGGCTTCAAAATTGAAAGAATATAAGATCAGCGAGTCGCAAGTAAGGCTTCAAAATCGAAAAAAAAAAATGCGATCAGCGAGTAGCAAGTAAGGCTTTAAAATCGCAAGATTTGGCGATCAACGAGTAGCGAGTAAGGCTTCAAAATCGAAAGAATATGCGATCAGCGGGTCTTGAGTAAGGCTTCAAAATCGAAAGAATATGCGATCAGCGAGTCGCGAAGAAGGCTTCAAAATTGAAAGAATATGCGATCAGCGAGTAGCAAGTAAGGCTTAAAAACCCCAATATTTGGCGATCAACGAGTAGCGAGTAAGGCTTCAAAATCGAAAGAATATGCGATCAGCGAGTCGCGAGTAAGGCTTCAAAATTGAAAGAATATGCGATCAGCGAGTAGCAAGTAAGGCTTCAAAATCGAAAGAATATGCGATCAGCGAGTCGCGAAGAAGGCTTCAAAATTGACAAATATATGCGATCAGCGAGTAGCAAGTAAGGCTTTAAAATCGCAAGATTTGGCGATCAACGAGTAGCGAGTAAGGCTTCAAAATTGAAAGAATATGCGTTTAGCGAGTCCCGAGTAAGGCTTCAAAATTGAAAAAATATGCGATGCGAGTAGCAAGTCAGGCTTTAAAATCGCAAGATTTGGCGTTCAACGAGTAGCGAGTAAGGCTTCAAAATCGAAAGAATATGTGATCAGCGAGTCGCGAGTAAGGCTTCAAAATTGAAAAAATATGCGATCAGCGAGTTGCAAGTAAGGCTTTAAAATCGCAAGATTTGGCGATCAACGAGTAGCGAGTAAGGCTCCAAAATCCAAAGAATATGCGATCAGCGAGTCGCGAGTAGGGCTTCAAAATCAAAAAAAAAAAATGCGATCAGCGAGTAGCAAGTAAGGCTTTAAAATCGCAAGATTTGGCGATCAACGAGTAGCGAGTAAGGCTTCAAAATTGAAAGAATATAAGATCAGCGAGTCGCAAGTAAGGCTTCAAAATCGAAAAAAAAAAATGCGATCAGCGAGTAGCAAGTAAGGCTTTAAAATCGCAAGATTTGGCGATCAACGAGTAGCGAGTAAGGCTTCAAAATCGAAAGAATATGCGATCAGCGAGTCTTGAGTAAGGCTTCAAAATCGAAAGAATATGCGATCAGCTAGTCGCGAAGAAGGCTTCAAAATTGAAAGAATATGCGATCAGCGAGTAGCAAGTAAGGCTTAAAAACCCCAATATTTGGCGATCAACGAGTAGCGAGTAAGGCTTCAAAATCGAAAGAATATGCGATCAGCGAGTCGCGAGTAAGGCTTCAAAATTGAAAGAATATGCGATCAGCGAGTAGCAAGTAAGGCTTCAAAATCGAAAGATTTGGCGATCAACGAGTAGCGAGTAAGGCTTCAAAATTGAAAGAATATGCGATCAGTGATTCGCGAAGAAGGCATCAAAATTGAAAGAATATGCGATCAGCGAGTCGCAAGTAAGGCTTCAAAATTGAAAAAAAATGCGATCAGCGAGTAGCAAGTAAGGCTTTAAAATCGCAAGATTTGGCGATCAACTAGTAGCGAGTAAGGCTTCAAAATTGAAAGAATATGCGATCAGCGAGTCTTGAGTAAAGCTTCAAAATCGAAAGAATATGCGATCAGCGAGTCGCGAAGAAGGCTTCAAAATTGAAAAAATATGCGATCAGCGAGTAGCAAGTAAGGCTTTAAAATCGCAAGATTTGGCGATCAACGAGTAGCGAGTAAGGCTTCAAAATCCAAAGAATATGCGATCAGCGAGTCGCGAGCAAGGCTACAAAATCGAAAGAATATGCGATCAGCAAGTCGCGAAGAAGGCTTCAAAATTGAAAAAATATGCGATGCGAGTAGCAAGTCAGGCTTTAAATTCGCAAGATTTGGCGTTCAACGAGTAGCGAGTAAGGCTTCAAAATCGAAAGAATATGCGATCAGCGAGTCGCGAGTAAGGCTTCAAAATTGAAAAAATATGCGATCAGCGAGTTGCAAGTAAGGCTTTAAAATCGCAAGATTTGGCGATCAACGAGTAGCGAGTAAGGCTCCAAAATCCAAAGAATATGCGATCAGCGAGTCGCGAGTAAGGCTTCAAAATCGAAAAAAAAAAATGCGATCAGCGAGTAGCAAGTAAGGCTTTAAAATCGCAAGATTTGGCGATCAACGAGTAGCGAGTAAGGCTTCAAAATTGAAAGAATATAAGATCAGCGAGTCGCAAGTAAGGCTTCAAAATCGAAAAAAAAAAATGCGATCAGCGAGTAGCAAGTAAGGCTTTAAAATCGCAAGATTTGGCGATCAACGAGTAGCGAGTAAGGCTTCAAAATCGAAAGAATATGCGATCAGCGGGTCTTGAGTAAGGCTTCAAAATCGAAAGAATATGCGATCAGCGAGTCGCGAAGAAGGCTTCAAAATTGAAAGAATATGCGATCAGCGAGTAGCAAGTAAGGCTTAAAAACCCCAATATTTGGCGATCAACGAGTAGCGAGTAAGGCTTCAAAATCGAAAGAATATGCGATCAGCGAGTCGCGAGTAAGGCTTCAAAATTGAAAGAATATGCGATCAGCGAGTAGCAAGTAAGGCTTCAAAATCGAAAGAATATGCGATCAGCGAGTCGCGAAGAAGGCTTCAAAATTGACAAATATATGCGATCAGCGAGTAGCAAGTAAGGCTTTAAAATCGCAAGATTTGGCGATCAACGAGTAGCGAGTAAGGCTTCAAAATTGAAAGAATATGCGTTTAGCGAGTCGCGAGTAAGGCTTCAAAATTGAAAAAATATGCGATGCGAGTAGCAAGTCAGGCTTTAAAATCGCAAGATTTGGCGTTCAACGAGTAGCGAGTAAGGCTTCAAAATCGAAAGAATATGCGATCAGCGAGTCGCGAGTAAGGCTTCAAAATTGAAAAAATATGCGATCAGCGAGTTGCAAGTAAGGCTTTAAAATCGCAAGATTTGGCGATCAACGAGTAGCGAGTAAGGCTTCAAAATCCAAAGAATATGCGATCAGCGAGTCGCGAATAAGGCTCCAAAATCGAAAAAATATGCGACCAGCGAGTAGAAGGTAAGGCTTTAAAATCGCAAGATTTGGCGATCAACGAGTAGCGAGTAAGGCTTCAAAATTGAAAGAATATGCGATCAGCGAAAAGCAAGTAAGGCTTCAAAATCGAAAAAAAAAATGCGATCAGCGAGTAGCAAGTAAGGCTTTAAAATCGCAAGATTTGGCGATCAACGAGTAGTGAGTAAGGCTTCAAAATCGAAAGAATATGCGATCAGCGAGTCTTGAGTAAGGCTTCAAAATCGAAAGAATATGCGATCAGCGAGTCGCGAAGAAGGTTTCAAAATTGAAAAAATATGCGATCAGCGAGTAGCAAGTAAGGCTTTAAAATCGCAATATTTGGCGATCAACGAGTTGCGAGTAAGGCTTCAAAATCGAAAGAATATGCGATCAGCGAGTCGCGAGTAAGGCTTCAAAATTGAAAGAATATGCGATCAGCGAGTAGCAAGTAAGGCTTCAAAATCGAAAGAATATGCGATCAGCGAGTCGCGAAGAAGGCTTCAAAATTGACAAATATATGCGATCAGCGAGTAGCAAGTAAGGCTTTAAAATCGCAAGATTTGGCGATCAACGAGTAGCGAGTAAGGCTTCAAAATCGAAAGAATATGCGATCAGCGAGTCTTGAGTAAAGCTTCAAAATCGAATGAATATGCGATCAGCGAGTCGCGAAGAAGGCTTCAAAATTGAAAAAATATGCGATCAGCGAGTAGCAAGTAAGACTTTAAAATCGCAATATTTGGCGATCAACGAGTAGCGAGTAAGGCTTCAAAATTGAAAGAATATGCGTTTAGCGAGTCGCGAGTAAGGCTTAAAAATTGAAAAAATATGCGATGCGAGTAGCAAGTCAGGCTTTAAAATCGCAAGATTTGGCGTTCAACGAGTAGCGAGTAAGGCTTCAAAATTGAAAGAATATGCGTTTAGCGAGTCGCGAGTAAGGCTTCAAAATCGAAAAAAAAAAATGCGATCAGCGAGTAGCAAGTAAGGCTTTAAAATCGCAAGATTTGGCGATCAACGAGTAGCGAGTAAGGCTTCAAAATTGAAAGAATATAAGATCAGCGAGTCGCAAGTAAGGCTTCAAAATCGAAAAAAAAAAATGCGATCAGCGAGTAGCAAGTAAGGCTTTAAAATCGCAAGATTTGGCGATCAACGAGTAGCGAGTAAGGCTTCAAAATCGAAAGAATATGCGATCAGCGGGTCTTGAGTAAGGCTTCAAAATCGAAAGAATATGCGATCAGCGAGTCGCGAAGAAGGCTTCAAAATTGAAAAAATATGCGATCAGCGAGTAGCAAGTAAGGCTTTAAAATCGCAAGATTTGGCGATCAACGAGTAGCGAGTAAGGCTTCAAAATCCAAAGAATATGCGATCAGCGAGTCGCGAGCAAGGCTACAAAATCGAAAGAATATGCGATCAGCAAGTCGCGAAGAAGGCTTCAAAATTGAAAAAATATGCGATGCGAGTAGCAAGTCAGGCTTTAAATTCGCAAGATTTGGCGTTCAACGAGTAGCGAGTAAGGCTTCAAAATCGAAAGAATATGCGATCAGCGAGTCGCGAGTAAGGCTTCAAAATTGAAAAAATATGCGATCAGCGAGTTGCAAGTAAGGCTTTAAAATCGCAAGATTTGGCGATCAACGAGTAGCGAGAAAGGCTCCAAAATCCAAAGAATATGCGATCAGCGAGTCGCGAGTAAGGCTTCAAAATCGAAAAAAAAAAATGCGATCAGCGAGTAGCAAGTAAGGCTTTAAAATCGCAAGATTTGGCGATCAACGAGTACCGAGTAAGGCTTCAAAATTGAAAGAATATAAGATCAGCGAGTCGCAAGTAAGGCTTCAAAATCGAAAAAAAAAAATGCGATCAGGGAGTAGCAAGTAAGGCTTTAAAATCGCAAGATTTGGCGATCAACGAGTAGCGAGTAAGGCTTCAAAATCGAAAGAATATGCGATCAGCGGGTCTTGAGTAAGGCTTCAAAATCGAAAGAATATGCGATCAGCGAGTCGCGAAGAAGGCTTCAAAATTGAAAGAATATGCGATCAGCGAGTAGCAAGTAAGGCTTAAAAACCCCAATATTTGGCGATCAACGAGTAGCGAGTAAGGCTTCAAAATCGAAAGAATATGCGATCAGCGAGTCGCGAGTAAGGCTTCAAAATTGAAAGAATATGCGATCAGCGAGTAGCAAGTAAGGCTTCAAAATCGAAAGAATATGCGATCAGCGAGTCGCGAAGAAGGCTTCAAAATTGACAAATATATGCGATCAGCGAGTAGCAAGTAAGGCTTTAAAATCGCAAGATTTGGCGATCAACGAGTAGCGAGTAAGGCTTCAAAATTGAAAGAATATGCGTTTAGCGAGTTGCGAGTAAGGCTTCAAAATTGAAAAAATATGCGATGCGAGTAGCAAGTCAGGCTTTAAAATCGCAAGATTTGGCGTTCAACGAGTAGCGAGTAAGGCTTCAAAATCGAAAGAATATGCGATCAGCGAGTCGCGAGTAAGGCTTCAAAATTGAAAAAATATGCGATCAGCGAGTTGCAAGTAAGGCTTTACAATCGCAAGATTTGGCGATCAACGAGTAGCGAGTAAGGCTTCAAAATCCAAAGAATATGCGATCAGCGAGTCGCGAATAAGGCTTCAAAATCGAAAAAATATGCGACCAGCGAGTAGCAGGTAAGGCTTTAAAATCGCAAGATTTGGCGATCAACGAGTAGCGAGTAAGGCTTCAAAATTGAAAGAATATGCGATCAGCGAAAAGCAAGTAAGGCTTCAAAATCGAAAAAAAAAATGCGATCAGCGAGTAGCAAGTAAGGCTTTAAAATCGCAAGATTTGGCGATCAACGAGTAGTGAGTAAGGCTTCAAAATCGAAAGAATATGCGATCAGCGAGTCTTGAGTAAGGCTTCAAAATCGAAAGAATATGCGATCAGCGAGTCGCGAAGAAGGTTTCAAAATTGAAAAAATATGCGATCAGCGAGTAGCAAGTAAGGCTTTAAAATCGCAATATTTGGCGATCAACGAGTTGCGAGTAAGGCTTCAAAATCGAAAGAATATGCGATCAGCGAGTCGCGAGTAAGGCTTCAAAATTGAAAGAATATGCGATCAGCGAGTAGCAAGTAAGGCTTCAAAATCGAAAGAATATGCGATCAGCGAGTCGCGAAGAAGGCTTCAAAATTGACAAATATATGCGATCAGCGAGTAGCAAGTAAGGCTTTAAAATCGCAAGATTTGGCGATCAACGAGTAGCGAGTAAGGCTTCAAAATCGAAAGAATATGCGATCAGCGAGTCTTGAGTAAAGCTTCAAAATCGAATGAATATGCGATCAGCGAGTCGCGAAGAAGGCTTCAAAATTGAAAAAATATGCGATCAGCGAGTAGCAAGTAAGACTTTAAAATCGCAATATTTGGCGATCAACGAGTAGCGAGTAAGGCTTCAAAATTGAAAGAATATGCGTTTAGCGAGTCGCGAGTAAGGCTTCAAAATTGAAAAAATATGCGATGCGAGTAGCAAGTCAGGCTTTAAAATCGCAAGATTTGGCGTTCAACGAGTAGCGAGTAAGGCTTCAAAATTGAAAGAATATGTGATCAGCGAGTCGCAAGTAAGGCTTCAAAATTGAAAAAAAATGCGATCAGCGAGTTGCAAGTAAGGCTTTAAAATCGCAAGATTTGGCGATCAACGAGTAGCGAGTAAGGCTTCAAAATTGAAAGAATATGCGATCAGCGATTCGCAAGTAAGGCTTCAAAATTGAAAAAAAATGCGATCAGCGAGTTGCAAGTAAGGCTTTAAAATCGCAAGATTTGGCGATCAACGAGTAGCGAGTAAGGCTTCAAAATTGAAAGAATATGCGATCAGCGAGTCGCAAGTAAGGCTTCAAAATTGAAAAAAATGCGATCAGCGAGTAGCAAGTAAGGCTTTAAAATCGCAATATTTGGCGATCAACGAGTAGCGACTAAGGCTTCAAAATTGAAAGAATATGCGATCAGCGAGTCGCAAGTAAGGCTTCAAAATCGAAAAAAAAAATGCGATCAGCGAGTAGCAAGTAAGGCTTTAAAATCGCAAGATTTGGCGATCAACGAGTAGCGAGTAAGGCTTCAAAATCCAAAGAATATGCGATCAGCGAGTCGCGAGTAAGGCTTCAAAATCGAAAAAATATGCGATCAGCGAGTAGCAAGTAAGGCTTTAAAATCGCAATATTTGGCGATCAACGAGTAGCGACTAAGGCTTCAAAATTGAAAGAATATGCGATCAGCGAGTCGCAAGTAAGGCTTCAAAATCGAAAAAAAAAATGCGATCAGCGAGTAGCAAGTAAGGCTTTAAAATCGCAAGATTCTGCGATCAACGAGTAGCGAGTAAGGCTTCAAAATCGAAAGAATATGCGATCAGCGAGTCTTAAGTATGGCTTCAAAATCGAAAGAATATGCGATCAGCGAGTCGCGAAGAAGGCTTCAAAATTGAAAAAATATGCGATCAGCGAGTAGCAAGTAAGGCTTTAAAATTGAAAGAATATGCGATCAGTGATTCGCGAAGAAGGCATCAAAATTGAAAGAATATGCGATCAGCGAGTCGCAAGTAAGGCTTCAAAATTGAAAAAAAATGCGATCAGCGAGTAGCAAGTAAGGCTTTAAAATCGCAAGATTTGGCGATCAACTAGTAGCGAGTAAGGCTTCAAAATTGAAAGAATATGCGATCAGCGAGTCTTGAGTAAAGCTTCAAAATCGAAAGAATATGCGATCAGCGAGTCGCGAAGAAGGCTTCAAAATTGAAAAAATATGCGATCAGCGAGTAGCAAGTAAGGCTTTAAAATCGCAAGATTTGGCGATCAACGAGTAGCGAGTAAGGCTTCAAAATCCAAAGAATATGCGATCAGCGAGTCGCGAGCAAGGCTACAAAATCGAAAGAATATGCGATCAGCAAGTCTTAAGTATGGCTTCAAAATCGAAAGAATATGCGATCAGCGAGTCGCGAAGAAGGCTTCAAAATTGAAAAAATATGCGATCAACGAGTAGCGAGTAAGGCTTCAAAATTGAAAGAATATGCGATCAGTGATTCGCGAAGAAGGCATCAAAATTGAAAGAATATGCGATCAGCGAGTCGCAAGTAAGGCTTCAAAATTGAAAAAAAATGCGATCAGCGAGTAGCAAGTAAGGCTTTAAAATCGCAAGATTTGGCGATCAACTAGTAGCGAGTAAGGCTTCAAAATCCAAAGAATATGCGATCAGCGAGTCGCGAGCAAGGCTACAAAATCGAAAGAATATGCGATCAGCAAGTCGCGAAGAAGGCTTCAAAATTGAAAAAATATGCGATGCGAGTAGCAAGTCAGGCTTTAAATTCGCAAGATTTGGCGTTCAACGAGTAGCGAGTAAGGCTTCAAAATCGAAAGAATATGCGATCAGCGAGTCGCGAGTAAGGCTTCAAAATTGAAAAAATATGCGATCAGCGAGTTGCAAGTAAGGCTTTAAAATCGCAAGATTTGGCGATCAACGAGTAGCGAGTAAGGCTCCAAAATCCAAAGAATATGCGATCAGCGAGTCGCGAGTAAGTCTTCAAAATCGAAAAAAAAAAATGCGATCAGCGAGTAGCAAGTAAGGCTTTAAAATCGCAAGATTTGGCGATCAACGAGTAGCGAGTAAGGCTTCAAAATTGAAAGAATATAAGATCAGCGAGTCGCAAGTAAGGCTTCAAAATCGAAAAAAAAAAATGCGATCAGGGAGTAGCAAGTAAGGCTTTAAAATCGCAAGATTTGGTGATCAACGAGTAACGAGTAAGGCTTCAAAATCGAAAGAATATGCGATCAGCGGGTCTTGAGTAAAGCTTCAAAATCGAAAGAATATGCGATCAGCGAGTCGCGAAGAAGGCTTCAAAATTGAAAGAATATGCGATCAGCGAGTAGCAAGTAAGGCTTAAAAACCCCAATATTTGGCGATCAACGAGTAGCGAGTAAGGCTTCAAAATCGAAAGAATATGCGATCAGCGAGTCGCGAGTAAGGCTTCAAAATTGAAAGAATATGCGATCAGCGAGTAGCAAGTAAGGCTTCAAAATCGAAAGAATATGCGATCAGCGAGTCGCGAAGAAGGCTTCAAAATTGACAAATATATGCGATCAGCGAGTAGCAAGTAAGGCTTTAAAATCGCAAGATTTGGCGATCAACGAGTAGCGAGTAAGGCTTCAAAATTGAAAGAATATGCGTTTAGCGAGTTGCGAGTAAGGCTTCAAAATTGAAAAAATATGCGATGCGAGTAGCAAGTCAGGCTTTAAAATCGCAAGATTTGGCGTTCAACGAGTAGCGAGTAAGGCTTCAAAATCGAAAGAATATGCGATCAGCGAGTCGCGAGTAAGGCTTCAAAATTGAAAAAATATGCGATCAGCGAGTTGCAAGTAAGGCTTTAAAATCGCAAGATTTGGCGATCAACGAGTAGCGAGTAAGGCTTCAAAATCCAAAGAATATGCGATCAGCGAGTCGCGAATAAGGCTTCAAAATCGAAAAAATATGCGACCAGCGAGTAGCAGGTAAGGCTTTAAAATCGCAAGATTTGGCGATCAACGAGTAGCGAGTAAAGCTTCAAAATTGAAAGAATATGCGATCAGCGAAAAGCAAGTAAGGCTTCAAAATCGAAAAAAAAAATGCGATCAGCGAGTAGCAAGTAAGGCTTTAAAATCGCAAGATTTGGCGATCAACGACTAGTGAGTAAGGCTTCAAAATCGAAAGAATATGCGATCAGCGAGTCTTGAGTAAGGCTTCAAAATCGAAAGAATATGCGATCAGCGAGTCGCGAAGAAGGTTTCAAAATTGAAAAAATATGCGATCAGCGAGTAGCAAGTAAGGCTTTAAAATCGCAATATTTGGCGATCAACGAGTTGCGAGTAAGGCTTCAAAATCGAAAGAATATGCGATCAGCGAGTCGCGAGTAAGGCTTCAAAATTGAAAGAATATGCGATCAGCGAGTAGCAAGTAAGGCTTCAAAATCGAAAGAATATGCGATCAGCGAGTCGCGAAGAAGGCTTCAAAATTGACAAATATATGCGATCAGCGAGTAGCAAGTAAGGCTTTAAAATCGCAAGATTTGGCGATCAACGAGTAGTTAGTAAGGCTTCAAAATCGAAAGAATATGCGATCAGCGAGTCTTGAGTAAAGCTTCAAAATCGAATGAATATGCGATCAGCGAGTCGCGAAGAAGGCTTCAAAATTGAAAAAATATGCGATCAGCGAGTAGCAAGTAAAACTTTAAAATCGCAATATTTGGCGATCAACGAGTAGCGAGTAAGGCTTCAAAATTGAAAGAATATGCGTTTAGCGAGTCGCGAGTAAGGCTTCAAAATTGAAAAAATATGCGATGCGAGTAGCAAGTCAGGCTTTAAAATCGCAAGATTTCGCTGCCCTAGTGCTTGAATGGCCAAACGACCAACTTTACCAAAATAGACTTTTTTATATCAAACTATAGCAACCCTTAGTACACGCTTTTTAATGTATATATTTTTTAATTTTGTTGGATGTAATTTGCACTATTAGCAAAAATAAAATATCCAAACTCCCTTATAAAAACTGTTTTAAGTGCTTGAATAGTCAAACTCCAAATTATGCTCAAATGAACGCATTCAAATATCAGTCTCCGTTCTTGTTTGTCCAACCTCCGTCGACCGACCAATCACGGTCAAGCATTCCGACGCCATGCAACGCCATATTGTTTTGGCTATTATTTGTTTCGTTATCGATATAGCGTGGTTTCTAAGACAAAATTCTGAATTATATTGTTTTTATGCAGTTATAGTAGTTTAAAATGTCAGTAACAACGAAGAAAAAAGATTGTAAATTGAGGGTTTCGGATTTGGAAAGTTACGTTGGAATTTTATTGACTTTCTTTTATTTTATGTTTGAAGTTACTTGTATGTTATATACAGGTTGATTGTTACCTTTTCGCATGTAAGACGTGATCAGGTTGTAGAAGTTGTGATAAATGTTTTCCATGCGGGCAAAGTCACGGTAAAAGTTTGCTTACAAAAATAATAACTAATAACTACCTATTTTTATTTAACCGACTTAAAGAAGAAGGAGTTATCATTACGGTCCGTATGTGTTGTGTGTAATATTATGTTAGTATAAATGGGTTACTAAACACCTGTTTCAATTTCCATTAATGTATGTATGTCTGTCCACAAATTTCCCAAGCCAAATCTTGTATTCGCATGTTACAGAAAATCTTGTATAAAAATTGAACATACTGTATAGCGTCTATGATGGCAGTTTGGACAAACAAGCACTATACTTGCGCATCATTTTAGAGCTTTATCTCCATGTCATTATGCTCAATCTCCTTACACATAATTTTGTTGGCGACATTTTGGCCAACCTCCAACAATAAAATTAAAAATAATCAGTATTACAATTATTATTTTTAATTACTATTTCAATAATATAAAAAATACTTGTCAGGTTTCTAATTCATAAAAGATTTTGGTAAACTTTTCATTATATTCATACGTAACTTTAAAAAAATGTCTCCTGTAAAATTTGATCAATGGTTGTTTGGCCATTCAAGCACTAAGGCGACGATTTGGCGTTCAACGAGTAGCGAGTAAGGCTTCAAAATTGAAAGAATATGTGATCAGCGAGTCGCAAGTAAGGCTTCAAAATTGAAAAAAAATGCGATCAGCGAGTTGCAAGTAAGGCTTTAAAATCGCAAGATTTGGCGATCAACGAGTAGCGAGTAAGGCTTCAAAATTGAAAGAATATGCGATCAGCGATTCGCAAGTAAGGCTTCAAAATTGAAAAAAAATGCGATCAGCGAGTTGCAAGTAAGGCTTTAAAATCGCAAGATTTGGCGATCAACGAGTAGCGAGTAAGGCTTCAAAATTGAAAGAATATGCGATCAGCGAGTCGCAAGTAAGGCTTCAAAATTGAAAAAAATGCGATCAGCGAGTAGCAAGTAAGGCTTTAAAATCGCAATATTTGGCGATCAACGAGTAGCGACTAAGGCTTCAAAATTGAAAGAATATGCGATCAGCGAGTCGCAAGTAAGGCTTCAAAATCGAAAAAAAAAATGCGATCAGCGAGTAGCAAGTAAGGCTTTAAAATCGCAAGATTTGGCGATCAACGAGTAGCGAGTAAGGCTTCAAAATCCAAAGAATATGCGATCAGCGAGTCGCGAGTAAGGCTTCAAAATCGAAAAAATATGCGATCAGCGAGTAGCAAGTAAGGCTTTAAAATCGCAATATTTGGCGATCAACGAGTAGCGACTAAGGCTTCAAAATTGAAAGAATATGCGATCAGCGAGTCGCAAGTAAGGCTTCAAAATCGAAAAAAAAAATGCGATCAGCGAGTAGCAAGTAAGGCTTTAAAATCGCAAGATTCTGCGATCAACGAGTAGCGAGTAAGGCTTCAAAATCGAAAGAATATGCGATCAGCGAGTCTTAAGTATGGCTTCAAAATCGAAAGAATATGCGATCAGCGAGTCGCGAAGAAGGCTTCAAAATTGAAAAAATATGCGATCAGCGAGTAGCAAGTAAGGCTTTAAAATCGCAATATTTGGCGATCAACGAGTAGCGAGTAAGGCTTCAAAATCGAAAGAATATGCGATCAGCGAGTCGCGAGTAAGGCTTCAAAATTGAAAGAATATGCGATCAGCGAGTAGCAAGTAAGGCTTCAAAATCGAAAGAATATGCGATCAGCGAGTCGCGAAGAAGGCTTCAAAATTGACAAATATATGCGATCAGCGAGTAGCAAGTAAGGCTTTAAAATCGCAAGATTTGGCGATCAACGAGTAGCGAGTAAGGCTTCAAAATTGAAAGAATATGCGATCAGCGAGTCGCAAGTAAGGCTTCAAAATTGAAAAAAAATGCGATCAGCGAGTAGCAAGTAAGGCTTTAAAAACGCAAGATTTGGCGATCAACGAGTAGCGAGTAAGGCTTCAAAATCGAAAGAATATGCGATCAGCGAGTCTTGAGTAAAGCTTCAAAATCGAAATAATATGCGATCAGCGAGTCGCGAAGAAGGCTTCAAAATTGTAAAAATATGCGATCAGCGAGTAGCAAGTAAGGCTTTAAAATCGCAATATTTGACGATCAACGAGTAGCGAGTAAGGCTTCAAAATTGAAAGAATATGCGTTTAGCGAGTCGCGAGTAAGGCTTCAAAATTGAAAAAATATGCGATGCGAGTAGCAAGTCAGGCTTTAAAATCGCAAGATTTGGCGTTCAACGAGTAGCGAGTAAGGCTTCAAAATCGAAAGAATATGCGTTTAGCGAGTCGCGAGTAAGGCTTCAAAATTGAAAAAATATGCGATGCGAGTAGCAAGTCAGGCTTTAAAATCGCAAGATTTGGCGTTCAACGAGTAGCGAGTAAGGCTTCAAAATCGAAAGAATATGCGATCAGCGAGTCGCGAGTAAGGCTTCAAAATTGAAAAAATATGCGATCAGCAAGTCGCGAGTAAGGCATCAAAATTGAAAAAATATGCGATCAGCGAGTCGCAAGTAAGGCTTCAAAATTGAAAGAATATGCGATCAGCAAGTCGCGAGTAAGGCATCAAAATTGAAAAAATATGCGATCAGCGAGTAGCAAGTAAGGCTCTAAAATCGCAAGATTTGGCGATCAACGAGTAGCGAGTAAGGCTTCAAAATCCAAAGAATATGCGATCAGCGAGTCGCGAATAAGGCTTCAAAATTGAAAAAATATGCGATCAGCGAGTAGCAGGTAAGGCTTTAAAATCGCAAGATTTGGCGATCAACGAGTAGCGAGTAAGGCTTCAAAATTGAAAGAATATGCGATCAGCGAAAAGCAAGTAAGGCTTCAAAATTGAAAAAAAAAATGCGATCAGCGAGTAGCAAGTAAGGCTTTAAAATCGCAAGATTTGGCGATCAACGAGTAGCGAGTAAGGCTTCAAAATCGAAAGAATATGCGATCAGCGAGTCTTGAGTAAGGCTTCAAAATCGAAAGAATATGCGATCAGCGAGTCGCGAAGAAGGTTTCAAAATTGAAAAAATATGCGATCAGCGAGTAGCAAGTAAGGCTTTAAAATCGCAATATTTGGCGATCAACGAGTTGCGAGTAAGGCTTCAAAATCGAAAGAATATGCGATTAGCGAGTCGCGAGTAAGGCTTCAATATTGAAAGAATATGCGATCAGCGAGTAGCAAGTAAGGCTTCAATTCAAAATCGAAAGAATATGCGATCAGCGAGTCGCGAAGAAGGCTTCAAAATTGACAAATATATGCGATCAGCGACTAGCAAGTAAGGCTTTAAAATCGCAAGATTTGGCGATCAACGAGTAGCGAGTAAGGCTTCAAAATCGAAAGAATATGCGATCAGCGAGTCTTGAGTAAAGCTTCAAAATCGAATGAATATGCGATCAGCGAGTCGCGAAGAAGGCTTCAAAATTGAAAAAATATGCGATCAGCGAGTAGCAAGTAAGACTTTAAAATCGCAATATTTGGCGATCAACGAGTAGCGAGTAAGGCTTCAAAATTGAAAGAATATTCGTTTGGCGAGTCGCGAGTAAGGCTTCAAAATTGAAAAAATATGCGATGCGAGTAGCAAGTCAGGCTTTAAAATCGCAAGATTTGGCGATCAACGAGTAGCGAGTAAGGCTTCAAAATCGAAAGAATATGCGATCAGCGAGTCTTGAGTAAAGCTTCAAAATCGAAAGAATATGCGATCAGCGAGTCGCGAAGAAGGCTTCAAAATTGAAAAAATATGCGATCAGCGAGTAGCAAGTAAGGCTTTAAAATCGCAATATTTGGCGATCAACGAGTAGCGAGTAAGGCTTCAAAATTGAAAGAATATGCGTTTAGCGAGTCACGAGTAAGGCTTCAAAATTGAAAAAATATGCGATGCGAGTAGCAAGTCAGGCTTTAAAATCGCAAGATTTGGCGTTCAACGAGTAGCGAGTAAGGCTTCAAAATTGAAAGAATATGTGATCAGTGAGTCGCAAGTAAGGCTTCAAAATTGAAAAAAAATGCGATCAGCGAGTTGCAAGTAAGGCTTTAAAATCGCAAGATTTGGCGATCAACGAGTAGCGAGTAAGGCTTCAAAATTGAAAGAATATGCGATCAGCGATTCGCAAGTAAGGCTTTAAAATCGCAATATTTGGCGATTAACGAGTAGCGAGTAAGGCTTCAAAATCGAAAAAATATGCGATCAGCGAGTCGCGAGTAAGGCTTCAAAATTGAAAGAATATGCGATCAACGAGTAGCGAGTAAGGCTTCAAATTTGAAAGAATATGCGTTTAGCGAGTCGCGAGTAAGGCTTCAAAATTGAAAAAATATGCGATGCGAGTAGCAAGTCAGGCTTTAAAATCGCAAGATTTGGCGATTAACGAGTAGCGAGTAAGGCTTCAAAATCGAAAGAATATGCGATCAGCGAGTCTTGAGTAAAGCTTCAAAATCGAAAGAATATGCGATCAGCGAGTCGCGAAGAAGGCTTCAAAATTGAAAAAATATGCGATCAGCGAGTAGCAAGTAAGGCTTTAAAATCGCAATATTTGGCGATCAACGAGTAGCGAGTAAGGCTTCAAAATTGAAAGAATATGCGTTTAGCGGATCACGAGTTAGGCTTCAAAATTGAAAAAATATGCGATGCGAGTAGCAAGTCAGGCTTTAAAATCGCAAGATTTGGCGTTCAACGAGTAGCGAGTAAGGCTTCAAAATTGAAAGAATATGTGATCAGCGAGTCGCAAGTAAGGCTTCAAAATTGAAAATAAATGCGATCAGCGAGTTGCAAGTAAGGCTTTAAAATCGCAAGATTTGGCGATCAACGAAAAGCGAGTAAGGCTTCAAAATTGAAAGAATATGCGATCAGCGATTCGCAAGTAAGGCTTCAAAATTGAAAAAAAATGCGATCAGCGAGTTGCAAGTAAGGCTTTAAAATCGCAAGATTTGGCGATCAACGAGTAGCGAGTAAGGCTTCAAAATTGAAAGAATATGCGATCAGCGAGTCGCAAGTAAGGCTTCAAAATTGAACAAAATGCGATCAGCGAGTTGCAAGTAAGGCTTTAAAATTGCAAGATTTGGCGATCAACGAGTAGCGAGTAAGGCTTCAAAATCGAAAGAATATGCGATCAGCGAGTCTTGAGTAAAGCTTCAAAATCGAAATAATATGCGATCAGCGAGTCGCGAAGAAGGCTTCAAAATTGTAAAAATATGCGATCAGCGAGTAGCAAGTAAGGCTTTAAAATCGCAATATTTGACGATCAACGAGTAGCGAGTAAGGCTTCAAAATTGAAAGAATATGCGTTTAGCGAGTCGCGAGTAAGGCTTCAAAATTGAAAAAATATGCGATGCGAGTAGCAAGTCAGGCTTTAAAATCGCAAGATTTGGCGTTCAACGAGTAGCGAGTAAGGCTTCAAAATCGAAAGAATATGCGTTTAGCGAGTCGCGAAGAAGGCTTCAAAATTGAAAAAATATGCGATGCGAGTAGCAAGTCAGGCTTTAAAATCGCAAGATTTGGCGTTCAACGAGTAGCGAGTAAGGCTTCAAAATCGAAAGAATATGCGATCAGCGAGTCGCGAGTAAGGCTTCAAAATTGAAAAAATATGCGATCAGCGAGTTGCAAGTAAGGCTTTAAAATTGCAAGATTTGGCGATCAACGAGTAGCGAGTAAGGCTTCAAAATCGAAAGAATATGCGATCAGCGAGTCGCAAGTAAGGCTTCAAAATTGAAAGAATATGCGATCAGCAAGTCGCGAGTAAGGCATCAAAATTGAAAAAATATGCGATCAGCGAGTAGCAAGTAAGGCTCTAAAATCGCAAGATTTGGCGATCAACGAGTAGCGAGTAAGGCTTCAAAATCCAAAGAATATGCGATCAGCGAGTCGCGAATAAGGCTTCAAAATTGAAAAAATATGCGATCAGCGAGTAGCAGGTAAGGCTTTAAAATCGCAAGATTTGGCGATCAACGAGTAGCGAGTAAGGCTTCAAAATTGAAAGAATATGCGATCAGCGAAAAGCAAGTAAGGCATCAAAATTGAAAAAAAAAATGCGATCAGCGAGTAGCAAGTAAGGCTTTAAAATCGCAAGATTTGGCGATCAACGAGTAGCGAGTAAGGCTTCAAAATCGAAAGAATATGCGATCAGCGAGTCTTGAGTAAGGCTTCAAAATCGAAAGAATATGCGATCAGCGAGTCGCGAAGAAGGTTTCAAAATTGAAAAAATATGCGATCAGCGAGTAGCAAGTTAGGCTTTAAAATCGCAATATTTGGCGATCAACGAGTTGCGAGTAAGGCTTCAAAATCGAAAGAATATGCGATTAGCGAGTCGCGAGTAAGGCTTCAAAATTGAAAGAATATGCGATCAGCGAGTAGCAAGTAAGGCTTCAATTCAAAATCGAAAGAATATGCGATCAGCGAGTCGCGAAGAAGGCTTCAAAATTGACAAATATATGCGATCAGCGACTAGCAAGTAAGGCTTTAAAATCGCAAGATTTGGCGATCAACGAGTAGCGAGTAAGGCTTCAAAATCGAAAGAATATGCGATCAGCGAGTCTTGAGTAAAGCTTCAAAATCGAATGAATATGCGATCAGCGAGTCGCGAAGAAGGCTTCAAAATTGAAAAAATATGCGATCAGCGAGTAGCAAGTAAGACTTTAAAATCGCAATATTTGGCGATCAACGAGTAGCGAGTAAGGCTTCAAAATTGAAAGAATATTCGTTTGGCGAGTCGCGAGTAAGGCTTCAAAATTGAAAAAATATGCGATGCGAGTAGCAAGTCAAGCTTTAAAATCGCAAGATTTGGCGATCAACGAGTAGCGAGTAAGGCTTCAAAATCGAAAGAATATGCGATCAGCGAGTCTTGAGTAAAGCTTCAAAATCGAAAGAATATGCGATCAGCGAGTCGCGAAGAAGGCTTCAAAATTGAAAAAATATGCGATCAGCGAGTAGCAAGTAAGGCTTTAAAATCGCAATATTTGGCGATCAACGAGTAGCGAGTAAGGCTTCAAAATTGAAAGAATATGCGTTTAGCGAGTCACGAGTAAGGCTTCAAAATTGAAAAAATATGCGATGCGAGTAGCAAGTCAGGCTTTAAAATCGCAAGATTTGGCGTTCAACGAGTAGCGAGTAAGGCTTCAAAATTGAAAGAATATGTGATCAGCGAGTCGCAAGTAAGGCTTCAAAATTGAAAAAAAATGCGATCAGCGAGTTGCAAGTAAGGCTTTAAAATCGCAAGATTTGGCGATCAACGAGTAGCGAGTAAGGCTTCAAAATCGAAAGAATATGCGATCTGCAAGTCGCGAAGAATGCTTCAAAATTGAAAAAATATGCGATGCGAGTAGCAAGTCAGGCTTTAAAATCGCAAGATTTGGCGTTCAACGAGTAGCGAGTAAGGCTTCAAAATTGAAAGAATATGCGATCAGCGAGTCGCAAGTAAGGCTTCAAAATTGAAAAAAAAATGCGATCAGCGAGTTGCAAGTAAGGCTTTAAAATCGCAAGATTTGGCGATCAACGAGTAGCGAGTAAGGCTTCAAAATCGAAAGAATATGCGATCAGCGAGTCTTGAGTAAGGCTTCAAAATCGAAAGAATATGCGATCAGCGAGTCGCGAAGAAGGCTTCAAAATTGAAAAAATATGCGATCAGCGAGTAGCAAGTAAAGCTTTAAAATCGCAATATTTGGAGATCAACGAGTAGCGAGTAAGGCTTCAAAATCGAAAGAATATGCGATCAGCGAGTCGCGAGTAAGGCTTCAAAATTGAAAGAATATGCGATCAGCGAGTCGCAAGTAAGGCTTCAAAATCGAAAAAAAAATGAGATCAGCAGGTAGCAAGTAAGGCTTTAAAATCGCAAGATTTGGCGATCAACGAGTAGCGAGTAAGGCTTCAAAATCGAAAGAATATGCGATCAGCGAGTCTTGAGTAAGGCTTCGAAATCGAAAGAATATGCGATCAGCGAGTCGCGAAGAAGGCTTCAATATTGAAAGAATATGCGATCAGCGAGTAGCAAGTAAGGCTTTAAAATCGCAATATTTGGCGATCAACGAGTAGCGAGTAAGGCTTCAAAATTGAAAGAATATGCGATCAGCGAGTCGCAAGTAAGGCTTCAAAATTGAAAAAAAATGCGATCAGCGAGTAGCAAGTAAGGCTTTAAAATCAAAAGATTTGGCGATCAACGAGTAGCGAGTAAGGCTTCAAAATCGCAAGATTTTAAGATCAACGAGTAGCGAGTAAGGCTTCCAAATTGAAAGAATATGCGATCAGCGAGTCGCAAGTAAGGCTTCAAAATCGAAAAAAAAAATGAGATCAGCGAGAAGCAAGTAAGGCTTTAAAATCGCAAGATTTGGCAATCAACGAGTAGCGTGTAAGGCTTCAAAATCGAAAGAATATGCGATCGGCGAGTCTTGAGTAAGGCTTCAAAATCGAAAGAATATGCGATCAGCGAGTCGCGAAGAAGGCTTCAAAATTGAAAGAATATGCGATCAGCGAGTAGCAAGTAAGGCTTTAAAATCGCAATATTTCGCGATCAACGAGTAGCGAATAAGGCTTCAAAATTGAAAGAATATGCGATCAGCGAGTCGCAAGTAAGGCTTCAAAATTGAAAAAAAATGCGATCAGCGAGTAGCAAGTAAGGCTTTAAAATCGCAAGATTTGGCGATCAACGAGTAGCGAGTAAGGCTTCAAAATCGAAAGAATATGCGATCAGCGAGTCTTGAGTAAAGCTTCAAAATCGAAAGAATATGCGATCAGCGAGTCGCGAAGAAGGCTTCAAAATTGAAAAAATATGCGATCAGCGAGTAGCAAGTAAGGCTTTAAAATCGCAAGATTTGGCGATCAACGAGTAGCGAGTAAGGCTTCAAAATCGAAAGAATATGCGATCTGCAAGTCGCGAAGAATGCTTCAAAATTGAAAAAATATGCGATGCGAGTAGCAAGTCAGGCTTTAAAATCGCAAGATTTGGCGTTCAACGAGTAGCGAGTAAGGCTTCAAAATTGAAAGAATATGCGATCAGCGAGTCGCAAGTAAGGCTTCAAAATTGAAAAAAAAATGCGATCAGCGAGTTGCAAGTAAGGCTTTAAAATCGCAAGATTTGGCGATCAACGAGTAGCGAGTAAGGCTTCAAAATTGAAAGAATATGCGATCAGCGAGTCGCAAATAAGGCTTCAAAATTGAAAAAAAATGCGATCAGCGAGTTGCAAGTAAGGCTTTAAAATCGCAAGATTTGGCGATCAACGAGTAGCGAGTAAGGCTTCAAAATTGAAAGAATATGCGATCAGCGAGTCGCAAATAAGGCTTCAAAATTGAAAAAAAATGCGATCAGCGAGTAGCAAGTAAGGCTTTAAAATCGCAAGATTTGGCGATCAACGAGTAGCGAGTAAGGCTTCAAAATCGAAAGAATATGCGATCAGCGAGTCTTGAGTAAGGCTTCAAAATCGAAAGAATATGCGATCAGCGAGTCGCGAAGAAGGCTTCAAAATTGAAAGAATATGCGATCAGCGAGTAGCAAGTAAGGCTTTAAAATCGCAATATTTGGCGATCAACGAGTAGCGAGTAAGGCTTCAAAATTGAAAGAATATGCGATCAGCGAGACGCAAGTAAGGCTTCAAAATTGAAAAAAAATGCGATCAGCGTGTAGCAAGTAAGGCTTTAAAATCGCAAGATTTGGCGATCAACGAGTAGCGAGTAAGGCTTCAAAATAGAAAGAATATGCGATCAGCGAGTCTTGAGTACAGCTTAAAAATCGAAAGAATATGCGATCAGCGAGTCGCGAAGAAGGCTTCAAAATTGAAAAAATATGCGATCAGCGAGTAGCAAGTAAGGCTTTAAAATCGCAATATTTGGCGATCAACGAGTAGCGAGTAAGGCTTCAAAATTGAAAGAATATGCGTTTAGCGAGTCGCGAGTAAGGCTTCAAAATTGAAAAAATATGCGATGCGAGTAGCAAGTCAGGCTTTAAAATTGAAAAAAAATGCGATCAGCGAGTTGCAAGTAAGGCTTTAAAATCGCAAGATTTGGCGATCAACGAGTAGCGAGTAAGGCTTCAAAATTGAAAGAATATGCGATCAGCGAGTCGCAAATAAGGCTTCAAAATTGAAAAAAAATGCGATCAGCGAGTTGCAAGTAAGGCTTTAAAATCGCAAGATTTGGCGATCAACGAGTAGCGAGTAAGGCTTCAAAATTGAAAGAATATGCGATCAGCGAGTCGCAAGTAAGGCTTCAAAATTGAAAAAATTGCGATCAGCGAGTAGCAAGTAAGGCTATAAAATCGCAAGATTTGGCGATCAACGAGTAGCGAGTAAGGCTTCAAAATCGAAAGAATATGCGATCAGCGAGTCTTGAGTAAAGCTTCAAAATCGAAAGAATATGCGATCAGCGAGTCGCGAAGAAGGCTTCAAAATTGAAAAAATATGCGATCAGCGAGTAGCAAGTAAGGCTTTAAAATCGCAATATTTGGCGATACACGAGTAGCGAGTAAGGCTTCAAAATCGAAAGAATATGCGATCAGCGAGTCGCGAGTAAGGCTTCAAAATTGAAAGAATATGCGATCAGCAAGTCGCGAGTAAGGCTTCAAAATTGAAAAAATATGCGATCAGCGAAAAGCAAGTAAGGCTTTAAAATCGCAAAATTTCGCGATCAACGAGTAGCGAATAAGGCTTCAAAATCGAAAGAATATGCGATCAGCGAGTCGCGAGTAAGGCTTCAAAATTGAAAGAATATGCGATCAGCAAGTCGCGAGTAAGGCTTCAAAATTGAAAGAATATGCGATCAGCGAGTAGCAAGTAAGGCTTTAAAATCGCAATATTTCGCGATCAACGAGTAGCGAATAAGGCTTCAAAATTGAAAGAATATGCGATCAGCGAGTCGCAAGTAAGGCTTCAAAATTGAAAAAAAATGCGATCAGCGAGTAGCAAGTAAGGCTTTAAAATCGCAAGATTTGGCGATCAACGAGTAGCGAGTAAGGCTTCAAAATCGAAAGAATATGCGATCAGCGAGTCTTGAGTAAAGCTTCAAAATCGAAAGAATATGCGATCAGCGAGTCGCGAAGAAGGCTTCAAAATTGAAAAAATATGCGATCAGCGAGTAGCAAGTAAGGCTTTAAAATCGCAAGATTTGGCGATCAACGAGTAGCGAGTAAGGCTTCAAAATCGAAAGAATATGCGATATGCAAGTCGCGAAGAATGCTTCAAAATTGAAAAAATAAGCGATGCGAGTAGCAAGTCAGGCTTTAAAATCGCAAGATTTGGCGTTCAACGAGTAGCGAGTAAGGCTTCAAAATTGAAAGAATATGCGATCAGCGAGTCGCAAGTAAGGCTTCAAAATTGAAAAAAAAATGCGATCAGCGAGTTGCAAGTAAGGCTTTAAAATCGCAAGATTTGGCGATCAACGAGTAGCGAGTAAGGCTTCAAAATCCAAAGAATATGCGATCAGCGAGTCTTGAGTAAGGCTTCAAAATCGAAAGAATATGCGATCAGCGAGTCGCGATGAAGGCTTCAAAATTGAAAAAATATGCGATCAGCGAGTAGCAAGTAAGGCTTTAAAATCGCAATATTTGGCGATCAACGAGTAGCGAGTAAGGCTTCAAAATCGAAAGAATATGCGATCAGCGAGTCGCGAGTAAGGCTTCAAAATTGAAAGAATATGCGATCAGCGAGTCGCAAGTAAGGCTTCAAAATCGAAAAAAAAATGAGATCAGCAGGTAGCAAGTAAGGCTTTAAAATCGCAAGATTTGGCGATCAACGAGTAGCGAGTAAGGCTTCAAAATCGAAAGAGTATGCGATCAGCGAGTCTTGAGCAAGGCTTCAAAATCGAAAGAATATGCGATCAGCGAGTCGCGAAGAAGGCTTCAAAATTGAAAGAATATGCGATCAGCGAGTAGCAAGTAAGGCTTTAAAATCGCAATATTTGGCGATCAACGAGTAGCGAGTAAGGCTTCAAAATTGAAAGAATATGCGATCAGCGAGTCGCAAGTAAGGCTTCAAAATTGAAAAAAAATGCGATCAGCGAGTAGCAAGTAAGGCTTTAAAATCAAAAGATTTGGCGATCAACGAGTAGCGAGTAAGGCTTCAAAATCGCAAGATTTTAAGATCAACGAATAGCGAGTAAGGCTTCCAAATTGAAAGAATATGCGATCAGCGAGTCGCAAGTAAGGCTTCAAAATCGAAAAAAAAAATGAGATCAGCGAGAAGCAAGTAAGTCTTAAAATCGCAAGATTTGGCAATCAACGAGTAGCGAGTAAGGCTTCAAAATCGAAAGAATATGCGATCGGCGAGTCTTGAGTAAGGCTTCAAAATCGAAAGAATATGCGATCAGCGAGTCGCGAGGAAGGCTTCAAAATTGAAAGAATATGCGATCAGCGAGTAGCAAGTAAGGCTTTAAAATCGCAATATTTCGCGATCAACGAGTAGCGAATAAGGCTTCAAAATTGAAAGAATATGCGATCAGCGAGTCGCAAGTAAGGCTTCAAAATTGAAAAAAAATGCGATCAGCGAGTAGCAAGTAAGGCTTTAAAATCGCAAGATTTGGCGATCAACGAGTAGCGAGTAAGGCTTCAAAATCGAAAGAATATGCGATCAGCGAGTCTTGAGTAAAGCTTCAAAATCGAAAGAATATGCGATCAGCGAGTCGCGAAGAAGGCTTCAAAATTGAAAAAATATGCGATCAGCGAGTAGCAAGTAAGGCTTTAAAATCGCAAGATTTGGCGATCAACGAGTAGCGAGTAAGGCTTCAAAATCGAAAGAATATGCGATCTGCAAGTCGCGAAGAATGCTTCAAAATTGAAAAAATATGCGATGCGAGTAGCAAGTCAGGCTTTAAAATCGCAAGATTTGGCGTTCAACGAGTAGCGAGTAAGGCTTCAAAATTGAAAGAATATGCGATCAGCGAGTCGCAAGTAAGGCTTCAAAATTGAAAAAAAAATGCGATCAGCGAGTTGCAAGTAAGGCTTTAAAATCGCAAGATTTGGCGATCAACGAGTAGCGAGTAAGGCTTCAAAATTGAAAGAATATGCGATCAGCGAGTCGCAAATAAGGCTTCAAAATTGAAAAAAAATGCGATCAGCGAGTTGCAAGTAAGGCTTTAAAATCGCAAGATTTGGCGATCAACGAGTAGCGAGTAAGGCTTCAAAATTGAAAGAATATGCGATCAGCGAGTCGCAAATAAGGCTTCAAAATTGAAAAAAAATGCGATCAGCGAGTAGCAAGTAAGGCTTTAAAATCGCAAGATTTGGCGATCAACGAGTAGCGAGTAAGGCTTCAAAATCGAAAGAATATGCGATCAGCGAGTCTTGAGTAAGGCTTCAAAATCGAAAGAATATGCGATCAGCGAGTCGCGAAGAAGGCTTCAAAATTGAAAGAATATGCGATCAGCGAGTAGCAAGTAAGGCTTTAAAATCGCAATATTTGGCGATCAACGAGTAGCGAGTAAGGCTTCAAAATTGAAAGAATATGCGATCAGCGAGACGCAAGTAAGGCTTCAAAATTGAAAAAAAATGCGATCAGCGTGTAGCAAGTAAGGCTTTAAAATCGCAAGATTTGGCGATCAACGAGTAGCGAGTAAGGCTTCAAAATCGAAAGAATATGCGATCAGCGAGTCTTGAGTAAAGCTTAAAAATCGAAAGAATATGCGATCAGCGAGTCGCGAAGAAGGCTTCAAAATTGAAAAAATATGCGATCAGCGAGTAGCAAGTAAGGCTTTAAAATCGCAATATTTGGCGATCAACGAGTAGCGAGTAAGGCTTCAAAATTGAAAGAATATGCGTTTAGCGAGTCGCGAGTAAGGCTTCAAAATTGAAAAAATATGCGATGCGAGTAGCAAGTCAGGCTTTAAAATTGAAAAAAAATGCGATCAGCGAGTTGCAAGTAAGGCTTTAAAATCGCAAGATTTGGCGATCAACGAGTAGCGAGTAAGGCTTCAAAATTGAAAGAATATGCGATCAGCGAGTCGCAAATAAGGCTTCAAAATTGAAAAAAAATGCGATCAGCGAGTTGCAAGTAAGGCTTTAAAATCGCAAGATTTGGCGATCAACGAGTAGCGAGTAAGGCTTCAAAATTGAAAGAATATGCGATCAGCGAGTCGCAAGTAAGGCTTCAAAATTGAAAAAATTGCGATCAGCGAGTAGCAAGTAAGGCTTTAAAATCGCAATATTTGGCGATACACGAGTAGCGAGTAAGGCTTCAAAATCGAAAGAATATGCGATCAGCGAGTCGCGAGTAAGGCTTCAAAATTGAAAGAATATGCGATCAGCAAGTCGCGAGTAAGGCTTCAAAATTGAAAAAATATGCGATCAGCGAAAAGCAAGTAAGGCTTTAAAATCGCAAAATTTTGCGATCAACGAGTAGCGAGTAAGGCTTCAAAAGCCAAAGAATATGCGATCAGCGAGTCGCGAGTAAGGCTTCAAAATCAAAAAAATATGCGATCAGCGAGTTGCAAGTAAGGCTTTAAAATCGCAAGATTTGGCGATCAACGAGTAGCGAGTAAGGCTTCAAAATTGAAAGAATATGCGATCAGCGAGTCGCAAGTAAGGCTTCAAAATCGAAAAAAAAATGCGATCAGCAAGTAGCAAGTAAGGCTTTAAGATCGCAAGATTTGGCGATCAACGAGTAGCGAGTAAGGCTTCAAAATCGAAAGAATATGCGGTCAGCGAGTCTTGAGTAAGGCTTCAAAATCGAAAGAATATGCGATCAGCGAGTCGCGAAGAAGGCTTCAAAATTGAAAAAATATGCGATCAGCGAGTAGCAAGTAAGGCTTTAAAATCGCAATATTTGGCGATCAACGAGTAGCGAGTAAGGCTTCAAAATCGAAAGAATATGCGATCAGCGAGTCGCGAGTAAGGCTTCAAAATTGAAAGAATTTGCGATCAGCAAGTCGCGAGTAAGGCTTCAAAATTGAAAAAATATGCGATCAGCAAGTAGCAAGGAAGGCTTTAAAATCGCAAGATTTGGCGATCAACGAGTAGCGAGTAAGGCTTCAAAGTCTAAAGAATATGCGATCAGCGAGTCGCGAGTAAGGCTTCAAAATCGAAAAAATATGCGATCAGCGAGTAGCAAGTAAGGCTTTAAAATCGCAAGATTTGGCGATCAACGAGTAGCGAGTAAGGCTTTAAAATTGAAAGAATATGCGATCAGCGAATCGCAAGTAAGGCTTCAAAATTGAAAAAAAAATGCGATCAGCGAGTAGCAAGTAAGGCTTTAAAATCGCAAGATTTGGCGATCAACGAGTAGCGAGTAAGGCTTCAAAATCGAAAGAATATGCGATCAGCGAGTCTTGAGTAAGGCTTCAAAATCGAGAGAATATGCGATCAGCGAGTCGCGAAGAAGGCTTCAAAATTGAAAAAATATGCGATCAGCGAGTAGCAAGTAAGGCTTTAAAATCGCAAGATTTGGCGATCAACTCGTAGCGACTAAGGCTTCAAAATCCAAAGAATATACGATCAGAGAGTAGCAAGTAAGGCTTTAAAATCGAAAGAATATGCGATCAGCGAGTCGCGAAGAAGGCTTCAAAATTGAAAGAATATGCGATCAGCAAGTCGCAAGTAAGGCTTCAAAATTGAAAAAATATGCGATCAGCGAGTCACGAGTAAGGCTTCAAAATTGAAAAAATATGCGATCAGCGAGTCGCGAGTAAAGCTTCAAAATCGAAAGAATATGCGATCAGCGAGTCGCTAGTAAATCTTTAAAATCGCAAGATTTGGCGATCAACGAGTAGCGAGTAAGGCTTCAAAATTGAAAGAATATGCGATCAGCAAGTCGCGAGTAAGGCTTCAAAATTGAAAAAATATGCGATCAGCGAGTCGCGAGTAAGGCTTCAAAATTGAAAAAATATGAGACCAGCGAAAGGCAAGTAAGGCTTTAAAATCGCAAGATATGGCTATCAACGAGTAGCGAGTAAGGCTTCGAAATCGAAAGAATATGCGATCAGCGAGTCGCGAGTGAGGCTTCAAAATAGAAAAAATATGCGATCAAAGAGTAGCAAGAAAGGCTTTAAAATTGAGAGAATATGCGATCAGCGAGTCGCGAGTAAGGCTTCAAAATTGACAAAAATATGCGATCAGCGAGTAGCAAAAAAGGCTTTTAAATCGCAAGATTTTGCGATCAACGAGAAGCGAGATAGGATTCAAAATCGAAAGAATATGCGATCAGCGAGTCGCGAAAAAGGTTTCAAAATTGAAAACATATGCGATCAGCGAGTAGAAAGTAAGGCTTCAAAATCGAAAGAATATGCGATCAGCGAGTCGCGAGTAAGGCTTCAAAATTGAAAAAATATGCGATCAGCGAGTAGCCAGTAAGGCTTTAAAATCGCATGATTTGGCGATCAACGAGTAGCAAGTAAGGCTTCGAAATCGAAAGAATATGCGATCAGCGGGTCGCGAGTGAGGCTTTAAAATAGAAAGAATATGCGATCAAAGAGTAGCAAGAAAGGCTTTAAAATCGCAAGATTTGGCGATCAACGAGTAGCGAGTAAGGCTTCAAAATCGAAAGAACATGCGATCAGCGTGTCGCGAGTGAGGCTTCAAAATCGAAACAATTGGCGATCAGCGAGTAGCAAGTTAGGCTTCAAAATCGAAAGAATTGGCGATCAGCGATAAGCGACTTAGGCTTCAAAATTGAAAGAATATACAATCAGAGAGTAGCAAGTAAGGCTTCAAAATCGAAAGAATATGCGATCAGCGAGTCGCGAGTAAGGTTTTAAAATTGAAAAAAAATTGCGATCAGCGAGTCCCACGTAAGGCTTCAAAATGGAAAAAAAAATGCGCTCAGCGAGTAGCAAGTAAGGCTTTAAAATCGCAAGATTTGACGATCAACGGTTAGCGAGTAAGGCTTCAAAATCGAAAAAATATGCGATCAGCGAGAAGCAAGTAAGGCATCAAAATTGAAAAAAATGTGCGATTAGCGAGTAGCAAGTAAGGCTTTAAAATCGAGAGAATATGCGATCAGCGAGTCGCGAGTAAGGCTTCAAAATTGACAAAAATATGCGATCAGCGAGTAGCAAAAAAGGCTTTTAAATCGCAAGATTTTGCGATCAACGAGAAGCGAGATAGGCTTCAAAATCGAAAGAATATGCGATCAGCGAGTCGCGAAAAAGGCTTCAAAATTGAAAACATATGCGATCAGCGAGTAGCAAGTAAGGCTTCAAAATCGAAAGAATATGCGATCAGCGAGTCGCGAGTAAGGCTTCAAAATTGAAAAAATATGCGATCAGCGAGTAGCAAAAAAGGCTTTTAAATCGCAAGATTTTGCGATCAACGAGAAGCGAGATAGGCTTCAAAATCGAAAGAATATGCGATCAGCGAGTCGCGAAAAAGGCTTCAAAATTGAAAACATATGCGATCAGCGAGTAGCAAGTAAGGCTTCAAAATCGAAAGAATATGCGATCAGCGAGTCGCGAGTGAGGCTTCAAAATCGAAACAATTGGCGATCAGCGAGTAGCAAGTTAGGCTTCAAAATCGAAAGAATTGGCGATCAGCGAGTAGCGACTTAGGCTTCAAAATTGAAAGAATATACAATCAGAGAGAAGCAAATAAGGCTTCAAAATCGAAAGAATATGCAATCAGCGAGTCGCGAGTAAGGTTTTATAATTGAAAAAAAATTGCGATCAGCGAGTAGCATGTAAGGCTTTAAAATCGCAAGATTTGGCGATCAACGAGTAGCGAATAAGGCTTCAAAATCGAAAGAATATGCGATCAGCGAGTCCCAAGTAAGGCTTCAAAATGGAAAAAAAAATGCGCTCAGCGAGTAGCAAGTAAGGCTTTAAAATCGCAAGATTTGACGATCAACGAGTAGCGAGTAAGGCTTCAAAATCGAAAAAATATGCGATCAGCGAGAAGCAAGTAAGGCATCAAAATTGAAAAAAATGTGCGATTAGCGAGTAGCAAGTAAGGCTTTAAAATCGCAAGATTTTGCGATCAGCGAGTCGCGAGCAAGGCTTCAAAATCGAAAGAATTTGCGATCAGAGAGTAGCAAGTAAGGCTTTAAAATCGAAAGAATATGCGATCTGTGAGTCGCGAAAGAAGGCTTCAAAATTGAAAAAATATGCGATCAGCAAGTCGCGAGTAAAGCTTCAAAATTGAAAAAATATGCGATCAACGAGTAGCGAGTAAGGCTTCAAAATTGAAAAAATATGCGATCAGCGAGTCGCGAGTAAGGCTTCAAAATTGAAAAAATATGCGATCAGCGAGTCGCGAGTAAAGCTTCAAAATCGAAAGAATATGCGATCAGCGAGTCGCGTGTAAGGCTTTAAAATTGCAAGATTTGGCGATCAATGAGTAGCGAGTAAGGCTTCAAAATTGAAAGAATATGCGATCAGCAAGTCGCGAGTAAGGCTTCAAAATTGAAAAAATATGCGATCAGCGAGTAGCAAGTAAGGCTTTAAAATCGCAAGATTTGGCGATCAACGAGTAGCGAGTGAGGCTTCAAAATCCAAAGAATATGCGATCAGCGAGTCGCGAGTAAGGCTTCCAAATCGAAAGAATATGCGATCAGTGAGTCGCGAAGAAGGCTTTAAAATTGAAAAAATATGCGATCAGCGAGTAGCAAGTAAGGCTTTAAAATCGCAAGATTTGGCGATCAACGAGTAGCGAGTAAGGCTTCAAAATCGAAAGAATATGCGATCAGCGAGTCGCGAGTAAGGCTTCAAAATCGAAAAAATATGCGATCAGCGAGTAGCAAGTAAGGCTTTAAAATCGCAAGATTTGGCGATCAACGAGTAGCGAGTAAGGCTTCAAAATCGAAAGAATATGCGATCAGCGAGTCTTGAGTAAGGCTTCAAAATCGAGAGAATATGCGATCAGCGAGTCGCGAAGAAGGCTTCAAAATTGAAAAAATATGCGATCAGCGAGTAGCAAGTAAGGCTTCAAAATCGAAAGAATATGCGATCAGCGAGTCGCGAGTAATCTTCAAAATTGAAAAAATATGAGACCAGCGAGTAGCAAGTAAGGCTTTAAAATCGCAAGATTTGGCGATCAACGAGTAGCGAGTAAGGCTTCAAAATCGAAAGAATATGCGATCAGCGAGTCGCGAGTAAGGCTTCAAAATTTAAAAAATATGCGACCAGCGAGTAGCAAGTAAGGCTTTAAAATCGCAAGATTTGGCGATCAACGAGTAGCGAGTAAGACTTCAAAATCGAAAGAATATGCGATCAGCGAGTCGCGAGTGAGGCTTCAAAATCGAAACAATTGGCGATCAGCGAGTAGCGAGTTAGGCTTCAAAATCGAAAGAATTGGCGATCAGCAAGTAGCGACTTAGGCTTCAAAATTGAAAGAATATACAATCAGAGAGTAGCAAGTAAGGCTTCAAAATCGAAAGAATATGCGATCAGCGAGTCGTAAGTAAGGCTTCAAAATTGAAAAAATATGCGGTCAGCGAGTAGCAAGTAAGGCTTTAAAATCGCAATATTTGGCGTTCAACGATGCGCGAGTAAGGCTTCAAAATTGAAAAAATATGCGATCAGCGAGTAGCAAGTAAGGATTTAAAATCGCAATATTTGGCGATCAACGAGTAACGAGTAAGGCTTCAAAATCGAAAAAATTTGTGATCAGCGAGTAGCAAGTAAGGCTTTAAAATCGCAAGATTTGGCGGTCAACGAGTAGCGAGTAAGGCTTCAAAATTGAAAGAATATGCGATCAGCGAGTCGCGAGTGAGGCTTCAAAATCGAAAGAATACGCGATCAGAGAGTAGCAAGTAAGGCTTTAAAATCGAATGAATATGCGATCAGTGAGTCGCGAAAGAAGGCTTCAAAATTGAAAAAATATGCGATCAGCGAGTCGCGAGTAAAGCTTCAAAATTGAAAAAATATGCGATCAACGAGTAGCGAGTAAAACTTCAAAATTGAAAAAATATGCGATCAGCGAGTCGCGAGTAAGGCTTCAAAATTGAAAAAATATGCGATCAGCGAGCTGCGAGTAAATCTTCAAAATCGAAAGAATATGCGATCAGCGAGTCGCGAGTAAGGCTTTAAAATCGCAAGATTTGGCGATCAACGAGTAGCGAGTAAGGCTTCAAAATTGAAAGAATATGCGATCAGCAAGTCGCGAGTAAGGCTTCAAAATTGAAAAAATATGCGATCAGCGATTCGCGAGTAAGGCTTCAAAATTGAAAAAATATGAGACCAGCGAAAGGCAAGTAAGGCTTTAAAATCGCAAGATATGGCTATCAACGAGTAGCGAGTAAGGCTTCGAAATCGAAAGAATATGCGATCAGCGAGTCGCGAGTGAGGCTTCAAAAAAGAAAGAATATGCGATCAAAGAGTAGCAAGAAAGGCTTTAAAATCGAGAGAATATGCGATCAGCGAGTCGCGAGTAAGGCTTCAAAATTGACAAAAATATGCGATCAGCGAGAAGCAAAAAAGGATTTTAAATCGCAAGATTTTGCGATCAACGAGAAGCGAGAAAGGATTCAAAATCGATAGAATATGCGATCAGCGAGTCGCGAGTAAGGCTTCCAAATCGAAAGAATATGCGATCAGTGAGTCGTGAAGAAGGCTTTAAAATTGAAAAAATATGCGATCAGCGAGTAGCAAGTAAGGCTTTAAAATCGCAAGATTTGGCGATCAACGAGTAGCGAGTAAGGCTTCAAAATCGAAAGAATATGCGATCAGCGAGTCGCGAGTAAGGCTTCAAAATCGAAAAAATACGCGATCAGCGAGTAGCAAGTAAGGCTTTAAAATCGCAAGATTTGGCGTTCAACGAGTAGCGAGTAAGGCTTCAAAATCGAAAGAATATGCGATCAGCGAGTCTTGAGTAAGGCTTCAAAATCGAGAGAATATGCGATCAGCGAGTCGCGAAGAAGGCTTCAAAATTGAAAAAATATGCGATCAGCGAGTAGCAAGTAAGGCTTCAAAATCGAAAGAATATGCGATCAGCGAGTCGCGAGTAAGGCTTCAAAATTGAAAAAATATGAGACCAGCGAGTAGCAAGTAAGGCTTTAAAATCGCAAGATTTGGCGATCAACGAGTAGCGAGTAAGGCTTCAAAATCGAAAGAATATGCGATCAGCGAGTCGCGAGTAAGGCTTCAAAATTTAAAAAATATGCGACCAGCGAGTAGCAAGTAAGGCTTTAAAATCGCAAGATTTGGCGATCAACGAGTAGCGAGTAAGACTTCAAAATCGAAAGAATATGCGATCAGCGAGTCGCGAGTGAGGCTTCAAAATCGAAACAATTGGCGATCAGCGAGTAGCGAGTTAGGCTTCAAAATCGAAAGAATTGGCGATCAGCGAGTAGCGACTTAGGCTTCAAAATTGAAAGAATATACAATCAGAGAGTAGCAAGTAAGGCTTCAAAATCGAAAGAATATGCGATCAGCGAGTCGTAAGTAAGGCTTCAAAATTGAAAAAATATGCGGTCAGCGAGTAGCAAGTAAGGCTTTGAAATCGCAATATTTGGCGTTCAACGATGCGCGAGTAAGGCTTCAAAATCGAAAGAATATGCGATCAGCAAGTCGCGAGTAAGGCTCCAAAATTGAAAAAATATGCGATCAGTGAGTAGCAAGTAAGGATTTAAAATCGCAATATTTGGCGATCAACGAGTAACGAGTAAGGCTTCAAAATCGAAAAAATTTGTGATCAGCGAGTAGCAAGTAAGGCTTTAAAATCGCAAGATTTGGCGATCAACGAGTAGCGAGTAAGGCTTCAAAATTGAAAGAATATGCGATCAGCGAGTCGCGAGTGAGGCTTCAAAATCGAAAGAATACGCGATCAGAGAGTAGCAAGTAAGGCTTTAAAATCGAAAGAATATGCGATCAGTGAGTCGCGAAAGAAGGCTTCAAAATTGAAAAAATATGCGATCAGCGAGTCGCGAGTAAAGCTTCAAAATTGAAAAAATATGCGATCAACGAGTAGCGAGTAAAACTTCAAAATTGAAAAAATATGCGATCAGCGAGTCGCGAGTAAGGCTTCAAAATTGAAAAAATATGCGATCAGCGAGCTGCGAGTAAAGCTTCAAAATCGAAAGAATATGCGATCAGCGAGTCGCGAGTAGGGCTTTAAAATCGCAAGATTTGGCGATCAACGAGTAGCGAGTAAGGCTTCAAAATTGAAAGAATATGCGATCAGCAAGTCGCGAGTAAGGCTTCAAAATTGAAAAAATATGCGATCAGCGATTCGCGAGTAAGGCTTTAAAATTTAAAAAATATGAGACCAGCGAAAGGCAAGTAAGGCTTTAAAATCGCAAGATATGGCTATCAACGAGTAGCGAGTAAGGCTTCGAAATCGAAAGAATATGCGATCAGCGAGTCGCGAGTGAAGCTTAAAAAAGAAAGAATATGCGATCAAAGAGTAGCAAGAAAGGCTTTAAAATCGAGAGAATATGCGATCAGCGAGTCGCGAGTAAGGCTTCAAAATTTACAAAAATATGCGATCAGCGAGAAGCAAAAAAGGATTTTAAATCGCAAGATTTTGCGATCAACGAGAAGCGAGAAAGGATTCAAAATCGAAAGAATATGCGATCAGCGAGTCGCGAAAAAGGCTTCAAAATTGAAAACATATGCGATCAGCGAGTAGAAAGTAAGGCTTCAAAATCGAAAGAATATGCGATCAGCGAGTCGCGAGTAAGGCTTCAAAATTGAAAAAATATGCAATCAGCGAGTAGCCAGTAAAGCTTTAAAATCGCATGATTTGGCGATCATCGAGTAGCGAGTAAGGCTTCGAAATCGAAAGAATATGCGATCAGCGAGTCGCGAGTGAGGCTTCAAAATAGAAAGAATATGCGATCAAAGAGTAGCAAGAAAGGCTTTAAAATCGAGAGAATATGCGATCAGCGAGTCGCGAGTAAGGCTTCAAAATTGACAAAAATAAGCGATCAGCGAGTAGCAAAAAAGGCTTTTAAATCGCAAGATTTTGCGATCAACGAGAAGCGAGATAGGATTCAAAATCGAAAGAATATGCGATCAGCGAGTCGCGAAAAAGGCTTCAAAATTGAAAACATATGCGATCAGCGAGTAGCAAGTAAGGTTTCAAAATCGAAAGAATATGCGATCAGCGAGTCGCGAGTAAGGCTTCAAAATTGAAAAAATATGCGATCAGCGAGTAGCCAGTAAGGCTTTAAAATCGCATGATTTGGCGATCAACGAGTAGCGAGTAAGGCTTCGAAATCGAAAGAATATGCGATCAGCGAGTCGCGAGTGAGGCTTCAAAACAGAAAGAATATGCGATCAAAGAGTAGCAAGAAAGGCTTTAAAATCGAGAGAATATGCGATCAGCGAGTAACGAGTAAGGCTTCAAAATTGACAAAAATATGCGATCAGCGAGTAGCAAAAAAGGCTTTTAAATCGCAAGATTTTGCGATCAACGAGAAGCGAGATAGGCTTCAAAATCGAAAGAATATGCGATCAGCGAGTCGCGAGTAAGGCTTCAAAATTGAAAAAATATGCAATCAGCGAGTAGCAAGTAATGCTTTAAAATCGCATGATTTGGCGATCAACGAGTAGCGAGTAAGGCTTCAAAATCGAAAGAATATGCGATCAGCGATTTGCGAGTAAGGCTTCAAAATTGAAAAAATATGCGATCAGCGATTCGCGAGTAAGGCTTTAAAATTTAAAAAATATGAGACCAGCGAAAGGCAAGTAAGGCTTTAAAATCGCAAGATATGGCTATCAACGAGTAGCGAGTAAGGCTTCGAAATCGAAAGAATATGCGATCAGCGAGTCGCGAGTGAGGCTTCAAAAAAGAAAGAATATGCGATCAAAGAGTAGCAAGAAAGGCTTTAAAATCGAGAGAATATGCGATCAGCGAGTCGCGAGTAAGGCTTCAAAATTTACAAAAATATGCGATCAGCGAGAAGCAAAAAAGGATTTTAAATCGCAAGATTTTGCGATCAACGAGAAGCGAGAAAGGATTCAAAATCGAAAGAATATGCGATCAGCGAGTCGCGAAAAAGGCTTCAAAATTGAAAACATATGCGATCAGCGAGTAGAAAGTAAGGCTTCAAAATCGAAAGAATATGCGATCAGCGAGTCGCGAGTAAGGCTTCAAAATTGAAAAAATATGCGATCAGCGAGTAGCCAGTAAAGCTTTAAAATCGCATGATTTGGCGATCATCGAGTAGCGAGTAAGGCTTCGAAATCGAAAGAATATGCGATCAGCGAGTCGCGAGTGAGGCTTCAAAATAGAAAGAATATGCGATCAAAGAGTAGCAAGAAAGGCTTTAAAATCGAGAGAATATGCGATCAGCGAGTCGCGAGTAAGGCTTCAAAATTGACAAAAATATGCGATCAGCGAGTAGCAAAAAAGGCTTTTAAATCTCAAGATTTTGCGATCAACGAGAAGCGAGATAGGCTTCAAAATCGAAAGAATATGCGATCAGCGAGTCGCGAGTAAGGCTTCAAAATTGAAAAAATATGCAATCAGCGAGTAGCAAGTAATGCTTTAAAATCGCATGATTTGGCGATCAACGAGTAGCGAGTAAGGCTTCAAAATCGAAAGAATATGCGATTAGCGATTTGCGAGTAAGGCTTCAAAATTTAAAAAATATGCGACCAGCTAGTAGCAAGTAAGGCTTTAAAATCGCAAGATTTGGCGATCAACGAGTAGCGAGTAAGGCTTCAAAATCGAAAGAATATGCGATCAGCGAGTCGCGAGTGAGGCTTCAAAATCGAAACAATTGGCGATCAGCGAGTAGCAAGTTAGGCTTAAAAATCGTAAGAATTGGCGATCAGCGAGTAGCGACTTAGGCTTCAAAATTGAAAGAATATACAATCAGAGAGTAGCAAGTAAGGCTTCAAAATCGAAAGAATATGCGATCAGCGAGTCGCGAGTAAGGTTTTAAAATTGAAAAAAAATTGCGATCAGCGAGTAGCATGTAAGGCTTTAAAATCGCAAGATTTGGCGATCAACGAGTAGCGAATAAGGCTTCAAAATCGAAAGAATATGCGATCAGCAAGTCCCAAGTAAGGCTTCAAAATGGAAAAAAAAATGCGCTCAGCGAGTAGCAAGTTAGGCTTTTAAATTGCAAGATTTGGCGATCAATGAGTAGCGAGTAAGGCTTCAAAATTGAAAGAATATGCGATCAGCAAGTCGCGAGTAAGGCTTCAAAATTGAAAAAATATGCGATCAGCGAGTAGCAAGTAAGGCTTTAAAATCGTAAGATTTGGCGATCAACGAGTAGCGAGTGAGGCTTCAAAATCCAAAGAATATGCGATCAGCGAGTCGCGAGTAAGGCTTCCAAATCAAAAGAATATGCGATCAGTGAGTCGCCAAGAAGGCTTTAAAATTGAACAAATATGCGATCAGCGAGTAGCAAGTAAGGCTTTAAAATCGCAAGATTTGGCGATCAACGAGTAGCGAGTAAGGCTTCAAAATCGAAAGAATATGCGATCAGCGAGTCGCGAGTAAGGCTTCAAAATCGAAAAAATACGCGATCAGCGAGTAGCAAGTAAGGCTTTAAAATCGCAAGATTTGGCGATCAACGAGTAGCGAGTAAGGCTTCAAAATCGAAAGAATATGCGATCAGCGAGTCTTGAGTAAGGCTTCAAAATCGAGAGAATATGCGATCAGCGAGTCGCGAAGAAGAATTCAAAATTGAAAAAATATGCGATCAGCGAGTAGCAAGTAAGGCTTCAAAATCGAAAGAATATGCGATCAGCGAGTCGCGAGTAAGGCTTCAAAATTGAAAAAATATGAGACCAGCGAGTAGCAAGTAAGGCTTTAAAATCGCAAGATTTGGCGATCAACGAGTAGCGAGTAAGGCTTCAAAATCGAAAGAATATGCGATCAGCGAGTCGCGAGTAAGGCTTCAAAATTTAAAAAATATGCGACCAGCGATTAGCAAGTAAGGCTTTAAAATCGCAAGATTTGGCGATCAACGAGTAGCGAATAAGACTTCAAAATCGAAACAATTGGCGATCAGCGAGTAGCGAGTTAGGCTTCAAAATCGAAAGAATTGGCGATCAGCGAGTCGTAAGTAAGGCTTCAAAATTGAAAAAATATGCGATCAGCGAGTAGCAAGTAAGGCTTTAAAATCGCAATATTTGGCGTTCAACGATGCGCGAGTAAGGCTTCAAAATCGAAAGAATATGCGATCAGCGTGTCGCGAGTAAGGCTCCAAAATTGAAAAAATATGCGATCAGCGAGTAGCAAGTAAGGCTTCAAAATCGAAAGAATATGCGATCAGCGAGTCGCGAGTAAGGCTTCAAAATTGAAAAAAAATGAGACCAGCGAGTAGCAAGTAAGGCTTTAAAATCGCTAGATTTGGCGATCAACGAGTAGCGAGTAAGGCTTCAAAATCGAAAGAATATGCGATCAGCGAGTCGCAAGTAAGGCTTCAAAATTTAAAAAATATGCGACCAGCGAGTAGCAAGTAAGGCTTTAAAATCGCAAGATTTGGCGATCAACGAGTAGCGAGTAAGACTTCAAAATCGAAAGAATATGCGATCAGCGAGTCGCGAGTGAGGCTTCAAAATCGAAACAATTGGCGATCAGCGAGTAGCGAGTTAGGCTTCAAAATCGAAAGAATTGGCGATCAGCGAGTCGTAAGTAAGGCTTCAAAATTGAAAAAATATGCGATCAGCGAGTAGCAAGTAAGGCTTTAAAATCGCAATATTTGGCGTTCAACGATGCGCGAGTAAGGCTTCAAAATCGAAAGAATATGCGATCAGCGAGTCGCGAGTAAGGCTCCAAAATTGAAAAAATATGCGATCAGCGAGTAGCAAGTAAGGCTTTAAAATCGCAATATTTGGCGATCAACGAGTAACGAGTAAGGCTTCAAAATCGAAAAAATTTGTGATCAGCGAGTAGCAAGTAAGGCTTTAAAATCGCAAGATTTGGCGATCAACGAGTAGCGAGTAAGGCTTCAAAATTGAAAGAATATGCGATCAGCGAGTCGCGAGTGAGGCTTCAAAATCGAAAGAATACGCGATCAGAGAGTAGCAAGTAAGGCTTTAAAATCGAAAGAATATGCGATCAGTGAGTCGCGAAAGAAGGCTTCAAAATTGAAAAAATATGCGATCAGCGAGTCGCGAGTAAAGCTTCAAAATTGAAAAAATATGCGATCAACGAGTAGCGAGTAAAACTTCAAAATTGAAAAAATATGCGATCAGCGAGTCGCGAGTAAGGCTTCAAAATTGAAAAAATATGCGATCAGCGAGCTGCGAGTAAAGCTTCAAAATCGAAAGAATATGCGATCAGCGAGTCGCGAGTAAGGCTTTAAAATCGCAAGATTTGGCGATCAACGAGTAGCGAGTAAGGCTTCAAAATTGAAAAAATATGCGATCAGCGATTCGCGAGTAAGGCTTCAAAATTGAAAGAATATGCGATCAAAGAGTAGCAAGAAAGGCTTTAAAATCGAGAGAATATGCGATCAGCGAGTCGCGAGTAAGGCTTCAAAATTTACAAAAATATGCGATTAGCGAGAAGCAAAAAAGGATTTTAAATCGCAAGATTTTGCGATCAACGAGAAGCGAGAAAGGATTCAAAATCGAAAGAATATGCGATCAGCGAGTCGCGAAAAAGGCTTCAAAATTGAAAACATATGCGATCAGCGAGTAGAAAGTAAGGCTTCAAAATCGAAAGAATATGCGATCAGCGAGTCGCGAGTAAGGCTTCAAAATTGAAAAAATATGCGATCAGCGAGTAGCCAGTAAAGCTTTAAAATCGCATGATTTGGCGATCATCGAGTAGCGAGTAAGGCTTCGAAATCGAAAGAATATGCGATCAGCGAGTCGCGAGTGAGGCTTCAAAATAGAAAGAATATGCGATCAAAGAGTAGCAAGAAAGGCTTTAAAATCGAGAGAATATGCGATCAGCGAGTCGCGAGTAAGGCTTCAAAATTGACAAAAATATGCGATCAGCGAGTAGCAAAAAAGGCTTTTAAATCGCAAGATTTTGCGATCAACGAGAAGCGAGATAGGCTTCAAAATCGAAAGAATATGCGATCAGCGAGTCGCGAGTAAGGCTTCAAAATTGAAAAAATATGCAATCAGCGAGTAGCAAGTAATGCTTTAAAATCGCATGATTTGGCGATCAACGAGTAGCGAGTAAGGCTTCAAAATCGAAAGAATATGCGATCAGCGATTTGCGAGTAAGGCTTCAAAATTTAAAAAATATGCGACCAGCTAGTAGCAAGTAAGGCTTTAAAATCGCAAGATTTGGCGATCAACGAGTAGCGAGTAAGGCTTCAAAATCGAAAGAATATGCGATCAGCGAGTCGCGAGTGAGGCTTCAAAATCGAAACAATTGGCGATCAGCGAGTAGCAAGTTAGGCTTCAAAATCGTAAGAATTGGCGATCAGCGAGTAGCGACTTAGGCTTCAAAATTGAAAGAATATACAATCAGAGAGTAGCAAGTAAGGCTTCAAAATCGAAAGAATATGCGATCAGCGAGTCGCGAGTAAGGTTTTAAAATTGAAAAAAAATTGCGATCAGCGAGTAGCATGTAAGGCTTTAAAATCGCAAGATTTGGCGATCAACGAGTAGCGAATAAGGCTTCAAAATCGAAAGAATATGCGATCAGCAAGTCCCAAGTAAGGCTTCAAAATGGAAAAAAAAATGCGCTCAGCGAGTAGCAAGTTAGGCTTTTAAATTGCAAGATTTGGCGATCAATGAGTAGCGAGTAAGGCTTCAAAATTGAAAGAATATGCGATCAGCAAGTCGCGAGTAAGGCTTCAAAATTGAAAAAATATGCGATCAGCGAGTAGCAAGTAAGGCTTTAAAATCGCAAGATTTGGCGATCAACGAGTAGCGAGTGAGGCTTCAAAATCCAAAGAATATGCGATCAGCTAGTCGCGAGTAAGGCTTCCAAATCGAAAGAATATGCGATCAGTGAGTCGCCAAGAAGGCTTTAAAATTGAAAAAATATGCGATCAGCGAGTAGCAAGTAAGGCTTTAAAATCGCAAGATTTGGCGATCAACGAGTAGCGAGTAAGGCTTCAAAATCGAAAGAATATGCGATCAGCGAGTCGCGAGTAAGGCTTCAAAATCGAAAAAATACGCGATCAGCGAGTAGCAAGTAAGGCTTTAAAATCGCAAGATTTGGCGATCAACGAGTAGCGAGTAAGGCTTCAAAATCGAAAGAATATGCGATCAGCGAGTCTTGAGTAAGGCTTCAAAATCGAGAGAATATGCGATCAGCGAGTCGCGAAGAAGGCTTCAAAATTGAAAAAATATGCGATCAGCGAGTAGCAAGTAAGGCTTCAAAATCGAAAGAATATGCGATCAGCGAGTCGCGAGTAAGGCTTCAAAATTGAAAAAATAAGAGACCAGCGAGTAGCAAGTAAGGCTTTAAAATCGCAAGATTTGGCGATCAACGAGTAGCGAGTAAGGCTTCAAAATCGAAAGAATATGCGATCAGCGAGTCGCGAGTAAGGCTTCAAAATTTAAAAAATATGCGACCAGCGAGTAGCAAGTAAGGCTTTAAAATCGCAAGATTTGGCGATCAACGAGTAGCGAGTAAGACTTCAAAATCGAAAGAATATGCGATCAGCGAGTCGCGAGTGAGGCTTCAAAATCGAAACAATTTGCGATCAGCGAGTAGCGAGTTAGGCTTCAAAATCGAAAGAATTGGCGATCAGCGAGTCGTAAGTAAGGCTTCAAAATTGAAAAAATATGCGATCAGCGAGTAGCAAGTAAGGCTTTAAAATCGCAATATTTGGCGTTCAACGATGCGCGAGTAAGGCTTCAAAATCGACAGAATATGCGATCAGCGTGTCGCGAGTAAGGCTCCAAAATTGAAAAAATATGCGATCAGCGAGTAGCAAGTAAGGCTTCAAAATCGAAAGAATATGCGATCAGCGAGTCGCGAGTAAGGCTTCAAAATTGAAAAAATATGAGACCAGCGAGTAGCAAGTAAGGCTTTAAAATCGCTAGATTTGGCGATCAACGAGTAGCGAGTAAGGCTTCAAAATCGAAAGAATATGCGATCAGCGAGTCGCGAGTAAGGCTTCAAAATTTAAAAAATATGCGACCAGCGAGTAGCAAGTAAGGCTTTAAAATCGCAAGATTTGGCGATCAACGAGTAGCGAGTAAGACTTCAAAATCGAAAGAATATGCGATCAGCGAGTCGCGAGTGAGGCTTCAAAATCGAAACAATTGGCGATCAGCGAGTAGCGAGTTAGGCTTCAAAATCGAAAGAATTGGCGATCAGCGAGTCGTAAGTAAGGCTTCAAAATTGAAAAAATATGCGATCAGCGAGTAGCAAGTAAGGCTTTAAAATCGCAATATTTGGCGTTCAACGATGCGCGAGTAAGGCTTCAAAATCGAAAGAATATGCGATCAGCGAGTCGCGAGTAAGGCTCCAAAATTGAAAAAATATGCGATCAGCGAGTAGCAAGTAAGGCTTTAAAATCGCAATATTTGGCGATCAACGAGTAACGAGTAAGGCTTCAAAATCGAAAAAATTTGTGATCAGCGAGTAGCAAGTAAGGCTTTAAAATCGCAAGATTTGGCGATCAACGAGTAGCGAGTAAGGCTTCAAAATTGAAAGAATATGCGATCAGCGAGTCGCGAGTGGAGCTTCAAAATCGAAAGAATACGCGATCAGAGAGTAGCAAGTAAGGCTTTAAAATCGAAAGAATATGCGATCAGTGAGTCGCGAAAGAAGGCTTCAAAATTGAAAAAATATGCGATCAGCGAGTCGCGAGTAAAGCTTCAAAATTGAAAAAATATGCGATCAACGAGTAGCGAGTAAAACTTCAAAATTGAAAAAATATGCGATCAGCGAGTCGCGAGTAAGGCTTCAAAATTGAAAAAATATGCGATCAGCGAGCTGCGAGTAAAGCTTCAAAATCGAAAGAATATGCGATCAGCGAGTCGCGAGTAAGGCTTTAAAATCGCAAGATTTGGCGATCAACGAGTAGCGAGTAAGGCTTCAAAATTGAAAAAATATGCGATCAGCGATTCGCGAGTAAGACTTCAAAATTGAAAAAATATGAGACCAGCGAAAGGCAAGTAAGGCTTTAAAATCGCAAGATATGGCTATCAACGAGTAGCGAGTAAGGCTTCGAAATCGAAAGAATATGCGATCAGCGAGTCGCGAGTGAGGCTTCAAAATAGAAAGAATATGCGATCAAAGAGTAGCAAGAAAGGCTTTAAAATCGAGAGAATATGCGATCAGCGAGTCAAGAGTAAGGCTTCAAAATTGACAAAAATATGCGATCAGCGAGAAGCAAAAAAGGATTTTAAATTGCAAGATTTTGCGATCAACGAGAAGCGAGAAAGGATTCAAAATCGAAAGAATATGCGATCAGCGAGTCGCGAAAAAGGCTTCAAAATTGAAAACATATGCGATCAGCGAGTAGAAAGTAAGGCTTCAAAATCGAAAGAATATGCGATCAGCGAGTCGCGAGTAAGGCTTCAAAATTGAAAAAATATGCGATCAGCGAGTAGCCAGTAAGGCTTTAAAATCGCATGATTTGGCGATCATCGAGTAGCGAGTAAGGCTTCGAAATCGAAAGAATATGCGATCAGCGAGTCGCGAGTGAGGCTTCAAAATAGAAAGAATATGCGATCAAAGAGTAGCAAGAAGGGCTTTAAAATCGAGAGAATATGGGATCAGCGAGTCGCGAGTAACGCTTCAAAATTGACAAAAATATGCGATCAGCGAGTAGCAAAAAAGGCTTTTAAATCGCAAGATTTTGCGATCAACGAGAAGCGAGATAGGATTCAAAATCGAAAGAATATGCGATCAGCGAGTCGCGAAAAAGGCTTCAAAATTGAAAACATATGCGATCAGCGAGTAGCAAGTAAGGCTTCAAAATCGAAAGAATATGCGATCAGCGAGTCGCGAGTAAGGCTTCAAAATTGAAAAAATATGCGATCAGCGAGTAGCAAGTAAGGCTTTAAAATCGCATGATTTGGCGATCAACGAGTAGCGAGTAAGGCTTCAAAATCGAAAGAATATGCGATCAGCGAGTTGCGAGTAAGGCTTCAAAATTTAAAAAATATGCGACCAGCTAGTAGCAAGTAAGGCTTTCAAATCGCAAGATTTGGCGATCAACGAGTAGCGAATAAGGCTTCAAAATCGAAAGAATATGCGATCAGCGAGTCGCGAGTGAGGCTTCAAAATCGAAAGAATACGCGATCAGAGAGTAGCAAGTAAGGCTTTAAAATCGAAAGAATATGCGATCAGTGAGTCGCGAAAGAAGGCTTCAAAATTGAAAAAATATGCGATCAGCGAGTCGCGAGTAAAGCTTCAAAATTGAAAAAATATGCGATCAACGAGTTGCGAGTAAAACTTCAAAATTGAAAAAATATGCGATCAGCGAGTCGCGAGTAAGGCTTTAAAATTGAAAAAATATGCGATCAGCGAGCTGCGAGTAAAGCTTCAAAATCGAAAGAATATGCGATCAGCGAGTCGCGAGTAAGGCTTTAAAATCGCAAGATTTGGCGATCAACGAGTAGCGAGTAAGGCTTCAAAATTGAAAAAATATGCGATCAGCGATTCGCGAGTAAGGCTTCAAAATTGAAAAAATATGAGACCAGCGAAAGGCAAGTAAGGCTTTAAAATCGCAAGATATGGCTATCAACGAGTAGCGAGTAAGGCTTCGAAATCGAAAGAATATGCGATCAGCGAGTCGCGAGTGAGGCTTCAAAATAGAAAGAATATGCGATCAAAGAGTAGCAAGAAAGGCTTTAAAATCGAGAGAATATGCGATCAGCGAGTCAAGAGTAAGGCTTCAAAATTGACAAAAATATGCGATCAGCGAGAAGCAAAAAAGGATTTTAAATTGCAAGATTTTGCGATCAACGAGAAGCGAGAAAGGATTCAAAATCGAAAGAATATGCGATCAGCGAGTCGCGAAAAAGGCTTCAAAATTGAAAACATATGCGATCAGCGAGTAGAAAGTAAGGCTTCAAAATCGAAAGAATATGCGATCAGCGAGTCGCGAGTAAGGCTTCAAAATTGAAAAAATATGCGATCAGCGAGTAGCCAGTAAGGCTTTAAAATCGCATGATTTGGCGATCATCGAGTAGCGAGTAAGGCTTCGAAATCGAAAGAATATGCGATCAGCGAGTCGCGAGTGAGGCTTCAAAATAGAAAGAATATGCGATGAAAGAGTAGCAAGAAAGGCTTTAAAATCGAGAGAATATGGGATCAGCGAGTCGCGAGTAAGGCTTCAAAATTGACAAAAATATGCGATCAGCGAGTAGCAAAAAAGGCTTTTAAATCGCAAGATTTTGCGATCAACCAGAAGCGAGATAGGATTCAAAATCGAAAGAATATGCGATCAGCGAGTCGCGAAAAAGGCTTCAAAATTGAAAACATATGCGATCAGCGAGTAGCAAGTAAGGCTTCAAAATCGAAAGAATATGCGATCAGCGAGTCGCGAGAAAGGCTTCAAAATTGAAAAAATATGCGATCAGCGAGTAGCAAGTAAGGCTTTAAAATCGCATGATTTGGCGATCAACGAGTAGCGAGTAAGGTTTCAAAATCGAAAGAATATGCGATCAGCGAGTTGCGAGTAAGGCTTCAAAATGGAAAAAAAAAATGCGCTCAGCGAGTAGCAAGTAAGGCTTTAAAATCGCAAGATTTGACGATCAACGAGAAGCGAGTAAGGCTTCAAAATCGAAAAAATATGCGATCAGCGAGAAGCAAGTCCTTACTTGCTTCTCGCTAATCGCACATTTTTTTCAATTTTGATGCCTTCATCAAAATTGAAAAAAAATGTGCGATTAGCGAGTAGCAAGTAAGGCTTTAAAATCGCAAGATTTGGCGATCAGCGAGTCGCGAGCAAGGCTTCAAAATCGAAAGAATTTGCGATCAGAGAGTAGCAAGTAAGGCTTTAAAATCGAAAGAATATGCGATCAGTGAGTCGCGAAAGAAGGCTTCAAAATTGAAAAAATATGCGATCAGCGAGTCGCGAGTAAAGCTTCAAAATTGAAAAAATATGCGATCAACGAGTAGCGAGTAAGGCTTCAAAATTGAAAAAATATGCGATCAGCGAGTCGCGAGTAAGGCTTCAAAATTGAAAAAATATGCGATCAGCGAGTCGCGAGTAAAGCTTCAAAATCGAAAGAATATGCGATCAGCGAGTCGCGAGTAAGGCTTTAAAATCGCAAGATTTGGCGATCAATGAGAAGCGAGTAAGGCTTCAAAATTGAAAGAATATGCGATCAGCAAGTCGCGAGTAAGGCTTCAAAATTGAAAAAATATTCGATCAGCAAGTAGCAAGTAAGGCTTTAAAATCGCAAGATTTGGCGATCGACGAGTAGCGAGTAAGGCTTCAAAATCCAAAGAATATGCGATCAGCGAGTCAAGAGTAAGGCTTTCAAATCGAAAGAATATGCGATCAGCGAGTCGCGAGTAAGGCTTCGAAATCGAAAAAATACGCGATCAGCGAGTAGCAAGTAAGGCTTTTAAATCGCCAAATTTGGCGATCAACAAGTAGCGAGTAAGGCTTTAAAATCGAAAGAATTTGCGATCAGCGAGTCGCGAAGAAGGCTTCAAAATTGAAAGAATATGCGATCAGCGAGTCGCAAGTAAGGCTTCAAAATTGAAAAAATATGCGATCAACGAGTAGCGAGTAAGGCTTCAAAATCGAAAAAATATGCGATCAGCGAGAAGCAAGTAAGGCATCAAAATTGAAAAAATGTGCGATCAGCGAGTAGCAAGTAAGGCTTTAAAATCGCAAGATTTGGCGATCAGCAAGTCGCGAGCAAGGCTTCAAAATCGAAAGAATTTGCGATCAGCGAGTAGTGAGTAAGGCTTCACAATCGGAAGAATTGGCGATCAGCGAGTAGCGAGTTAGGCTTCAAAATTGAAAGAATATGCGATCAGCGAGTAGCAAGTAAGGCTTCGAAATCGAAAGAATATGCGATCAGCGAGTCGCGAGTAAGGCTTCAAAATTGAAAAAATATGCGACCATAAGGCTTCAAAATCGGAAGAATATGAGATCAGCGAGTCGCGAGTAAAGCTTCAAAATTTAAAAAATATGCGATCAGCGAGTAGCAAGTAAGGCTTCAAAATTGAAAGAATATGCGATCAGCAAGTCGCGAGTAAGGCTTCAAAATTAAAAAAATATGCGATCAGCAAGTAGCAAGTAAGGCTTTAAAATCGCAAGATTTGGCGATCAACGAGTAGCGAGTAAGGCTTCAAAATCCGAAGAATATGCGATCAGCGAGTCGCGAGTAAGGCTTCAAAATCGAAAGAATATGCGATCAGTGAGTCGCGAAGAAGGCTTCAGAATTGAAAAAATATGCGATCAGCGAGTCGCGAGTAATGCTTCAAAATAGAAAAAATATGCGACCAGCGAGAAGCAAGTAAGGCTTTAAAATCGCAAGATTTGGCGATCAACGAGTAGCGAGTAAGGCTTCAAAATCGAAAGAATATGCGATCAGCGAGTCGCGAAGAAAGCTTCAAAATTGAAAAAATATGCGATCAGCGAGTAGCAAGTAAGGCTTCAAAATCGAAAAAATATGCGATCAGCGAGTCGCGAAGAAGGCTTCATTATTGACAAAAATATGCGATCAGCAAGTAGCAAGTAAGGCTTCAAAATCCAAAGAATATGCGATCAGCGAGTCGCAAGTAAGACTTTAAAATCGCCAAATTTGGCGATCAACGAGTAGCGAGAAAGGCTTCAAAATTGAAAGAATATGCGATCAGCAAGTCGCGAGTAAGGCTTCAAAATTGAAAAAATATGCGACCAGCGAGTAGCAAGTAAGGCTTTAAAATCGCAAGAATATGCGATCAGTGAGTCGCGAAGAAGGCTTCAAAATCGAAAGAATATGCGATCAGCGAGTCGCGAGTAAGGCTTCAAAATTGAAAAAATATGCGACCAGCGAGTAGCAAGTAAGGCTTAAAATTCGCAAGATTTGGCGATCAACGAGTAGCGAGTAAGGCTTCAAAATCGAAAGAATATGCGACCAGCGAGTAGCAAGTAAAGCTTTAAAATCTCAAGATTTTGCGATCAACGAGAAGCGAGTAAATCTTCAAAATCCAAAGAATATGCGATCAGCGAGTCGCGAGTAAGGCTTCAAAATCGAAAGAATATGCGATCAGCGAGTCGCGAAGAAGGCTTCAAAATCGAAAAAATACGCGATCAGCGAGTAGCAAGTAAGGCTTTAAAATCGCCAAATTTGGCGATAGACAAGTAGCGAGTAAGGCTTCAAAATTGAAAAAATATGCGATCAGCGAGTAGCAAGTAAGGCTTTAAAATCGCATGATTTGGCGATCAACGAGTAGCGAGTAAGGCTTCAAAATCGAAAGAATATGCGATCAGCGAGTCGCGAGTAAGGCTTCAAAGTTTTAAAAATATGCGACCAATGAGTAGCAAGTAAGGCTTCAAAATCGCAAGATTTGGCGATCAACGAGTAGCGAGTAAGGCTTCAAAATCGAAAGAATATGCGATCAGCGAGTAGCAAGTAAGGCTTTAAAATCGCAAAATTTGGCGATCAGCGAGTCGCGAAGAAGGTTTCAAAATCGAAAGAATATGCGATCAGCGAGTCGCGAGTAAGGCTTCAAAATTGAAAAAATATGCGACCAGCGAGTAGCAAGTAAGGCTTAAAATTCGCAAGATTTGGGGATCAACGAGTAGCGAGTAAGGCTTCAAAATCGAAAGAATATGCGACCAGCGAGTAGCAAGTAAGGCTTTAAAATCGCAAGATTTGGCGATCAACGAGAAGCGAGTAAATCTTCAAAATCCAAAGAATATGCGATCAGCGAGTCGCGAGTAAGGCTTCAAAATCGAAAGAATATGCGATCAGCGAGTCGCGAGTAAGGCTTCAAAATCGAAAAAATACGCGATCAGCGAGTAGCAAGTAAGGCTTTAAAATCGCCAAATTTGGCGATCAACAAGTAGTGAGTAAGGCTTCAAAATTGAAAGAATATGCGATCAGCAAGTCGCGATTAAGGCTTCAAAATTGAAAAAATATGCGATCAGCGAGTAGCAAGTAAGGCTTTAAAATCGCATGATTTGGCGATCAACGAGTAGCAAGTAAGGCTTCAAAATCGAAAGAATATGCGATCAGCGAGTCGCGAGTAAGGCTTCAAAATTTAAAAAATATGCGACCAATGAGTAGCAAGTAAGGCTTTAAAATCGCAAGATTTGGCGATCAACGAGTAGCGAGTAAGGCTTCAAAATCGAAAGAATATGCGATCAGCGAGTAGCAAGTAAGGCTTTAAAATCGCAAAATTTGGCGATCAGCGAGCTGCGAGTAAAGCTTCAAAATCGAAAGAATATGCGATCAGCGAGTCGCGAGTAAGGCTTTAAAATCGCAAGATTTGGCGATCAACGAGTAGCGAGTAAGGCTTCAAAATTGAAAAAATATGCGATCAGCGATTCGCGAGTAAGGCTTCAAAATTGAAAAAATATGAGACCAGCGAAAGGCAAGTAAGGCTTTAAAATCGCAAGATATGGCTATCAACGAGTAGCGAGTAAGGCTTCGAAATCGAAAGAATATGCGATCAGCGAGTCGCGAGTGAGGCTTCAAAATAGAAAGATTATGCGATCAAAGAGTTGCAAGAAAGGCTTTAAAATCGAGAGAATATGCGATCAGCGAGTCAAGAGTAAGGCTTCAAAATTGACAAAAATATGCGATCAGCGAGAAGCAAAAAAGGATTTTAAATCGCAAGATTTTGCGATCAACGAGAAGCGAGAAAGGATTCAAAATCGAAAGAATATGCGATCAGCGAGTCGCGAAAAAGGCTTCAAAATTGAAAACATATGCGATCAGCGAGTAGAAAGTAAGGCTTCAAAATCGAAAGAATATGCGATCAGCGAGTCGCGAGTAAGGCTTCAAAATTGAAAAAATATGCGATCAGCGAGTAGCCAGTAAGGCTTTAAAATCGCATGATTTGGCGATCATCGAGTAGCGAGTAAGGCTTCGAAATCGAAAGAATATGCGATCAGCGAGTCGCGAGTGAGGCTTCAAAATAGAAAGAATATGCGATCAAAGAGTAGCAAGAAAGGCTTTAAAATCGAGAGAATATGGGATCAGCGAGTCGCGAGTAAGGCTTCAAAATTGACAAAAATATGCGATCAGCGAGTAGCAAAAAAGGCTTTTAAATCGCAAGATTTGACGATCAACGAGAAGCGAGTCAGGCTTCAAAATCGAAAAAATATGCGATCAGCGAGAAGCAAATCCTTACTTGCTTCTCGCTAATCGCACATTTTTTTCAATTTTGATGCCTTCATCAAAATTGAAAAAAATGTGCGATTAGCGAGTAGCAAGTAAGGCTTTAAAATCGCAAGATTTGGCGATCAGCGAGTCGCGAGCAAGGCTTCAAAATCGAAAGAATTTGCGATCAGAGAGTATCAAGTAAGGCTTTAAAATCGAAAGAATATGCGATCAGTGAGTCGCGAAAGAAGGCTTCAAAATTGAAAAAATATGCGATCAGCGAGTCGCGAGTAAAGCTTCAAAATTGAAAAAATATGCGATCAACGAGTAGCGAGTAAGGCTTCAAAATTGAAAAAATATGCGATCAGCGAGTCGCGAGTAAGGCTTCAAAATTGAAAAAATATGCGATCAGCGAGTCGCGAGTAAAGCTTCAAAATCGAAAGAATATGCGATCAGCGAGTCGCGAGTAAGGCTTTAAAATCGCAAGTTTGGCGATCAATGAGAAGCGAGTAAGGCTTCAAAATTGAAAGAATATGCGATCAGCAAGTCGCGAGTAAGGCTTCAAAATTGAAAAAATATTCGATCAGCAAGTAGCAAGTAAGGCTTTAAAATCGCAAGATTTGGCGATCGACGAGTAGCGAATAAGGCTTCAAAATCCAAAGAATATGCGATCAGCGAGTCGCGAGTAAGGCTTTCAAATCGAAAGAATATGCGATCAGCGAGTCGCGAGTAAGGCTTCAAAATCGAAAAAATACGCGATCAGCGAGTAGCAAGTAAGGCTTTAAAATCGCCAAATTTGGCGATCAACAAGTAGCGAGTAAGGCTTTAAAATCGAAAGAATTTGCGATCAGCGAGTTGCGAAGAAGGCTTCAAAATTGAAAGAATATGCGATCAGCGAGTCGCAAGTAAGGCTTCAAAATTGAAAAAATATGCGATCAACGAGTAGCGAGTAAGGCTTCAAAATCGAAAAAATATGCGATCAGCGAAAAGCAAGTAAGGCATCAAAATTGAAAAAATGTGCGATCAGCGAGTAGCAAGTAAGGCTTTAAAATCGCAAGATTTGGCGATCAACGAGAAGCGAGTAAATCTTCAAAATCCAAAGAATATGCGATCAGCGAGTCGCGAGTAAGGCTTCAAAATCGAAAGAATATGCGATCAGCGAGTCGCGAGTAAGGCTTCAAAATCGAAAAAATACGCGATCAGCGAGTAGCAAGTAAGGCTTTAAAATCGCCAAATTTGGCGATCAACAAGTAGTGAGTAAGGCTTCAAAATTGAAAGAATATGCGATCAGCAAGTCGCGATTAAGGCTTCAAAATTGAAAAAATATGCGATCAGCGAGTAGCAAGTAAGGCTTTAAAATCGCATGATTTGGCGATCAACGAGTAGCAAGTAAGGCTTCAAAATCGAAAGAATATGCGATCAGCGAGTCGCGAGTAAGGCTTCAAAATTTAAAAAATATGCGACCAATGAGTAGCAAGTAAGGCTTTAAAATCGCAAGATTTGGCGATCAACGAGTAGCGAGTAAGGCTTCAAAATCGAAAGAATATGCGATCAGCGAGTAGCAAGTAAGGCTTTAAAATCGCAAAATTTGGCGATCAGCGAGCTGCGAGTAAAGCTTCAAAATCGAAAGAATATGCGATCAGCGAGTCGCGAGTAAGGCTTTAAAATCGCAAGATTTGGCGATCAACGAGTAGCGAGTAAGGCTTCAAAATTGAAAAAATATGCGATCAGCGATTCGCGAGTAAGGCTTCAAAATTGAAAAAATATGAGACCAGCGAAAGGCAAGTAAGGCTTTAAAATCGCAAGATATGGCTATCAACGAGTAGCGAGTAAGGCTTCGAAATCGAAAGAATATGCGATCAGCGAGTCGCGAGTGAGGCTTCAAAATAGAAAGATTATGCGATCAAAGAGTTGCAAGAAAGGCTTTAAAATCGAGAGAATATGCGATCAGCGAGTCAAGAGTAAGGCTTCAAAATTGACAAAAATATGCGATCAGCGAGAAGCAAAAAAGGATTTTAAATCGCAAGATTTTGCGATCAACGAGAAGCGAGAAAGGATTCAAAATCGAAAGAATATGCGATCAGCGAGTCGCGAAAAAGGCTTCAAAATTGAAAACATATGCGATCAGCGAGTAGAAAGTAAGGCTTCAAAATCGAAAGAATATGCGATCAGCGAGTCGCGAGTAAGGCTTCAAAATTGAAAAAATATGCGATCAGCGAGTAGCCAGTAAGGCTTTAAAATCGCATGATTTGGCGATCATCGAGTAGCGAGTAAGGCTTCGAAATCGAAAGAATATGCGATCAGCGAGTCGCGAGTGAGGCTTCAAAATAGAAAGAATATGCGATCAAAGAGTAGCAAGAAAGGCTTTAAAATCGAGAGAATATGGGATCAGCGAGTCGCGAGTAAGGCTTCAAAATTGACAAAAATATGCGATCAGCGAGTCGCGAGTAAGGCTTTAAAATCGCAAGATTTGGCGATCAATGAGAAGCGAGTAAGGCTTCAAAATTGAAAGAATATGCGATCAGCAAGTCGCGAGTAAGGCTTCAAAATTGAAAAAATATTCGATCAGCAAGTAGCAAGTAAGGCTTTAAAATCGCAAGATTTGGCGATCGACGAGTAGCGAGTAAGGCTTCAAAATCCAAAGAATATGCGATCAGCGAGTCAAGAGTAAGGCTTTCAAATCGAAAGAATATGCGATCAGCGAGTCGCGAGTAAGGCTTCGAAATCGAAAAAATACGCGATCAGCGAGTAGCAAGTAAGGCTTTTAAATCGCCAAATTTGGCGATCAACAAGTAGCGAGTAAGGCTTTAAAATCGAAAGAATTTGCGATCAGCGAGTCGCGAAGAAGGCTTCAAAATTGAAAGAATATGCGATCAGCGAGTCGCAAGTAAGGCTTCAAAATTGAAAAAATATGCGATCAACGAGTAGCGAGTAAGGCTTCAAAATCGAAAAAATATGCGATCAGCGAGAAGCAAGTAAGGCATCAAAATTGAAAAAATGTGCGATCAGCGAGTAGCAAGTAAGGCTTTAAAATCGCAAGATTTGGCGATCAGCAAGTCGCGAGCAAGGCTTCAAAATCGAAAGAATTTGCGATCAGCGAGTAGTGAGTAAGGCTTCACAATCGGAAGAATTGGCGATCAGCGAGTAGCGAGTTAGGCTTCAAAATTGAAAGAATATGCGATCAGCGAGTAGCAAGTAAGGCTTCGAAATCGAAAGAATATGCGATCAGCGAGTCGCGAGTAAGGCTTCAAAATTGAAAAAATATGCGACCATAAGGCTTCAAAATCGGAAGAATATGAGATCAGCGAGTCGCGAGTAAAGCTTCAAAATTTAAAAAATATGCGATCAGCAAGTCGCGAGTAAGGCTTCAAAATTAAAAAAATATGCGATCAGCAAGTAGCAAGTAAGGCTTTAAAATCGCAAGATTTGGCGATCAACGAGTAGCGAGTAAGGCTTCAAAATCCGAAGAATATGCGATCAGCGAGTCGCGAGTAAGGCTTCAAAATCGAAAGAATATGCGATCAGTGAGTCGCGAAGAAGGCTTCAGAATTGAAAAAATATGCGATCAGCGAGTCGCGAGTAATGCTTCAAAATAGAAAAAATATGCGACCAGCGAGAAGCAAGTAAGGCTTTAAAATCGCAAGATTTGGCGATCAACGAGTAGCGAGTAAGGCTTCAAAATCGAAAGAATATGCGATCAGCGAGTCGCGAAGAAAGCTTCAAAATTGAAAAAAATTGCGATCAGCGAGTAGCAAGTAAGGCTTCAAAATCGAAAAAATATGCGATCAGCGAGTCGCGAAGAAGGCTTCATTATTGACAAAAATATGCGATCAGCAAGTAGCAAGTAAGGCTTCAAAATCCAAAGAATATGCGATCAGCGAGTCGCAAGTAAGACTTTAAAATCGCCAAATTTGGCGATCAACGAGTAGCGAGAAAGGCTTCAAAATTGAAAGAATATGCGATCAGCAAGTCGCGAGTAAGGCTTCAAAATTGAAAAAATATGCGACCAGCGAGTAGCAAGTAAGGCTTTAAAATCGCAAGAATATGCGATCAGTGAGTCGCGAAGAAGGCTTCAAAATCGAAAGAATATGCGATCAGCGAGTCGCGAGTAAGGCTTCAAAATTGAAAAAATATGCGACCAGCGAGTAGCAAGTAAGGCTTAAAATTCGCAAGATTTGGCGATCAACGAGTAGCGAGTAAGGCTTCAAAATCGAAAGAATATGCGACCAGCGAGTAGCAAGTAAAGCTTTAAAATCTCAAGATTTTGCGATCAACGAGAAGCGAGTAAATCTTCAAAATCCAAAGAATATGCGATCAGCGAGTCGCGAGTAAGGCTTCAAAATCGAAAGAATATGCGATCAGCGAGTCGCGAAGAAGGCTTCAAAATCGAAAAAATACGCGATCAGCGAGTAGCAAGTAAGGCTTTAAAATCGCCAAATTTGGCGATAGACAAGTAGCGAGTAAGGCTTCAAAATTGAAAAAATATGCGATCAGCGAGTAGCAAGTAAGGCTTTAAAATCGCATGATTTGGCGATCAACGAGTAGCGAGTAAGGCTTCAAAATCGAAAGAATATGCGATCAGCGAGTCGCGAGTAAGGCTTCAAAGTTTTAAAAATATGCGACCAATGAGTAGCAAGTAAGGCTTCAAAATCGCAAGATTTGGCGATCAACGAGTAGCGAGTAAGGCTTCAAAATCGAAAGAATATGCGATCAGCGAGTAGCAAGTAAGGCTTTAAAATCGCAAAATTTGGCGATCAGCGAGTCGCGAAGAAGGTTTCAAAATCGAAAGAATATGCGATCAGCGAGTCGCGAGTAAGGCTTCAAAATTGAAAAAATATGCGACCAGCGAGTAGCAAGTAAGGCTTAAAATTCGCAAGATTTGGCGATCAACGAGTAGCGAGTAAGGCTTCAAAATCGAAAGAATATGCGACCAGCGAGTAGCAAGTAAGGCTTTAAAATCGCAAGATTTGGCGATCAACGAGAAGCGAGTAAATCTTCAAAATCCAAAGAATATGCGATCAGCGAGTCGCGAGTAAGGCTTCAAAATCGAAAGAATATGCGATCAGCGAGTCGCGAGTAAGGCTTCAAAATCGAAAAAATACGCGATCAGCGAGTAGCAAGTAAGGCTTTAAAATCGCCAAATTTGGCGATCAACAAGTAGTGAGTAAGGCTTCAAAATTGAAAGAATATGCGATCAGCAAGTCGCGATTAAGGCTTCAAAATTGAAAAAATATGCGATCAGCGAGTAGCAAGTAAGGCTTTAAAATCGCATGATTTGGCGATCAACGAGTAGCAAGTAAGGCTTCAAAATCGAAAGAATATGCGATCAGCGAGTCGCGAGTAAGGCTTCAAAATTTAAAAAATATGCGACCAATGAGTAGCAAGTAAGGCTTTAAAATCGCAAGATTTGGCAATCAACGAGTAGCGAGTAAGGCTTCAAAATCGAAAGAATATGCGATCAGCGAGTAGCAAGTAAGGCTTTAAAATCGCAAAATTTGGCGATCAGCGAGCTGCGAGTAAAGCTTCAAAATCGAAAGAATATGCGATCAGCGAGTCGCGAGTAAGGCTTTAAAATCGCAAGATTTGGCGATCAACGAGTAGCGAGTAAGGCTTCAAAATTGAAAAAATATGCGATCAGCGATTCGCGAGTAAGGCTTCAAAATTGAAAAAATATGAGACCAGCGAAAGGCAAGTAAGGCTTTAAAATCGCAAGATATGGCTATCAACGAGTAGCGAGTAAGGCTTCGAAATCGAAAGAATATGCGATCAGCGAGTCGCGAGTGAGGCTTCAAAATAGAAAGATTATGCGATCAAAGAGTTGCAAGAAAGGCTTTAAAATCGAGAGAATATGCGATCAGCGAGTCAAGAGTAAGGCTTCAAAATTGACAAAAATATGCGATCAGCGAGAAGCAAAAAAGGATTTTAAATCGCAAGATTTTGCGATCAACGAGAAGCGAGAAAGGATTCAAAATCGAAAGAATATGCGATCAGCGAGTCGCGAAAAAGGCTTCAAAATTGAAAACATATGCGATCAGCGAGTAGAAAGTAAGGCTTCAAAATCGAAAGAATATGCGATCAGCGAGTCGCGAGTAAGGCTTCAAAATTGAAAAAATATGCGATCAGCGAGTAGCCAGTAAGGCTTTAAAATCGCATGATTTGGCGATCATCGAGTAGCGAGTAAGGCTTCGAAATCGAAAGAATATGCGATCAGCGAGTCGCGAGTGAGGCTTCAAAATAGAAAGAATATGCGATCAAAGAGTAGCAAGAAAGGCTTTAAAATCGAGAGAATATGGGATCAGCGAGTCGCGAGTAAGGCTTCAAAATTGACAAAAATATGCGATCAGCGAGTAGCAAAAAAGGCTTTTAAATCGCAAGATTTGACGATCAACGAGAAGCGAGTCAGGCTTCAAAATCGAAAAAATATGCGATCAGCGAGAAGCAAGTCCTTACTTGCTTCTCGCTAATCGCACATTTTTTTCAATTTTGATGCCTTCATCAAAATTGAAAAAAATGTGCGATTAGCGAGTAGCAAGTAAGGCTTTAAAATCGCAAGATTTGGCGATCAGCGAGTCGCGAGCAAGGCTTCAAAATCGAAAGAATTTGCGATCAGAGAGTATCAAGTAAGGCTTTAAAATCGAAAGAATATGCGATCAGTGAGTCGCGAAAGAAGGCTTCAAAATTGAAAAAATATGCGATCAGCGAGTCGCGAGTAAAGCTTCAAAATTGAAAAAATATGCGATCAACGAGTAGCGAGTAAGGCTTCAAAATTGAAAAAATATGCGATCAGCGAGTCGCGAGTAAGGCTTCAAAATTGAAAAAATATGCGATCAGCGAGTCGCGAGTAAAGCTTCAAAATCGAAAGAATATGCGATCAGCGAGTCGCGAGTAAGGCTTTAAAATCGCAAGTTTGGCGATCAATGAGAAGCGAGTAAGGCTTCAAAATTGAAAGAATATGCGATCAGCAAGTCGCGAGTAAGGCTTCAAAATTGAAAAAATATTCGATCAGCAAGTAGCAAGTAAGGCTTTAAAATCGCAAGATTTGGCGATCGACGAGTAGCGAATAAGGCTTCAAAATCCAAAGAATATGCGATCAGCGAGTCGCGAGTAAGGCTTTCAAATCGAAAGAATATGCGATCAGCGAGTCGCGAGTAAGGCTTCAAAATCGAAAAAATACGCGATCAGCGAGTAGCAAGTAAGGCTTTAAAATCGCCAAATTTGGCGATCAACAAGTAGCGAGTAAGGCTTTAAAATCGAAAGAATTTGCGATCAGCGAGTTGCGAAGAAGGCTTCAAAATTGAAAGAATATGCGATCAGCGAGTCGCAAGTAAGGCTTCAAAATTGAAAAAATATGCGATCAACGAGTAGCGAGTAAGGCTTCAAAATCGAAAAAATATGCGATCAGCGAAAAGCAAGTAAGGCATCAAAATTGAAAAAATGTGCGATCAGCGAGTAGCAAGTAAGGCTTTAAAATCGCAAGATTTGGCGATCAACGAGAAGCGAGTAAATCTTCAAAATCCAAAGAATATGCGATCAGCGAGTCGCGAGTAAGGCTTCAAAATCGAAAGAATATGCGATCAGCGAGTCGCGAGTAAGGCTTCAAAATCGAAAAAATACGCGATCAGCGAGTAGCAAGTAAGGCTTTAAAATCGCCAAATTTGGCGATCAACAAGTAGTGAGTAAGGCTTCAAAATTGAAAGAATATGCGATCAGCAAGTCGCGATTAAGGCTTCAAAATTGAAAAAATATGCGATCAGCGAGTAGCAAGTAAGGCTTTAAAATCGCATGATTTGGCGATCAACGAGTAGCAAGTAAGGCTTCAAAATCGAAAGAATATGCGATCAGCGAGTCGCGAGTAAGGCTTCAAAATTTAAAAAATATGCGACCAATGAGTAGCAAGTAAGGCTTTAAAATCGCAAGATTTGGCGATCAACGAGTAGCGAGTAAGGCTTCAAAATCGAAAGAATATGCGATCAGCGAGTAGCAAGTAAGGCTTTAAAATCGCAAAATTTGGCGATCAGCGAGCTGCGAGTAAAGCTTCAAAATCGAAAGAATATGCGATCAGCGAGTCGCGAGTAAGGCTTTAAAATCGCAAGATTTGGCGATCAACGAGTAGCGAGTAAGGCTTCAAAATTGAAAAAATATGCGATCAGCGATTCGCGAGTAAGGCTTCAAAATTGAAAAAATATGAGACCAGCGAAAGGCAAGTAAGGCTTTAAAATCGCAAGATATGGCTATCAACGAGTAGCGAGTAAGGCTTCGAAATCGAAAGAATATGCGATCAGCGAGTCGCGAGTGAGGCTTCAAAATAGAAAGATTATGCGATCAAAGAGTTGCAAGAAAGGCTTTAAAATCGAGAGAATATGCGATCAGCGAGTCAAGAGTAAGGCTTCAAAATTGACAAAAATATGCGATCAGCGAGAAGCAAAAAAGGATTTTAAATCGCAAGATTTTGCGATCAACGAGAAGCGAGAAAGGATTCAAAATCGAAAGAATATGCGATCAGCGAGTCGCGAAAAAGGCTTCAAAATTGAAAACATATGCGATCAGCGAGTAGAAAGTAAGGCTTCAAAATCGAAAGAATATGCGATCAGCGAGTCGCGAGTAAGGCTTCAAAATTGAAAAAATATGCGATCAGCGAGTAGCCAGTAAGGCTTTAAAATCGCATGATTTGGCGATCATCGAGTAGCGAGTAAGGCTTCGAAATCGAAAGAATATGCGATCAGCGAGTCGCGAGTGAGGCTTCAAAATAGAAAGAATATGCGATCAAAGAGTAGCAAGAAAGGCTTTAAAATCGAGAGAATATGGGATCAGCGAGTCGCGAGTAAGGCTTCAAAATTGACAAAAATATGCGATCAGCGAGAAGCAAGTAAGGCTTTAAAATCGCAAGATTTGGCGATCAGCGAGTCGCGAGCAAGGCTTCAAAATCGAAAGAATTTGCGATCAGAGAGTATCAAGTAAGGCTTTAAAATCGAAAGAATATGCGATCAGTGAGTCGCGAAAGAAGGCTTCAAAATTGAAAAAATATGCGATCAGCGAGTCGCGAGTAAAGCTTCAAAATTGAAAAAATATGCGATCAACGAGTAGCGAGTAAGGCTTCAAAATTGAAAAAATATGCGATCAGCGAGTCGCGAGTAAGGCTTCAAAATTGAAAAAATATGCGATCAGCGAGTCGCGAGTAAAGCTTCAAAATCGAAAGAATATGCGATCAGCGAGTCGCGAGTAAGGCTTTAAAATCGCAAGTTTGGCGATCAATGAGAAGCGAGTAAGGCTTCAAAATTGAAAGAATATGCGATCAGCAAGTCGCGAGTAAGGCTTCAAAATTGAAAAAATATTCGATCAGCAAGTAGCAAGTAAGGCTTTAAAATCGCAAGATTTGGCGATCGACGAGTAGCGAATAAGGCTTCAAAATCCAAAGAATATGCGATCAGCGAGTCGCGAGTAAGGCTTTCAAATCGAAAGAATATGCGATCAGCGAGTCGCGAGTAAGGCTTCAAAATCGAAAAAATACGCGATCAGCGAGTAGCAAGTAAGGCTTTAAAATCGCCAAATTTGGCGATCAACAAGTAGCGAGTAAGGCTTTAAAATCGAAAGAATTTGCGATCAGCGAGTTGCGAAGAAGGCTTCAAAATTGAAAGAATATGCGATCAGCGAGTCGCAAGTAAGGCTTCAAAATTGAAAAAATATGCGATCAACGAGTAGCGAGTAAGGCTTCAAAATCGAAAAAATATGCGATCAGCGAAAAGCAAGTAAGGCATCAAAATTGAAAAAATGTGCGATCAGCGAGTAGCAAGTAAGGCTTTAAAATCGCAAGATTTGGCGATCAGCGAGTCGCGAGCAAGGCTTCAAAATCGAAAGAATTTGCGATCAGCGAGTAGTGAGTAAGGCTTCACAATCGGAAGAATTGGCGATCAGCGAGTAGCGAGTTAGGCTTCAAAATTGAAAGAATATGCGATCAGCGAGTAGCAAGTAAGGCTTCGAAATCGAAAGAATATGCGATCAGCGAGTCGCGAGTAAGGCTTCAAAATTGAAAAAATATGCGACCATAAGGCTTCAAAATCGGAAGAATATGAGATCAGCGAGTCGCGAGTAAAGCTTCAAAATTGAAAAAATATGCGATCAGCGAGTAGCAAGTAAGGCTTCAAAATTGAAAGAATATGCGATCAGCAAGTCGCGAGTAAGGCTTCAAAATTAAAAAAATATGCGATCAGCAAGTAGCAAGTAAGGCTTTAAAATCGCAAGATTTGGCGATCAACGAGTAGCGAGTAAGGCTTCAAAATCCGAAGAATATGCGATCAGCGAGTCGCGAGTAAGGCTTCAAAATCGAAAGAATATGCGATCAGTGAGTCGCGAAGAAGGCTTCAGAATTGAAAAAATATGCGATCAGCGAGTCGCGAGTAATGCTTCAAAATAGAAAAAATATGCGACCAGGGAGAAGCAAGTAAGGCTTTAAAATCGCAAGATTTGGCGATCAACGAGTAGCGAGTAAGGCTTCAAAATCGAAAGAATATGCGATCAGCGAGTCGCGAAGAAAGCTTCAAAATTGAAAAAATATGCGATCAGCGAGTAGCAAGTAAGGCTTCAAAATCGAAAAAATATGCGATCAGCGAGTCGCGAAGAAGGCTTCATTATTGACAAAAATATGCGATCAGCAAGTAGCAAGTAAGGCTTCAAAATCCAAAGAATATGCGATCAGCGAGTCGCAAGTAAGACTTTAAAATCGCCAAATTTGGCGATCAACGAGTAGCGAGAAAGGCTTCAAAATTGAAAGAATATGCGATCAGCAAGTCGCGAGTAAGGCTTCAAAATTGAAAAAATATGCGACCAGCGAGTAGCAAGTAAGGCTTTAAAATCGCAAGAATATGCGATCAGTGAGTCGCGAAGAAGGCTTCAAAATCGAAAGAATATGCGATCAGCGAGTCGCGAGTAAGGCTTCAAAATTGAAAAAATATGCGACCAGCGAGTAGCAAGTAAGGTTTAAAATTCGCAAGATTTGGCGATCAACGAGTAGCGAGTAAGGCTTCAAAATCGAAAGAATATGCGACCAGCGAGTAGCAAGTAAAGCTTTAAAATCTCAAGATTTTGCGATCAACGAGAAGCGAGTAAATCTTCAAAATCCAAAGAATATGCGATCAGCGAGTCGCGAGTAAGGCTTCAAAATCGAAAGAATATGCGATCAGCGAGTCGCGAGTAAGGCTTCAAAATCGAAAAAATACGCGATCAGCGAGTAGCAAGTAAGGCTTTAAAATCGCCAAATTTGGCGATCAACAAGTAGCGAGTAAGGCTTCAAAATTGAAAAAATATGCGATCAGCGAGTAGCAAGTAAGGCTTTAAAATCGCATGATTTGGCGATCAACGAATAGCGAGTTAGGCTTCAAAATCGAAAGAATATGCGATCAGCGAGTCGCGAGTAAGGCTTCAAAGTTTTAAAAATATGCGACCAATGAGTAGCAAGTAAGGCTTCAAAATCGCAAGATTTGGCGATCAACGAGTAGCGAGTAAGGCTTCAAAATCGAAAGAATATGCGATCAGCGAGTAGCAAGTAAGGCTTTAAAATCGCAAAATTTGGCGATCAGCGAGTCGCGAAGAAGGTTTCAAAATCGAAAGAATATGCGATCAGCGAGTCGCGAGTAAGGCTTCAAAATTGAAAAAATATGCGACCAGCGAGTAGCAAGTAAGGCTTAAAATTCGCAAGATTTGGCGATCAACGAGTAGCGAGTAAGGCTTCAAAATCGAAAGAATATGCGACCAGCGAGTAGCAAGTAAGGCTTTAAAATCGCAAGATTTGGCGATCAACGAGAAGCGAGTAAATCTTCAAAATCCAAAGAATATGCGATCAGCGAGTCGCGAGTAAGGCTTCAAAATCGAAAGAATATGCGATCAGCGAGTCGCGAGTAAGGCTTCAAAATCGAAAAAATACGCGATCAGCGAGTAGCAAGTAAGGCTTTAAAATCGCCAAATTTGGCGATCAACAAGTAGCGAGTAAGGCTTCAAAATTGAAAGAATATGCGATCAGCAAGTCGCGAGTAAGGCTTCAAAATTGAAAAAATATGCGATCAGCGAGTAGCAAGTAAGGCTTTAAAATCGCATGATTTGGCGATCAACGAGTAGCAAGTAAGGCTTCAAAATCGAAAGAATATGCGATCAGCGAGTCGCGAGTAAGGCTTCAAAATTTAAAAAATATGCGACCAATGAGTAGCAAGTAAGGCTTTAAAATCGCAAGATTTGGCGATCAACGAGTAGCGAGTAAGGCTTCAAAATCGAAAGAATATGCGATCAGCGAGTAGCAAGTAAGGCTTTAAAATCGCAAAATTTGGCGATCAGCGAGTCGCGAGTAAGGCTTCAAAATCGAAAAAATATGCGATCAGCGAGTAGCAAGTAAGGCTTTAAAATCGCAAAATTTGGCGATCAGCGAGTCGCGAGTAAGGCTTCAAAATTGAAAAAATATGCGACCAGCGAGTAGCAAGTAAGGCTTTAAAATCGCAAGATTTGGCGATCAACGAGTAGCGAGTAAGGCTTCAAAATCGAAAGAATATGCGATCAGCGAGTAGCAAGTAAGGCTTCAAAATCGAAAGAATATGCGATCAGCGAGTCGCGAAGAAGGCTTCAAAATTGACAAAAAAATGCGATCAGCGTGTAGCAAGTAAGGCTTTAAAATCGCAAGATTTGGCAATCAACGAGTAGCGAGTAAGGCTTCAAAATTGAAAAAAAATGCGATCAGCGAGTCGCGAGTAAAGCTTCAAAATCGAAAAAATATGCGATCAGCGAGTCGCGAAGAAGGCTTCAAAATTGAAAAAATATGCGACCAGCGAGTAGCAAGTAAGGCTTAAAAATCGCAAGATTTTGCGATCAACGAGTAGCGAGTAAGGCTTCAAAATCGAAAGAATAAGCGATCAGCGAGTCGCGAGTTAGGCTTCTAATTCGATAGAATTTGCGATCAGCGAGTAGTGAGTAAGGCTTCAAAATCGGAAGAATTGGCGATCAGCGAGTAGCAACTTAGGCTTCAAAATTGAAAGAATATGCGATCAGCGAGTAGCAAGTAAGGCTTCAAAATCAAAGAATATGCGATCAGCGAGTCCCGAAGAAGGCTTCAAAATTGACAAAAATATGCCATCAGCGTGTAGCAAGTAAGGCTTTAAAATCGCAAGATTTGGCGATCAACGAGTAGCGAGTAAGGCTTCAAAATCCAAAGAATATGCGATCAGCGAGTCGCGAGTAAGGCTTCAAAATCTAAAGAATATGAGAAGGCTTCAAAATTGAAAAAATATGCGACCAGCGAGTAGCAAGTAAGGCTTTAAAATCGCAAGATTTGGCGATCAACGAGTAGCGAGTAAGGCTTCAAAATCCAAAGAATAAGCGATCAGCGAGTCGCGAGTAAGGCTTCAAAATCGAAAGAATATGCGATCAGTGAGTCGCGAAGAAGGCTTCACAATTGAAAAATTATGCGATCAGCGAGTCGCGAGTAATGCTTCAAAATTGAAAAAATATGCGACCAGCGAGTAGCAAGTAAGGCTTTAAAATCGCAAGATTTGGCGATCAACGAGTAGCGAGTAAGGCTTCAAAATCGAAAGAATATGCGATCAGTGAGTCGCGAAGAAAGCTTCAAAATTGAAAAAATATGCGATCAGCGAGTAGCAAGTAAGGCTTCAAAATCGAAAGAATATGCGATCAGCGAGTCGCGAAGAAGGCTTCAAAATTGACAAAAATATGCGATCAGCGAGTAGCAATTAAGGCTTTAAAATCGCAAGATTTGGCGATCAACGAGTAGCGAGTAAGGCTTCAAAATCCAAAGAATATGCGACCAGCGAGTCGCGAGTAAGGCTTCAAAATCGAAAGAAAATGCGATCAGCGAGTCGCGAAGAAGGCTTCAAAATCGAAAGAATATGCGATCAGCGAGTCGCGAATAAGGCTTCAAAATCCAAAGAATATGCGATCAGCGAGTCGCGAGTAAGGCTTCAAAATCGAAAGAATATGCGATCAGTGAGTCGCGAAGAAGGCTTCAAAATCGAAAGAATATGCGATCAGCGAGTCGCGAGTAAGGCTTCAAAATTGAAAAAATATGCGACCAGCGAGTAGCAAGTAAGGCTTAAAATTCGCAAGATTTGGCGATCAACGAGTAGCGAGTAAGGCTTCAAAATCGAAAGAATATGCGACCAGCGAGTAGCAAGTAAGGCTTTAAAATCGCAAGATTTGGCGATCAACGAGAAGCGAGTAAATCTTCAAAATCCAAAGAATATGCGATCAGCGAGTCGCGAGTAAGGCTTCAAAATCGAAAGAATATGCGATCAGCGAGTCGCGAGTAAGGCTTCAAAATCGAAAAAATACGCGATCAGCGAGTAGCAAGTAAGGCTTTAAAATCGCATGATTTGGCGATCAACGAGTAGCGAGTAAGGCTTCAAAATAGAAAGAATATGCGATCAGCGAGTCGCGAGTAAGGCTTCAAAATTTAAAAAATATGCGACCAATGAGTAGCAAGTAAGGCTTTAAAATCGCAAGATTTGGCGATCAACGAGTAGCGAGTAAGGTTTCAAAATCGAAAGAAAATGCGATCAGGGAGTAGCAAGTAAGGCTTCAAAATCGAAAGAATATGCGATCAGCGAGTCGCGAAGAAGGCTTCAAAATCGAAAGAATATGCGATCAGCGAGTAGCAAGTAAGGCTTTAAAATCGCAAGAATATGCGATCAGTGAGTCGCGAAGAAGGCTTCAAAATCGAAAGAATATGCGATCAGCGAGTCGCGAGTAAGGCTTCAAAATTGAAAAAATATGCGACCAGCGAGTAGCAAGTAAGGCTTAAAATTCGCAAAATTTGGCGATCAACGAGTAGCGAGTAAGGCTTCAAAATCGAAAGAATATGCGACCAGCGAGTAGCAAGTAAGGCTTTAAAATCGCAAGATTTAGCGATCAACGAGAAGCGAGTAAATCTTCAAAATCCAAAGAATATGCGATCAGCGAGTCGCGAGTAAGGCTTCAAAATCGAAAGAATATGCGATCAGCGAGTCGCGAGTAAGGCTTCAAAATCGAAAAAATACGCGATCAGCGAGTAGCAAGTAAGGCTTTAAAATCGCCAAATTTGGCGATCAACAAGTAGCGAGTAAGGCTTCAAAATTGAAAAAATATGCGATCAGCGAGTAGCAAGTAAGGCTTTAAAATCGCATGATTTGGCGATCAACGAGTAGCGACTAAGGCTTCAAAATCGAAAGAATATGCGATCAGCGAGTAGCAAGTAAGGCTTTAAAATTGCAAAATTTGGCGATCAGCGAGTCGCGAAGAAGGTTTCAAAATCGAAAGAATATGCGATCAGCGAGTCGCGAGTAAGGCTTCAAAATTGAAAAAATATGCGACCAGCGAGTAGCAAGTAAGGCTTAAAATTCGCAAGATTTGGCGATCAACGAGTAGCAAGTAAGGCTTTAAAATCGCCAAATTTGGCGATCAACAAGTAGCGAGTAAGGCTTCAAAATTGAAAGAATATGCGATCAGCAAGTCGCGAGTAAGGCTTCAAAATTGAAAAAATATGCGATCAGCGAGTAGCAAGTAAGGCTTTAAAATCGCATGATTTGGCGATCAACGAGTAGCAAGTAAGGCTTCAAAATCGAAAGAATATGCGATCAGCGAGACGCGAGTAAGGCTTCAAAATTTAAAAAATATGCGACCAATGAGTAGCAAGTAAGGCTTTAAAATCGCAAGATTTGGCGATCAACGAGTAGCGAGTAAGGCTTCGAAATCGAAAGAATATGCGATCAGCGAGTAGCAAGTAAGGCTTTAAAATCGCAAAATTTGGCGATCAGCGAGTCGCGAGTAAGGCTTCAAAATCGAAAAAATATGCGATCAGCGAGTAGCAAGTAAGGCTTCAAAATTGAAAAAATATGCGATCAGCGAGTAGCAAGTAAGGCTTTAAAATCGCATGATTTGGCGATCAACGAGTAGCAAGTAAGGCTTCAAAATCGAAAGAATATGCGATCAGCGAGTCGCGAGTAAGGCTTCAAAATTTAAAAAATATGCGACCAATGAGTAGCAAGTAAGGCTTTAAAATCGCAAGATTTGGCGATCAACGAGTAGCGAGAAAGGCTTCGAAATCGAAAGAATATGCGATCAGCGAGTAGCAAGTAAGGCTTTAAAATCGCAAAATTTGGCGATCAGCGAGTCGCGAGTAAGGCTTCAAAATCGAAAAAATATGCGATCAGCGAGTAGCAAGTAAGGCTTTAAAATCGCAAAATTTGGCGATCAGCGAGTCGCGAGTAAGGCTTCAAAATTGAAAAAATATGCGACCAGCGAGTAGCAAGTAAGGCTTTAAAATCGCAAGATTTGGCGATCAACGAGAAGCGAGTAAATCTTCAAAATCCAAAGAATATGCGATCAGCGAGTCGCGAGTAAGGCTTCAAAATCGAAAGAATATGCGATCAGCGAGTCGCGAGTAAGGCTTCAAAATCGAAAAAATACGCGATCAGCGAGTAGCAAGTAAGGCTTTAAAATCGCCAAATTTGGCGATCAACAAGTAGCGAGTAAGGCTTCAAAATTGAAAAAATATGCGATCAGCGAGTAGCAAGTAAGGCTTTAAAATCGCATGATTTGGCGATCAACGAGTAGCGACTAAGGCTTCAAAATCGAAAGAATATGCGATCAGCGAGTAGCAAGTAAGGCTTTAAAATCGCATGATTTGGCGATCAACGAGTAGCAAGTAAGGCTTCAAAATCGAAAGAATATGCGATCAGCGAGTCGCGAGTAAGGCTTCAAAATTTAAAAAATATGCGACCAATGAGTAGCAAGTAAGGCTTTAAAATCGCAAGATTTGGCGATCAACGAGTAGCGAGTAAGGCTTCGAAATCGAAAGAATATGCGATCAGCGAGTAGCAAGTAAGGCTTTAAAATCGCAAAATTTGGCGATCAGCGAGTCGCGAGTAAGGCTTCAAAATCGAAAAAATATGCGATCAGCGAGTAGCAAGTAAGGCTTCAAAATTGAAAAAATATGCGATCAGCGAGTAGCAAGTAAGGCTTTAAAATCGCATGATTTGGCGATCAACGAGTAGCAAGTAAGGCTTCAAAATCGAAAGAATATGCGATCAGCGAGTCGCGAGTAAGGCTTCAAAATTTAAAAAATATGCGACCAATGAGTAGCAAGTAAGGCTTTAAAATCGCAAGATTTGGCGATCAACGAGTAGCGAGTAAGGCTTCGAAATCGAAAGAATATGCGATCAGCGAGTAGCAAGTAAGGCTTTAAAATCGCAAAATTTGGCGATCAGCGAGTCGCGAGTAAGGCTTCAAAATCGAAAAAATATGCGATCAGCGAGTAGCAAGTAAGGCTTTAAAATCGCAAAATTTGGCGATCAGCGAGTCGCGAGTAAGGCTTCAAAATTGAAAAAATATGCGACCAGCGAGTAGCAAGTAAGGCTTTAAAATCGCAAGATTTGGCGATCAACGAGAAGCGAGTAAATCTTCAAAATCCAAAGAATATGCGATCAGCGAGTCGCGAGTAAGGCTTCAAAATCGAAAGAATATGCGATCAGCGAGTCGCGAGTAAGGCTTCAAAATCGAAAAAATACGCGATCAGCGAGTAGCAAGTAAGGCTTTAAAATCGCCAAATTTGGCGATCAACAAGTAGCGAGTAAGGCTTTAAAATTGAAAAAATATGCGATCAGCGAGTAGCAAGTAAGGCTTTAAAATCGCATGATTTGGCGATCAACGAGTAGCGACTAAGGCTTCAAAATCGAAAGAATATGCGATCAGCGAGTAGCAAGTAAGGCTTTAAAATCGCATGATTTGGCGATCAACGAGTAGCAAGTAAGGCTTCAAAATCGAAAGAATATGCGATCAGCGAGTCGCGAGTAAGGCTTCAAAATTTAAAAAATATGCGACCAATGAGTAGCAAGTAAGGCTTTAAAATCGCAAGATTTGGCGATCAACGAGTAGCGAGTAAGGCTTCGAAATCGAAAGAATATGCGATCAGCGAGTAGCAAGTAAGGCTTTAAAATCGCAAAATTTGGCGATCAGCGAGTCGCGAGTAAGGCTTCAAAATCGAAAAAATATGCGATCAGCGAGTAGCAAGTAAGGCTTCAAAATTGAAAAAATATGCGATCAGCGAGTAGCAAGTAAGGCTTTAAAATCGCATGATTTGGCGATCAACGAGTAGCAAGTAAGGCTTCAAAATCGAAAGAATATGCGATCAGCGAGTCGCGAGTAAGGCTTCAAAATTTAAAAAATATGCGACCAATGAGTAGCAAGTAAGGCTTTAAAATCGCAAGATTTGGCGATCAACGAGTAGCGAGTAAGGCTTCGAAATCGAAAGAATATGCGATCAGCGAGTAGCAAGTAAGGCTTTAAAATCGCAAAATTTGGCGATCAGCGAGTCGCGAGTAAGGCTTCAAAATCGAAAAAATATGCGATCAGCGAGTAGCAAGTAAGGCTTTAAAATCGCAAAATTTGGCGATCAGCGAGTCGCGAGTAAGGCTTCAAAATTGAAAAAATATGCGACCAGCGAGTAGCAAGTAAGGCTTTAAAATCGCAAGATTTGGCGATCAACGAGTAGCGAGTAAGGCTTCAAAATCGAAAGAATATGCGATCAGCGAGTCGCGAGTAAGGCTTCAAAATCGAAAGAATATGCGATCAGCGAGTCGCAAATAAGGCTTTAAATTGAAAAAATATGCGATCAGCGAGTAGCAAGTAAGGCTTTAAAATTGCAAGATTTGGCGTTCAACGAGTAGCGAGTAAGGCTTCAAAATCGAAAGAATATGCGATCAGCGAGTCGCGAGTAAGACTTTAAAATCGAAAAAATATGCGATCAGCGAGTAGCAAGTAAGGCTTTAAAATCGCAAGATTTGGCGATCAACGAGTAGCGAGTAAGGCTTCAAAATTGAAAGAATATGCGATCAGCAAGTCGCGAGTAAGGCTTCAAAATTGAAAACATATGCGATCAGCGAGGAGCAAGTAAGGCTTTAAAATCGCAAGATTTGGCGATCAACGAGTAGCGAGTAAGGCTTCAAAATCCAAAGAATAAGCGATCAGCGAGTCGCGAGTAAGGCTTCAAAATCGAAAGAATATGCGATCAGTAAGTCGCGAAGAAGGCTTCAAAATTGAAAAAAATATGCGATCAGCGAGTAGCAAGTAAGGCTTTAAAATCGCAAGATTTGGCGATCAACGAGTAGCGAGTAAGGCTTCAAAATCCAAAGAATATGCGATCAGCAAGTCACGAGTAAGGCTTCAAAATTGAAAAAATATGCGATCAGCAAGTAGCAAGTAATGCTTCAAAATCCAAAGAATATGAGATCAGTGAGTCGCGAAGAAGGCTTCAAAATTGAAAAAATATGCGATCAGCGAGTAGCAAGTAAGGCTTTAAAATCGCATGATTTGGCGATCAACGAGTAGCAAGTAAGGCTTCAAAATCGAAAGAATATGCGATCAGCGAGTCGCGAGTAAGGCTTCAAAATTTAAAAAATATGCGACCAATGAGTAGCAAGTAAGGCTTTAAAATCGCAAGATTTGGCGATCAACGAGTAGCGAGTAAGGCTTCAAAATCGAAAGAATATGCGATCAGCGAGTAGCAAGTAAGGCTTTAAAATCGCAAAATTTGGCGATCAGCGAGTCGCGAGTAAGGCTTCAAAATCGAAAAAATATGCGATCAGCGAGTAGCAAGTAAGGCTTTAAAATCGCAAAATTTGGCGATCAGCGAGTCGCGAGTAAGGCTTCAAAATTGAAAAAATATGCGACCAGCGAGTAGCAAGTAAGGCTTTAAAATCGCAAGATTTGGCGATCAACGAGTAGCGAGTAAGGCTTCAAAATCGAAAGAATATGCGATCAGCGAGTAGCAAGTAAGGCTTCAAAATCGAAAGAATATGCGATCAGCGAGTCGCGAAGAAGGCTTCAAAATTGACAAAAAAATGCGATCAGCGTGTAGCAAGTAAGGCTTTAAAATCGCAAGATTTGGCAATCAACGAGTAGCGAGTAAGGCTTCAAAATTGAAAAAAAATGCGATCAGCGAGTCGCGAGTAAAGCTTCAAAATCGAAAAAATATGCGATCAGCGAGTCGCGAAGAAGGCTTCAAAATTGAAAAAATATGCGACCAGCGAGTAGCAAGTAAGGCTTAAAAATCGCAAGATTTTGCGATCAACGAGTAGCGAGTAAGGCTTCAAAATCGAAAGAATAAGCGATCAGCGAGTCGCGAGTTAGGCTTCTAATTCGATAGAATTTGCGATCAGCGAGTAGTGAGTAAGGCTTCAAAATCGGAAGAATTGGCGATCAGCGAGTAGCAACTTAGGCTTCAAAATTGAAAGAATATGCGATCAGCGAGTATCAAGTAAGGCTTCAAAATCAAAGAATATGCGATCAGCGAGTCCCGAAGAAGGCTTCAAAATTGACAAAAATATGCCATCAGCGTGTAGCAAGTAAGGCTTTAAAATCGCAAGATTTGGCGATCAACGAGTAGCGAGTAAGGCTTCAAAATCCAAAGAATATGCGATCAGCGAGTCGCGAGTAAGGCTTCAAAATCTAAAGAATATGAGAAGGCTTCAAAATTGAAAAAATATGCGACCAGCGAGTAGCAAGTAAGGCTTTAAAATCGCAAGATTTGGCGATCAACGAGTAGCGAGTAAGGCTTCAAAATCCAAAGAATAAGCGATCAGCGAGTCGCGAGTAAGGCTTCAAAATCGAAAGAATATGCGATCAGTGAGTCGCGAAGAAGGCTTCACAATTGAAAAATTATGCGATCAGCGAGTCGCGAGTAATGCTTCAAAATTGAAAAAATATGCGACCAGCGAGTAGCAAGTAAGGCTTTAAAATCGCAAGATTTGGCGATCAACGAGTAGCGAGTAAGGCTTCAAAATCGAAAGAATATGCGATCAGTGAGTCGCGAAGAAAGCTTCAAAATTGAAAAAATATGCGATCAGCGAGTAGCAAGTAAGGCTTCAAAATCGAAAGAATATGCGATCAGCGAGTCGCGAAGAAGGCTTCAAAATTGACAAAAATATGCGATCAGCGAGTAGCAATTAAGGCTTTAAAATCGCAAGATTTGGCGATCAACGAGTAGCGAGTAAGGCTTCAAAATCCAAAGAATATGCGACCAGCGAGTCGCGAGTAAGGCTTCAAAATCGAAAGAAAATGCGATCAGCGAGTCGCGAAGAAGGCTTCAAAATCGAAAGAATATGCGATCAGCGAGTCGCGAATAAGGCTTCAAAATCCAAAGAATATGCGATCAGCGAGTCGCGAGTAAGGCTTCAAAATCGAAAGAATATGCGATCAGTGAGTCGCGAAGAAGGCTTCAAAATCGAAAGAATATGCGATCAGCGAGTCGCGAGTAAGGCTTCAAAATTGAAAAAATATGCGACCAGCGAGTAGCAAGTAAGGCTTAAAATTCGCAAGATTTGGCGATCAACGAGTAGCGAGTAAGGCTTCAAAATCGAAAGAATATGCGACCAGCGAGTAGCAAGTAAGGCTTTAAAATCGCAAGATTTGGCGATCAACGAGAAGCGAGTAAATCTTCAAAATCCAAAGAATATGCGATCAGCGAGTCGCGAGTAAGGCTTCAAAATCGAAAGAATATGCGATCAGCGAGTCGCGAGTAAGGCTTCAAAATCGAAAAAATACGCGATCAGCGAGTAGCAAGTAAGGCTTTAAAATCGCATGATTTGGCGATCAACGAGTAGCGAGTAAGGCTTCAAAATAGAAAGAATATGCGATCAGCGAGTCGCGAGTAAGGCTTTAAAATTTAAAAAATATGCGACCAATGAGTAGCAAGTAAGGCTTTAAAATCGCAAGATTTGGCGATCAACGAGTAGCGAGTAAGGTTTCAAAATCGAAAGAAAATGCGATCAGGGAGTAGCAAGTAAGGCTTCAAAATCGAAAGAATATGCGATCAGCGAGTCGCAAAGAAGGCTTCAAAATCGAAAGAATATGCGATCAGCGAGTAGCAAGTAAGGCTTTAAAATCGCAAGAATATGCGATCAGTGAGTCGCGAAGAAGGCTTCAAAATCGAAAGAATATGCGATCAGCGAGTCGCGAGTAAGGCTTCAAAATTGAAAAAATATGCGACCAGCGAGTAGCAAGTAAGGCTTAAAATTCGCAAGATTTGGCGATCAACGAGTAGCGAGTAAGGCTTCAAAATCGAAAGAATATGCGACCAGCGAGTAGCAAGTAAGGCTTTAAAATCGCAAGATTTAGCGATCAACGAGAAGCGAGTAAATCTTCAAAATCCAAAGAATATGCGATCAGCGAGTCGCGAGTAAGGCTTCAAAATCGAAAGAATATGCGATCAGCGAGTCGCGAGTAAGGCTTCAAAATCGAAAAAATACGCGATCAGCGAGTAGCAAGTAAGGCTTTAAAATCGCCAAATTTGGCGATCAACAAGTAGCGAGTAAGGCTTCAAAATTGAAAAAATATGCGATCAGCGAGTAGCAAGTAAGGCTTTAAAATCGCATGATTTGGCGATCAACGAGTAGCGACTAAGGCTTCAAAATCGAAAGAATATGCGATCAGCGAGTAGCAAGTAAGGCTTTAAAATTGCAAAATTTGGCGATCAGCGAGTCGCGAAGAAGGTTTCAAAATCGAAAGAATATGCGATCAGCGAGTCGCGAGTAAGGCTTCAAAATTGAAAAAATATGCGACCAGCGAGTAGCAAGTAAGGCTTAAAATTCGCAAGATTTGGCGATCAACGAGTAGCAAGTAAGGCTTTAAAATCGCCAAATTTGGCGATCAACAAGTAGCGAGTAAGGCTTCAAAATTGAAAGAATATGCGATCAGCAAGTCGCGAGTAAGGCTTCAAAATTGAAAAAATATGCGATCAGCGAGTAGCAAGTAAGGCTTTAAAATCGCATGAATTGGCGATCAACGAGTAGCAAGTAAGGCTTCAAAATCGAAAGAATATGCGATCAGCGAGACGCGAGTAAGGCTTCAAAATTTAAAAAATATGCGACCAATGAGTAGCAAGTAAGGCTTTAAAATCGCAAGATTTGGCGATCAACGAGTAGCGAGTAAGGCTTCGAAATCGAAAGAATATGCGATCAGCGAGTAGCAAGTAAGGCTTTAAAATCGCAAAATTTGGCGATCAGCGAGTCGCGAGTAAGGCTTCAAAATCGAAAAAATATGCGATCAGCGAGTAGCAAGTAAGGCTTCAAAATTGAAAAAATATGCGATCAGCGAGTAGCAAGTAAGGCTTTAAAATCGCATGATTTGGCGATCAACGAGTAGCAAGTAAGGCTTCAAAATCGAAAGAATATAAGATCAGCGAGTCGCGAGTAAGGCTTCAAAATTTAAAAAATATGCGACCAATGAGTAGCAAGTAAGGCGTTAAAATCGCAAGATTTGGCGATCAACGAGTAGCGAGTAAGGCTTCGAAATCGAAAGAATATGCGATCAGCGAGTAGCAAGTAAGGCTTTAAAATCGCAAAATTTGGCGATCAGCGAGTCGCGAGTAAGGCTTCAAAATCGAAAAAATATGCGATCAGCGAGTAGCAAGTAAGGCTTTAAAATCGCAAAATTTGGCGATCAGCGAGTCGCGAGTAAGGCTTCAAAATTGAAAAAATATGCGACCAGCGAGTAGCAAGTAAGGCTTTAAAATCGCAAGATTTGGCGATCAACGAGAAGCGAGTAAATCTTCAAAATCCAAAGAATATGCGATCAGCGAGTCGCGAGTAAGGCTTCAAAATCGAAAGAATATGCGATCAGCGAGTCGCGAGTAAGGCTTCAAAATCGAAAAAATACGCGATCAGCGAGTAGCAAGTAAGGCTTTAAAATCGCCAAATTTGGCGATCAACAAGTAGCGAGTAAGGCTTCAAAATTGAAAAAATATGCGATCAGCGAGTAGCAAGTAAGGCTTTAAAATCGCATGATTTGGCGATCAACGAGTAGCGACTAAGGCTTCAAAATCGAAAGAATATGCGATCAGCGAGTAGCAAGTAAGGCTTTAAAATCGCATGATTTGGCGATCAACGAGTAGCAAGTAAGGCTTCAAAATCGAAAGAATATGCGATCAGCGAGTCGCGAGTAAGGCTTCAAAATTTAAAAAATATGCGACCAATGAGTAGCAAGTAAGGCTTTAAAATCGCAAGATTTGGCGATCAACGAGTAGCGAGTAAGGCTTCGAAATCGAAAGAATATGCGATCAGCGAGTAGCAAGTAAGGCTTCAAAATTGAAAAAATATGCGATCAGCGAGTAGCAAGTAAGGCTTTAAAATCGCATGATTTGGCGATCAACGAGTAGCAAGTAAGGCTTCAAAATCGAAAGAATATGCGATCAGCGAGTCGCGAGTAAGGCTTCAAAATTTAAAAAATATGCGACCAATGAGTAGCAAGTAAGGCTTTAAAATCGCAAGATTTGGCGATCAACGAGTAGCGAGTAAGGCTTCGAAATCGAAAGAATATGCGATCAGCGAGTAGCAAGTAAGGCTTTAAAATCGCAAAATTTGGCGATCAGCGAGTCGCGAGTAAGGCTTCAAAATCGAAAAAATATGCGATCAGCGAGTAGCAAGTAAGGCTTTAAAATCGCAAAATTTGGCGATCAGCGAGTCGCGAGTAAGGCTTCAAAATTGAAAAAATATGCGACCAGCGAGTAGCAAGTAAGGCTTTAAAATCGCAAGATTTGGCGATCAACGAGTAGCGAGTAAGGCTTCAAAATCGAAAGAATATGCGATCAGCGAGTCGCGAGTAAGGCTTCAAAATCGAAAGAATATGCGATCAGCGAGTCGCAAATAAGGCTTTAAATTGAAAAAATATGCGATCAGCGAGTAGCAAGTAAGGCTTTAAAATTGCAAGATTTGGCGTTCAACGAGTAGCGAGTAAGGCTTCAAAATCGAAAGAATATGCGATCAGCGAGTCGCGAGTAAGACTTTAAAATCGAAAAAATATGCGATCAGCGAGTAGCAAGTAAGGCTTTAAAATCGCAAGATTTGGCGATCAACGAGTAGCGAGTAAGGCTTCAAAATTGAAAGAATATGCGATCAGCAAGTCGCGAGTAAGGCTTCAAAATTGAAAACATATGCGATCAGCGAGGAGCAAGTAAGGCTTTAAAATCGCAAGCTTTGGCGATCAACGAGTAGCGAGTAAGGCTTCAAAATCCAAAGAATAAGCGATCAGCGAGTCGCGAGTAAGGCTTCAAAATCGAAAGAATATGCGATCAGTAAGTCGCGAAGAAGGCTTCAAAATTGAAAAAAATATGCGATCAGCGAGTAGCAAGTAAGGCTTTAAAATCGCAAGATTTGGCGATCAACGAGTAGCGAGTAAGGCTTCAAAATCCAAAGAATATGCGATCAGCAAGTCACGAGTAAGGCTTCAAAATTGAAAAAATATGCGATCAGCAAGTAGCAAGTAAGGCTTCAAAATCCAAAGAATATGAGATCAGTGAGTCGCGAAGAAGGCTTCAAAATTGAAAAAATATGCGATCAGCGAGTAGCAAGTAAGGCTTTAAAATCGCAAGATTTGGCGATCAACGAGTAGCGAGTAAGGCTTCAAAATCGAAAGAATATGCGATCAGCGAGTAGCAAGTAAGGCTTCAAAATTGAAAGAATATGCGATCAACAAGTCGCGAGTAAGGCTTCAAAATTGAAAAAATATGCGATCAGCGAGAAGCAAGTAAGGCTTTAAAATCGCAAGATTTGGCGATCAACGAGAAGTGAGTAAGGTTTCAAAATCGAAAGAATATGCGATCAGCGAGTCGCGAGTAAGGCTTCAAAATCTAAAAAATATGCGATCAGCGAGTCGCGAGTAAGGCTTCAAAATCAAAAGAATATGAGATCAGTGAGTCGCGAAGAAGGCTTCAAAATTGAAAAAATATGCGATCAGCGAGTAGCAAGTAAGGCTTTAAAATCGCAAGATTTGGCGATCAACGAGTAGCGAGTAAGGCTTTAAAATCGAAAGAATATGCGATCAGCGAGTAGCAAGTAAGGCTTCAAAATTGAAAGAATATGCGATCAGCAAGTCGCGAGTAAGGCTTCAAAATTAAAAAAATATGCGATCAGCGAGAAGCAAGTAAGGCTTTAAAATCGCAAGATTTGGCGATCAACGAGTAGTGAGTAAGGCTTCAAAATCGAAAGAATATGCGATCAGCGAGTCGCGAGTAAGGCTTCAAAATCAAAAGAATATGCGATCAGTGAGTCGCGAAGAAGGCTTAAAAATTGAAAAAATATGCGATCAGCGAGTTTCAAGTAAGGCTTTAAAATCGCAAGTTTTGGCGATCAACGAGTAGCGAGTAAGGCTTCAAAATCGAAAGAATATGCGATTAGCGAGTCGCGAGTAAGGCTTCAAAATTGAAAAAATATGCGACCAGCGAGTAGCAAGTAAGGCTTTAAAATCGCAAGATTTGGCGATCAACGAGTAGCGAGTAAGGCTTCAAAATCAAAAGAATACGCGATCAGCAAGTCGCGAGTAAGGCTTCAAAATTGAAAAAATATGCGATCAGCAAGTAGCAAGTAAGGCTTTAAAATCGCAAGATTTGGCGATCAACGAGTAGCGAGTAAGGCTTCAAAATCGAAAGAATATGCGATCAGCGAGTCGCGAAGAAAGATTCAAAATTGAAAAAATATGCGATCAGCGAGTAGCAAGTAAGGCTTCAAAATCGAAAGAATATGCGATCAGCGAGTCGCGAAGAAGGCTTCAAAATTGAAAAAATATGCGATCAGCGAGTAGCAAGTAAGGCTTTAAAATCGCAAGATTTGGCGATCAACGAGTAGCGAGTAAGGCTTCAAAATCGAAAGGATATGCGATCAGCGAGTCGCGAGTAAGGCTTCAAAATCGAAAGAATATGCGATCAGCGAGTCGCGAAGAAGGCTTTAAAATCGCAAGATTTGGCGATCAACGAGTAGCGAGTAAGGCTTCAAAATCCAAAGAATATGCGATCAGCGAGTCGCGAGTAAAGCTTCAAAATCGAAAGAATATGCGATCAGTGAGTCGCAAAGAAGGCTTCAAAATCGACAGAATATGCGATCAGCGAGTTGCGAGTAAGGCTTCAAAATTGAAAAAATATGCGACCAGCGAGTAGCAAGTAAGGCTTAAAATTCGCAAGATTTGGCGATCAACGAGTAGCGAGTAAGGCTTCAAAATCGAAAGAATATGCGATCAGCGAGTCGCGAGTAAGGCTTCAAAATTGAAAAAATATGCGACCAGCGAGTAGCAAGTAAGGCTTTAAAATCGCAAGATTTGGCGATCAACGAGAAGCGAGTAAATCTTCAAAATCCAAAGAATATGCGATCAGCTAGTCCCGAGTAAGGCTTTTAAATCGAAAGAATATGCGATCAGCGAGACGCGAGTAAGGCTTCAAAATCGAAAAAATATGCAATCAGCGAGTAAAAAGTAAGGCTTTAAAATCGCCAAATTTGGCGATCAACGAGTAGCGAGTAAGGCTTCAAAATTGAAAGAATATGCGATCAGCAAGTCGCGAGTAAGGCTTCAAAATTGAAAAAATATGCGATCAGCGAGTAGCAAGTAAGGCTTTAAAATCGCATGATTTGGCGATCAACGAGTAGCGACTAAGGCTTCAAAATCGAAAGAATATGCGATCAGCGAGTCGCGAGTAAGGCTTCAAAATTTAAAAAATATGCGACCAATGAGTAGCAAGTAAGGCTTTAAAATCGCAAGATTTGGCGATCAACGAGTAGCGAGTAAGGCTTCAAAATCGAAAGAATATGCGATCAGCGAGTAGCAAGTAAGGCTTTAAAATCGCAAAATTTGGCGATCAGCGAGTCGCGAGTAAGGCTTCAAAATCGAAAAAAAATGCGATCAGCGAGTAGCAAGTAAGGCTTTAAAATCGCAAATTTTGGCGATCAGCGAGTCGCGAGTAAGGCTTCAAAATTGAAAAAATATGCGATCAGCGAGTCGCGAGTAAGGCTTCAAAATCGAAAGAATATGCGATCAGCGAGTCGCAAAGAAGGCATCAAAATTGAAAAAATATGCGATCAGCGAGTAGCAAGTAAGGCTTTAAAATTGCAAGATTTGGCGTTCAACGAGTAGCGAGTAAGGCTTCAAAATCTAAAGAATATGCGATCAGCGAGTCGCGAGTAAGACATCAAAATCGAAAAAATATGCGATCAGCAAGTAGCAAGTAATGCTTTAAAATCGAAAGATTTGGCGATCAACGAGTAGCGAGTAAGGCTTCAAAATTGAAAGAATATGCGATCAGCAAGTCGCGAGTAAGGCTTCAAAATTAAAAAATATGCGATCAGCGAGGAGCAAGTAAGGCTTTAAAATCGCAAGATTTGACGATCAACGAGTAGCGAGTAAGGCTTCAAAATCCAAAGAATAAGCGATCAGCGAGTCGCGAGTAAGGCTTCAAAATCGAAAGAATATGCGATCAGTGAGTCGCGAAGAAGGCTTCAAAATTGAAAAAATATGCGATCAGAGAGTAGGAAGTAAGGCTTTAAAATCGCAAGATTTGGCGATCAACGAGTTGCGAGAAAGGCTTCAAAATCGAAAGAATATGCGATCAGCGAGTCGCGAGTAAGGCTTCAAAATTAAAAAAAAAATATGCGACCAGCGAGTGGCAAGTAAGGCTTTAAAATCGCAAGATTTGGCGATCAAGGAGTAGCGAATAAGGCTTCAAAATCCAAAAAATAAATGATCAGCGAGTGGCGAGTAAGGCTTCAATATCTAAAGAAAATGCGATCAGCGAGTAGTGAATAAGGCTTCAAAATCGGAAGAATTGGCGATCAGCGAGTAGCAACTTAGGCTTCAAAATTGAAAGAATATGCGATCAGCGAGTCGCGAGTAAGGCTTCAAAATTAAAAAAAAAATATGCGACCAGCGAGTGGCAAGTAAGGCTTTAAAATCGCAAGATTTGGCGATCAAGGAGTAGCGAATAAGGCTTCAAAATCCAAAAAATAAGCGATCAGCGAGTGGCGAGTAAGGCTTCAATATCTAAAGAATATGCGATCAGCGAGTCGCGAAGAAGGCTTCAAAATTGAAAAAATATGCGACTTGCGAGTAGCAAGTAAGGCTTTAAAATCGCAAGATTTGGCGATCAACCAGTAGCGAGTAAGGCTTCAAAATCGAAAGAATATGCGATCAGCGAGTCGCGAGTAAGGCTTCAAAATCGAAAGAATATGCGATCAGCGAGTCGCAAAGAAGGCTTCAAAATTGAAAAAATATGCGATTAGCGAGTAGCAAGTAAGGCTTTAAAATTGCAAGATTTGGCGTTCAACGAGTAGCGAGTAAGGCTTCAAAATCGAAAGAATATGCGATCAGCGAGTCGCGAGTAAGACTTCAAAATCGAAATAATATGCGATCAGTGAGTAGCAAGTAAGGCTTTAAAATCGCAAGATTCGGCGATCAACGAGTAGCGAGTAAGGCTTCAAAATTAAAAGAATATGCGATCAGCAAGTCGCGAGTAAGTCTTCAAAATTGAAAAAATATGCGATCAGCGAGGAGCAAGTAAGGCTTTAAAATCGCAAGATTTGGCGATCAACGAATAGCGAGTAAGGCTTCAAAAACCAAAGAATAAGCGATCAGCGAGTCGCGAGTAAGGCTTCAAAATCGAAAGAATATGCGATCAGCGAGTCGCGAAGAAGGCTTCAAAATTGACAAAAAAATGCGATCAGCGTGTAGCAAGTAAGGCTTTAAAATCGCAAGATTTGGCGATCAACGAGTAGCGAGTAAGGCTTCAAAACCCAAAGAATATGCGATCAGCGAGTCGCGAGTAAGGCTTCAAAATCTAAAGAATATGCGATCAGCGAGTCGCGAAGAAGGCTTCAAAATTGAAAAAATATGCGACCAGCGAGTAGCAAGTAAGGCTTTAAAATCGCAAGATTTGGCGATCAACGAGTAGCGAGTAAGGCTTCAAAAACCAAAGCATAAGCGATCAGCGAGTCGCGAGTAAGGCTTCAAAATCGAAAGAATATGCGATCAGCGAGTCGCGAAGAAGGCTTCAAAATTGACAAAAAAATGCGATCAGCGTGTAGCAAGTAAGGCTTTAAAATCGCAAGATTTGGCGATCAACGAGTAGCGAGTAAGGCTTCAAAATCCAAAGAATATGCGATCAGCGAGTCGCGAGTAAGGCTTCAAAATCGAAAGAATATGCGATCAGCGAGTCGCGAGTAAGGCTTCAAAATCGAAAGAATATGCGATCAGCGAGTCGCGGGTTAGGCTTCTAAATCTATAGAATTTGCGATCAGCGAGTAGTGAATAAGGCTTCAAAATCGGAAGAATTGGCGATCAGCGAGTAGCAATTTAGGCTTCAAAATTGAAAGAATATGCGATCAGCGAGTAGCAAGTAAGGCTTCAAATTCAAAGAATATGCGATCAGCGAGTCCCGAAGAAGGCTTCAAAATTGACAAAAATATGCGATCAGCGTGTAGCAAGTAAGGCTTTAAAATCGCAAGATTTGGCGATCAACGAGTAGCGAGTAAGGCTTCAAAATCCAAAGAATATGCGATCAGCGAGTCGCGAGTAAGGCTTCAAAATCTAAAGAATATACGATCAGCGAGTCGCGAAGAAGGCTTCAAAATTGAAAAAATATGCGACCAGCGAGTAGCAAGTAAGGCTTTAAAATCGCAAGATTTGGCGATCAACGAGTAGCGAGTAAGGCTTCAAAATCGAAACAATGTGCGATCAGCGAGTCGCGAGTAAGGCTTCAAAATCGAAAGAATATGCGATCAGCGAGTCGCAAAGAAGGCTTCAAAATTGATAAAATATGCGATCAGCGAGTAGCAAGTAAGGCTTTAAAATTGCAAGATTTGGCGTTCAACGAGTAGAGAGTAAGGCTTCAAAATCGAAAGAATATGCGATCAGCGAGTCGCGAGTAAGACTTCAAAATCGAAAAAATATGCGATCAGCGAGTAGCAAGTAAGGCTTTAAAATCGCAAGATTTGGCGATCAACGAGTAGCAAGTAAGGCTTCAAAATTGAAAGAATATGCGATCAGCAAGTCGCGAGTAAGTCTTCAAAATTGAAAAAATATGCGATCAGCGAGTAGCAAGTAAGGCTTTAAAATCGCAAGATTTGGCGATCAACGAATAGCGAGTAAGGCTTCAAAAACCAAAGAATAAGCGATCAGCGAGTCGCGAGTAAGACTTCAAAATCGAAAGAATATGCGATCAGCGAGTCGCGAAGAAGGCTTCAAAATTGACAAAAAAATGCGATCAGCGTGTAGCAAGTAAGGCTTTAAAATCGCAAGATTTGGCGATCAACGAGTAGCGAGTAAGGCTTCAAAATCCAAAGAATATGCGATCAGCGAGTCGCGAGTAAGGCTTCAAAATCTAAAGAATATGCGATCAGCGAGTCGCGAAGAAGGCTTCAAAATTGAAAAAATATGCGACCAGCGAGTAGCAAGTAAGGCTTTAAAATCGCAAGATTTGGCGATCAACGAGTAGCGAGTAAGGCTTCAAAAACCAAAGCATAAGCGATCAGCGAGTCGCGAGTAAGGCTTCAAAATCGAAAGAATATGCGATCAGCGAGTCGCGAAGAAGGCTTCAAAATTGACAAAAAAATGCGATCAGCGTGTAGCAAGTAAGGCTTTAAAATCGCAAGATTTGGCGATCAACGAGTAGCGAGTAAGGCTTCAAAATCCAAAGAATATGCGATCAGCGAGTCGCGAGTAAGGCTTCAAAATCGAAAGAATATGCGATCAGCGAGTCGCGAGTAAGGCTTCAAAATCGAAAGAATATGCGATCAGCGAGTCGCGGGTTAGGCTTCTAAATCTATAGAATTTGCGATCAGCGAGTAGTGAATAAGGCTTCAAAATCGGAAGAATTGGCGATCAGCGAGTAGCAATTTAGGCTTCAAAATTGAAAGAATATGCGATCAGCGAGTAGCAAGTAAGGCTTCAAATTCAAAGAATATGCGATCAGCGAGTCCCGAAGAAGGCTTCAAAATTGACAAAAATATGCGATCAGCGTGTAGCAAGTAAGGCTTTAAAATCGCAAGATTTGGCGATCAACGAGTAGCGAGTAAGGCTTCAAAATCCAAAGAATATGCGATCAGCGAGTCGCGAGTAAGGCTTCAAAATCTAAAGAATATACGATCAGCGAGTCGCGAAGAAGGCTTCAAAATTGAAAAAATATGCGACCAGCGAGTAGCAAGTAAGGCTTTAAAATCGCAAGATTTGGCGATCAACGAGTAGCGAGTAAGGCTTCAAAATCGAAACAATGTGCGATCAGCGAGTCGCGAGTAAGGCTTCAAAATCGAAAGAATATGCGATCAGCGAGTCGCAAAGAAGGCTTCAAAATTGAAAAAATATGCGATCAGCGAGTAGCAAGTAAGGCTTTAAAATTGCAAGATTTGGCGTTCAACGAGTAGAGAGTAAGGCTTCAAAATCGAAAGAATATGCGATCAGCGAGTCGCGAGTAAGACTTCAAAATCGAAAAAATATGCGATCAGCGAGTAGCAAGTAAGGCTTTAAAATCGCAAGATTTGGCGATCAACGAGTAGCAAGTAAGGCTTCAAAATTGAAAGAATATGCGATCAGCAAGTCGCGAGTTAGTCTTCAAAATTGAAAAAATATGCGATCAGCGAGTAGCAAGTAAGGCTTTAAAATCGCAAGATTTGGCGATCAACGAATAGCGAGTAAGGCTTCAAAAACCAAAGAATAAGCGATCAGCGAGTCGCGAGTAAGGCTTCAAAATCGAAAGAATATGCGATCAGCGAGTCGCGAAGAAGGCTTCAAAATTGACAAAAAAATGCGATCAGCGTGTAGCAAGTAAGGCTTTAAAATCGCAAGATTTGGCGATCAACGAGTAGCGAGTAAGGCTTCAAAATCCAAAGAATATGCGATCAGCGAGTCGCGAGTAAGGCTTCAAAATCTAAAGAATATGCGATCAGCGAGTCGCGAAGAAGGCTTCAAAATTGAAAAAATATGCGACCAGCGAGTAGCAAGTAAGGCTTTAAAATCGCAAGATTTGGCGATCAACGAGTAGCGAGTAAGGCTTCAAAAACCAAAGCATAAGCGATCAGCGAGTCGCGAGTAAGGCTTCAAAATCGAAAGAATATGCGATCAGCGAGTCGCGAAGAAGGCTTCAAAATTGACAAAAAAATGCGATCAGCGTGTAGCAAGTAAGGCTTTAAAATCGCAAGATTTGGCGATCAACGAGTAGCGAGTAAGGCTTCAAAATCCAAAGAATATGCGATCAGCGAGTCGCGAGTAAGGCTTCAAAATCGAAAGAATATGCGATCAGCGAGTCGCGAGTAAGGCTTCAAAATCGAAAGAATATGCGATCAGCGAGTAGCGGGTTAGGCTTCTAAATCGATAGAATTTGCGATCAGCGAGTAGTGAATAAGGCTTCAAAATCGGAAGAATTGGCGATCAGCGAGGAGCAATTTAGGCTTCAAAATTGAAAGAATATGCGATCAGCGAGTAGCAAGTAAGGCTTCAAAATCAAAGAATATGCGATCAGCGAGTCCCGAAGAAGGCTTCAAAATTGACAAAAATATGCGATCAGCGTGTAGCAAGTAAGGCTTTAAAATCGCAAGATTTGGCGATCAACGAGTAGCGAGTAAGGCTTCAAAATCCAAAGAATATGCGATCAGCGAGTCGCGAGTAAGGCTTCAAAATCTAAAGAATATACGATCAGCGAGTCGCGAAGAAGGCTTCAAAATTGAAAAAATATGCGACCAGCGAGTAGCAAGTAAGGCTTTAAAATCGCAAGATTTGGCGATCAAGGAGTAGCGAATAAGGCTTCAAAATCCAAAAAATAAGCGATCAGCGAGTCGCGAGTAAGGCTTCAAAATCTAAAGAATATGCGATCAGCGAGTCGCGAAGAAGGCTTCAAAATTGAAAAAATATGCGACTTGCGAGTAGCAAGTAAGGCTTTAAAATCGCAAGATTTGGCGATCAACCAGTAGCGAGTAAGGCTTCAAAATCGAAAGAATATGCGATCAGCGAGTCGCGAGTAAGGCTTCAAAATCGAAAGAATATGCGATCAGCGAGTCGCAAAGAAGGCTTCAAAATTGAAAAAATATGCGATTAGCGAGTAGCAAGTAAGGCTTTAAAATTGCAAGATTTGGCGTTCAACGAGTAGCGAGTAAGGCTTCAAAATCGAAAGAATATGCGATCAGCGAGTCGCGAGTAAGACTTCAAAATCGAAAAAATATGCGATCAGTGAGTAGCAAGTAAGGCTTTAAAATGGCAAGATTCGGCGATCAACGAGTAGCGAGTAAGGCTTCAAAATTAAAAGAATATGCGATCAGCAAGTCGCGAGTAAGTCTTCAAAATTGAAAAATATGCGATCAGCGAGGAGCAAGTAAGGCTTTAAAATCGCAAGATTTGGCGATCAACGAATAGCGAGTAAGGCTTCAAAAACCAAAGAATAAGCGATCAGCGAGTCGCGAGTAAGGCTTCAAAATCGAAAGAATATGCGATCAGCGAGTCGCGAAGAAGGCTTCAAAATTGACAAAAAAATGCGATCAGCGTGTAGCAAGTAAGGCTTTAAAATCGCAAGATTTGGCGATCAACGAGTAGCGAGTAAGGCTTCAAAATCCAAAGAATATGCGATCAGCGAGTCGCGAGTAAGGCTTCAAAATCTAAAGAATATGCGATCAGCGAGTCGCGAAGAAGGCTTCAAAATTGAAAAAATATGCGACCAGCGAGTAGCAAGTAAGGCTTTAAAATCGCAAGATTTGGCGATCAACGAGTAGCGAGTAAGGCTTCAAAAACCAAAGCATAAGCGATCAGCGAGTCGCGAGTAAGGCTTCAAAATCGAAAGAATATGCGATCAGCGAGTCGCGAAGAAGGCTTCAAAATTGACAAAAAAATGCGATCAGCGTGTAGCAAGTAAGGCTTTAAAATCGCAAGATTTGGCGATCAACGAGTAGCGAGTAAGGCTTCAAAATCCAAAGAATATGCGATCAGCGAGTCGCGAGTAAGGCTTCAAAATCGAAAGAATATGCGATCAGCGAGTCGCGAGTAAGGCTTCAAAATCGAAAGAATATGCGATCAGCGAGTCGCGGGTTAGGCTTCTAAATCTATAGCATTTGCGATCAGCGAGTAGTGAATAAGGCTTCAAAATCGGAAGAATTGGCGATCAGCGAGTAGCAATTTAGGCTTCAAAATTGAAAGAATATGCGATCAGCGAGTAGCAAGTAAGGCTTCAAAATCAAAGAATATGCGATCAGCGAGTCCCGAAGAAGGCTTCAAAATTGACAAAAATATGCGATCAGCGTGTAGCAAGTAAGGCTTTAAAATCGCAAGATTTGGCGATCAACGAGTAGCGAGTAAGGCTTCAAAATCCAAAGAATATGCGATCAGCGAGTCGCGAGTAAGGCTTCAAAATCTAAAGAATATACGATCAGCGAGTCGCGAAGAAGGCTTCAAAATTTAAAAAATATGCGACCAGCGAGTAGCATGTAAGGCTTTTAAATCGCAAGATTTGGCGATCAACGAGTAGCGAGTAAGGCTTCAAAATCGAAACAATGTGCGATCAGCGAGTCGCGAGTAAGGCTTCAAAATCGAAAGAATATGCGATCAGCGAGTCGCAAAGAAGGCTTCAAAATTGAAAAAATATGCGATCAGCGAGTAGCAAGTAAGGCTTTAAAATTGCAAGATTTGGCGTTCAACGAGTAGCGAGTAAGGCTTCAAAATCGAAAGAATATGCGATCAGCGAGTCGCGAGTAAGACTTCAAAATCGAAAAAATATGCGATCAGCGAGTAGCAAGTAAGGCTTTAAAATCGCAAGATTTGGCGATCAACGAGTAGCAAGTAAGGCTTCAAAATTGAAAGAATATGCGATCAGCAAGTCGCGAGTAAGTCTTCAAAATTGAAAAAATATGCGATCAGCGAGGAGCAAGTAAGGCTTTAAAATCGCAAGATTTGGCGATCAACGAATAGCGAGTAAGGCTTCAAAAACCAAAGAATAAGCGATCAGCGAGTCGCGAGTAAGGCTTCAAAATCGAAAGAATATGCGATCAGCGAGTCGCGAAGAAGGCTTTAAAATTGACAAAAAAATGCGATCAGCGTGTAGCAAGTAAGGCTTTAAAATCGCAAGATTTGGCGATCAACGAGTAGCGAGTAAGGCTTCAAAATCCAAAGAATATGCGATCAGCGAGTCGCGAGTAAGGCTTCAAAATCTAAAGAATATGCGATCAGCGAGTCGCGAAGAAGGCTTCAAAATTGAAAAAATATGCGACCAGCGAGTAGCAAGTAAGGCTTTAAAATCGCAAGATTTGGCGATCAACGAGTAGCGAGTAAGGCTTCAAAAACCAAAGCATAAGCGATCAGCGAGTCGCGAGTAAGGCTTCAAAATCGAAAGAATATGCGATCAGCGAGTCGCGAAGAAGGCTTCAAAATTGACAAAAAAATGCGATCAGCGTGTAGCAAGTAAGGCTTTAAAATCGCAAGATTTGGCGATCAACTAGTAGCGAGTAAGGCTTCAAAATCCAAAGAATATGCGATCAGCGAGTCGCGAGTAAGGCTTCAAAATCGAAAGAATATGCGATCAGCGAGTCGCGAGTAAGGCTTCAAAATCGAAAGAATATGCGATCAGCGAGTCGCGGGTTAGGCTTCTAAATCGATAGAATTTGCGATCAGCGAGTAGTGAATAAGGCTTCAAAATCGGAAGAATTGGCGATCAGCGAGGAGCAATTTAGGCTTCAAAATTGAAAGAATATGCGATCAGCGAGTAGCAAGTAAGGCTTCAAAATCAAAGAATATGCGATCAGCGAGTCCCGAAGAAGGCTTCAAAATTGACAAAAATATGCGATCAGCGTGTAGCAAGTAAGGCTTTAAAATCGCAAGATTTGGCGATCAACGAGTAGCGAGAAAGGCTTCAAAATCCAAAGAATATGCGATCAGCGAGTCGCGAGTAAGGCTTCAAAATCTAAAGAATATACGATCAGCGAGTCGCGAAGAAGGCTTCAAAATTGAAAAAATATGCGACCAGCGAGTAGCAAGTAAGGCTTTAAAATCGCAAGATTTGGCGATCAACGAGTAGCGAGTAAGGCTTCAAAATCGAAAGAATGTGCGATCAGCGAGTCGCGAGTAAGGCTTCAAAATCGAAAGAATATGCGATCAGCGAGTCGCAAAGAAGGCTTCAAAATTGAAAAAATATGCGATCAGCGAGTAGCAAGTAAGGCTTTAAAATTGCAAGATTTGGCGTTCAACGAGTAGCGAGTAAGGCTTCAAAATCGAAAGAATATGCGATCAGCGAGTCGCGAGTAAGACTTCAAAATCGAAAAAATATGCGATCAGCGAGTAGCAAGTAAGGCTTTAAAATCGCAAGATTTGGCGATCAACGAGTAGCAAGTAAGGCTTCAAAATTGAAAGAATATACGATCAGCAAGTCGCGAGTAAGTCTTCAAAATTGAAAAAATATGCGATCAGCGAGGAGCAAGTAAGGCTTTAAAATCGCAAGATTTGGCGATCAACGAGTAGCGAGTAAGGCTTCAAAATTGAAAGAATATGCGATCAGCGAGTAGCAAGTAAGGCTTCAAAATCAAAGAATATGCGATCAGCGAGTCCCGAAGAAGGCTTCAAAATTGACAAAAATATGCGATCAGCGTGTAGCAAGTAAGGCTTTAAAATCGCAAGATTTGGCGATCAACGAGTAGCGAGTAAGGCTTCAAAATCCAAAGAATATGCGATCAGCGAGTCGCGAGTAAGGCTTTAAAATCTAAAGAATATACGATCAGCGAGTCGCGAAGAAGGCTTCAAAATTTAAAAAATATGCGACCAGCGAGTAGCAAGTAAGGCTTTAAAATCGCAAGATTTGGCGATCAACGAGTAGCGAGTAAGGCTTCAAAATCGAAACAATGTGCGATCAGCGAGTCGCGAGTAAGGCTTCAAAATCGAAAGAATATGCGATCAGCGAGTCGCAAAGAAGGCTTCAAAATTGAAAAAATATGCGATCAGCGAGTAGCAAGTAAGGCTTTAAAATTGCAAGATTTGGCGTTCAACGAGTAGCGAGTAAGGCTTCAAAATCGAAAGAATATGCGATCAGCGAGTCGCGAGTAAGACTTCAAAATCGAAAAAATATGCGATCAGCGAGTAGCAAGTAAGGCTTTAAAATCGCAAGATTTGGCGATCAACGAGTAGCAAGTAAGGCTTCAAAATTGAAAGAATATGCGATCAGCAAGTCGCGAGTAAGTCTTCAAAATTGAAAAAATATGCGATCAGCGAGGAGCAAGTAAGGCTTTAAAATCGCAAGATTTGGCGATCAACGAATAGCGAGTAAGGCTTCAAAAACCAAAGAATAAGCGATCAGCGAGTCGCGAGTAAGGCTTCAAAATCGAAAGAATATGCGATCAGCGAGTCGCGAAGAAGGCTTCAAAATTGACAAAAAAATGCGATCAGCGTGTAGCAAGTAAGGCTTTAAAATCGCAAGATTTGGCGATCAACGAGTAGCGAGTAAGGCTTCAAAATCCAAAGAATATGCGATCAGCGAGTCGCGAGTAAGGCTTCAAAATCTAAAGAATATGCGATCAGCGAGTCGCGAAGAAGGCTTCAAAATTGAAAAAATATGCGACCAGCGAGTAGCAAGTAAGGCTTTAAAATCGCAAGATTTGGCGATCAACGAGTAGCGAGTAAGGCTTCAAAAACCAAAGCATAAGCGATCAGCGAGTCGCGAGTAAGGCTTCAAAATCGAAAGAATATGCGATCAGCGAATCGCGAAGAAGGCTTCAAAATTGACAAAAAAATGCGATCAGCGTGTAGCAAGTAAGGCTTTAAAATCGCAAGATTTGGCGATCAACGAGTAGCGAGTAAGGCTTCAAAATCCAAAGAATATGCGATCAGCGAGTCGCGAGTAAGGCTTCAAAATCGAAAGAATATGCGATCAGCGAGTCGCGAGTAAGGCTTCAAAATCGAAAGAATATGCGATCAGCGAGTCGCGGGTTAGGCTTCTAAATCGATAGAATTTGCGATCAGCGAGTAGTGAATAAGGCTTCAAAATCGGAAGAATTGGCGATCAGCGAGGAGCAATTTAGGCTTCAAAATTGAAAGAATATGCGATCAGCGAGTAGCAAGTAAGGCTTCAAAATCAAAGAATATGCGATCAGCGAGTCCCGAAGAAGGCTTCAAAATTGAAAAAATATGCGATCAGCGAGGAGCAAGTAAGGCTTTTAAATCGCAAGATTTGGCGATCAACGAGTAGCGAGTAAGGCTTCAAAAACCAAAGAATAAGCGATCAGCGAGTCGCGAAGAAGGCTTCAAAATTGACAAATATATGCGACCAGCGAGTAGCGAGTAAGGCTTTAAAATCGCAAGATTTGGCGATCAACGAGTAGCGAATAAGGCTTCAAAATCGAAAGAATATGCGATCAACGTGTAGCGAGTAAGGTTTCAAAATCTAAAGAATATGCGATCAGCGAGTCGCGAGTAAGGCTTCAAAATCAAAAGAATATGAGATCATTAAGTCGCGAAGAAGGCTTCAAAATTGAAAAAATATGCGATCAGCGAGAAGCAAGTAAGGCTTTAAAATCGCAAGATTTGGCGATCAACGAGTAGCGAGTAAGGCTTCAAAATCGAAAGAATATGCGATCAGCGAGTAGCAAGTAAGGCTTCAAAATTGAAAGAATATGCGATCAGCAAGTCGCGAGTAAGGCTTCAAAATTGAAAAAATATGCGATCAGCGAGAATCAAGTAAGGCTTTAAAATCGCAAGATTTGGCGATCAACGAGTAGTGAGTAAGGCTTCAAAATTGAAAAAATATGCGATCAGCAAGTAGCAAGTAAGGCTTTAAAATCGCAAGGATTGGCGATCAACGAGTAGCGAGTAAGGCTTCAAAATCCGAAGAATATGTGATCAGCGAGTCGCGAGTAAGGCTTCAAAATCGAAAGAATATGCGATCAGTGAGTCGCGAAGAAGGCTTCACAATTGAAAAATTATGCGATCAGCGAGTCGCGAATAATGCTTCAAAATTGAAAAAATATGCGACCAGCGAGTAGCAAGTAAGGCTTTAAAATCGCAAGATTTGGCGATCAACGAGTAGCGAGTAAGGCTTCAAAATCGAATGAATATGCGATCAGCGAGTCGCGAAGAAAGCTTCAAAATTGAAAAAATATGCGATCAGCGAGTAGCAAGTAAGGCTTCAAAATCGAAAGAATATGCGATCAGCGAGTCGCGAAGAAGGCTTCAAAATTGACAAAAATATGCGATCAGCGAGTAGCAAGTAAGGCTTTAAAATCGCAAGATTTGGCGATCAACGAGTAGCGAGTAAGGCTTCAAAATCCAAAGAATATGCGATCAGCGAGTCGCGAGTAAGGCTTCAAAATCGAAAGAATATGCGATCAGCGAGTCGGGAAGAAGGCTTTAAAATCGCAAGATTTGGCGATCAACGAGTAGCGAGTAAGGCTTCAAAATCGAAAGAATATGCGATCTGTGAGTCGCGAAGAAGGCTTCAAAATCGAAAGAATATGCGATCAGCGAGTCGCGAGTAAGGCTTCAAAATTGAAAAAATATGCGACCAGCGAGTAGCAAGTAAGGCTTTAAATTCGCAAGATTTGGCGATCAACGAAAAGCGAGTAAGGCTTCAAAATCGAAAGAATATGCGATCAGCGAGTCGCGAGTAAGGCCTCAAAATTGAAAAAATATGCTACCAGCGTGTAGCAAGTAAGGCTTTAAAATCGCAAGATTTGGCGATCAACGAGAAGCGAGTAAATCTTCAAAATCCAAAGAATATGCGATCAGCGAGTCGCGAGTAAGGCTTCAAAATCGAAAGAATATGCGATCAGCGAGTCGCGAGTAAGGCTTCAAAATCGAAAAAATATGCGATCAGAGAGTAGCAAGTAAGGCTTTAAAATCGCCAAATTTGGCGATCAACGAGTAGCGAGTAAGGCTTCAAAATTGAAAGAATATGCGATCAGCAAGTCGCGAGTAAGGCTTCAAAATTGAAAAAATATGCGATCAGCGAGTAGCAAGTAAGGCTTTAAAATCGCATGATTTGGCGATCAACGAGTAGCGAGTAAGGCTTCAAAATCGAAAGAATATGCGATCAGCGAGTTGCGAGTAAGGCTTCAAAATTTAAAAAATATGCGACCAATGAGTAGCAAGTAAGGCTTCAAAATCGAAAGAATATGCGATCAGCGAGTAGCAAGTAAGGCTTTAAAATCGCAAAATTTGGCGATCAGCGAGTCGCGAGTAAGGCTTCAAAATTTAAAGAATATGCGATCAGCGAGTCGCAAAGAGGGCTTCAAAATTGAAAAAATATGCGACCAGCGAGTAGCAAGTAAGGCTTAAAAATCGCAAAATTTGGCGATCAGCGAGTCGCGAGTAAGGCTTCAAAATTGAAAAAATATGCGACCAGCGAGTAGCAAGTAAGGCTTTAAAATCGCAAGATTTGGCGATCAACGAGTAGCGAGTAAGTCTTCAAAATCCAAAGAATATGCGATCAGCGAGTCGCGAGTAAGGCTTTAAAATCGAAAGAATATGCGATCAGCGAGTCGCAAAGAAGGCTTCAAAATTGAAAAAATATGCGATCAGCGAGTAGCAAGTAAGGCTTTAAAATTGCAAGATTTGGCGTTCAAAGAGTAGCGAGTAAGGCTTCAAAATCTAAAGAATATGCGATCAGCGAGTCGCGAGTAAGACATCAAAATCGAAAAAATATGCGATCAGCGAGTAGCAAGTAAGGCTTTAAAATCGCAAGATTTGGCGATCAACGAGTAGCGAGTAAGGCTTCAAAATTGAAAGAATATGCGATCAGCAAGTCGCGAGTAAGGCTTTAAAATTGGAAAAATATGCGATCAGCGAGGAGCAAGTAAGGATTTAAAATCGCAAGATTTGGCGATCAACGAGTAGCGAGTAAGGCTTCAAAATCCAAAGAATAAGCGATCAGCGAGTCGCGAGTAAGGCTTCAAAATCGAAAGAATATGCGATCAGTGAGTCGCGAAGAAGGCTTCAAAATTGAAAAAATATGCGATGCAAGTAAGGCTTTAAAATCGCAAGATTTGGTGATCAACGAGTTGCGAGAAAGGCTTCAAAATCGAAAGAATATGCGATCAGCGAGTCGCGAGTAAGGCTTCAAAATTAAAAAAAAAATATGCGACCAACGAGTGGCAAGTAAGGCTTTAAAATCGCAAGATTTGGCGATCAAGTAGTAGCGAATAAGGCTTCAAAATCCAAAGAATATTCGATCAGCGAGTCGCGAGTAAGGCTTCAAAATCCAAAAAATAAGCGATCAGCGAGTCGCAAGTAAGGCTTCAAAATCGAAAGAATATGCGATCAGTGAGTCGCGAAGAAGGCTTCAAAATTGAAAAAATATGCGATCAGCGAGTAGCAAGTAAGGCTTCAAAATCGAAAGAATATGCGATCAGCGAGTCGCGAAGAAGGCTTCAAAATTGACAAAAATATGCGATCAGCGAGTAGCAAGTAAGGCTTTAAAATCGCAAGATTTGGCGATCAACGAGTAGCGAGTAAGGCTTCAAAATCCAAAGAATATGCGATCAGCGAGTCGCGAGTAAGGCTTCAAAATCGAAAGAATATGCGATCAGCGAGTCGGGAAGAAGGCTTTAAAATCGCAAGATTTGGCGATCAACGAGTAGCGAGTAAGGCTTCAAAATCGAAAGAATATGCGATCTGTGAGTCGCGAAGAAGGCTTCAAAATCGAAAGAATATGCGATCAGCGAGTCGCGAGTAAGGCTTCAAAATTGAAAAAATATGCGACCAGCGAGTAGCAAGTAAGGCTTTAAATTCGCAAGATTTGGCGATCAACGAAAAGCGAGTAAGGCTTCAAAATCGAAAGAATATGCGATCAGCGAGTCGCGAGTAAGGCCTCAAAATTGAAAAAATATGCTACCAGCGTGTAGCAAGTAAGGCTTTAAAATCGCAAGATTTGGCGATCAACGAGAAGCGAGTAAATCTTCAAAATCCAAAGAATATGCGATCAGCGAGTCGCGAGTAAGGCTTCAAAATCGAAAGAATATGCGATCAGCGAGTCGCGAGTAAGGCTTCAAAATCGAAAAAATATGCGATCAGCGAGTAGCAAGTAAGGCTTTAAAATCGCCAAATTTGGCGATCAACGAGTAGCGAGTAAGGCTTCAAAATTGAAAGAATATGCGATCAGCGAGTCGCGAGTAAGGCTTCAAAATTGAAAAAATATGCGATCAGCGAGTAGCAAGTAAGGCTTTAAAATCGCATGATTTGGCGATCAACGAGTAGCGAGTAAGGCTTCAAAATCGAAAGAATATGCGATCAGCGAGTTGCGAGTAAGGCTTCAAAATTTAAAAAATATGCGACCAATGAGTAGCAAGTAAGGCTTCAAAATCGAAAGAATATGCGATCAGCGAGTAGCAAGTAAGGCTTTAAAATCGCAAAATTTGGCGATCAGCGAGTCGCGAGTAAGGCTTCAAAATTTAAAGAATATGCGATCAGCGAGTCGCAAAGAGGGCTTCAAAATTGAAAAAATATGCGACCAGCGAGTAGCAAGTAAGGCTTAAAAATCGCAAAATTTGGCGATCAGCGAGTCGCGAGTAAGGCTTCAAAATTGAAAAAATATGCGACCAGCGAGTAGCAAGTAAGGCTTTAAAATCGCAAGATTTGGCGATCAACGAGTAGCGAGTAAGTCTTCAAAATCCAAAGAATATGCGATCAGCGAGTCGCGAGTAAGGCTTCAAAATCGAAAGAATATGCGATCAGCGAGTCGCAAAGAAGGCTTCAAAATTGAAAAAATATGCGATCAGCGAGTAGCAAGTAAGGCTTTAAAATTGCAAGATTTGGCGTTCAAAGAGTAGCGAGTAAGGCTTCAAAATCTAAAGAATATGCGATCAGCGAGTCGCGAGTAAGACATCAAAATCGAAAAAATATGCGATCAGCGAGTAGCAAGTAAGGCTTTAAAATCGCAAGATTTGGCGATCAACGAGTAGCGAGTAAGGCTTCAAAATTGAAAGAATATGCGATCAGCAAGTCGCGAGTAAGGCTTTAAAATTGGAAAAATATGCGATCAGCGAGGAGCAAGTAAGGATTTAAAATCGCAAGATTTGGCGATCAACGAGTAGCGAGTAAGGCTTCAAAATCCAAAGAATAAGCGATCAGCGAGTCGCGAGTAAGGCTTCAAAATCGAAAGAATATGCGATCAGTGAGTCGCGAAGAAGGCTTCAAAATTGAAAAAATATGCGATGCAAGTAAGGCTTTAAAATCGCAAGATTTGGTGATCAACGAGTTGCGAGAAAGGCTTCAAAATCGAAAGAATATGCGATCAGCGAGTCGCGAGTAAGGCTTCAAAATTAAAAAAAAAATATGCGACCAACGAGTGGCAAGTAAGGCTTTAAAATCGCAAGATTTGGCGATCAAGTAGTAGCGAATAAGGCTTCAAAATCCAAAGAATATTCGATCAGCGAGTCGCGAGTAAGGCTTCAAAATCTAAAGAATATGCGATCAGCGAGTCGCGAAGAAGGCTTCAAAATTGAAAAAATATGCGACCAGCGAGTAGCAAGTAAGGCTTTAAAATTTCAAGATTTGGTGATCAACGAGTAGCGAGTAAGGCTTCAAAATCGAAAGAATATGCGATCAGCGAGTCGCGAGTAAGGCTTCAAAATCGAAAGAATATGCGATCAGCGAGTCGCAAAGAAGGCTTCAAAATTGAAAAAATATGCGATCAGCGAATAGCAAGTAAGGCTTTAAAATTGCAAGATTTGACGTTCAACGAGTAGCGAGTAAGGCTTCAAAATCGAAAGAATATGCGATCAGCGAGTCGCGAGTAAGACTTCAAAATCGAAAAAATATGCGATCAGCGAGTAGCAAGTAAGGCTTTAAAATCGCAAGATTTGGCGATCAACGAGTAGCGAGTAAGGCTTCAAAATTGAAAGAATATGCGATCAGCAAATCGCGAGTAAGTCTTCAAAATTGAAAAAATATGCGATCAGCGAGGAGCAAGTAAGGCTTTAAAATCGCAAGATTTGGCGATCAACGAGTAGAGAGTAAGGCTTCAAAATCCAAAAAATAAGCGATCAGCGAGTCGCAAGTAAGGCTTCAAAATCGAAAGAATATGCGATCAGTGAGTCGCGAAGAAGGCTTCAAAATTGAAAAAATATGCGACCAGCGAGTAGCAAGTAAGGCTTTAAAATCGCAAGATTTGGCGATCAACGAGTAGCGAGTAAGGCTTCAAAATCGAAAGAATATGCGATCAGCGAGTCGCGAGTAAGGCTTCAAAATTAAAAAAAAAATATGCGACCAGCGAGTAGCAAGTAAAGCTTTAAAATCGCAAGATTTGGCGATCAAGGAGTAGCGAATAAGGCTTCAAAATCCAAAGAATAAGCGATCAGCAAGTCGCGAGTAAGGCTTCAAAATCGAAAGAATATGCGATCAGCGAGTCGCGAAGAAGGCTTCAAAATTGACAAAAAAATGCGATCAGCGTGTAGCAAGTAAGGCTTTAAAATCGCAAGATTTGGCGACCAACGAGTAGCGAGTAAGGCTTCAAAATCCAAAGAATAAGCGATCTGCGAGTCGCGAGTAAGGCTTCAAAATCGAAAGAATATGCGATCAGTGAGTCGCGAAGAAGGCTTCAAAATTGAAAAAATATGCGATCAGCGAGTAGCAAGTAAGGCTTTAAAATCGCAAGATTTGGCGATCAACGAGTTGCGAGAAAGGCTTCAAAATCGAAAGAATATGCGATCAGCGAGTCGCGAGTAAGGCTTCAAAATTAAAAAAAAAATATGCGACCAGCGAGTGGCAAGTAAGGCTTTAAAATCGCAAGATTTGGCGATCAACGAGTAGCGAGTAAGGCTTCAAAATCGAAAGAATATGCGATCAGCGAGTCGCGAGTTAGGCTTCTAAATCGATAGAATTTGCGATCAGCGAGTAGTGAGTAAGGCTTCAAAATCGAAAGAATATGCGATCAGTAAGTCGCGAGTAAGACTTCAAAATCGAAAAAATATGCGATCAGCGAGTAGCAAGTAAGGCTTTAAAATCGCAAGATTTGGCGATCAACGAGTAGCGAGTAAGGCTTCAAAATTGAAAGAATATGCGATCAGCAAATCGCGAGTAAGTCTTCAAAATTGAAAAAATATGCGATCAGCGAGGAGCAAGTAAGGCTTTAAAATCGCAAGATTTGGCGATCAACGAGTAGCGAGTAAGGCTTCAAAATCCAAAGAATAAGCGATCAGCGAGTCGCGAGTAAGGCTTCAAAATCGAAAGAATATGCGATCAGTGAGTCGCGAAGAAGGCTTCAAAATTGAAAAAATATGCGATCAGCGAGTAGCAAGTAAGGCTTTAAAATCGCAAGATTTGGCGATCAACGAGTAGCGAGTAAGGCTTCAAAATCGAAAGAATATGCGATCAGCGAGTCGCGAGTAAGGCTTCAAAATTAAAAAAAAAATATGCGACCAGCGAGTAGCAAGTAAGGCTTTAAAATCGCAAGATTTGGCGATCAAGGAGTAGCGAATAAGGCTTCAAAATCCAAAGAATAAGCGATCAGCGAGTCGCGAGTAAGGCTTCAAAATCGAAAGAATATGCGATCAGCGAAACGCGAAGAAGGCTTCAAAATTAAAAAAAAAATATGCGACCAGCGAGTAGCAAGTAAGGCTTTAAAATTTCAAGATTTGGCGATCAACGAGTAGCGAGTAAGGCTTCAAAATCGAAAGAATATGCGATCAGCGAGTCGCGAGTAAGGCTTCAAAATCGAAAGAATATGCGATCAGCGAGTCGCAAAGAAGGCTTCAAAATTGAAAAAATATGCGATCAGCGAATAGCAAGTAAGGCTTTAAAATTGCAAGATTTGACGTTCAACGAGTAGCGAGTAAGGCTTCAAAATCGAAAGAATATGCGATCAGCGAGTCGCGAGTAAGACTTCAAAATCGAAAAAATATGCGATCAGCGAGTAGCAAGTAAGGCTTTAAAATCGCAAGATTTGGCGATCAACGAGTAGCGAGTAAGGCTTCAAAATTGAAAGAATATACGATCAGCAAGTCGCGAGTAAGGCTTCAAAATTAAAAAAATATGCGATCAGCGAGTAGCAAGTAAGGCTTTAAAATCGCAAGATTTGGCGATCAACGAGTAGCGAGTAAGGCTTCAAAATCCAAAGAATATGCGATCAGCGAGTCGCGAGTAAGGCTTCAAAATCGAAAGAATATGCGATCAGTGAGTCGCAAAGAAGGCATCAAAATTTAAAAAATATGCGATCAGCGAGTAGCAATTAAGGCTTTAAAATCGCAAGATTTGGCGATCAACGAGTAGCGAGTAAGGCTTCAAAATCGAAAAATTATGCGTTCAGCGAGTCGCGAGTAAGGCTTCAAAATTGAAAAAAAATGCGATCAGCGAGTAGCAAGTAAGGCTTTAAAATCGCAAGATTTGGCGATCAACGAGTAGCGAGTAAGGCTTCAAAATTAAAAGAATATGCGATCAGCGAGTCGCAAGTAAGGCTTCAAAATTGAAAAAAAATGCGATCAGCGAGTAGCAAGTAAGGCTTTAAAATCGCAAGATTTTGCGATCAACGAGTATTGAGTAAGGCTTCAAAATCGAAAGAATATGCGATCAGCGAGTCTTGAGTAAAGCTTCAAAATCGAAAGAATATGCGATCAGCGAGTCGCGAAGAAGGCTTCAAAATTGAAAAAATATGCGATCAGCAAGTAGCAAGTAAGGCTTTAAAATCGCAAGATTTGGCGATCAACGAGTAGCGAGTAAGGCTTCAAAATCGAAATAATATGCGATCAGCGAGTCGCGAGTAAGGCTTTAAAATTGAAAGAATATGCGATCAGCAAGTCGCGAGTAAGGCTTCAAAATTGAAAGAATATGCGATCAGCGAAAAGCAAGTAAGGCTTTAAAATCGCAAGATTTTGCGATCAACGAGTAGCAAGTAAGGCTTCAAAATCCAAAGAATATGCGATCAGCGAGTCGCGAGTAAGGCTTCAAAATCGAAAAAAAAAATGCGATCAGCGAGTAGCAAGTAAGGCTTTAAAATCACAAGATTTGGCGATCAACGAGTAGCGAGTAAGGCTTCAAAAACGAAAGAATATGCGATCAGCGAGTCGCAAGTAAGGCTTCAAAATCGAAAAAAAAAATGCGATCAGCGAGTAGCAAGTAAGGCTTTAAAATCGCAAGATTTGGCGATCAACGAGAAGCGAGTAAGGCTTCAAAATCGAAAGAATATGCGATCAGCGAGTCTTGAGTAAGGCTTCAAAATCGAAAGAATATGCGATCAGCGAGTCACGAAGAAGGCTTCAAAATTGAAAAAATATGCGATCAGCGAGTAGCAAGTAAGGCTTTAAAATCGCAATATTTGGCGATCAACGAGTAGCGAGTAAGGCTTCAAAATCGAAAGAATATACGATCAGCGAGTCGCGAGTAAGGCTTCAAAATTGAAAGAATATGCGTTCAGCGAGTAGCAAGTAAGGCTTTAAAATCGAAAGAATATGCGATCAGCGAGTCGCGAAGAAGGCTTCAAAATTGACAAATATATGCGATCAGCGAGTAGCAAGTAAGGCTTTAAAATCGCAAGATTTGGCGATCAACGAGAAGCGAGTAAGGCTTCAAAATCCAAAGAATATGCGATCAGCGAGTCGCGAGTAAGGCTTCAAAATCGAAAGAATATGCGATCAGCAAGTCGCGAAGAAGGCTTCAAAATTGAAAAAATATGCGATGCGAGTAGCAAGTCAGGCTTTAAAATCGCAAGATTTGGCGTTCAACGAGTAGCGAGTAAGGCTTCAAAATCGAAAGTATATGTGATCAGCGAGGCGCGAAGAAGGCTTCAAAATTGACAAAAATATGCGATCAGCGAGTAGCAAGTAAGGCTTTAAAATCGCAAGATTTGGCGATCAACGAGTAGCGAGTAAGGCTTGAAAATCCAAAGAATATGCGATCAGCGAGTCGCAAGTAAGGCTTCAAAATCGAAAGAATATGCGATCAGCGAGTAGCAAGTAAGGCTTTAAAATCGCAAGATTTGGCGATCAACGAGTAGCGAGTAAGGCTTCAAAATCGAAAGAATATGCGATCAGCGAGTCGCGAGTAAGGCTTTAAAATTGAAAGAATATGCGATCAGCAAGTCGCGAGTAAGGCTTCAAAATTGAAAGAATATGCGATCAGCGAAAAGCAAGTAAGGCTTTAAAATCGCAAGATTTTGCGATCAACGAGTAGCAAGTAAGGCTTCAAAATCCAAAGAATATGCGATCAGCGAGTCGCGAGTAAGGCTTCAAAATCGAAAAAAAAAATGCGATCAGCGAGTAGCAAGTAAGGCTTTAAAATCGCAAGATTTGGCAAACAACGAGTAGCGAGTAAGGCTTCAAAATCGAAAGAATATGCGATCAGCGAGTCACGAAGAAGGCTTCAAAATTGAAAAAATATGCGATCAGCGAGTAGCAAGTAAGGCTTTAAAATCGCAATATTTGGCGATCAACGAGTAGCGAGTAAGGCTTCAAAATCGAAAGAATATACGATCAGCGAGTCGCGAGTAAGGCTTCAAAATTGAAAGAATATGCGTTCAGCGAGTAGCAAGTAAGGCTTTAAAATCGAAAGAATATGCGATCAGCGAGTCGCGAAGAAGGCTTCAAAATTGACAAATATATGCGATCAGCGAGTAGCAAGTAAGGCTTTAAAATCGCAAGATTTGGCGATCAACGAGAAGCGAGTAAGGCTTCAAAATCCAAAGAATATGCGATCAGCGAGTCGCGAGTAAGGCTTCAAAATCGAAAGAATATGCGATCAGCAAGTCGCGAAGAAGGCTTCAAAATTGAAAAAATATGCGATGCGAGTAGCAAGTCAGGCTTTAAAATCGCAAGATTTGGCGTTCAACGAGTAGCGAGTAAGGCTTCAAAATCGAAAGTATATGTGATCAGCGAGGCGCGAAGAAGGCTTCAAAATTGACAAAAATATGCGATCAGCGAGTAGCAAGTAAGGCTTTAAAATCGCAAGATTTGGCGATCAACGAGAAGCGAGTAAGGCTTGAAAATCCAAAGAATATGCGATCAGCGAGTCGCGAGTAAGGCTTCAAAATCGAAAGAATATGCGATCAGCGAGTAGCAAGTAAGGCTTTAAAATCGCAAGATTTTGCGATCAACGAGTAGCGAGTAAGGCTTCAAAATCGAAAGAATATGCGATTAGCGAGTCTTGAGTAAAGCTTCAAAATCGAAAGAATATGCGATCAGCGAGTCGCGAAGAAGGCTTCAAAATTGAAAAAATATGCGATCAGCAAGTAGCAAGTAAGGCTTTAAAATCGCAAGATTTGGCGATCAACGAGTAGCGAGTAAGGCTTCAAAATCGAAAGAATATGCGATCAGCGAGTCGCGAGTAAGGCTTTAAAATTGAAAGAATATGCGATCAGCAAGTCGCGAGTAAGGCTTCAAAATTGAAAGAATATGCGATCAGCGAAAAGCAAGTAAGGCTTTAAAATCGCAAGATTTTGCGATCAACGAGTAGCAAGTAAGGCTTCAAAATCCAAAGAATATGCGATCAGCGAGTCGCGAGTAAGGCTTCAAAATCGAAAAAAAAAATGCGATCAGCGAGTAGCAAGTAAGGCTTTAAAATCGCAAGATTTGGCGATCAACGAGTAGCGAGTAAGGCTTCAAAATCGAAAGAATATGCGATCAGCGAGTCGCAAGTAAGGCTTCAAAATCGAAAAAAAAAATGCGATCAGTGAGTAGCAAGTAAGGCTTTAAAATCGCAAGATTTGGCGATCAACGAGAAGCGAGTAAGGCTTCAAAATCGAAAGAATATGCGATCAGCGAGTCTTGAGTAAGGCTTCAAAATCGAAAGAATATGCGATCAGCGAGTCACGAAGAAGGCTTCAAAATTGAAAAAATATGCGATCAGCGAGTAGCAAGTAAGGCTTTAAAATCGCAATATTTGGCGATCAACGAGTAGCGAGTAAGGCTTCAAAATCGAAAGAATATACGATCAGCGAGTCGCGAGTAAGGCTTCAAAATTGAAAGAATATGCGTTCAGCGAGTAGCAAGTAAGGCTTCAAAATCGAAAGAATATGCGATCAGCGAGTCGCGAAGAAGGTTTCAAAATTGACAAATATATGCGATCAGCGAGTAGCAAGTAAGGCTTTAAAATCGCAAGATTTGGCGATCAACGAGAAGCGAGTAAGGCTTCAAAATCCAAAGAATATGCGATCAGCGAGTCGCGAGTAAGGCTTCAAAATCGAAAGAATATGCGATCAGCAAGTCGCAAAGAAGGCTTCAAAATTGAAAAAATATGCGATGCGAGTAGCAAGTCAGGCTTTAAAATCGCAAGATTTGGCGTTCAACGAGTAGCGAGTAAGGCTTCAAAATCGAAAGTATATGTGATCAGCGAGGCGCGAAGAAGGCTTCAAAATTGACAAAAATATGCGATCAGCGAGTAGCAAGTAAGGCTTTAAAATCGCAAGATTTGGCGATCAACGAGTAGCGAGTAAGGCTTGAAAATCCAAAGAATATGCGATCAGCGAGTCGCGAGTAAGGCTTCAAAATCGAAAGAATATGCGATCAGCGAGTCGCGAAGAAGGCTTTAAAATCGCAAGATTTGGCGATCAACAAGTAGCGAGTAAGGCTTCAAAATCCAAAGAATATGCAATCAGCGAGTCGCGGGTAAGGCTTCAAAATCGAAAGAATATGCGATCATTGAGTCGCGAAGAAGGCTTCAAAATTGAAAAAATATGCGATGAGCGAGTAGCGAGTAAGGCTCTAAAATCGAAAGAATATGCGATCAGCGAGTCGCGAGTAAGGCTTCAAAATTGAAAGAATATGCGATCAGCAAGTCGCGAGTAAGACTTCAAAATTGAAAAAATATGCGATCAGCGAGAAGCAAGTAAGGCTTTAAAATCGCAAGATTTTGCGATCAACGAGTAGCGAGTAAGGCTTCAAAATCCAAAGAATATGCGATCAGCGAGTCGCGAGTAAGGCATCAAAATCGAAAAAATATGCGATCAGCGAGTAGCAAGTAAGGCTTTAAAATCGCAAGATTTGGCGATCAACGAGTAGCGAGTAAGGCTTCAAAATTGAAAGAATATGCGATCAGTGAGTCGCAAGTAAGGCTTCAAAATCGAAAAAAAAAATGCGATCAGCGAGTAGCAAGTAAGGCTTTAAAATCGCAAGATTTGGCGATCAACGAGTAGCGAGTAAGGCTTCAAAATCGAAAGAATATGCGATCAGCGAGTCTTGAGTAAGGCTTCAAAATCGAAAGAATATGCGATCAGCGAGTCGCGAAGAAGGCTTCAAAATTGAAAAAATATGCGACCAGCGAGTAGCAAGTAAGGCTTTAAAATCGCAATATTTGGCGATCAACGAGTAGCGAGTATGGCTGTGGTGAGTGTCACGTATGTTGTACATCAGCATGTCACGTATTGTTCAGGGTTAAGTTAAGGTAGATATACTTCGTGTTAGCACGTAGTCACGTACTATCTATGTATATTTAAATCACCTATTAAAGGAGAGAGGACAGTTGAGGACTGTAGCTGAGTATAGTTGAGTCTCTGTTCACAATTGACTCTCAAAGTTATACACGTCATGTTGTTTACTTAACCCCTCCTCATCCCCACATCGCATGGCGACCCTGCCAGTCGGCTGGATGGCGTTATAGCTCTCCGTTCGAGGGATTCGCAGCAGCAAAAGTCGACTAGGCTTCGGTGAGCTTCGCGTCACATCAGGTCACGGGCCATGGGGAGCACAACATCAAAGGAAGAAGTGGTCGTCGCTCAGATGGCGGTGGGTGGTTCGAATACCGCAGCGATTACACAGGAGCAGGTGACGGCCATCCAAACGGTGCTGTTATTTATTGCTGTATGTTTGGCGCTTGTCATCGTTGGTGTGGCGGTCCGGATATACAGAAGGTGTCACCACAGTTGGATCGAGGACCAGCTAAACCAGCGGGAGGTTCACAAGGCTGTGCAGATGGCCTGACCAGATATGGACGAAGAAGACACACAGGAAGTAAGTGATTAAGTGATTCTATACGTGAGCTTAAGTGTGTGATATGACCGAGCGGTAAATTTAGAGACAATAGTATGCATAAAGTGTATTAAGTTCGTAGATACTATAAAATTTGAAGACATCGGCAAAATCGATTTAGAGATGGCGGCGGAAAGATTTTGTTTAAAGACGGCGGTTAGCTTGCTACCGAAAATGAATGGCGATGAGCAGGTGACCCAAGATTTGATTGATGCCATAGGTTTATATAGTTCTATGTTGGTGGAGACAGATAATACTCTTTTAGTAAAATTCGTTCTAACCACACGGCTTACTCAGGGGGCTAGGATTCGGTTGTCTTCCAATTACGCAACGGTGGACAGTCTGTTAGCTGACATGAGAAAACATTTAATAACAGTAGAGTCGGACGTGGCTGTGCAAGCCAAACTTGCTCGCGCTAGGCAAAACAATAAATCGGTCGCGGAGTTTGGTGCCGAGATAGAAAAGTTGATGGTCAATTTAACTATTTCTCAAGCCGGGGAAAGTTCGGAAGCTTATAAAATTTTGCAGCCATTGAACGAAAGATATGCGATTAGGAAGTTTGCTGACGGACTTCGTAATCAGCGTCTTACTACGGTTATTGCGGCACGGAATTTAACTTGTTTAAAAGATGCTATTAGGGTAGCGGAAGACGAGGATTGTGCTTCGTCGTCGCAAGTGTTGACGTACCAGCGCTGGCCCGCAAGACGTGGTTTTTCATCGGGCGTAAGAAATTGCGGAAATAACCATAGGCGGCAGATTGTAGAGAGTAGGCACGTGCAGCATGGAACAGCTGTTGAGCGTACGCGCAAAAATGTCAAGGCATGGCATAGCAGTGGAATGCGCGGTTGCAGCGATAATGCTCGTCGTGGACGCCAGACTCAGCAAGGTCGGCGGCGTGTAGCGTGTTTTGAGCACGCGCGGAATGAGACTCAGTTTTTTCGTGCATAAGCATATTTTAGCTTGTGATAGCATTAACTGGGTTAATTTGGTAGTGGATAGCGTAGATACGGAATGGTTAGTGGATACGGGTGCGTCCATATCAGCCGTAAAAAACACTTTTTTAACGAATAACGCTTTGTGTTATAAAGTGGTTAAGGAAGAGTTGGTGATCAATGGTGTAGGAGGTAGTTTGCGAGCGATAGGTTATGTATATTTAAATTTGGAGTACGGTCGATGTTCATTCGTGCATAGGTTTTATATATTTGATGAGTTGCCATGTAAGTCGGTAGGCATATTAGGCCAGGATTTTTTGCAGAAATATAGTGGTATTATAGATTTTTCATTGAATAGGTTGTCTCTTAAGGGTAATAAGGGGCAGAAGGTTTCGATGCCGCTCAAGTCGTATGATTACCTGTTGACTATTCCTCCGCGTTGTGAAGTAGTTAGGTATTTTCCCGTTAATAGAGCAGAAGATTGTATAGTGGTAAGGAAAGAATTGCGTGAAGGTGTTTTTTTGGCAAGTGTGGTGGCTAGGCCTAGGAATGGGATGATACCCATTAGGATTTTAAACACAAACTCTGAGGAAGTTGTGTGTAGTATGTCCGGTGTAGAAGTTTATCCGTTAAGTGGTTACGTTTGTTGTAGTTTTGCGGAGCCGGAAGGGAGCGTTGGACGTGTTAAGGAAATATTTTCTTTGCTTAAACTTGATTATTTGAATGCCGAGGAACGATTGTCAACTGAGCGAATTTGCGCGAAGTATTCAGATATATTTCATGTTCCGGGAGATAAATTATCAGTCACGAATGTGTATGAGCAGTCAATACGATTGAAAGAGAATGTGACTCCAGTTTATAGGAGGCAATATAGAATACCTTATGTACAGAAGAAGGAAGTTGATAGGCAAGTGCAAGAGATGTTGGATAGTAATATTATTGAGGAGACAGCTAGTGAGTGGTCTAGTCCTGTTTTGGTTGTACCCAAGAAAGCAGATCGTAGTGGGGAGAAGAAATGGCGCGTGGTGATAGATTACAGGCAGTTGAACGAAAGGATACAGGATGATAAATTCCCTTTGCCTAATATAACTGAAATCATAGATTCAATGTCGGGTGCTGTTTACTTTAGTCACTGTGATTTGTCGCAATCATATTATCAATGTGCTTTAGAAGGAAGTAGTAGGAGATACACTGCTTTTACGACTGATAAGGGGCAGTATCAGATGTGTAGGTTACCAATGGGGTTGAAGATTAGTCCGAGTTCTTTTAGCAGATTGATGACTGTGGCTATGTCTGGATTGAATTATGACAGGTGTCTGGTTTATTTAGATGATCTAATTATTTTTGGACGGAATTTGGATGAGCATAACAGGAATCTTATATCAGTTTTTTCACGCTTGAGGAAAGTGAATCTTAAGCTAAATCCATCCAAATGTGAATTTTTGAAGAAGCAAGTGCTTTATTTAGGACACGTAGTTTCGGCGGAAGGTATTTCACCAGATCCAGAGAAGGTAGGAGTCGTGAAAAGTTATCCGCGTCCAACGACGGTTGATGAGGTAAAGAGGTTCGTAGCGTTTGTGAATTATTATAGGAAATTCATACCAAATTTTGCTAATATAGTGGTACCAATGAATGGACTGTGTAAAAGAGGTGTCGTGTTTAGTTGGACCGATGAGTGTGAGAGGTCTTTTCTGTTGCTTAAGGAAGCGTTAATGAATCCACCGGTGTTGGATTATCCAGATTTTTCTGATAACAACACTTTCGTATTGCAAACCGATAGTTCGGGGTATGCTTTAGGGAGTGTGTTGTGTAATGGGAACGGGAAACCCGTTGCATACGCTAGTAGGTCTTTAGGGAAAAGTGAGTTAAATTATCCGATAATAGAGAAGGAGTTATTGGCAATAGTTTGGTCAGTTAAACATTTTAGACCATATTTGTACGGGCGGAGGTTCGTCGTAAAAACGGATCACCGGCCGCTGTTGTATTTGTTTAACATGACAGATCCTTCAAGTAGGTTAACTAAGTTTCGTTTGTGTTTAGAAGAATACGACTTTGAGGTTGAATATATTAAGGGAAAAGAAAATGTGCAAGCAGATGCACTTTCCAGGATAGTGATTACGAGCGAGGATTTGAAAACCATACGCGAAAAGACTATATCCGTGATGACGAGAGCGCAGTACAAACGGTTAAGAGAGCCGAATGTTTGTGATACGGACTCCATGGTATCTGGGACTGATCACCCTAGGATTGTGGAAGTTCTTAAAAAACAAGGAAATGACGTTGAGATATGTTTAAATGAATGGGAGAAAATGTTACGTAACAAAAATTATAAAAAGATATTTTCAAAAGCGCGTAATTTAATGTATGTGCCAGGAAACTCGAGTATTTATGTAAACTATGAATCTTTATCGGCATCATCGCGGGACGAGTTGTTGAAAGACATAGTAGATTTTTGTATTGAGAAAGGCATAAAAGAAGTTATTATTATAAAAAATCGTTATAACGTTGAATTTATTACAAAAATGGCACAATATTTGAAGGAAAATAGTGGTAAATCTCTACATATGAAAGATTTTAAAATGTGTGTGGTGAAGGATTTAAGGAGAGTAGAAAGGGAAGATGAGAAGAGGATTATTTTGAATGATTTCCACATTTTACCCACAAGTGGTCATGCAGGTATACGCAGAATGGTAAATAATATAAAGAAGTATTATTATTGGTCTTCTATTGAAAAAGATGTAACGGAATACATTAATAAATGTGATAAGTGTAAGAAGCAAAAGTATTCTAGACATACTAAGGAACCAATGACAATTACTACCACTGCATCCACATCGTTTGAGAAAATTTATTTAGATATAGTGGGGCCACTTGATAGGGACGAAAAAGGCAATGTTTATATATTGACACTTCAGTGTGAGCTTACAAAATTTGTAGAGGCGTATCCATTAAAGAATAAATCCGCAAATGAGGTAGCGAAAGCGTTGGCAGAAAATTTTGTTTTGAGATATGGAATACCGCGGACAATTGCTACAGATAGGGGTTCTGAGTTCATTTCAAAAGTAATGGTAGAGCTATGTAACATCTTGTGTATCAATAAAATCTTGTCGACATCATATCATCATGAGAGTATAGGATCTTTGGAAAATGTTCACAAAACTTTAGGCGCGTATTTAAGGATACAGACGGAAAATAATCCATCGTCATGGAGTTCTTGGATTCCATATTGGTGCTTTTTATATAACACTACAGTTAATACTGTGACCAAATATACACCTTATGAATTAGTTTTCGGTAAAATTTGCAGGTTACCAAGTAGTCTTCAAGGTGAAAGTGTTGAACCATTGTAAAATTTTGATGATTATCCTTTAGAATTTAAGTTTAGATTGCAGAGGGCTCAAAATGATGCGAAAGGAAATTTGATAGCAAGTAAGTTAGCGAGGAAAAGTTGTTATGATAAGAACCTTAATTCAATAAATTATAAAGAAGGTGACTGGATATTAATAAAAAACGAAACAGGCAATAAACTAGAATGTATTTATAATGGACCATTTGAAGTTATAAAGGACGAGTCACCAAATGTAATTGTAAAAAAGAATGATAATAAGATAGAATGATGTAATTCATAAGAATAGAACAAAATTATATTGTAGGAGTTAGAATGTAAGTTTGAAATGTAAAAAAAAGGGAAAAAAAAAACCGTAATTTAGTTTTTTTTTTTTTCTTTAAGAGGGGTGATGTGGTGAGTGTCACGTATGTTGTACATCAGCATGTCACGTATTGTTCAGGGTTAAGTTAAGGTAGATATACTTCGTGTTAGCACGTAGTCACGTACTATCTATGTATATTTAAATCACCTATTAAAGGAGAGAGGACAGTTGAGGACTGTAGCTGAGTATAGTTGAGTCTCTGTTCACAATTGACTCTCAAAGTAATACACGTCATGTTGTTTACTTAACCCCTCCTCATCCCCACATCGCAAGGCTTCAAAATCGAAAGAATATGCGATCGGCGAGTCGCGAAGAAGGCTTTAAAATCGCAAGATTTGGCGATCAACAAGTAGCGAGTAAGGCTTCAAAATCCAAAGAATATGCAATCAGCGAGTCGCGGGTAAGGCTTCAAAATCGAAAGAATATGCGATCATTGAGTCGCGAAGAAGGCTTCAAAATTGAAAAAATATGCGATCAGCGAGTAGCGAGTAAGGCTCTAAAATCGAAAGAATATGCGATCAGCGAGTCGCGAGTAAGGCTTCAAAATTGAAAGAATATGCGAACAGCAAGTCGCGAGTAAGACTTCAAAATTGAAAAAATATGCGATCAGCGAGAAGCAAGTAAGGCTTTAAAATCGCAAGATTTTGCGATCAACGAGTAGCGAGTAAGGCTTCAAAATCCAAAGAATATGCGATCAGCGAGTCGCGAGTAAGGCTTCAAAATCGAAAAAATATGCGATCAGCGAGTAGTAAGTAAGGCTTTAAAATCGCAAGATTTGGCGATCAACGAGTAGCGAGTAAGGCTTCAAAATTTAAAGAATATGCGATCAGTGAGTCGCAAGTAAGGCTTCAAAATCGAAAAAAAAAATGCGATCAGCGAGTAGCAAGTAAGGCTTTAAAATCGCAAGATTTGGCGATCAACGAGTAGCGAGTAAGGCTTCAAAATCGAAAGAATATGCGATCAGCGAGTCTTGAGTAAGGCTTCAAAATCGAAAGAATATGCGATCAGCGAGTCGCGAAGAAGGCTTCAAAATTGAAAAAATATGCGATCAGCGAGTAGCAAGTAAGGCTTTAAAATCGCAATATTTGGCGATCAACGAGTAGCGAGTAAGGCTTCAAAATCGAAAGAATATGCGATCAGCGAGTCGCGAGTAAGGCTTCAAAATTGAAAGAATATGCGATCAGCGAGTAGCAAGTAAGGCTTTAAAATCGCAAGATTTGGCGATCAACGAGTAGCGAGTAAGGCTTCAAAATCCAAAGAATATGCGATCAACTAGTAGCGAGTAAGGCTTCAATATCCATAGAATATGCGATCAGCGAGTCGCGAGTAAGGCTTCAAAATCGAAAGAATATGCGATCAGCGAGTCGCGAAGAAGGCTTTAAAATCGCAAGATTTGGCGATCAACAAGTAGCGAGAAAGGCTTCAAAATCCAAAGAATATGCAATCAGCGAGTCGCGGATAAGGCTTCAAAATCGAAAGAATATGCGATCAGTGAGTCGCGAAGAAGGCTTCAAAACTGAAAAAATATGCGATCAGCGAGTAGCAAGTAAGGCTTTAAAATTGCAAGATTTGGCGATCAACGAGTAGCGAGTAAGGCTTCAAAATCCAAAGAATATGCGATCAGCGAGTCGCGAGTAAGGCTTCAAAATCGAAAAAATATGCGATCAGCGAGTAGCAAGTAAGGCTTTAAAATCGCAAGATTTGGCGATCAACGAGTAGCGAGTAAGGCTTCAAAATTTAAAGAATATGCGATCAGCGAGTCGCAAGTAAGGCTTCGAAATCGAAAAAAAAAATGCGATCAGCGAGTAGCAAGTAAGGCTTTAAAATCGCAAGATTTGGCGATCAACGAGTAGCGAGTAAGGCTTCAAAATCCAAAGAATATGCGATCAGCGAGTCGCGAGTAGGGCTTCAAAATCGAAAGAATATGCGATCAGCGAGTCGCGAAGAAGGCTTCAAAATTGAAAAAATATGCGATCAGCGAGTAGCAGGTAAGGCTTTAAAATCGCAAGATTTGGCGATCAACGAGTAGCGAGTAAGGCTTCAAAATCGAAAAATTATGCGATCAGCGAGTCGCGAGTAAGGCTTCAAAATTGAAAAAATATGCGACCAGCGAGTAGCAAGTAAGGCTTTAAAATCGCAAGATTTGGCGATCAACGAGTAGCGAGTAAGGCTTCAAAATTAAAAGAATATGCGATCAGCGAGTCGCAAGTAAGGCTTCAAAATTGAAAAAAAATGCGATCAGCGAGTAGCAAGTAAGGCTTTAAAATCGCAAGATTTTGCGATCAACGAGTAGCGAGTAAGGCTTCAAAATCGAAAGAATATGCGATCAGCAAGTCGCGAAGAAGGCTTCAAAATTGAAAAAATATGCGATGCGAGTAGCAAGTCAGGCTTTAAAATCGCAAGATTTGGCGTTCAACGAGTAGCGAGTAAGGCTTCAAAATCGAAAGTATATGTGATCAGCGAGGCGCGAAGAAGGCTTCAAAATTGACAAAAATATGCGATCAGCGAGTAGCAAGTAAGGCTTTAAAATCGCAAGATTTGGCGATCAACGAGTAGCGAGTAAGGCTTGAAAATCCAAAGAATATGCGATCAGCGAGTCGCGAGTAAGGCTTCAAAATCGAAAGAATATGCGATCAGCGAGTCGCGAAGAAGGCTTTAAAATCGCAAGATTTGGCGATCAACAAGTAGCGAGTAAGGCTTCAAAATCCAAAGAATATGCAATCAGCGAGTCGCGGGTAAGGCTTCAAAATCGAAAGAATATGCGATCATTGAGTCGCGAAGAAGGCTTCAAAATTGAAAAAATATGCGATGAGCGAGTAGCGAGTAAGGCTCTAAAATCGAAAGAATATGCGATCAGCGAGTCGCGAGTAAGGCTTCAAAATTGAAAGAATATGCGATCAGCAAGTCGCGAGTAAGACTTCAAAATTGAAAAAATATGCGATCAGCGAGAAGCAAGTAAGGCTTTAAAATCGCAAGATTTGGCGATCAACGAGTAGCGAGTAAGGCTTGAAAATCCAAAGAATATGCGATCAGCGAGTCGCGAACAAGGCTTTAAAATCGCAAGATTTGGCGATCAACAAGTAGCGAGTAAGGCTTCAAAATCCAAAGAATATGCAATCAGCGAGTCGCGGGTAAGGCTTCAAAATCGGAAGAATATGCGATCATTGAGTCGCGAAGAAGGCTTCAAAATTGAAAAAATATGCGATCAGCGAGTAGCGAGTAAGGCTCTAAAATCGAAAGAATATGCGATCAGCGAGTCGCGAGTAAGGCTTCAAAATTGAAAGAATATGCGATCAGCAAGTCGCGAGTAAGACTTCAAAATTGAAAAAATATGCGATCAGCGAGAAGCAAGTAAGGCTTTAAAATCGCAAGATTTTGCGATCAACGAGTAGCGAGTAAGGCTTCAAAATCCAAAGAATATGCGATCAGCGAGTCGCGAGTAAGGCTTCAAAATCGAAAAAATATGCGATCAGCGAGTAGCAAGTAAGGCTTTAAAATCGCAAGATTTGGCGATCAACGAGTAGCGAGTAAGGCTTCAAAATTGAAAGAATATGCGATCAGTGAGTCGCAAGTAAGGCTTCAAAATCGAAAAAAAAAATGCGATCAGCGAGTAGCAAGTAAGGCTTTAAAATCGCAAGATTTGGCGATCAACGAGTAGCGAGTAAGGCTTCAAAATCGAAAGAATATGCGATCAGCGAGTCTTGAGTAAGGCTTCAAAATCGAAAGAATATGCGATCAGCGAGTCGCGAAGAAGGCTTCAAAATTGAAAAAATATGCGATCAGCGAGTAGCAAGTAAGGCTTTAAAATCGCAATATTTGGCGATCAACGAGTAGCGAGTAAGGCTTCAAAATCGAAAGAATATGCGATCAGCGAGTCGCGAGTAAGGCTTCAAAATTGAAAGAATATGCGATCAGCGAGTAGCAAGTAAGGCTTTAAAATCGCAAGATTTGGCGATCAACGAGTAGCGAGTAAGGCTTCAAAATCCAAAGAATATGCGATCAACTAGTAGCGAGTAAGGCTTCAATATCCATAGAATATGCGATCAGCGAGTCGCGAGTAAGGCTTCAAAATCGAAAGAATATGCGATCAGCGAGTCGCGAAGAAGGCTTCAAAATTGAAAAAAAATGCGATCAGCGAGTAGCAAGTAAGGCTTTTAAATCGCAATATTTGGCGATCAACGAGTAGCGAGTAAGGCTTCAAAATCGAAAGAATATGCGATCAGCGAGTCGCGAGTAAGGCTTCAAAATTGAAAGAATATGCGATCAGCGAGTAGCAAGTAAGGCTTTAAAATCGCAAGATTGGGCGATCAACGAGTAGCGAGTAAGGCTTCAAAATCGAAAGAATTTGCGATCAGCGAGGAGTGAGTAAGGCTTCAAAATCGGAAGAATTGGCGATCAGCGAGTAGTGAGTTAGGCTTCAAAATTGAAAGAATATGCGATCAGAGAGTAGCAAGTAAGGCTTTAAAATCGAAAGAATATGCGATCAGCGAGTCGCGAGTAAGGCTTCAAAATCGAAAAATTATGCGATCAGCGAGTCGCGAGTAAGGCTTCAAATTTAAAAAAATATGCGACCAGCGAGTAGCAAGTAAGGCTTTAAAATCGCAAGATTTGGCGATCAACGAGTAGCGAGTAAGGCTTCAAAATCCAAAGAATATGCGATCAGCGAGTCGCGAGTAAGGCTTCAAAATCGTAAGAATATGCGATCAGTGAGTCGCGAAGAAGGCATCAAAATTGAAAAAATATGCGATCAGCGAGTAGCAAGTAAGGCTTTAAAATCGCAATATTTAGCGATCAACGAGTAGCGAGTAAGGCTTCAAAATCGAAAAAATATGCGATCAGCAAGTCGCGAAGAAGGCTTTAAAATCGCAAGATTTGGAGATCAACAAGTAGCGAGTAAGGCTTCAAAATCCAAAGAATATGCGATCAGCGAGTCGCGAGTAAGGCTTCAAAATCGAAAGAATATGCGATCAGCGAGTCGCGAAGAAGTCTTCAAAATTGAAAAAATATGCGATCAGCGAGTAGCAAGTAAGGCTTTAAAATCGCAATATTTAGCGATCAACGAGTAGCGAGAAAGGCTTCAAAATCGAAAAAATATGCGATCAGCAAGTCGCGAGTAAGGCTTCAAAATAAAAAGAATATGCGATCAGCAAAACGCGAGTAAGGCTTCAAAATTGAAAAAATTTGCGATCAGCGAAAAGCAAGTAAGGCTTTAAAATCGCAAGATTTGGAGATCAACAAGTAGCGAGTAAGGCTTCAAAATCCAAAGAATATGCGATCAGCGAGTCTTGAGTAAAGCTTCAAAATCGAAAGAATATGCGATCAGCGAGTCGCGAAGAAGTCTTCAAAATTGAAAAAATATGCGATCAGCGAGTAGCAAGTAAGGCTTTAAAATCGCAATATTTAGCGATCAACGAGTAGCGAGTAAGGCTTCAAAATCGAAAAAATATGCGATCAGCAAGTCGCGAGTAAGGCTTCAAAATAAAAAGAATATGCGATCAGCAAGTCGCGAGTAAGGCTTCAAAATTGAAAAAATATGCGATCAGCGAAAAGCAAGTAAGGCTTTAAAATCGCAAGATTTTGCGATCAACGAGTAGCGAGTAAGGCTTCAAAATCCAAAGAATATGCGATCAGCGAGTCGCGAGTAAGGCTTTAAAATCGCAAGATTTGGCGATCAACGAATAGCGAGTAAGGCTTCAAAATTGAAAGAATATGCGATCAGCGAGTCGCAAGTAAGGCTTCAAAATCGAAAAAAAAAATGCGATCAGCGAGTAGCAAGTAAGGCTTTAAAATCGCAAGATTTGGCGATCAACGAGTAGCGAGTAAGGCTTCAAAATTGAAAGAATATGCGATCAGCGAGTCGCAAGTAAGGCTTCAAAATCGAAAAAAAAAATGCGATCAGCGAGTAGCAAGTAAGGCTTTAAAATCGCAAGATTTGGCGATCAACGAGTAGCGAGTAAGGCTTCAAAATCGAAAGAATATGCGATCAGCGAGACTTGAGTAAGGCTTCAAAATTGAAAGAATATGCGATCAGCGAGTCGCGAAGAAGTCTTCAAAATTGAAAAAATATGCGATCAGCGAGTAGCAAGTAAGGCTTTAAAATCGCAATATTTAGCGATCAACGAGTAGCGAGAAAGGCTTCAAAATCGAAAAAATATGCGATCAGCAAGTCGCGAGTAAGGCTTCAAAATAAAAAGAATATGCGATCAGCAAAACGCGAGTAAGGCTTCAAAATTGAAAAAATTTGCGATCAGCGAAAAGCAAGTAAGGCTTTAAAATCGCAAGATTTGGAGATCAACAAGTAGCGAGTAAGGCTTCAAAATCCAAAGAATATGCGATCAGCGAGTCTTGAGTAAAGCTTCAAAATCGAAAGAATATGCGATCAGCGAGTCGCGAAGAAGTCTTCAAAATTGAAAAAATATGCGATCAGCGAGTAGCAAGTAAGGCTTTAAAATCGCAATATTTAGCGATCAACGAGTAGCGAGTAAGGCTTCAAAATCGAAAAAATATGCGATCAGCAAGTCGCGAGTAAGGCTTCAAAATAAAAAGAATATGCGATCAGCAAGTCGCGAGTAAGGCTTCAAAATTGAAAAAATATGCGATCAGCGAAAAGCAAGTAAGGCTTTAAAATCGCAAGATTTTGCGATCAACGAGTAGCGAGTAAGGCTTCAAAATCCAAAGAATATGCGATCAGCGAGTCGCGAGTAAGGCTTTAAAATCGCAAGATTTGGCGATCAACGAATAGCGAGTAAGGCTTCAAAATTGAAAGAATATGCGATCAGCGAGTCGCAAGTAAGGCTTCAAAATCGAAAAAAAAAATGCGATCAGCGAGTAGCAAGTAAGGCTTTAAAATCGCAAGATTTGGCGATCAACGAGTAGCGAGTAAGGCTTCAAAATTGAAAGAATATGCGATCAGCGAGTCGCAAGTAAGGCTTCAAAATCGAAAAAAAAAATGCGATCAGCGAGTAGCAAGTAAGGCTTTAAAATCGCAAGATTTGGCGATCAACGAGTAGCGAGTAAGGCTTCAAAATCGAAAGAATATGCGATCAGCGAGACTTGAGTAAGGCTTCAAAATTGAAAGAATATGCGATCAGCGAGTCGCGAAGAAGGCTTCAAAATTGAAAAAATATGCGATCAGCGAGTAGCAAGTAAGGCTTTAAAATCGCAATATTTGGCGATCAACGAGTAGCGAGTAAGGCTTCAAAATCGAAAGAATATGCGATCAGCGAGTCGCGAGTAAGGCTTCAAAATTGAAAGAATATGCGATCAGCGAGTAGCAAGGAAGGCTTCAAAATCGAAAGAATATGCGATCAGCGAGTCGCGAAGAAGGCTACAAAATTGACAAATATATGCGATCAGCGAGTAGCAAGTAAGGCTTTAAAATCGCAAGATTTGGCGATCAACGAGTAGCGAGTAAGGCTTCAAAATCCAAAGAATATGCGATCAGCGAGTCGCGAGTAAGGCTTCAAAATCGAAAGAATATGCGATCAGCAAGTCGCGAAGAAGGCTTCAAAATTGAAAAAATATGCGATGCGAGTAGCAAGTCAGGCTTTAAAATCGCAAGATTTGGCGTTCAACGAGTAGCGAGTAAGGCTTCAAAATCGAAAGAATATGCGATCAGCGAGGCGCGGAGAAGGCTTCAAAATTGACAAAAATATGCGATCAGCGAGTAGCAAGTAAGGCTTTAAAATCGCAAGATTTGGCGATCAACGAGTAGCGAGTAAGGCTTCAAAATCGAAAGAATATGCGATCAGCGAGTCTTGAGTAAAGCTTCAAAATCGAAAGAATATGCGATCAGCGAGTCGCGAAGAAGGCTTCAAAATTGAAAAAATATGCGATCAGCGAGTAGCAAGTAAGGCTTTAAAATCGCAATATTTGGCGATCAACGAGTAGCGAGTAAGGCTTCAAAATCGATAGAATATGCGATCAGCGAGTCGCGAGTAAGGCTTCAAAATTGAAAGAATATGCGATCAGCGAGTAGCAAGTAAGGCTTCAAAATCGAAAGAATATGCGATCAGCGAGTCACGAAGAAGGCTTCAAAATTGACAAATATATGCGATCAGCGAGTAGCAAGTAAGGCTTTAAAATCGCAAGATTTGGCGATCAACGAGTAGCGAAAAAGGCTTCAAAATCCAAAGAATATGCGATCAGCGAGTCGCGAGTAAGGCTTCAAAATCGAAAGAATATGCGATTAGCAAGTCGCGAAGAAGGCTTCAAAATTGAAAAAATATGCGATGCGAGTAGCAAGTCAGGCTTTAAAATCGCAAGATTTGGCGTTCAACGAGTAGCGAGTAAGGCTTCAAAATCGAAGGAATATGCGATCAGCGAGGCGCGAAGAAGGCTTCAAAATTGACAAAAAAATGCGATCAGCGAGTAGCAAGTAAGGCTTTAAAATCGCAAGAATTGGCTATCAACGAGTAGCGAGTAAGGCTTCAAAATCCAAAGAATATGCGATCAGCGAGTCGCGAGTAAGGCTTCAAAATCGAAAGTATATGCGATCAGCGAGTCGCGAAGAAGGCTTTAAAATCGCAAGATTTGGCGATCAACAAGTAGCGAGTAAGGCTTCAAAATCCAAAGAATATGCAATCAGCGAGTCGCGGGTAAGGCTTCAAAATCGAAAGAATATGCGATCAGTGAGTCGCGAAGAAGGCTTCAAAATTTAAAAAATATGCGATCAGCGAGTAGCAAGTAAGGCTTTAAAATCGCAAGATTTGGCGATCAACGAGTAGCGAGTAAGGCTTCAAAATTGAAAAAATATGCGATCAGCGAGTTGCAAGTAAGGCTTTAAAATCGCAAGATTTGGCGATCAACGAGTAGCGAGTAAGGCTTCAAAATCGAAAGAATATGCGATCAGCGAGTCGCGAAGAAAGCTTCAAAATTGAAAAAATATGCGATCAGCGAGTAGCAAGTAAGGCTTCAAAATCGAAAGAATATGCGATCAGCGAGGCGCGAAGAAGGCTTCAAAATTGACAAAAATATGCGATCAGCGAGTAGCAAGTAAGGCTTTAAAATCGCAAGATTTGGCGATCAACGAGTAGCGAGAAAGGCTTCAAAATCCAAAGAATATGCGATCAGCGAGTCGCGAGTAAGGCTTCAAAATCGAAAGAATATGCGATCAGCGAGGCGCGAAGAAGGCTTCAAAATTGACAAAAATATGCGATCAGCGAGTAGTAAGTAAGGCTTTAAAATCGCAAGATTTGGCGATCAACGAGTAGCGAGTAAGGCTTCAAAATCCTAAGAATATGCGATCAGCGAGTCGCGAGTAAGGCTTCAAAATCGAAAGAATATGCGATCAGCGAGTCGCGAAGAAGGCTTTAAAATCGCAAGATTTGGCGATCAACAAGTAGCGAGTAAGGATTCAAAATTGAAAGAATATGCGATCAGCGAGTCGCAAGTAAGGCTTCAAAATTGAAAGAATATGCGATCAGCGAGTAGCAAGTAAGGCTTCAAAATCTAAAGAATATGCGATCAGCGAGTCGCAAAGAAGGCTTCAAAATTGACATATATATGCGATCAGCGAGTAGCAAGTAAGGCTTTAAAATCGCAAGATTTGTCGATCAACGAGTAGCGAGTAAGGCTTCAAAATCCAAAGAATATGCCATCAGCGAGTCGCGAGTAAGGCTTCAAAATCGAAAGAATATGCGATCAGCAAGTCGCGAAGAAGGCTTCAAAATTGAAAAAATATGCGATGCGAGTAGCAAGTCAGGCTTTAAAATCGCAAGATTTGGCGTTCAACAAGTAGCGAGTAAGGCTTCAAAATCGAAGGAATATGCGATCAGCGAGGCGCGAAGAAGGCTTCAAAATTGACAAAAAAATGCGATCAGCGAGTAGCAAGTAAGGCTTTAAAATTGCAAGAATTGGCGATCAACGAGTAGCGAGTAAGGCTTCAAAATCCAAAGAATATGCGATCAGCGAGTCGCGAGTAAGGCTTCAAAATCGAAAGTATATGCGATCAGCGAGTCGCGAAGAAGGCTTTAAAATCGCAAGATTTGGCGATCAACAAGTAGCGAGTAAGGCTTCAAAATCCAAAGAATATGCAATCAGCGAGTCGCGGGTAAGGCTTCAAAATCGAAAGAATATGCGATCAGTGAGTCGCGAAGAAGGCTTCAAAATTTAAAAAATATGCGATCAGCGAGTAGCAAGTAAGGCTTCAAAATCGAAAGAATATGCGATTAGCGAGGCGCGAAGAAGGCTTCAAAATTGACAAAAATATGCGATCAGCGAGTAGCAAGTAAGGCTTTAAAATCGCAAGATTTGGCGATCAACGAGTAGCGAGTAAGGCTTCAAAATCCAAAGAATATGCGATCAGCGAGTCGCGAGTAAGGCTTCAAAATCGAAAGAATATGCGATCAGCGAGGCGCGAAGAAGGCTTCAAAATTGACAAAAATATGCGATCAGCGAGTAGTAAGTAAGGCTTTAAAATCGCAAGATTTGGCGATCAACGAGTAGCGAGTAAGGCTTCAAAATCCTAAGAATATGCGATCAGCGAGTCGCGAGTAAGGCTTCAAAATCGAAAGAATATGCGATCAGCGAGTCGCGAAGAAGGCTTTAAAATCGCAAGATTTGGCGATCAACAAGTAGCGAGTAAGGATTCAAAATTGAAAGAATATGCGATCAGCGAGTCGCAAGTAAGGCTTCAAAATTGAAAGAATATGCGATCAGCGAGTAGCAAGTAAGGCTTCAAAATCTAAAGAATATGCGATCAGCGAGTCGCAAAGAAGGCTTCAAAATTGACATATATATGCGATCAGCGAGTAGCAAGTAAGGCTTTAAAATCGCAAGATTTGTCGATCAACGAGTAGCGAGTAAGGCTTCAAAATCCAAAGAATATGCGATCAGCGAGTCGCGAGTAAGGCTTCAAAATCGAAAGAATATGCGATCAGCAAGTCGCGAAGAAGGCTTCAAAATTGAAAAAATATGCGATGCGAGTAGCAAGTCAGGCTTTAAAATCGCAAGATTTGGCGTTCAACAAGTAGCGAGTAAGGCTTCAAAATCGAAGGAATATGCGATCAGCGAGGCGCGAAGAAGGCTTCAAAATTGACAAAAAAATGCGATCAACGAGTAGCAAGTAAGGCTTTAAAATTGCAAGAATTGGCGATCAACGAGTAGCGAGTAAGGCTTCAAAATCCAAAGAATATGCGATCAGCGAGTCGCGAGTAAGGCTTCAAAATCGAAAGTATATGCGATCAGCGAGTCGCGAAGAAGGCTTTAAAATCGCAAGATTTGGCGATCAACAAGTAGCGAGTAAGGCTTCAAAATCCAAAGAATATGCAATCAGCGAGTCGCGGGTAAGGCTTCAAAATCGAAAGAATATGCGATCAGTGAGTCGCGAAGAAGGCTTCAAAATTTAAAAAATATGCGATCAGCGAGTAGCAAGTAAGGCTTTAAAATCGCAAGATTTGGCGATCAACGAGTAGCGAGTAAGGCTTCAAAATTGAAAAAATATGCGATCAGCGAGTAGCAAGTAAGGCTTTAAAATCGCAAGATTTGGCGATCAACGAGTAGCGAGTAAGGCTTCAAAATCGAAAGAATATGCGATCAGCGAGTCGCGAAGAAAGCTTCAAAATTGAAAAAATATGCGATCAGCGAGTAGCAAGTAAGGCTTCAAAATCGAAAGAATATGCGATCAGCGAGGCGCGAAGAAGGCTTCAAAATTGACAAAAATATGCGATCAGCGAGTAGCAAGTAAGGCTTTAAAATCGCAAGATTTGGCGATCAACGAGTAGCGAGTAAGGCTTCAAAATCCAAAGAATATGCGATCAGCGAGTCGCGAGTAAGGCTTCAAAATCGAAAGAATATGCGATCAGCGAGGCGCGAAGAAGGCTTCAAAATTGACAAAAATATGCGATCAGCGAGTAGTAAGTAAGGCTTTAAAATCGCAAGATTTGGCGATCAACGAGTAGCGAGTAAGGCTTCAAAATCCTAAGAATATGCGATCAGCGAGTCGCGAGTAAGGCTTCAAAATCGAAAGAATATGCGATCAGCGAGTCGCGAAGAAGGCTTTAAAATCGCAAGATTTGGCGATCAACAAGTAGCGAGTAAGGATTCAAAATTGAAAGAATATGCGATCAGCGAGTCGCAAGTAAGGCTTCAAAATTGAAAGAATATGCGATCAGCGAGTAGCAAGTAAGGCTTCAAAATCTAAAGAATATGCGATCAGCGAGTCGCAAAGAAGGCTTCAAAATTGACATATATATGCGATCAGCGAGTAGCAAGTAAGGCTTTAAAATCGCAAGATTTGTCGATCAACGAGTAGCGAGTAAGGCTTCAAAATCCAAAGAATATGCCATCAGCGAGTCGCGAGTAAGGCTTCAAAATCGAAAGAATATGCGATCAGCAAGTCGCGAAGAAGGCTTCAAAATTGAAAAAATATGCGATGCGAGTAGCAAGTCAGGCTTTAAAATCGCAAGATTTGGCGTTCAACAAGTAGCGAGTAAGGCTTCAAAATCGAAGGAATATGCGATCAGCGAGGCGCGAAGAAGGCTTCAAAATTGACAAAAAAATGCGATCAGCGAGTAGCAAGTAAGGCTTTAAAATTGCAAGAATTGGCGATCAACGAGTAGCGAGTAAGGCTTCAAAATCCAAAGAATATGCGATCAGCGAGTCGCGAGTAAGGCTTCAAAATCGAAAGTATATGCGATCAGCGAGTCGCGAAGAAGGCTTTAAAATCGCAAGATTTGGCGATCAACAAGTAGCGAGTAAGGCTTCAAAATCCAAAGAATATGCAATCAGCGAGTCGCGGGTAAGGCTTCAAAATCGAAAGAATATGCGATCAGTGAGTCGCGAAGAAGGCTTCAAAATTTAAAAAATATGCGATCAGCGAGTAGCAAGTAAGGCTTTAAAATCGCAAGATTTGTCGATCAACGAGTAGCGAGTAAGGCTTCAAAATCCAAAGAATATGCGATCAGCGAGTCGCGAGTAAGGCTTCAAAATCGAAAGAATATGCGATCAGCAAGTCGCGAAGAAGGCTTCAAAATTGAAAAAATATGCGATGCGAGTAGCAAGTCAGGCTTTAAAATCGCAAGATTTGGCGTTCAACGAGTAGCGAGTAAGGCTTCAAAATCGAAGGAATATGCGATCAGCGAGGCGCGAAGAAGGCTTCAAAATTGACAAAAAAATGCGATCAGCGAGTAGCAAGTAAGGCTTTAAAATCGCAAGAATTGGCGATCAACGAGTAGCGAGTAAGGCTTCAAAATCCAAAGAGTATGCGATCAGCGAGTCGCGAGTAAGGCTTCAAAATCGAAAGTATATGCGATCAGCGAGTCGCGAAGAAGGCTTTAAAATCGCAAGATTTGGCGATCAACAAGTAGCGAGTAAGGCTTCAAAATTGAAAGAATATGCGATCAGCGAAAAGCAAGTAAGGCTTTAAAATCTCAAGATTTGGCGATCAACTAGTAGCGAGTAAGGCTTCAAAATTGAAAGAATATGCGATCAGCGAGTCGCAAGAAAGGCTTCAAAATTGAAAAAAAATGCGATCAGCGAGTAGCAAGTAAGGCTTTAAAATCGCAAGATTTGGCGATCAACGAGTAGCGAGTAAGGCTTCAAAATCGAAAGAATATGCGATCAGCGAGTCTTGAGTAAAGCTTCAAAATCGAAAGAATATGCGATCAGCGAGTCGCGAAGAAGGCTTCAAAATTGAAAAAATATGCGATCAGCGAGTAGCAAGTAAGGCTTTAAAATCGCAATATTTAGCGATCAACGAGTAGCCAGTAAGGCTTCAAAATCGAAAGAATATGCGATCAGCAAGACGCGAGTAAGGCTTCAAAATAAAAAGAATATGCGATCAGCAAGTCGCGAGTAAGGCTTCAAAATTGAAAAAATATGCGATCAGCGAAAAGCAAGTAAGGCTTTAAAATCGCAAGATTTTGCGATCAACGAGTAGCGAGTAAGGCTTCAAAATCATAAGAATATGCGATCAGCGAGTCGCGAGTAAGGCTTTAAAATCGCAAGATTTGGCGATCAACGAGTAGCGAGTAAGGCTTCAAAATTGAAAGAATATGCGATCAGCGAGTCGCAAGTAAGGCTTCAAAATTGAAAAAAAAAAATGCGATCAGCGAGTAGCAAGTAAGGCTTTAAAATCGCAAGATTTGGCGATCAACGAGTAGCGAGTAAGGCTTCAAAATTGAAAGAATACGCGATCAGCGAGTCGCAAGTAAGGCTTCAAAATCGAAAGAATATGCGATCAGCGAGTCTTGAGTAAGGCTTCAAAATCGAAAGAATATGCGATCAGCGAGTCGCGAAGAAGGCTTCAAAATTAAAAAAATATGCGATCAGCGAGTAGCAAGTAAGGCTTTAAAATCGCAATATTTGGCGATCAACGAGTAGCGAGTAAGGCTTCAAAATCAAAAGAATATGCGATGAGCGAGTCGCGAGTAAGGCTTCAAAATCGAAAGAATATGTGATCAGCGAGTCGCGAAGAAGGCTTTAAAATCGCAAGATTTGGCGATCAACAAGTAGCGAGTAAGGCTTCAAGATTGAAAGAATATGCGATCAGCGAGTCGCAAGTAAGGCTTCAAAATTGAAAAAAAATGCGATCAGCGAGTAGCAAGTAAGGCTTTAAAATCGCAAGATTTGGCGATCAACGAGTAGCGAGTAAGGCTTCAAAATCGAAAGAATATGCGATCAGCGAGTCTTGAGTAAAGCTTCAAAATCGAAAGAATATGCGATCAGCGAGTCGCGAAGAAGTCTTCAAAATTGATAAAATATGCGATCAGCGAGTTGCAAGTAAGGCTTTACAATCGCAATATTTAGCGATCAACGAGTAGCGAGTAAGGCTTCAAAATCGAAAAAATATGCGATCAGCAAGTCGCGAAGAAGGCTTTAAAATCGCAAGATTTGGAGATCAACAAGTAGCGAGTAAGGCTTCAAAATCCAAAGAATATGCGATCAGCGAGTCGCGAGTTAGGCTTCAAAATCGAAAGAATATGCGATCAGCGAGTCGCGAAGAAGTCTTCAAAATTGAAAAAATATGCGATCAGCGAGTAGCAAGTAAGGCTTTAAAATCGCAATATTTAGCGATCAACGAGTAGCGAGTAAGGCTTCAAAATCGAAAAAATATGCGATCAGCAAGTCGCGAGTAAGGCTTCAAAATAAAAAGAATATGCGATCAGCAAAACGCGAGTAAGGCTTCAAAATTGAAAAAATATGCGATCAGCGAAAAGCAAGTAAGGCTTTAAAATCGCAAGATTTGGAGATCAACAAGTAGCGAGTAAGGCTTCAAAATCCAAAGAATATGCGATCAGCGAGTCTTGAGTAAAGCTTCAAAATCGAAAGAATATGCGATCAGCGAGTCGCGAAGAAGTCTTCAAAATTGAAAAAATATGCGATCAGCGAGTAGCAAGTAAGGCTTTAAAATCGCAATATTTAGCGATCAACGAGTATCGAGTAAGGCTTCAAAATCGAAAAAATATGCGATCAGCAAGTCGCGAGTAAGGATTCAAATTAAAAAGAATATGCGATCAGCAAGTCGCGAGTAAGGCTTCAAAATTGAAAAAATATGCGATCAGCGAAAAGCAAGTAAGGCTTTAAAATCGCAAGATTTTGCGATCAACGAGTAGCGAGTAAGGCTTCAAAATCCAAAAAATATGCGATCAGCGAGTCGCGAGTAAGGCTTTAAAATCGCAAGATTTGGCGATCAACGAGTAGCGAGTAAGGCTTCAAAATTGAAAGAATATGCGATCAGCGAGTCGCAAGTAAGGCTTCAAAATCGAAAAAAAAAATGCGATCAGCGAGTAGCAAGTAAGGCTTTAAAATCGCAAGATTTGGCGATGAACGAGTAGCGAGTAAGGCTTCAAAATTGAAAGAATATGCGATCAGCGAGTCGCAAGTAAGGCTTCAAAATCGAAAAAAAAAATGCGATCAGCGAGTAGCAAGTAAGGCTTTAAAATCGCAAGATTTGGCGATCAACGAGTAGCGAGTAAGGCTTCAAAATCGAAAGAATATGCGATCAGCGAGACTTGAGTAAGGCTTCAAAATTGAAAGAATATGCGATCAGCGAGTCGCGAAGAAGGCTTCAAAATTGAAAAAATATGCGATCAGCGAGTAGCAAGTAAGGCTTTAAAATCGCAATATTTGGCGATCAACGAGTAGCGAGTAAGGCTTCAAAATCGAAAGAATATGCGATTAGCGAGTCGCGAGTAAGGCTTCAAAATTGAAAGAATATGCGATCAGCGAGTAGCAAGGAAGGCTTCAAAATCGAAAGTATATGCGATCAGCGAGTCGCGAAGAAGGCTACAAAATTGACAAATATATGCGATCAGCGAGTAGCAAGTAAGGCTTTAAAATCGCAAGATTTGTCGATCAACGAGTAGCGAGTAAGGCTTCAAAATCCAAAGAATATGCGATCAGCGAGTCGCGAGTAAGGCTTCAAAATCGAAAGAATATGCGATCAGCAAGTCGCGAAGAAGGCTTCAAAATTGAAAAAATATGCGATGCGAGTAGCAAGTCAGGCTTAAAAATCGCAAGATTTGGCGTTCAACGAGTAGCGAGTAAGGCTTCAAAATCGAAAGAATATGCGATCAGCGAGGCGCGGAGAAGGCTTCAAAATTGACAAAAATATGCGATCAGCGAGTAGCAAGTAAGGCTTTAAAATCGCAAGATTTGACGATCAACGAGTAGCGAGTAAGGCTTCAAAATCGAAAGAATATGCGATCAGCGAGTCTTGAGTAAAGCTTCAAAATCGAAAGAATATGCGATCAGCGAGTCGCGAAGAAGGCTTCAAAATTGAAAAAATATGCGATCAGCGAGTAGCAAGTAAGGCTTTAAAATCGCAATATTTGGCGATCAACGAGTAGCGAGTAAGGCTTCAAAATCGAAAGAATATGCGATCAGCGAGTCGCGAGTAAGGCTTCAAAATTGAAAGAATATGCGATCAGCGAGTAGCAAGTAAGGCTTCAAAATCGAAAGAATATGCGATCAGCGAGTCACGAAGAAGGCTTCAAAATTGACAAATATATGCGATCAGCGAGTAGCAAGTAAGGCTTTAAAATCGCAAGATTTGGCGATCAACGAGTAGCGAGTAAGGCTTCAAAATCCAAAGAATATGCGATCAGCGAGTCGCGAGTAAGGCTTCAAAATCGAAAGAATATGCGATTAGCAAGTCGCGAAGAAGGCTTCAAAATTGAAAAAATATGCGATGCGAGTAGCAAGTCAGGCTTTAAAATCGCAAGATTTGGCGTTCAACGAGTAGCGAGTAAGGCTTCAAAATCGAAGGAATATGCGATCAGCGTTGCGCGAAGAAGGCTTCAAAATTTAAAAAATATGCGATCAGCGAGTAGCAAGTAAGGCTTTAAAATCGCAAGATTTGGCGATCAACGAGTAGCGAGTAAGGCTTCAAAATTGAAAAAATATGCGATCAGCGAGTTGCAAGTTAGGCTTTAAATTCGCAAGATTTGGCGATCAACGAGTAGCGAGTAAGGCTTCAAAATCGAAAGAATATGCGATCAGCGAGTCGTGAGTAAGGCTTCAAAATTGAAAAAATACGCGATCAGCGAGTTGCAAGTAAGGCTTTAAAATCGCAAGATTTGGCGATCAACGAGTAGCGAGTAAGGCTTCAAAATCGAAAGAATATGCGATCAGCGAGTCGCGAAGAAAGCTTCAAAATTGAAAAAATATGCGATCAGCGAGTAGCAAGTAAGGCTTCAAAATCGAAAGAATATGCGATCAGCGAGGCGCGAAGAAGGCTTCAAAATTGACAAAAAAATGCGATCAGCGAGTAGCAAGTAAGGCTTTAAAATCGCAATATTTAGCGATCAACGAGTAGCGAGTAAGGCTTCAAAATCGAAAAAATATGCGATCAGCAAGTCGCGAAAAAGGCTTCAAAATAAAAAGAATATGCGATCAGCAAGTCGCGAGTAAGGCTTCAAAATTGAAAAAATATGCGATGCGAGTAGCAAGTCAGGCTTTAAAATCGCAAGATTTGGCGTTCAACGAGTAGCGAGTAAGGCTTCAAAATCGAAGGAATATGCGATCAGCGAGGCGCGAAGAAGGCTTCAAAATTGACAAAAAAATGCGATCAGCGAGTAGCAAGTAAGGCTTTAAAATCGCAAGAATTGGCGATCAACGAGTAGCGAGTAAGGCTTCAAAATCCAAAGAATATGCGATCAGCGAGTCGCGAGTAAGGCTTCAAAATCGAAAGTATATGCGATCAGCGAGTCGCGAAGAAGGCTTTAAAATCGCAAGATTTGGCGATCAACAAGTAGCGAGTAAGGCTTCAAAATCCAAAGAATATGCAATCAGCGAGTCGCGGGTAAGGCTTCAAAATCGAAAGAATATGCGATCAGTGAGTCGCGAAGAAGGCTTCAAAATTTAAAAAATATGCGATCAGCGAGTAGCAAGTAAGGCTTCAAAATCGAAAGAATATGCGATCAGCGAGGCGCGAAGAAGGCTTCAAAATTGACAAAAATATGTGATCAGCGAGTAGCAAGTAAGGCTTTAAAATCGCAAGATTTGGCGATCATCGAGTAGCGAGTAAGGCTTCAAAATCCAAAGAATATGCGATCAGCGAGTCGCGAGTAAGGCTTCAAAATCGAAAGAATATGCGATCAGCGAGGCGCGAAGAAGGCTTCAAAATTGACAAAAATATGCGATCAGCGAGTAGTAAGTAAGGCTTTAAAATCGCAAGATTTGGCGATCAACGAGTAGCGAGTAAGGCTTCAAAATCCTAAGAATATGCGATCAGCGAGTCGCAAGTAAGGCTTCAAAATCGAAAGAATATGCGATCAGCGAGTCGCGAAGAAGGCTTTAAAATCGCAAGATTTGGCGATCAACAAGTAGCGAGTAAGGATTCAAAATTGAAAGAATATGCAATCAGCGAGTCGCAAGTAAGGCTTCAAAATTGAAAGAATATGCGATCAGCGAGTAGCAAGTAAGGCTTCAAAATCTAAAGAATATGCGATCAGCGAGTCGCAAAGAAGGCTTCAAAATTGACAAATATATGCGATCAGCGAGTAGCAAGTAAGGCTTTAAAATCGCAAGATTTGTCGATCAACGAGTAGCGAGTAAGGCTTCAAAATCCAAAGAATATGCGATCAGCGAGTCGCGAGTAAGGCTTCAAAATCGAAAGAATATGCGATCAGCAAGTCGCGAAGAAGGCTTCAAAATTGAAAAAATATGCGATGCGAGTAGCAAGTCAGGCTTTAAAATCGCAAGATTTGGCGTTCAACGAGTAGCGAGTAAGGCTTCAAAATCGAAGGAATATGCGATCAGCGTTGCGCGAAGAAGGCTTCAAAATTGACAAAAATATGCGATCAGCGAGTAGCAAGTAAGGCTTTAAAATCGCAAGATTTGGCGATCAACGAGTAGCGAGTAAGGCTTCAAAATCCAAAGAATATGCGATCAGCGAGTCGCGAGTAAGGCTTCAAAATCGAAAGTATATGCGATCAGCGAGTCGCGAAAAAGGCTTTAAAATCGCAAGATTTGGCGATCAACAAGTAGCGAGTAAGGCTTCAAAATCCAAAGAATATGCAATCAGCGAGTCGCGGGTAAGGCTTCAAAATCGAAAGAATATGCGATCAGTGAGTCGCGAAGAAGGCTTCAAAATTTAAAAAATATGCGATCAGCGAGTAGCAAGTAAGGCTTTAAAATCGCAAGATTTGGCGATCAACGAAGAGCGAGTAAGGCTTCAAAATTGAAAAAATATGCGATCAGCGAGTTGCAAGTAAAGCTTTAAAATCGCAAGATTTGGCGATCAACGAGTAGCGAGTAAGGCTTCAAAATCGAAAGAATATGCGATCAGCGAGTCGCGAAGAAAGCTTCAAAATTGAAAAAATATGCGATCAGCGAGTAGCAAGTAAGGCTTCAAAATCGAAAGAATATGCGATCAGCGAGGCGCGAAGAAGGCTTCAAAATTGACAAAAATATGCGATCAGCGAGTAGCAAGTAAGGCTTTAAAATCGCAAGATTTGGCGATCAACGAGTAGCGAGTAAGGCTTCAAAATCCAAAGAATATGCGATCAGCGAGTCGCGAGTAAGGCTTCAAAATCGAAAGAATATGCGATCAGCAAGTCGCGAAGAAGGCTTCAAAATTGAAAAAATATGCGATGCGAGTAGCAAGTCAGGCTTTAAAATCGCAAGATTTGGCGTTCAACGAGTAGCGAGTAAGGCTTCAAAATCGAAGGAATATGCGATCAGCGAGGCGCGAAGAAGGCTTCAAAATTGACAAAAAAATGCGATCAGCGAGTAGCAAGTAAGGCTTTAAAATCGCAAGAATTGGCGATCAACGAGTAGCGAGTAAGGCTTCAAAATCCAAAGAGTATGCGATCAGCGAGTCGCGAGTAAGGCTTCAAAATCGAAAGTATATGCGATCAGCGAGTCGCGAAGAAGGCTTTAAAATCGCAAGATTTGGCGATCAACAAGTAGCGAGTAAGGCTTCAAAATTGAAAGAATATGCGACCAGCGAAAAGCAAGTAAGGCTTTAAAATCTCAAGATTTGGCGATCAACTAGTAGCGAGTAAGGCTTCAAAATTGAAAGAATATGCGATCAGCGAGTCGCAAGAAAGGCTTCAAAATTGAAAAAAAATGCGATCAGCGAGTAGCAAGTAAGGCTTTAAAATCGCAAGATTTGGCGATCAACGAGTAGCGAGTAAGGCTTCAGAATCGAAAGAATATGCGATCAGCGAGTCTTGAGTAAAGCTTCAAAATCGAAAGAATATGCGATCAGCGAGTCGCGAAGAAGGCTTCAAAATTGAAAAAATATGCGATCAGCGAGTAGCAAGTAAGGCTTTAAAATCGCAATATTTAGCGATCAACGAGTAGCCAGTAAGGCTTCAAAATCGAAAGAATATGCGATCAGCAAGACGCGAGTAAGGCTTCAAAATAAAAAGAATATGCGATCAGCAAGTCGCGAGTAAGGCTTCAAAATTGAAAAAATATGCGATCAGCGAAAAGCAAGTAAGGCTTTAAAATCGCAAGATTTTGCGATCAACGAGTAGCGAGTAAGGCTTCAAAATCATAAGAATATGCGATCAGCGAGTCGCGAGTAAGGCTTTAAAATCGCAAGATTTGGCGATCAACGAGTAGCGAGTAAGGCTTCAAAATTGAAAGAATATGCGATCAGCGAGTCGCAAGTAAGGCTTCAAAATTGAAAAAAAAAAATGCGATCAGCGAGTAGCAAGTAAGGCTTTAAAATCGCAAGATTTGGCGATCAACGAGTAGCGAGTAAGGCTTCAAAATTGAAAGAATACGCGATCAGTGAGTCGCAAGTAAGGCTTCAAAATCGAAAGAATATGCGATCAGCGAGTCTTGAGTAAGGCTTCAAAATTGAAAGAATACGCGATCAGCGAGTCGCAAGTAAAGCTTCAAAATCGAAAGAATATGCGATCAGCGAGTCGCGAAGAAGTCTTCAAAATTGATAAAATATGCGATCAGCGAGTTGCAAGTAAGGCTTTACAATCGCAATATTTAGCGATCAACGAGTAGCGAGTAAGGCTTCAAAATCGAAAAAATATGCGATCAGCAAGTCGCGAAGAAGGCTTTAAAATCGCAAGATTTGGCGATCAACGAGTAGCGAGTAAGGCTTCAAAATTGAAAGAATATGCGATCAGCGAGTCGCAAGTAAGGCTTCAAAATTGAAAAAAAAAAATGCGATCAGCGAGTAGCAAGTAAGGCTTTAAAATCGCAAGATTTGGCGATCAACGAGTAGCGAGTAAGGATTCAAAATCCAAAGAATATGCGATCAGCGAGTCGCGAGTAAGGCTTCAAAATCGAAAGAATATGCGATCAGCAAGTCGCGAAGAAGGCTTCAAAATTGAAAAAATATGCGATGCGAGTAGCAAGTCAGGCTTTAAAATCGCAAGATTTGGCGTTCAACGAGTAGCGAGTAAGGCTTCAAAATCGAAGGAATATGCGATCAGCGAGGCGCGAAGAAGGCTTCAAAATTGACAAAAAAATGCGATCAGCGAGTAGCAAGTAAGGCTTTAAAATCGCAAGAATTGGCGATCAACGAGTAGCGAGTAAGGCTTCAAAATCCAAAGAGTATGCGATCAGCGAGTCGCGAGTAAGGCTTCAAAATCGAAAGTATATGCGATCAGCGAGTCGCGAAGAAGGCTTTAAAATCGCAAGATTTGGCGATCAACAAGTAGCGAGTAAGGCTTCAAAATTGAAAGAATATGCGATCAGCGAAAAGCAAGTAAGGCTTTAAAATCTCAAGATTTGGCGATCAACGAGTAGCGAGTAAGGCTTCAAAATTGAAAGAATATGCGATCAGCGAGTCGCAAGTAAGGCTTCAAAATTGAAAAAAAAAAATGCGATCAGCGAGTAGCAAGTAAGGCTTTAAAATCGCAAGATTTGGCGATCAACGAGTAGCGAGTAAGGCTTCAAAATTGAAAGAATACGCGATCAGCGAGTCGCAAGTAAGGCTTCAAAATCGAAAGAATATGCGATCAGCGAGTCTTGAGTAAGGCTTCAAAATCGAAAGAATATGCGATCAGCGAGTCGCGAAGAAGGCTTCAAAATTAAAAAAATATGCGATCAGCGAGTAGCAAGTAAGGCTTTAAAATCGCAATATTTGGCGATCAACGAGTAGCGAGTAAGGCTTCAAAATCAAAAGAATATGCGATCAGCGAGTCGCGAGTAAGGCTTCAAAATCGAAAGAATATGTGATCAGCGAGTCGCGAAGAAGGCTTTAAAATCGCAAGATTTGGCGATCAACAAGTAGCGAGTAAGGCTTCAAAATTGAAAGAATATGCGATCAGCGAGTCGCAAGTAAGGCTTCAAAATTGAAAAAAAATGCGATCAGCGAGTAGCAAGAAAGGCTTTAAAATCGCAAGATTTGGCGATCAACGAGTAGCGAGTAAGGCTTCAAAATCGAAAGAATATGCGATCAGCGAGTCTTGAGTAAAGCTTCAAAATCGAAAGAATATGCGATCAGCGAGTCGCGAAGAAGTCTTCAAAATTGATAAAATATGCGATCAGCGAGTTGCAAGTAAGGCTTTACAATCGCAATATTTAGCGATCAACGAGTAGCGAGTAAGGCTTCAAAATCGAAAAAATATGCGATCAGCAAGTCGCGAAGAAGGCTTTAAAATCGCAAGATTTGGAGATCAACAAGTAGCGAGTAAGGCTTCAAAATCCAAAGAATATGCGATCAGCGAGTCGCAAGAAAGGCTTCAAAATTGAAAAAAAATGCGATCAGCGAGTAGCAAGTAAGGCTTTAAAATCGCAAGATTTGGCGATCAACGAGTAGCGAGTAAGGCTTCAAAATCGAAAGAATATGCGATCAGCGAGTCTTGAGTAAAGCTTCAAAATCGAAAGAATATGCGATCAGCGAGTCGCGAAGAAGGCTTCAAAATTGAAAAAATATGCGATCAGCGAGTAGCAAGTAAGGCTTTAAAATCGCAATATTTAGCGATCAACGAGTAGCCAGTAAGGCTTCAAAATCGAAAGAATATGCGATCAGCAAGACGCGAGTAAGGCTTCAAAATAAAAAGAATATGCGATCAGCAAGTCGCGAGTAAGGCTTCAAAATTGAAAAAATATGCGATCAGCGAAAAGCAAGTAAGGCTTTAAAATCGCAAGATTTTGCGATCAACGAGTAGCGAGTAAGGCTTCAAAATCATAAGAATATGCGATCAGCGAGTCGCGAGTAAGGCTTTAAAATCGCAAGATTTGGCGATCAACGAGTAGCGAGTAAGGCTTCAAAATTGAAAGAATATGCGATCAGCGAGTCGCAAGTAAGGCTTCAAAATTGAAAAAAAAAAATGCGATCAGCGAGTAGCAAGTAAGGCTTTAAAATCGCAAGATTTGGCGATCAACGAGTAGCGAGTAAGGCTTCAAAATTGAAAGAATACGCGATCAGCGAGTCGCAAGTAAGGCTTCAAAATCGAAAGAATATGCGATCAGCGAGTCTTGAGTAAGGCTTCAAAATCGAAAGAATATGCGATCAGCGAGTCGCGAAGAAGGCTTCAAAATTAAAAAAATATGCGATCAGCGAGTAGCAAGTAAGGCTTTAAAATCGCAATATTTGGCGATCAACGAGTAGCGAGTAAGGCTTCAAAATCAAAAGAATATGCGATCAGCGAGTCGCGAGTAAGGCTTCAAAATCGAAAGAATATGTGATCAGCGAGTCGCGAAGAAGGCTTTAAAATCGCAAGATTTGGCGATCAACAAGTAGCGAGTAAGGCTTCAAAATTGAAAGAATATGCGATCAGCGAGTCGCAAGTAAGGCTTCAAAATTGAAAAAAAATGCGATCAGCGAGTAGCAAGTAAGACTTTAAAATCGCAAGATTTGGCGATCAACGAGTAGCGAGTAAGGCTTCAAAATCGAAAGAATATGCGATCAGCGAGTCTTGAGTAAAGCTTCAAAATCGAAAGAATATGCGATCAGCGAGTCGCGAAGAAGTCTTCAAAATTGATAAAATATGCGATCAGCGAGTTGCAAGTAAGGCTTTACAATCGCAATATTTAGCGATCAACGAGTAGCGAGTAAGGCTTCAAAATCGAAAAAATATGCGATCAGCAAGTCGCGAAGAAGGCTTTAAAATCGCAAGATTTGGAGATCAACAAGTAGCGAGTAAGGCTTCAAAATCCAAAGAATATGCGATCAGCGAGTCGCGAGTTAGGCTTCAAAATCGAAAGAATATGCGATCAGCGAGTCGCGAAGAAGTCTTCAAAATTGAAAAAATATGCGATCAGCGAGTAGCAAGTAAGGCTTTAAAATCGCAATATTTAGCGATCAACGAGTAGCGAGTAAGGCTTCAAAATCGAAAAAATATGCGATCAGCAAGTCGCGAGTAAGGCTTCAAAATAAAAAGAATATGCGATCAGCAAAACGCGAGTGAGGCTTCAAAATTGAAAAAATATGCGATCAGCGAAAAGCAAGTAAGGCTTTAAAATCGCAAGATTTGGAGATCAACAAGTAGCGAGTAAGGCTTCAAAATCCAAAGAATATGCGATCAGCGAGTCTTGAGTAAAGCTTCAAAATCATAAGAATATGCGATCAGCGAGTCGCGAGTAAGGCTTTAAAATCGCAAGATTTGGCGATCAACGAGTAGCGAGTAAGGCTTCAAAATTGAAAGAATATGCGATCAGCGAGTCGCAAGTAAGGCTTCAAAATTGAAAAAAAAAAATGCGATCAGCGAGTAGCAAGTAAGGCTTTAAAATCGCAAGATTTGGCGATCAACGAGTAGCGAGTAAGGCTTCAAAATTGAAAGAATACGCGATCAGCGAGTCGCAAGTAAGGCTTCAAAATCGAAAGAATATGCGATCAGCGAGTCTTGAGTAAGGCTTCAAAATCGAAAGAATATGCGATCAGCGAGTCGCGAAGAAGGCTTCAAAATTTAAAAAATATGCGATCAGCGAGTAGCAAGTAAGGCTTTAAAATCGCAATATTTGGCGATCAACGAGTAGCGAGTAAGGCTTCAAAATCAAAAGAATATGCGATCAGCGAGTCGCGAGTAAGGCTTCAAAATCGAAAGAATATGTGATCAGCGAGTCGCGAAGAAGGCTTTAAAATCGCAAGATTTGGCGATCAACAAGTAGCGAGTAAGGCTTCAAAATTGAAAGAATATGCGATCAGCGAGTCGCAAGTAAGGCTTCAAAATTGAAAAAAAATGCGATCAGCGAGTAGCAAGTAAGGCTTTAAAATCGCAAGATTTGGCGATCAACGAGTAGCGAGTAAGGCTTCAAAATCGAAAGAATATGCGATCAGCGAGTCTTGAGTAAAGCTTCAAAATCGAAAGAATATGCGATCAGCGAGTCGCGAAGAAGTCTTCAAAATTGATAAAATATGCGATCAGCGAGTTGCAAGTAAGGCTTTACAATCGCAATATTTAGCGATCAACGAGTAGCGAGTAAGGCTTCAAAATCGAAAAAATATGCGATCAGCAAGTCGCGAAGAAGGCTTTAAAATCGCAAGATTTGGAGATCAACAAGTAGCGAGTAAGGCTTCAAAATCCAAAGAATATGCGATCAGCGAGTCGCGAGTTAGGCTTCAAAATCGAAAGAATATGCGATCAGCGAGTCGCGAAGAAGTCTTCAAAATTGAAAAAATATGCGATCAGCGAGTAGCAAGTAAGGCTTTAAAATCGCAATATTTAGCGATCAACGAGTAGCGAGTAAGGCTTCAAAATCGAAAAAATATGCGATCAGCAAGTCGCGAGTAAGGCTTCAAAATAAAAAGAATATGCGATCAGCAAAACGCGAGTAAGGCTTCAAAATTGAAAAAATATGCGATCAGCGAAAAGCAAGTAAGGCTTTAAAATCGCAAGATTTGGAGATCAACAAGTAGCGAGTAAGGCTTCAAAATCCAAAGAATATGCGATCAGCGAGTCTTGAGTAAAGCTTCAAAATCGAAAGAATATGCGATCAGCGAGTCGCGAAGAAGTCTTCAAAATTGAAAAAATATGCGATCAGCGAGTAGCAAGTAAGGCTTTAAAATCGCAATATTTAGCGATCAACGAGTAGCGAGTAAGGCTTCAAAATCGAAAAAATATGCGATCAGCAAGTCGCGAGTAAGGATTCAAATTAAAAAGAATATGCGATCAGCAAGTCGCGAGTAAGGCTTCAAAATTGAAAAAATATGCGATCAGCGAAAAGCAAGTAAGGCTTTTAAATCGCAAGATTTTGCGATCAACGAGTAGCGAGTAAGGCTTCAAAATCCAAAAAATATGCGATCAGCGAGTCGCGAGTAAGGCTTTAAAATCGCAAGATTTGGCGATCAACGAGTAGCGAGTAAGGCTTCAAAATTGAAAGAATATGCGATCAGCGAGTCGCAAGTAAGGCTTCAAAATCGAAAAAAAAAATGCGATCAGCGAGTAGCAAGTAAGGCTTTAAAATCGCAAGATTTGGCGATGAACGAGTAGCGAGTAAGGCTTCAAAATTGAAAGAATATGCGATCAGCGAGTCGCAAGTAAGGCTTCAAAATCGAAAAAAAAAATGCGATCAGCGAGTAGCAAGTAAGGCTTTAAAATCGCAAGATTTGGCGATCAACGAGTAGCGAGTAAGGCTTCAAAATCGAAAGAATATGCGATCAGCGAGACTTGAGTAAGGCTTCAAAATTGAAAGAATATGCGATCAGCGAGTCGCGAAGAAGGCTTCAAAATTGAAAAAATATGCGATCAGCGAGTAGCAAGTAAGGCTTTAAAATCGCAATATTTGGCGATCAACGAGTAGCGAGTAAGGCTTCAAAATCGAAAGAATATGCGATTAGCGAGTCGCGAGTAAGGCTTCAAAATTGAAAGAATATGCGATCAGCGAGTAGCAAGGAAGGCTTCAAAATCGAAAGTATATGCGATCAGCGAGTCGCGAAGAAGGCTACAAAATTGACAAAAATATGTGATCAGCGAGTAGCAAGTAAGGCTTTAAAATCGCAAGATTTGGCGATCATCGAGTAGCGAGTAAGGCTTCAAAATCCAAAGAATATGCGATCAGCGAGTCGCGAGTAAGGCTTCAAAATCGAAAGAATATGCGATCAGCGAGGCGCGAAGAAGGCTTCAAAATTGACAAAAATATGCGATCAGCGAGTAGTAAGTAAGGCTTTAAAATCGCAAGATTTGGCGATCAACGAGTAGCGAGTAAGGCTTCAAAATCCTAAGAATATGCGATCAGCGAGTCGCAAGTAAGGCTTCAAAATCGAAAGAATATGCGATCAGCGAGTCGCGAAGAAGGCTTTAAAATCGCAAGATTTGGCGATCAACAAGTAGCGAGTAAGGATTCAAAATTGAAAGAATATGCGATCAGCGAGTCGCAAGTAAGGCTTCAAAATTGAAAGAATATGCGATCAGCGAGTAGCAAGTAAGGCTTCAAAATCTAAAGAATATGCGATCAGCGAGTCGCAAAGAAGGCTTCAAAATTGACAAATATATGCGATCAGCGAGTAGCAAGTAAGGCTTTAAAATCGCAAGATTTGTCGATCAACGAGTAGCGAGTAAGGCTTCAAAATCCAAAGAATATGCGATCAGCGAGTCGCGAGTAAGGCTTCAAAATCGAAAGAATATGCGATCAGCAAGTCGCGAAGAAGGCTTCAAAATTGAAAAAATATGCGATGCGAGTAGCAAGTCAGGCTTTAAAATCGCAAGATTTGGCGTTCAACGAGTAGCGAGTAAGGCTTCAAAATCGAAGGAATATGCGATCAGCGTTGCGCGAAGAAGGCTTCAAAATTGACAAAAATATGCGATCAGCGAGTAGCAAGTAAGGCTTTAAAATCGCAAGATTTGGCGATCAACGAGTAGCGAGTAAGGCTTCAAAATCCAAAGAATATGCGATCAGCGAGTCGCGAGTAAGGCTTCAAAATCGAAAGTATATGCGATCAGCGAGTCGCGAAAAAGGCTTTAAAATCGCAAGATTTGGCGATCAACAAGTAGCGAGTAAGGCTTCAAAATCCAAAGAATATGCAATCAGCGAGTCGCGGGTAAGGCTTCAAAATCGAAAGAATATGCGATCAGTGAGTCGCGAAGAAGGCTTCAAAATTTAAAAAATATGCGATCAGCGAGTAGCAAGTAAGGCTTTAAAATCGCAAGATTTGGCGATCAACGAAGAGCGAGTAAGGCTTCAAAATTGAAAAAATATGCGATCAGCGAGTTGCAAGTTAGGCTTTAAAATCGCAAGATTTGGCGATCAACGAGTAGCGAGTAAGGCTTCAAAATCGAAAGAATATGCGATCAGCGAGTCGCGAAGAAAGCTTCAAAATTGAAAAAATATGCGATCAGCGAGTAGCAAGTAAGGCTTCAAAATCGAAAGAATATGCGATCAGCGAGGCGCGAAGAAGGCTTCAAAATTGACAAAAATATGCGATCAGCGAGTAGCAAGTAAGGCTTTAAAATCGCAAGATTTGGCGATCAACGAGTAGCGAGTAAGGCTTCAAAATCCAAAGAATATGCGATCAGCGAGTCGCGAGTAAGGCTTCAAAATCGAAAGAATATGCGATCAGCGAGTCGCGAAGAAGGCTTTAAAATCGCAAGATTTGGCGATCAACAAGTAGCGAGTAAGGATTCAAAATTGAAAGAATATGCGATCAGCGAGTCGCAAGTAAGGCTTCAAAATTGAAAAAAAATGCGATCAGCGAGTAGCAAGTAAGGCTTTAAAATCGCAAGATTTGGCAATCAACGAGTAGCGAGTAAGGCTTCAAAATCGAAAGAATATGCGATCAGCGAGTCTTGAGTAAAGCTTCAAAATCGAAAGAATATGCGATCAGCGAGTCGCGAAGAAGGCTTCAAAATTGAAAAAATATGCAATCAGCGAGTAGCAAGTTAGGCTTCAAAATCAAAAGAATATGCGATCAGCGAGGCGCGAAGAAGGCTTCAAAATTGACAAAAATATGCGATCAGCGAGTAGCAAGTAAGGCTTTAAAATCGCAAGATTTGGCGATCAACGAGTAGCGAGTAAGGCTTCAAAATCCAAAGAATATGCGACCAGCGAGTCGCGAGTAAGGCTTCAAAATCGAAAGAATATGCGATCAGCGAGTCGCGAAGAAGGCTTTAAAATCGCAAGATTTGGCGATCAACAAGTAGCGAGTAAGGATTCAAAATTGAAAGAATATGCGATCAGCGAGTCGCAAGTAAGGCTTCAAAATTGACAAAAATATGCGATCAGCGAGTAGTAAGTAAGGCTTTAAAATCGCAAGATTTGGCGATCAACGAGTAGCGAGTAAGGCTTCAAAATCCTAAGAATATGCGATCAGCGAGTCGCAAGTAAGGCTTCAAAATCGAAAGAATATGCGATCAGCGAGTCGCGAAGAAGGCTTTAAAATCGCAAGATTTGGCGATCAACAAGTAGCGAGTAAGGATTCAAAATTGAAAGAATATGCGATCAGCGAGTCGCAAGTAAGGCTTCAAAATTGAAAGAATATGCGATCAGCGAGTAGCAAGTAAGGCTTCAAAATCTAAAGAATATGCGATCAGCGAGTCGCAAAGAAGGCTTCAAAATTGACAAATATATGCGATCAGCGAGTAGCAAGTAAGGCTTTAAAATCGCAAGATTTGTCGATCAACGAGTAGCGAGTAAGGCTTCAAAATCCAAAGAATATGCGATCAGCGAGTCGCGAGTAAGGCTTCAAAATCGAAAGAATATGCGATCAGCAAGTCGCGAAGAAGGCTTCAAAATTGAAAAAATATGCGATGCGAGTAGCAAGTCAGGCTTTAAAATCGCAAGATTTGGCGATCAACGAGTAGCGAGTAAGGCTTCAAAATTGAAAGAATACGCGATCAGCGAGTCGCAAGTAAGGCTTCAAAATCGAAAGAATATGCGATCAGCGAGTCTTGAGTAAGGCTTCAAAATCGAAAGAATATGCGATCAGCGAGTCGCGAAGAAGGCTTCAAAATTAAAAAAATATGCGATCAGCGAGTAGCAAGTAAGGCTTTAAAATCGCAATATTTGGCGATCAACGAGTAGCGAGTAAGGCTTCAAAATCAAAAGAATATGCGATCAGCGAGTCGCGAGTAAGGCTTCAAAATCGAAAGAATATGTGATCAGCGAGTCGCGAAGAAGGCTTTAAAATCGCAAGATTTGGCGATCAACAAGTAGCGAGTAAGGCTTCTAAATTGAAAGAATATGCGATCAGCGAGTCGCAAGTAAGGCTTCAAAATTGAAAAAAAATGCGATCAGCGAGTAGCAAGTAAGGCTTTAAAATCGCAAGATTTGGCGATCAACGAGTAGCGAGTAAGGCTTCAAAATCGAAAGAATATGCGATCAGCGAGTCTTGAGTAAAGCTTCAAAATCGAAAGAATATGCGATCAGCGAGTCGCGAAGAAGGCTTCAAAATTGAAAAAATATGCGATCAGCGAGTAGCAAGTAAGGCTTTAAAATCGCAATATTTAGCGATCAACGAGTAGCCAGTAAGGCTTCAAAATCGAAAGAATATGCGATCAGCAAGACGCGAGTAAGGCTTCAAAATAAAAAGAATATGCGATCAGCAAGTCGCGAGTAAGGCTTCAAAATTGAAAAAATATGCGATCAGCGAAAAGCAAGTAAGGCTTTAAAATCGCAAGATTTTGCAATCAACGAGTAGCGAGTAAGGCTTCAAAATCATAAGAATATGCGATCAGCGAGTCGCGAGTAAGGCTTTAAAATCGCAAGATTTGGCGATCAACGAGTAGCGAGTAAGGCTTCAAAATTGAAAGAATATGCGATCAGCGAGTCGCAAGTAAGGCTTCAAAATTGAAAAAAAAAAATGCGATCAGCGAGTAGCAAGTAAGGCTTTAAAATCGCAAGATTTGGCGATCAACGAGTAGCGAGTAAGGCTTCAAAATTGAAAGAATACGCGATCAGCGAGTCGCAAGTAAGGCTTCAAAATCGAAAGAATATGCGATCAGCGAGTCTTGAGTAAGGCTTCAAAATCGAAAGAATATGCGATCAGCGAGTCGCGAAGAAGGCTTCAAAATTAAAAAAATATGCGATCAGCGAGTAGCAAGTAAGGCTTTAAAATCGCAATATTTGGCGATCAACGAGTAGCGAGTAAGGCTTCAAAATCAAAAGAATATGCGATCAGCGAGTCGCGAGTAAGGCTTCAAAATCGAAAGAATATGTGATCAGCGAGTCGCGAAGAAGGCTTTAAAATCGCAAGATTTGGCGATCAACAAGTAGCGAGTAAGGCTTCAAAATTGAAAGAATATGCGATCAGCGAGTCGCAAGTAAGGCTTCAAAATTGAAAAAAAATGCGATCAGCGAGTAGCAAGTAAGGCTTTAAAATCGCAAGATTTGGCGATCAACGAGTAGCGAGTAAGGCTTCAAAATCGAAAGAATATGCGATCAGCGAGTCTTGAGTAAAGCTTCAAAATCGAAAGAATATGCGATCAGCGAGTCGCGAAGAAGTCTTCAAAATTGATAAAATATGCGATCAGCGAGTTGCAAGTAAGGCTTTACAATCGCAATATTTAGCGATCAACGAGTAGCGAGTAAGGCTTCAAAATCGAAAAAATATGCGATCAGCAAGTCGCGAAGAAGGCTTTAAAATCGCAAGATTTGGAGATCAACAAGTAGCGAGTAAGGCTTCAAAATCCAAAGAATATGCGATCAGCGAGTCGCGAGTTAGGCTTCAAAATCGAAAGAATATGCGATCAGCGAGTCGCGAAGAAGTCTTCAAAATTGAAAAAATATGCGATCAGCGAGTAGCAAGTAAGGCTTTAAAATCGCAATATTTAGCGATCAACGAGTAGCGAGTAAGGCTTCAAAATCGAAAAAATATGCGATCAGCAAGTCGCGAGTAAGGCTTCAAAATAAAAAGAATATGCGATCAGCAAAACGCGAGTAAGGCTTCAAAATTGAAAAAATATGCGATCAGCGAAAAGCAAGTAAGGCTTTAAAATCGCAAGATTTGGAGATCAACAAGTAGCGAGTAAGGCTTCAAAATCCAAAGAATATGCGATCAGCGAGTCTTGAGTAAAGCTTCAAAATCATAAGAATATGCGATCAGCGAGTCGCGAGTAAGGCTTTAAAATCGCAAGATTTGGCGATCAACGAGTAGCGAGTAAGGCTTCAAAATTGAAAGAATATGCGATCAGCGAGTCGCAAGTAAGGCTTCAAAATTGAAAAAAAAAAATGCGATCAGCGAGTAGCAAGTAAGGCTTTAAAATCGCAAGATTTGGCGATCAACGAGTAGCGAGTAAGGCTTCAAAATTGAAATAATACGCGATCAGCGAGTCGCAAGTAAGGCTTCAAAATCGAAAGAATATGCGATCAGCGAGTCTTGAGTAAGGCTTCAAAATCGAAAGAATATGCGATCAGCGAGTCGCGAAGAAGGCTTCAAAATTAAAAAAATATGCGATCAGCGAGTAGCAAGTAAGGCTTTAAAATCGCAATATTTGGCGATCAACGAGTAGCGAGTAAGGCTTCAAAATCAAAAGAATATGCGATCAGCGAGTCGCGAGTAAGGCTTCAAAATCGAAAGAATATGTGATCAGCGAGTCGCGAAGAAGGCTTTAAAATCGCAAGATTTGGCGATCAACAAGTAGCGAGTAAGGCTTCAAAATTGAAAGAATATGCGATCAGCGAGTCGCAAGTAAGGCTTCAAAATTGAAAAAAAATGCGATCAGCGAGTAGCAAGTAAGGCTTTAAAATCGCAAGATTTGGCGATCAACGAGTAGCGAGTAAGGCTTCAAAATCGAAAAAATATGCGATCAGCAAGTCGCGAAGAAGGCTTTAAAATCGCAAGATTTGGAGATCAACAAGTAGCGAGTAAGGCTTCAAAATCCAAAGAATATGCGATCAGCGAGTCGCGAGTTAGGCTTCAAAATCGAAAGAATATGCGATCAGCGAGTCGCGAAGAAGTCTTCAAAATTGAAAAAATATGCGATCAGCGAGTAGCAAGTAAGGCTTTAAAATCGCAATATTTAGCGATCAACGAGTAGCGAGTAAGGCTTCAAAATCGAAAAAATATGCGATCAGCAAGTCGCGAGTAAGGCTTCAAAATAAAAAGAATATGCGATCAGCAAAACGCGAGTAAGGCTTCAAAATTGAAAAAATATGCGATCAGCGAAAAGCAAGTAAGGCTTTAAAATCGCAAGATTTGGAGATCAACAAGTAGCGAGTAAGGCTTCAAAATCCAAAGAATATGCGATCAGCGAGTCTTGAGTAAAGCTTCAAAATCGAAAGAATATGCGATCAGCGAGTCGCGAAGAAGTCTTCAAAATTGAAAAAATATGCGATCAGCGAGTAGCAAGTAAGGCTTTAAAATCGCAATATTTAGCGATCAACGAGTAGCGAGTAAGGCTTCAAAATCGAAAAAATATGCGATCAGCAAGTCGCGAGTAAGGATTCAAATTAAAAAGAATATGCGATCAGCAAGTCGCGAGTAAGGCTTCAAAATTGAAAAAATATGCGATCAGCGAAAAGCAAGTAAGGCTTTTAAATCGCAAGATTTTGCGATCAACGAGTAGCGAGTAAGGCTTCAAAATCCAAAAAATATGCGATCAGCGAGTCGCGAGTAAGGCTTTAAAATCGCAAGATTTGGCGATCAACGAGTAGCGAGTAAGGCTTCAAAATTGAAAGAATATGCGATCAGCGAGTCGCAAGTAAGGCTTCAAAATCGAAAAAAAAAATGCGATCAGCGAGTAGCAAGTAAGGCTTTAAAATCGCAAGATTTGGCGATGAACGAGTAGCGAGTAAGGCTTCAAAATTGAAAGAATATGCGATCAGCGAGTCGCAAGTAAGGCTTCAAAATCGAAAAAAAAAATGCGATCAGCGAGTAGCAAGTAAGGCTTTAAAATCGCAAGATTTGGCGATCAACGAGTAGCGAGTAAGGCTTCAAAATCGAAAGAATATGCGATCAGCGAGACTTAAGTAAGGCTTCAAAATTGAAAGAATATGCGATCAGCGAGTCGCGAAGAAGGCTTCAAAATTGAAAAAATATGCGATCAGCGAGTAGCAAGTAAGGCTTTAAAATCGCAATATTTGGCGATCAACGAGTAGCGAGTAAGGCTTCAAAATCGAAAGAATATGCGATTAGCGAGTCGCGAGTAAGGCTTCAAAATTGAAAGAATATGCGATCAGCGAGTAGCAAGGAAGGCTTCAAAATCGAAAGTATATGCGATCAGCGAGTCGCGAAGAAGGCTACAAAATTGACAAATATATGCGATCAGCGAGTAGCAAGTAAGGCTTTAAAATCGCAAGATTTGTCGATCAACGAGTAGCGAGTAAGGCTTCAAAATCCAAAGAATATGCGATCAGCGAGTCGCGAGTAAGGCTTCAAAATCGAAAGAATATGCGATCAGCAAGTCGCGAAGAAGGCTTCAAAATTGAAAAAATATGCGATGCGAGTAGCAAGTCAGGCTTTAAAATCGCAAGATTTGGCGTTCAACGAGTAGCGAGTAAGGCTTCAAAATCGAAAGAATATGCGATCAGCGAGGCGCGGAGAAGGCTTCAAAATTGACAAAAATATGCGATCAGCGAGTAGCAAGTAAGGCTTTAAAATCGCAAGATTTGGCGATCAACGAGTAGCGAGTAAGGCTTCAAAATCGAAAAAATATGCGATCAGCGAGTCTTGAGTAAAGCTTCAAAATCGAAAGAATATGCGATCAGCGAGTCGCGAAGAAGGCTTCAAAATTGAAAAAATATGCGATCAGCGAGTAGCAAGTAAGGCTTTAAAATCGCAATATTTGGCGATCAACGAGTAGCGAGTAAGGCTTCAAAATCGAAAGAATATGCGATCAGCGAGTCGCGAGTAAGGCTTCAAAATTGAAAGAATATGCGATCAGCGAGTAGCAAGTAAGGCTTCAAAATCGAAAGAATATGCGATCAGCGAGTCACGAAGAAGGCTTCAAAATCGAAAGAATATGCGATTAGCAAGTCGCGAAGAAGGCTTCAAAATTGAAAAAATATGCGATGCGAGTAGCAAGTCAGGCTTTAAAATCGCAAGATTTGGCGTTCAACGAGTAGCGAGTAAGGCTTCAAAATCGAAGGAATATGCGATCAGCGTTGCGCGAAGAAGGCTTCAAAATTTAAAAAATATGCGATCAGCGAGTAGCAAGTAAGGCTTTAAAATCGCAAGATTTGGCGATCAACGAGTAGCGAGTAAGGCTTCAAAATTGAAAAAATATGCGATCAGCGAGTTGCAAGTTAGGCTTTAAATTCGCAAGATTTGGCGATCAACGAGTAGCGAGTAAGGCTTTAAAATCGAAAGAATATGCGATCAGCGAGTCGTGAGTAAGGCTTCAAAATTGAAAAAATACGCGATCAGCGAGTTGCAAGTAAGGCTTTAAAATCGCAAGATTTGGCGATCAACGAGTAGCGAGTAAGGCTTCAAAATCGAAAGAATATGCGATCAGCGAGTCGCGAAGAAAGCTTTAAAATTGAAAAAATATGCGATCAGCGAGTAGCAAGTAAGGCTTCAAAATCGAAAGAATATGCGATCAGCGAGGCGCGAAGAAGGCTTCAAAATTGACAAAAAAATGCGATCAGCGAGTAGCAAGTAAGGCTTTAAAATCGCAATATTTAGCGATCAACGAGTAGCGAGTAAGGCTTCAAAATCGAAAAAATATGCGATCAGCAAGTCGCGAAAAAGGCTTCAAAATAAAAAGAATATGCGATCAGCAAGTCGCGAGTAAGGCTTCAAAATTGAAAAAATATGCGATGCGAGTAGCAAGTCAGGCTTTAAAATCGCAAGATTTGGCGTTCAACGATTAGCGAGTAAGGCTTCAAAATCGAAGGAATATGCGATCAGCGAGGCGCGAAGAAGGCTTCAAAATTGACAAAAAAATGCGATCAGCGAGTAGCAAGTAAGGCTTTAAAATCGCAAGAATTGGCGATCAACGAGTAGCGAGTAAGGCTTCAAAATCCAAAGAATATGCGATCAGCGAGTCGCGAGTAAGGCTTCAAAATCGAAAGTATATGCGATCAGCGAGTCGCGAAGAAGGCTTTAAAATCGCAAGATTTGGCGATCAACAAGTAGCGAGTAAGGCTTCAAAATCCAAAGAATATGCAATCAGCGAGTCGCGGGTAAGGCTTCAAAATCGAAAGAATATGCGATCAGTGAGTCGCGAAGAAGGCTTCAAAATTTAAAAAATATGCGATCAGCGAGTAGCAAGTAAGGCTTCAAAATCGAAAGAATATGCGATCAGCGAGGCGCGAAGAAGGCTTCAAAATTGACAAAAATATGTGATCAGCGAGTAGCAAGTAAGGCTTTAAAATCGCAAGATTTGGCGATCATCGAGTAGCGAGTAAGGCTTCAAAATCCAAAGAATATGCGATCAGCGAGTCGCGAGTAAGGCTTCAAAATCGAAAGAATATGCGATCAGCGAGGCGCGAAGAAGGCTTCAAAATTGACAAAAATATGCGATCAGCGAGTAGTAAGTAAGGCTTTAAAATCGCAAGATTTGGCGATCAACGAGTAGCGAGTAAGGCTTCAAAATCCTAAGAATATGCGATCAGCGAGTCGCAAGTAAGGCTTCAAAATCGAAAGAATATGCGATCAGCGAGTCGCGAAGAAGGCTTTAAAATCGCAAGATTTGGCGATCAACAAGTAGCGAGTAAGGATTCAAAATTGAAAGAATATGCGATCAGCGAGTCGCAAGTAAGGCTTCAAAATTGAAAGAATATGCGATCAGTAAGTAGCAAGTAAGGCTTCAAAATCTAAAGAATATGCGATCAGCGAGTCGCAAAGAAGGCTTCAAAATTGACAAATATATGCGATCAGCGAGTAGCAAGTAAGGCTTTAAAATCGCAAGATTTGTCGATCAACGAGTAGCGAGTAAGGCTTCAAAATCCAAAGAATATGCGATCAGCGAGTCGCGAGTAAGGCTTCAAAATCGAAAGAATATGCGATCAGCAAGTCGCGAAGAAGGCTTCAAAATTGAAAAAATATGCGATGCGAGTAGCAAGTCAGGCTTTAAAATCGCAAGATTTGGCGTTCAACGAGTAGCGAGTAAGGCTTCAAAATCGAAGGAATATGCGATCAGCGTTGCGCGAAGAAGGCTTCAAAATTGACAAAAATATGCGATCAGCGAGTAGCAAGTAAGGCTTTAAAATCGCAAGATTTGGCGATCAACGAGTAGCGAGTAAGGCTTCAAAATCCAAAGAATATGCGATCAGCGAGTCGCGAGTAAGGCTTCAAAATCGAAAGTATATGCGATCAGCGAGTCGCGAAAAAGGCTTTAAAATCGCAAGATTTGGCGATCAACAAGTAGCGAGTAAGGCTTCAAAATCCAAAGAATATGCAATCAGCGAGTCGCGGGTAAGGCTTCAAAATCGAAAGAATATGCGATCAGTGAGTCGCGAAGAAGGCTTCAAAATTTAAAAAATATGCGATCAGCGAGTAGCAAGTAAGGCTTTAAAATCGCAAGATTTGGCGATCAACGAAGAGCGAGTAAGGCTTCAAAATTGAAAAAATATGCGATCAGCGAGTTGCAAGTTAGGCTTTAAAATCGCAAGATTTGGCGATCAACGAGTAGCGAGTAAGGCTTCAAAATCGAAAGAATATGCGATCAGCGAGTCGCGAAGAAAGCTTCAAAATTGAAAAAATATGCGATCAGCGAGTAGCAAGTAAGGCTTCAAAATCGAAAGAATATGCGATCAGCGAGGCGCGACGAAGGCTTCAAAATTGACAAAAATATGCGATCAGCGAGTAGCAAGTAAGGCTTTAAAATCGCAAGATTTGGCGATCAACGAGTAGCGAGTAAGGCTTCAAAATCGAAAGAATATGCGATCAGCGAGTCGCGAGTAAGGCTTCAAAATCGAAAGAATATGCGATCAGCGAGTCGCGAAGAAGGCTTTAAAATCGCAAGATTTGGCGATCAACAAGTAGCGAGTAAGGATTCAAAATTGAAAGAATATGCGATCAGCGAGTCGCAAGTAAGGCTTCAAAATTGAAAAAAAATGCGATCAGCGAGTAGCAAGTAAGGCTTTAAAATCGCAAGATTTGGCAATCAACGAGTAGCGAGTAAGGCTTCAAAATCGAAAGAATATGCGATCAGCAAGTCGCGAAGAAGGCTTCAAAATTGAAAAAATATGCGATGCGAGTAGCAAGTCAGGCTTTAAAATCGCAAGATTTGGCGTTCAACGAGTAGCGAGTAAGGCTTCAAAATCGAAGGAATATGCGATCAGCGTTGCGCGAAGAAGGCTTCAAAATTGACAAAAATATGCGATCAGCGAGTAGCAAGTAAGGCTTTAAAATCGCAAGATTTGGCGATCAACGAGTAGCGAGTAAGGCTTCAAAATCCAAAGAATATGCGACCAGCGAGACTTGAGTAAGGCTTCAAAATCGAAAGAATATGCGATCAGCGAGTCGCGAAGAAGGCTTTAAAATCGCAAGATTTGGCGATCAACAAGTAGCGAGTAAGGATTCAAAATTGAAAGAATATGCGATCAGCGAGTCGCGAGTAAGGCTTCAAAATCGAAAGAATATGCGATCAGCAAGTCGCGAAGAAGGCTTCAAAATTGAAAAAATATGCGATCAGCGAGTCGCGAGTAAGGCTTCAAAATCGAAAGAATATGCGATCAGCAAGTCGCGAAGAAGGCTTCAAAATTGAAAAAATATGCGATGCGAGTAGCAAGTCAGGCTTTAAAATCGCAAGATTTGGCGTTCAACGAGTAGCGAGTAAGGCTTCAAAATCGAAAGAATATGCGATCAGCGAGGCGCGGAGAAGGCTTCAAAATTGACAAAAATATGCGATCAGCGAGTAGCAAGTAAGGCTTTAAAATCGCAAGATTTGGCGATCAACGAGTAGCGAGTAAGGCTTCAAAATCGAAAGAATATGCGATCAGCGAGTCTTGAGTAAAGCTTCAAAATCGAAAGAATATGCGATCAGCGAGTCGCGAAGAAGGCTTCGAAATTGAAAAAATATGCGATCAGCGAGTAGCAAGTAAGGCTTTAAAATCGCAATATTTGGCGATCAACGAGTAGCGAGTAAGGCTTCAAAATCGAAAGAATATGCGATCAGCGAGTCGCGAGTAAGGCTTCAAAATTGAAAGAATATGCGATCAGCGAGTAGCAAGTAAGGCTTCAAAATCGAAAGTATATGCGATCAGCGAGTCGCGAAGAAGGCTACAAAATTGACAAATATATGCGATCAGCGAGTAGCAAGTAAGGCTTTAAAATCGCAAGATTTGTCGATCAACGAGTAGCGAGTAAGGCTTCAAAATCCAAAGAATATGCGATCAGCGAGTCGCGAAGAAGGCTTCAAAATTGAAAAAATATGCGATCAGCGAGTAGCAAGTAAGGCTTTAAAATCGCAATATTTGGCGATCAACGAGTAGCGAGTAAGGCTTCAAAATCGAAAGAATATGCGATTAGCGAGTCGCGCGTAAGGCTTCAAAATTGAAAGAATATGCGATCAGCGAGTAGCAAGGAAGGCTTCAAAATCGAAAGTATATGCGATCAGCGAGTCGCGAAGAAGGCTACAAAATTGACAAATATATGCGATCAGCGAGTAGCAAGTAAGGCTTTAAAATCGCAAGATTTGTCGATCAACGAGTAGCGAGTAAGGCTTCAAAATCCAAAGAATATGCGATCAGCGAGTCGCGAGTAAGGCTTCAAAATCGAAAGAATATGCGATCAGCAAGTCGCGAAGAAGGCTTCAAAATTGAAAAAATATGCGATGCGAGTAGCAAGTCAGGCTTTAAAATCGCAAGATTTGGCGTTCAACGAGTAGCGAGTAAGGCTTCAAAATCGAAAGAATATGCGATCAGCGAGGCGCGGAGAAGGCTTCAAAATTGACAAAAATATGCGATCAGCGAGTAGCAAGTAAGGCTTTAAAATCGCAAGATTTGGCGATCAACGAGTAGCGAGTAAGGCTTCAAAATCGAAAGAATATGCGATCAGCGAGTAGCAAGTAAGGCTTCAAAATCGAAAGAATATGCGATCAGCGAGTCACGAAGAAGGCTTCAAAATTGACAAATATATGCGATCAGCGAGTAGCAAGTAAGGCTTTAAAATCGCAAGATTTGGCGATCAACGAGTAGCGAGTAAGGCTTCAAAATCCAAAGAATATGCGATCAGCGAGTCGCGAGTAAGGCTTCAAAATCGAAAGAATATGCGATTAGCAAGTCGCGAAGAAGGCTTCAAAATTGAAAAAATATGCGATGCGAGTAGCAAGTCAGGCTTTAAAATCGCAAGATTTGGCGTTCAACGAGTAGCGAGTAAGGCTTCAAAATCGAAGGAATATGCGATCAGCGTTGCGCGAAGAAGGCTTCAAAATTTAAAAAATATGCGATCAGCGAGTAGCAAGTAAGGCTTTAAAATCGCAAGATTTGGCGATCAACGAGTAGCGAGTAAGGCTTCAAAATTGAAAAAATATGCGATCAGCGAGTTGCAAGTTAGGCTTTAAATTCGCAAGATTTGGCGATCAACGAGTAGCGAGTAAGGCTTCAAAATCGAAAGAATATGCGATCAGCGAGTCGTGAGTAAGGCTTCAAAATTGAAAAAATACGCGATCAGCGAGTTGCAAGTAAGGCTTTAAAATCGCAAGATTTGGCGATCAACGAGTAGCGAGTAAGGCTTCAAAATCGAAAGAATATGCGATCAGCGAGTCGCGAAGAAAGCTTCAAAATTGAAAAAATATGCGATCAGCGAGTAGCAAGTAAGGCTTCAAAATCGAAAGAATATGCGATCAGCGAGGCGCGAAGAAGGCTTCAAAATTGACAAAAAAATGCGATCAGCGAGTAGCAAGTAAGGCTTTAAAATCGCAATATTTAGCGATCAACGAGTAGCGAGTAAGGCTTCAAAATCGAAAAAATATGCGATCAGCAAGTCGCGAAAAAGGCTTCAAAATAAAAAGAATATGCGATCAGCAAGTCGCGAGTAAGGCTTCAAAATTGAAAAAATATGCGATGCGAGTAGCAAGTCAGGCTTTAAAATCGCAAGATTTGGCGTTCAACGAGTAGCGAGTAAGGCTTCAAAATCGAAGGAATATGCGATCAGCGAGGCGCGAAGAAGGCTTCAAAATTGACAAAAAAATGCGATCAGCGAGTAGCAAGTAAGGCTTTAAAATCGCAAGAATTGGCGATCAACGAGTAGCGAGTAAGGCTTCAAAATCCAAAGAATATGCGATCAGCGAGTCGCGAGTAAGGCTTCAAAATCGAAAGTATATGCGATCAGCGAGTCGCGAAGAAGGCTTTAAAATCGCAAGATTTGGCGATCAACAAGTAGCGAGTAAGGCTTCAAAATCCAAAGAATATGCAATCAGCGAGTCGCGGGTAAGGCTTCAAAATCGAAAGAATATGCGATCAGTGAGTCGCGAAGAAGGCTTCAAAATTTAAAAAATATGCGATCAGCGAGTAGCAAGTAAGGCTTCAAAATCGAAAGAATATGCGATCAGCGAGGCGCGAAGAAGGCTTCAAAATTGACAAAAATATGTGATCAGCGAGTAGCAAGTAAGGCTTTAAAATCGCAAGATTTGGCGATCATCGAGTAGCGAGTAAGGCTTCAAAATCCAAAGAATATGCGATCAGCGAGTCGCGAGTAAGGCTTCAAAATCGAAAGAATATGCGATCAGCGAGGCGCGAAGAAGGCTTCAAAATTGACAAAAATATGCGATCAGCGAGTAGTAAGTAAGGCTTTAAAATCGCAAGATTTGGCGATCAACGAGTAGCGAGTAAGGCTTCAAAATCCTAAGAATATGCGATCAGCGAGTCGCAAGTAAGGCTTCAAAATCGAAAGAATATGCGATCAGCGAGTCGCGAAGAAGGCTTTAAAATCGCAAGATTTGGCGATCAACAAGTAGCGAGTAAGGATTCAAAATTGAAAGAATATGCGATCAGCGAGTCGCAAGTAAGGCTTCAAAATCTAAAGAATATGCGATCAGCGAGTCGCAAAGAAGGCTTCAAAATTGACAAATATATGCGATCAGCGAGTAGCAAGTAAGGCTTTAAAATCGCAAGATTTGTCGATCAACGAGTAGCGAGTAAGGCTTCAAAATCCAAAGAATATGCGATCAGCGAGTCGCGAGTAAGGCTTCAAAATCGAAAGAATATGCGATCAGCAAGTCGCGAAGAAGGCTTCAAAATTGAAAAAATATGCGATGCGAGTAGCAAGTCAGGCTTTAAAATCGCAAGATTTGGCGTTCAACGAGTAGCGAGTAAGGCTTCAAAATCGAAGGAATATGCGATCAGCGTTGCGCGAAGAAGGCTTCAAAATTGACAAAAATATGCGATCAGCGAGTAGCAAGTAAGGCTTTAAAATCGCAAGATTTGGCGATCAACGAGTAGCGAGTAAGGCTTCAAAATCCAAAGAATATGCGATCAGCGAGTCGCGAGTAAGGCTTCAAAATCGAAAGTATATGCGATCAGCGAGTCGCGAAAAAGGCTTTAAAATCGCAAGATTTGGCGATCAACAAGTAGCGAGTAAGGCTTCAAAATCCAAAGAATATGCAATCAGCGAGTCGCGGGTAAGGCTTCAAAATCGAAAGAATATGCGATCAGTGAGTCGCGAAGAAGGCTTCAAAATTTAAAAAATATGCGATCAGCGAGTAGCAAGTAAGGCTTTAAAATCGCAAGATTTGGCGATCAACGAAGAGCGAGTAAGGCTTCAAAATTGAAAAAATATGCGATCAGCGAGTTGCAAGTTAGGCTTTAAAATCGCAAGATTTGGCGATCAACGAGTAGCGAGTAAGGCTTCAAAATCGAAAGAATATGCGATCAGCGAGTCGCGAAGAAAGCTTCAAAATTGAAAAAATATGCGATCAGCGAGTAGCAAGTAAGGCTTCAAAATCGAAAGAATATGCGATCAGCGAGGCGCGAAGAAGGCTTCAAAATTGACAAAAATATGCGATCAGCGAGTAGCAAGTAAGGCTTTAAAATCGCAAGATTTGGCGATCAACGAGTAGCGAGTAAGGCTTCAAAATCGAAAGAATATGCGATCAGCGAGTCGCGAGTAAGGCTTCAAAATCGAAAGAATATGCGATCAGCGAGTCGCGAAGAAGGCTTTAAAATCGCAAGATTTGGCGATCAACAAGTAGCGAGTAAGGATTCAAAATTGAAAGAATATGCGATCAGCGAGTCGCAAGTAAGGCTTCAAAATTGAAAAAAAATGCGATCAGCGAGTAGCAAGTAAGGCTTTAAAATCGCAAGATTTGGCAATCAACGAGTAGCGAGTAAGGCTTCAAAATCGAAAGAATATGCGATCAGCGAGTCTTGAGTATAGCTTCAAAATCGAAAGAATATGCGATCAGCGAGTCGCGAAGAAGGCTTCAAAATTGAAAAAATATGCAATCAGCGAGTAGCAAGTTAGGCTTCAAAATCAAAAGAATATGCGATCAGCGAGGCGCGAAGAAGGCTTCAAAATTGACAAAAATATGCGATCAGCGAGTAGCAAGTAAGGCTTTAAAATCGCAAGATTTGGCGATCAACGAGTAGCGAGTAAGGCTTCAAAATCCAAAGAATATGCGACCAGCGAGTCGCGAGTAAGGCTTCAAAATCGAAAGAATATGCGATCAGCGAGTCGCGAAGAAGGCTTTAAAATCGCAAGATTTGGCGATCAACAAGTAGCGAGTAAGGATTCAAAATTGAAAGAATATGCGATCAGCGAGTCGCAAGTAAGGCTTCAAAATTGAAAAAAAATGCGATCAGCGAGTAGCAAGTAAGGCTTTAAAATCGCAAGATTTGGCGATCAACGAGTAGCGAGTAAGGCTTCAAAATCGAAAGAATATGCGATCAGCGAGTCTTGAGTAAAGCTTCAAAATCGAAAGAATATGCGATCAGCGAGTCGCGAAGAAGGCTTCAAAATTGAAAAAATATGCGATCAGCGAGTAGCAAGTAAGGCTTTAAAATCGCAATATTTAGCGATCAACGAGTAGCGAGTAAGGCTTCAAAATCGAAAAAATATGCGATAAGCAAGTCGCGAGTAAGGCTTCAAAATAAAAAGAATATGCGATCAGCAAGTCGCGAGTAAGGCTTCAAAATTGAAAAAATATGCGATGCGAGTAGCAAGTCAGGCTTTAAAATCGTAAGATTTGGCGTTCAACGAGTAGCGAGTAAGGCTTCAAAATCGAAAGAATATGCGATCAGCGAGGCGCGGAGAAGGCTTCAAAATTGACAAAAATATGCGATCAGCGAGTAGCAAGTAAGGCTTTAAAATCGCAAGATTTGGCGATCAACGAGTAGCGAGTAAGGCTTCAAAATCGAAAGAATATGCGATCAGCGAGTCTTGAGTAAAGCTTCAAAATCGAAAGAATATGCGATCAGCGAGTCGCGAAGAAGGCTTCAAAATTGAAAAAATATGCGATCAGCGAGTAGCAAGTAAGGCTTTAAAATCGCAATATTTGGCGATCAACGAGTAGCGAGTAAGGCTTCAAAATCGAAAGAATATGCGATCAGCGAGTCGCGAGTAAGGCTTCAAAATTGAAAGAATATGCGATCAGCGAGTAGCAAGTAAGGCTTCAAAATCGAAAGAATATGCGATCAGCGAGTCACGAAGAAGGCTTCAAAATTGACAAATATATGCGATCAGCGAGTAGCAAGTAAGGCTTTAAAATCGCAAGATTTGGCGATCAACGAGTAGCGAGTAAGGCTTCAAAATCCAAAGAATATGCGATCAGCGAGTCGCGAGTAAGGCTTCAAAATCGAAAGAATATGCGATTAGCAAGTCGCGAAGAAGGCTTCAAAATTGAAAAAATATGCGATGCGAGTAGCAAGTCAGGCTTTAAAATCGCAAGATTTGGCGTTCAACGAGTAGCGAGTAAGGCTTCAAAATCGAAGGAATATGCGATCAGCGTTGCGCGAAGAAGGCTTCAAAATTTAAAAAATATGCGATCAGCGAGTAGCAAGTAAGGCTTTAAAATCGCAAGATTTGGCGATCAACGAGTAGCGAGTAAGGCTTCAAAATTGAAAAAATATGCGATCAGCGAGTTGCAAGTTAGGCTTTAAATTCGCAAGATTTGGCGATCAACGAGTAGCGAGTAAGGCTTCAAAATCGAAAGAATATGCGATCAGCGAGTCGTGAGTAAGGCTTCAAAATTGAAAAAATACGCGATCAGCGAGTTGCAAGTAAGGCTTTAAAATCGCAAGGTTTGGCGATCAACGAGTAGCGAGTAAGGCTTCAAAATCGAAAGAATATGCGATCAGCGAGTCGCGAAGAAAGCTTCAAAATTGAAAAATATGCGATCAGCGAGTAGCAAGTAAGGCTTCAAAATCGAAAGAATATGCGATCAGCGAGGCGCGAAGAAGGCTTCAAAATTGACAAAAAAATGCGATCAGCGAGTAGCAAGTAAGGCTTTAAAATCGCAATATTTAGCGATCAACGAGTAGCGAGTAAGGCTTCAAAATCGAAAAAATATGCGATCAGCAAGTCGCGAAAAAGGCTTCAAAATAAAAAGAATATGCGATCAGCAAGTCGCGAGTAAGGCTTCAAAATTGAAAGAATATGCGATGCGAGTAGCAAGTCAGGCTTTAAAATCGCAAGATTTGGCGTTCAACGAGTAGCGAGTAAGGCTTCAAAATCGAAGGAATATGCGATCAGCGAGGCGCGAAGAAGGCTTCAAAATTGACAAAAAAATGCGATCAGCGAGTAGCAAGTAAGGCTTTAAAATCGCAAGAATTGGCGATCAACGAGTAGCGAGTAAGGCTTCAAAATCCAAAGAATATGCGATCAGCGAGTCGCGAGTAAGGCTTCAAAATCGAAAGTATATGCGATCAGCGAGTCGCGAAGAAGGCTTTAAAATCGCAAGATTTGGCGATCAACAAGTAGCGAGTAAGGCTTCAAAATCCAAAGAATATGCAATCAGCGAGTCGCGGGTAAGGCTTCAAAATCGAAAGAATATGCGATCAGTGAGTCGCGAAGAAGGCTTCAAAATTTAAAAAATATGCGATCAGCGAGTAGCAAGTAAGGCTTCAAAATCGAAAGAATATGCGATCAGCGAGGCGCGAAGAAGGCTTCAAAATTGACAAAAATATGTGATCAGCGAGTAGCAAGTAAGGCTTTAAAATCGCAAGATTTGGCGATCATCGAGTAGCGAGTAAGGCTTCAAAATCCAAAGAATATGCGATCAGCGAGTCGCGAGTAAGGCTTCAAAATCGAAAGAATATGCGATCAGCGAGGCGCGAAGAAGGCTTCAAAATTGACAAAAATATGCGATCAGCGAGTAGTAAGTAAGGCTTTAAAATCGCAAGATTTGGCGATCAACGAGTAGCGAGTAAGGCTTCAAAATCCTAAGAATATGCGATCAGCGAGTCGCAAGTAAGGCTTCAAAATCGAAAGAATATGCGATCAGCGAGTCGCGAAGAAGGCTTTAAAATCGCAAGATTTGGCGATCAACAAGTAGCGAGTAAGGATTCAAAATTGAAAGAATATGCGATCAGCGAGTCGCAAGTAAGGCTTCAAAATTGAAAGAATATGCGATCAGCGAGTAGCAAGTAAGGCTTCAAAATCTAAAGAATATGCGATCAGCGAGTCGCAAAGAAGGCTTCAAAATTGACAAATATATGCGATCAGCGAGTAGCAAGTAAGGCTTTAAAATCGCAAGATTTGTCGATCAACGAGTAGCGAGTAAGGCTTCAAAATCCAAAGAATATGCGATCAGCGAGTCGCGAGTAAGGCTTCAAAATCGAAAGAATATGCGATCAGCTAGTCGCGAAGAAGGCTTCAAAATTGAAAAAATATGCGATGCGAGTAGCAAGTCAGGCTTTAAAATCGCAAGATTTGGCGTTCAACGAGTAGCGAGTAAGGCTTCAAAATCGAAGGAATATGCGATCAGCGTTGCGCGAAGAAGGCTTCAAAATTGACAAAAATATGCGATCAGCGAGTAGCAAGTAAGGCTTTAAAATCGCAAGATTTGGCGATCAACGAGTAGCGAGTAAGGCTTCAAAATCCAAAGAATATGCGATCAGCGAGTCGCGAGTAAGGCTTCAAAATCGAAAGTATATGCGATCAGCGAGTCGCGAAAAAGGCTTTAAAATCGCAAGATTTGGCGATCAACAAGTAGCGAGTAAGGCTTCAAAATCCAAAGAATATGCAATCAGCGAGTCGCGGGTAAGGCTTCAAAATCGAAAGAATATGCGATCAGTGAGTCGCGAAGAAGGCTTCAAAATTTAAAAAATATGCGATCAGCGAGTAGCAAGTAAGGCTTTAAAATCGCAAGATTTGGCGATCAACGAAGAGCGAGTAAAGCTTCAAAATTGAAAAAATATGCGATCAGCGAGTTGCAAGTTAGGCTTTAAAATCGCAAGATTTGGCGATCAACGAGTAGCGAGTAAGGCTTCAAAATCGAAAGAATATGCGATCAGCGAGTCGCGAAGAAAGCTTCAAAATTGAAAAAATATGCGATCAGCGAGTAGCAAGTAAGGCTTCAAAATCGAAAGAATATGCGATCAGCGAGGCGCGAAGAAGGCTTCAAAATTGACAAAAATATGCGATCAGCGAGTAGCAAGTAAGGCTTTAAAATCGCAAGATTTGGCGATCAACGAGTAGCGAGTAAGGCTTCAAAATCCAAAGAATATGCGATCAGCGAGTCGCGAGTAAGGCTTCAAAATCGAAAGAATATGCGATCAGCGAGTCGCGAAGAAGGCTTTAAAATCGCAAGATTTGGCGATCAACAAGTAGCGAGTAAGGATTCAAAATTGAAAGAATATGCGATCAGCGAGTCGCAAGTAAGGCTTCAAAATTGAAAAAAAATGCGATCAGCGAGTAGCAAGTAAGGCTTTAAAATCGCAAGATTTGGCAATCAACGAGTAGCGAGTAAGGCTTCAAAATCGAAAGAATATGCGATCAGCGAGTCTTGAGTAAAGCTTCAAAATCGAAAGAATATGCGATCAGCGAGTCGCGAAGAAGGCTTCAAAATTGAAAAAATATGCAATCAGCGAGTAGCAAGTTAGGCTTCAAAATCAAAAGAATATGCGATCAGCGAGGCGCGAAGAAGGCTTCAAAATTGACAAAAATATGCGATCAGCGAGTAGCAAGTAAGGCTTTAAAATCGCAAGATTTGGCGATCAACGAGTAGCGAGTAAGGCTTCAAAATCCAAAGAATATGCGACCAGCGAGTCGCGAGTAAGGCTTCAAAATCGAAAGAATATGCGATCAGCGAGTCGCGAAGAAGGCTTTAAAATCGCAAGATTTGGCGATCAACAAGTAGCGAGTAAGGATTCAAAATTGAAAGAATATGCGATCAGCGAGTCGCAAGTAAGGCTTCAAAATTGACAAAAATATGCGATCAGCGAGTAGTAAGTAAGGCTTTAAAATCGCAAGATTTGGCGATCAACGAGTAGCGAGTAAGGCTTCAAAATCCTAAGAATATGCGATCAGCGAGTCGCAAGTAAGGCTTCAAAATCGAAAGAATATGCGATCAGCGAGTCGCGAAGAAGGCTTTAAAATCGCAAGATTTGGCGATCAACAAGTAGCGAGTAAGGATTCAAAATTGAAAGAATATGCGATCAGCGAGTCGCAAGTAAGGCTTCAAAATTGAAAGAATATGCGATCAGCGAGTAGCAAGTAAGGCTTCAAAATCTAAAGAATATGCGATCAGCGAGTCGCAAAGAAGGCTTCAAAATTGACAAATATATGCGATCAGCGAGTAGCAAGTAAGGCTTTAAAATCGCAAGATTTGTCGATCAACGAGTAGCGAGTAAGGCTTCAAAATCCAAAGAATATGCGATCAGCGAGTCGCGAGTAAGGCTTCAAAATCGAAAGAATATGCGATCAGCAAGTCGCGAAGAAGGCTTCAAAATTGAAAAAATATGCGATGCGAGTAGCAAGTCAGGCTTTAAAATCGCAAGATTTGGCGATCAACGAGTAGCGAGTAAGGCTTCAAAATCGAAAGAATATGCGATCAGCGAGTCGCGAGTAAGGCTTCAAAATCGAAAGAATATGTGATCAGCGAGTCGCGAAGAAGGCTTTAAAATCGCAAGATTTGGCGATCAACAAGTAGCGAGTAAGGCTTCAAAATTGAAAGAATATGCGATCAGCGAGTCGCAAGTAAGGCTTCAAAATTGAAAAAAAATGCGATCAGCGAGTAGCAAGTAAGGCTTTAAAATCGCAAGATTTGGCGATCAACGAGTAGCGAGTAAGGCTTCAAAATCGAAAGAATATGCGATCAGTGAGTCTTGAGTAAAGCTTCAAAATCGAAAGAATATGCGATCAGCGAGTCGCGAAGAAGTCTTCAAAATTGATAAAATATGCGATCAGCGAGTTGCAAGTAAGGCTTTACAATCGCAATATTTAGCGATCAACGAGTAGCGAGTAAGGCTTCAAAATCGAAAAAATATGCGATCAGCAAGTCGCGAAGAAGGCTTTAAAATCGCAAGATTTGGAGATCAACAAGTAGCGAGTAAGGCTTCAAAATCCAAAGAATATGCGATCAGCGAGTCGCGAGTTAGGCTTCAAAATCGAAAGAATATGCGATCAGCGAGTCGCGAAGAAGTCTTCAAAATTGAAAAAATATGCGATCAGCGAGTAGCAAGTAAGGCTTTAAAATCGCAATATTTAGCGATCAACGAGTAGCGAGTAAGGCTTCAAAATCGAAAAAATATGCGATCAGCAAGTCGCGAGTAAGGCTTCAAAATAAAAAGAATATGCGATCAGCAAAACGCGAGTAAGGCTTCAAAATTGAAAAAATATGCGATCAGCGAAAAGCAAGTAAGGCTTTAAAATCGCAAGATTTGGAGATCAACAAGTAGCGAGTAAGGCTTCAAAATCCAAAGAATATGCGATCAGCGAGTCTTGAGTAAAGCTTCAAAATCGAAAGAATATGCGATCAGCGAGTCGCGAAGAAGTCTTCAAAATTGAAAAAATATGCGATCAGCGAGTAGCAAGTAAGGCTTTAAAATCGCAATATTTAGCGATCAACGAGTAGCGAGTAAGGCTTCAAAATCGAAAAAATATGCGATCAGCAAGTCGCGAGTAAGGATTCAAATTAAAAAGAATATGCGATCAGCAAGTCGCGAGTAAGGCTTCAAAATTGAAAAAATATGCGATCAGCGAAAAGCAAGTAAGGCTTTAAAATCGCAAGATTTTGCGATCAACGAGTAGCGAGTAAGGCTTCAAAATCCAAAAAATATGCGATCAGCGAGTCGCGAGTAAGGCTTTAAAATCGCAAGATTTGGCGATCAACGAGTAGCGAGTAAGGCTTCAAAATTGAAAGAATATGCGATCAGCGAGTCGCAAGTAAGGCTTCAAAATCGAAAAAAAAAATGCGATCAGCGAGTAGCAAGTAAGGCTTTAAAATCGCAAGATTTGGCGATGAACGAGTAGCGAGTAAGGCTTCAAAATTGAAAGAATATGCGATCAGCGAGTCGCAAGTAAGGCTTCAAAATCGAAAAAAAAAATGCGATCAGCGAGTAGCAAGTAAGGCTTTAAAATCGCAAGATTTGGCGATCAACGAGTAGCGAGTAAGGCTTCAAAATCGAAAGAAAATGCGATCAGCGAGACTTGAGTAAGGCTTCAAAATTGAAAGAATATGCGATCAGCGAGTCGCGAAGAAGGCTTCAAAATTGAAAAAATATGCGATCAGCGAGTAGCAAGTAAGGCTTTAAAATCGCAATATTTGGCGATCAACGAGAAGCGAGTAAGGCTTCAAAATCGAAAGAATTTGCGATTAGCGAGTCGCGAGTAAGGCTTCAAAATTGAAAGAATATGCGATCAGCGAGTAGCAAGGAAGGCTTCAAAATCGAAAGTATATGCGATCAGCGAGTCGCGAAGAAGGCTACAAAATTGACAAATATATGCGATCAGCGAGTAGCAAGTAAGGCTTTAAAATCGCAAGATTTGTCGATCAACGAGTAGCGAGTAAGGCTTCAAAATCCAAAGAATATGCGATCAGCGAGTCGCGAGTAAGGCTTCAAAATCGAAAGAATATGCGATCAGCAAGTCGCGAAGAAGGCTTCAAAATTGAAAAAATATGCGATGCGAGTAGCAAGTCAGGCTTTAAAATCGCAAGATTTGGCGTTCAACGAGTAGCGAGTAAGGCTTCAAAATCGAAAGAATATGCGATCAGCGAGGCGCGGAGAAGGCTTCAAAATTGACAAAAATATGCGATCAGCGAGTAGCAAGTAAGGCTTTAAAATCGCAAGATTTGGCGATCAACGAGTAGCGAGTAAGGCTTCAAAATCGAAAGAATATGCGATCAGCGAGTCTTGAGTAAAGCTTCAAAATCGAAAGAATATGCGATCAGCGAGTCGCGAAGAAGGCTTCAAAATTGAAAAAATATGCGATCAGCGAGTAGCAAGTAAGGCTTTAAAATCGCAATATTTGGCGATCAACGAGTAGCGAGTAAGGCTTCAAAATCGAAAGAATATGCGATCAGCGAGTCGCGAGTAAGGCTTCAAAATTGAAAGAATATGCGATCAGCGAGTAGCAAGTAAGGCTTCAAAATCGAAAGAATATGCGATCAGCGAGTCACGAAGAAGGCTTCAAAATTGACAAATATATGCGATCAGCGAGTAGCAAGTAAGGCTTTAAAATCGCAAGATTTGGCGATCAACGAGTAGCGAGTAAGGCTTCAAAATCCAAAGAATATGCGATCAGCGAGTCGCGAGTAAGGCTTCAAAATCGAAAGAATATGCGATTAGCAAGTCGCGAAGAAGGCTTCAAAATTGAAAAAATATGCGATGCGAGTAGCAAGTCAGGCTTTAAAATCGCAAGATTTGGCGTTCAACGAGTAGCGAGTAAGGCTTCAAAATCGAAGGAATATGCGATCAGCGTTGCGCGAAGAAGGCTTCAAAATTTAAAAAATATGCGATCAGCGAGTAGCAAGTAAGGCTTTAAAATCGCAAGATTTGGCGATCAACGAGTAGCGAGTAAGGCTTCAAAATTGAAAAAATATGCGATCAGCGAGTTGCAAGTTAGGCTTTAAATTCGCAAGATTTGGCGATCAACGAGTAGCGAGTAAGGCTTCAAAATCGAAAGAATATGCGATCAGCGAGTCGTGAGTAAGGCTTCAAAATTGAAAAAATACGCGATCAGCGAGTTGCAAGTAAGGCTTTAAAATCGCAAGATTTGGCGATCAACGAGTAGCGAGTAAGGCTTCAAAATCGAAAGAATATGCGATCAGCGAGTCGCGAAGAAAGCTTCAAAATTGAAAAAATATGCGATCAGCGAGTAGCAAGTAAGGCTTCAAAATCGAAAGAATATGCGATCAGCGAGGCGCGAAGAAGGCTTCAAAATTGACAAAAAAATGCGATCAGCGAGTAGCAAGTAAGGCTTTAAAATCGCAATATTTAGCGATCAACGAGTAGCGAGTAAGGCTTCAAAATCGAAAAAATATGCGATCAGCAAGTCGCGAAAAAGGCTTCAAAATAAAAAGAATATGCGATCAGCAAGTCGCGAGTAAGGCTTCAAAATTGAAAAAATATGCGATGCGAGTAGCAAGTCAGGCTTTAAAATCGCAAGATTTGGCGTTCAACGAGTAGCGAGTAAGGCTTCAAAATCGAAGGAATATGCGATCAGCGAGGCGCGAAGAAGGCTTCAAAATTGACAAAAAAATGCGATCAGCGAGTAGCAAGTAAGGCTTTAAAATCGCAAGAATTGGCGATCAACGAGTAGCGAGTAAGGCTTCAAAATCCAAAGAATATGCGATCAGCGAGTCGCGAGTAAGGCTTCAAAATCGAAAGTATATGCGATCAGCGAGTCGCGAAGAAGGCTTTAAAATCGCAAGATTTGGCGATCAACAAGTAGCGAGTAAGGCTTCAAAATCCAAAGAATATGCAATCAGCGAGTCGCGGGTAAGGCTTCAAAATCGAAAGAATATGCGATCAGTGAGTCGCGAAGAAGGCTTCAAAATTTAAAAAATATGCGATCAGCGAGTAGCAAGTAAGGCTTCAAAATCGAAAGAATATGCGATCAGCGAGGCGCGAAGAAGGCTTCAAAATTGACAAAAATATGTGATCAGCGAGTAGCAAGTAAGGCTTTAAAATCGCAAGATTTGGCGATCATCGAGTAGCGAGTAAGGCTTCAAAATCCAAAGAATATGCGATCAGCGAGTCGCGAGTAAGGCTTCAAAATCGAAAGAATATGCGATCAGCGAGGCGCGAAGAAGGCTTCAAAATTGACAAAAATATGCGATCAGCGAGTAGTAAGTAAGGCTTTAAAATCGCAAGATTTGGCGATCAACGAGTAGCGAGTAAGGCTTCAAAATCCTAAGAATATGCGATCAGCGAGTCGCAAGTAAGGCTTCAAAATCGAAAGAATATGCGATCAGCGAGTCGCGAAGAAGGCTTTAAAATCGCAAGATTTGGCGATCAACAAGTAGCGAGTAAGGATTCAAAATTGAAAGAATATGCGATCAGCGAGTCGCAAGTAAGGCTTCAAAATTGAAAGAATATGCGATCAGCGAGTAGCAAGTAAGGCTTCAAAATCTAAAGAATATGCGATCAGCGAGTCGCAAAGAAGGCTTCAAAATTGACAAATATATGCGATCAGCGAGTAGCAAGTAAGGCTTTAAAATCGCAAGATTTGTCGATCAACGAGTAGCGAGTAAGGCTTCAAAATCCAAAGAATATGCGATCAGCGAGTCGCGAGTAAGGCTTCAAAATCGAAAGAATATGCGATCAGCAAGTCGCGAAGAAGGCTTCAAAATTGAAAAAATATGCGATGCGAGTAGCAAGTCAGGCTTTAAAATCGCAAGATTTGGCGTTCAACGAGTAGCGAGTAAGGCTTCAAAATCGAAGGAATATGCGATCAGCGTTGCGCGAAGAAGGCTTCAAAATTGACAAAAATATGCGATCAGCGAGTAGCAAGTAAGGCTTTAAAATCGCAAGATTTGGCGATCAACGAGTAGCGAGTAAGGCTTCAAAATCCAAAGAATATGCGATCAGCGAGTCGCGAGTAAGGCTTCAAAATCGAAAGTATATGCGATCAGCGAGTCGCGAAAAAGGCTTTAAAATCGCAAGATTTGGCGATCAACAAGTAGCGAGTAAGGCTTCAAAATCCAAAGAATATGCAATCAGCGAGTCGCGGGTAAGGCTTCAAAATCGAAAGAATATGCGATCAGTGAGTCGCGAAGAAGGCTTCAAAATTTAAAAAATATGCGATCAGCGAGTAGCAAGTAAGGCTTTAAAATCGCAAGATTTGGCGATCAACGAAGAGCGAGTATGGCTTCAAAATTGAAAAAATATGCGATCAGCGAGTTGCAAGTTAGGCTTTAAAATCGCAAGATTTGGCGATCAACGAGTAGCGAGTAAGGCTTCAAAATCGAAAGAATATGCGATCAGCGAGTCGCGAAGAAAGCTTCAAAATTGAAAAAATATGCGATCAGCGAGTAGCAAGTAAGGCTTCAAAATCGAAAGAATATGCGATCAGCGAGTTGCAAGTTAGGCTTTAAAATCGCAAGATTTGGCGATCAACGAGTAGCGAGTAAGGCTTCAAAATCCAAAGAATATGCGATCAGCGAGTCGCGAGTAAGGCTTCAAAATCGAAAGAATATGCGATCAGCGAGTCGCGAAGAAGGCTTTAAAATCGCAAGATTTGGCGATCAACAAGTAGCGAGTAAGGATTCAAAATTGAAAGAATATGCGATCAGCGAGTCGCAAGTAAGGCTTCAAAATTGAAAAAAAATGCGATCAGCGAGTAGCAAGTAAGGCTTTAAAATCGCAAGATTTGGCAATCAACGAGTAGCGAGTAAGGCTTCAAAATCGAAAGAATATGCGATCAGCGAGTCTTGAGTAAAGCTTCAAAATCGAAAGAATATGCGATCAGCGAGTCGCGAAGAAGGCTTCAAAATTGAAAAAATATGCAATCAGCGAGTAGCAAGTTAGGCTTCAAAATCAAAAGAATATGCGATCAGCGAGGCGCGAAGAAGGCTTCAAAATTGACAAAAATATGCGATCAGCGAGAAGCAAGTAAGGCTTTAAAATCGCAAGATTTGGCGATCAACGAGTAGCGAGTAAGGCTTCAAAATCCAAAGAATATGCGACCAGCGAGTCGCGAGTAAGGCTTCAAAATCGAAAGAATATGCGATCAGCGAGTCGCGAAGAAGGCTTTAAAATCGCAAGATTTGGCGATCAACAAGTAGCGAGTAAGGATTCAAAATTGAAAGAATATGCGATCAGCGAGTCGCAAGTAAGGCTTCAAAATTGAAAAAAAATGCGATCAGCGAGTAGCAAGTAAGGCTTTAAAATCGCAAGATTTGGCGATCAACGAGTAGCGAGTAAGGCTTCAAAATCGAAAGAATATGCGATCAGCGAGTCTTGAGTAAAGCTTCAAAATCGAAAGAATATGCGATCAGCGAGTCGCGAAGAAGGCTTCAAAATTGAAAAAATATGCGATCAGCGAGTAGCAAGTAAGGCTTTAAAATAGCAATATTTAGCGATCAACGAGTAGCGAGTAAGGCTTCAAAATCGAAAAAATATGCGATAAGCAAGTCGCGAGTAAGGCTTCAAAATAAAAAGAATATGCGATCAGCAAGTCGCGAGTAAGGCTTCAAAATTGAAAAAATATGCGATGCGAGTAGCAAGTCAGGCTTTAAAATCGCAAGATTTGGCGTTCAACGAGTAGCGAGTAAGGCTTCAAAATCGAAGGAATATGCGATCAGCGAGGCGCGAAGAAGGCTTCAAAATTGACAAAAATATGCGATCAGCGAGTAGCAAGTAAGGCTTTAAAATCGCAAGATTTGGCGATCAACGAGTAGCGAGTAAGGCTTCAAAATCCAAAGAATATGCGATCAGCGAGTCGCGAGTAAGGCTTCAAAATCGAAAGTATATGCGATCAGCGAGTCGCGAAGAAGGCTTCAAAATTGAAAAAATATGCGATGCGAGTAGCAAGTCAGGCTTTAAAATCGCAAGATTTGGCGTTCAACGAGTAGCGAGTAAGGCTTCAAAATCGAAGGAATATGCGATCAGCGAGGCGCGAAGAAGGCTTCAAAATTGACAAAAATATGCGATCAGCGAGTAGCAAGTAAGGCTTTAAATTCGCAAGATTTGGCGATCAACGAGTAGCGAGTAAGGCTTCAAAATCCAAAGAATATGCGATCAGCGAGTCGCGAGTAAGGCTTCAAAATCGAAAGTATATGCGATCAGCGAGTCGCGAAGAAGGCTTTAAAATCGCAAGATTTGGCGATCAACAAGTAGCGAGTAAGGCTTCAAAATTCAAAGAATATGCAATCAGCGAGTCGCGGGTAAGGCTTCAAAATCGAAAGAATATGCGATCAGTGAGTCGCGAAGAAGGCTTCAAAATTTAAAAAATATGCGATCAGCGAGTAGCAAGTAAGGCTTTAAAATCGCAAGATTTGGCGATCAACGAGTAGCGAGTAAGGCTTCAAAATTGAAAAAATATGCGATCAGCGAGTTGCAAGTTAGGCTTTAAATTCGCAAGATTTGGCGATCAACGAGTAGCGAGTAAGGCTTCAAAATCGAAAGAATATGCGATCAGCGAGTCGTGAGTAAGGCTTCAAAATTGAAAAAATACGCGATCAGCGAGTTGCAAGTAAGGCTTTAAAATCGCAAGATTTGGCGATCAACGAGTAGCGAGTAAGGCTTCAAAATCGAAAGAATATGCGATCAGCGAGTCGCGAAGAAAGCTTCAAAATTGAAAAAATATGCGATCAGCGAGTAGCAAGTAAGGCTTCAAAATCGAAAGAATATGCGATCAGCGAGGCGCGAAGAAGGCTTCAAAATTGACAAAAAAATGCGATCAGCGAGTAGCAAGTAAGGCTTTAAAATCGCAATATTTAGCGATCAACGAGTAGCGAGTAAGGCTTCAAAATCGAAAAAATATGCGATCAGCAAGTCGCGAAAAAGGCTTCAAAATAAAAAGAATATGCGATCAGCAAGTCGCGAGTAAGGCTTCAAAATTGAAAAAATATGCGATCAGCGAAAAGCAAGTAAGGCTTTAAAATCGCAAAGTTTTGCGATCAGAGAGTAGCGAGTAAGGCTTCAAAATCCAAAGAATATGCGATCAGCGAGTCGCGAGTAAGGCTTTAAAATCGTTAGATTTGGCGATCAACGAGTAGCGAAAAAGGCTTCAAAATTGAAAGAATATGCGATCAGCGAGTCGCAAGTAAGGCTTCAAAATCGAAAAAAAAAATGCGATCAGCGAGTAGCAAGTAAGGCTTTAAAATCGCAAGATTTGGCGATCAACGAGTAGCGAGTAAGGCTTCAAAATTGAAAGAATATGCGATCAGCGAGTCGCAAGTAAGGCTTCAAAATCGAAAAAAAAAATGCGATCAGCGAGTAGCAAGTAAGGCTTTAAAATTGCAAGATTTGGCGATCAACGAGTAGCGAGTAAGGCTTCAAAATCGAAAGAATATGCGATCAGCGAGACTTGAGTAAGGCTTCAAAATCGAAAGAATATGCGATCAGCGAGTCGCGAAGAAGGCTTCAAAATTGAAAATATATGCGATCAGCGAGTAGCAAGTAAGGCTTTAAAATCGCAATATTTGGCGATCAACGAGTAGCGAGTAAGGCTTCAAAATCGAAAGAATATGCGATCAGCGAGTCGCGAGTAAGGCTTCAAAATTGAAAGAATATGCGATCAGCGAGTAGCAAGTAAGGCTTCAAAATCGAAAGAATATGCGATCAGCGAGTCGCGAAGAAGGCTACAAAATTGACAAATATATGCGATCAGCGAGTAGCAAGTGAGGCTTTAAAATCGCAAGATTTGGCGATCAACGAGTAGCGAGTAAGGCTTCAAAATCCAAAGAATATGCGATCAGCGAGTCGCGAGTAAGGCTTCAAAATCGAAAGAATATGCGATCAGCAAGTCGCGAAGAAGGCTTCAAAATTGAAAAAATATGCGATGCGAGTAGCAAGTCAGGCTTTAAAATCGCAAGATTTGGCGTTCAACGAGTAGCGAGTAAGGCTTCAAAATCGAAAGAATATGCGATCAGCGAGGCGCGGAGAAGGCTTCAAAATTGACAAAAATATGCGATCAGCGAGTAGCAAGTAAGGCTTTAAAATCGCAAGATGTGGCGATCAACGAGTAGCGAGTAAGGCTTCAAAATCGAAAGAATATGCGATCAGCGAGTCTTGAGTAAAGCTTCAAAATCGAAAGAATATGCGATCAGCGAGTCGCGAAGAAGGCTTCAAAATTGAAAAAATATGCGATCAGCGAGTAGCAAGTAAGGCTTTAAAATCGCAATATTTGGCGATCAACGAGTAGCGAGTAAGGCTTCAAAATCCAAAGAATATGCGATCAGCGAGTCACGAAGAAGGCTTCAAAATTGACAAATATATGCGATCAGCGAGTAGCAAGTAAGGCTTCAAAATCGCAAGATTTGGCGATCAACGAGTAGCGAGTAAGGCTTCAAAATCCAAAGAATATGCGATCAGCGAGTCGCGAGTAAGGCTTCAAAATCGAAAGAATATGCGATCAGCAAGTCACGAAGAAGGCTTCAAAATTGAAAAAATATGCGATGCGAGTAGCAAGTCAGGCTTTAAAATCGCAAGATTTGGCGTTCAACGAGTAGCGAGTAAGGCTTCAAAATCGAAGGAATATGCGATCAGCGAGTCTTGAGTAAAGCTTCAAAATCGAAAGAATATGCGATCAGCGAGTCGCGAAGAAGGCTTCAAAATTGAAAAAATATGCGATCAGCGAGTAGCAAGTAAGGCTTTAAAATCGCAATATTTAGCGATCAACGAGTAGCGAGTAAGGCTTCAAAATCGAAGGAATATGCGATCAGCGAGTCTTGAGTAAAGCTTCAAAATCGAAAGAATATGCGATCAGCGAGTCGCGAAGAAGGCTTCAAAATTGAAAGAATATGCGATCAGCGAGTCGCAAGTAAGGCTTCAAAATTGAAAAAAAATGCGATCAGCGAGTAGCAAGTAAGGCTTTAAAATCGCAAGATTTGGCGATCAACGAGTAGCGAGTAAGGCTTCAAAATCGAAAGAATATGCGATCAGCGAGTCTTGAGTAAAGCTTCAAAATCGAAAGAATATGCGATCAGCGAGTCGCGAAGAAGGCTTCAAAATTGAAAAAATATGCGATCAGCGAGTAGCAAGTAAGGCTTTAAAATCGCAATATTTAGCGATCAACGAGAAGCGAGTAAGGCTTCAAAATCGAAAAAATATGCGATCAGCAAGTCGCGAGTAAGGCTTCAAAATAAAAAGAATATGCGATCAGCAAGTCGCGAGTAAGGCTTCAAAATTGAAAAAATATGCGATCAGCGAAAAGCAAGTAAGGCTTTAAAATCGCAAGATTTTGCGATCAACGAGTAGCGAGTAAGGCTTCAAAATCCAAAGAATATGCGATCAGCGAGTCGCGAATAAGGCTTTAAAATCGCAAGATTTGGCGATCAACGAGTAGCGAGTAAGGCTTCAAAATTGAAAGAATATGCGATCAGCGAGTCGCAAGTAAGGCTTCAAAATCGAAAAAAAAAATGCGATCAGCCAGTAGCAAGTAAGGCTTTAAAATCGCAAGATTTGGCGATCAACGAGTATCGAGTAAGGCTTCAAAATTGAAAGAATATGCGATCAGCGAGTCGCAAGTAAGGCTTCAAAATCGAAAAAAAAAATGCGATCAGCGAGTAGCAAGTAAGGCTTTAAAATTGCAAGATTTGGCGATCAACGAGTAGCGAGTAAGGCTTCAAAATCGAAAGAATATGCGATCAGCGAGTCTTGAGTAAGGCTTCAAAATCGAAAGAATACGCGATCAGCGAGTCGCGAAGAAGGCTTCAAAATTGAAAAAATATGCGATCAGCGAGTAGCAAGTAAGGCATTAAAATCGCAATATTTGGCGATCAACGAGTAGCGAGTAAGGCTTCAAAATCCAAAGAATATGCGATCAGCGAGTCACGAAGAAGGCTTCAAAATTGACAAATATATGCGATCAGCGAGTAGCAAGTAAGGCTTCAAAATCGCAAGATTTGGCGATCAACGAGTAGCGAGTAAGGCTTCAAAATCCAAAGAATATGCGATCAGCGAGTCGCGAGTAAGGCTTCAAAATCGAAAGAATATGCGATCAGCAAGTCGCGAAGAAGGCTTTAAAATTGAAAAAATATGCGATGCGAGTAGCAAGTCAGGCTTTAAAATCGCAAGATTTGGCGTTCAACGAGTCGCGAGTAAGGCTTAGAAATCGAAAGTATATGCGATCAGCGAGTCGCGAAGAAGGCTTCAAAATTGAAAAAATATGCGATTCGAGTAGCAAGTCAGGCTTTAAAATCGCAAGATTTGGCGTTCAACGAGTAGCGAGTAAGGCTTCAAAATCGAAGGAATATGCGATCAGCGAGGCGCGAAGAAGGCTTCAAAATTGACAAAAATATGCGATCAGCGAGTAGCAAGTAAGGCTTTAAATTCGCAAGATTTGGCGATCAACGAGTAGCGAGTAAGGCTTCAAAATCCAAAGAATATGCGATCAGCGAGTCGCGAGTAAGGCTTCAAAATCGAAAGTATATGCGATCAGCGAGTCGCGAAGAAGGCTTTAAAATCGCAAGATTTGGCGATCAACAAGTAGCGAGTAAGGCTTCAAAATCCAAAGAATATGCAATCAGCGAGTCGCGGGTAAGGCTTCAAAATCGAAAGAATATGCGATCAGTGAGTCGCGAAGAAGGCTTCAAAATTTAAAAAATATGCGATCAGCGAGTAGCAAGTAAGGCTTTAAAATCGCAAGATTTGGCGATCAACGAGTAGCGAGTAAGGCTTCAAAATTGAAAAAATATGCGATCAGCGAGTTGCAAGTTAGGCTTTAAATTCGCAAGATTTGGCGATCAACGAGTAGCGAGTAAGGCTTCAAAATCGAAAGAATATGCGATCAGCGAGTCGTGAGTAAGGCTTCAAAATTGAAAAAATACGCGATCAGCGAGTTGCAAGTAAGGCTTTAAAATCGCAAGATTTGGCGATCAACGAGTAGCGAGTAAGGCTTCAAAATCGAAAGAATATGCGATCAGCGAGTCGCGAAGAAAGCTTCAAAATTGAAAAAATATGCGATCAGCGAGTAGCAAGTAAGGCTTCAAAATCGAAAGAATATGCGATCAGCGAGGCGCGAAGAAGGCTTCAAAATTGACAAAAAAATGCGATCAGCGAGTAGCAAGTAAGGCTTTAAAATCGCAATATTTAGCGATCAACGAGTAGCGAGTAAGGCTTCAAAATCGAAAAAATATGCGATCAGCAAGTCGCGAAAAAGGCTTCAAAATAAAAAGAATATGCGATCAGCAAGTCGCGAGTAAGGCTTCAAAATTGAAAAAATATGCGATCAGCGAAAAGCAAGTAAGGCTTTAAAATCGCAAAGTTTTGCGATCAGAGAGTAGCGAGTAAGGCTTCAAAATCCAAAGAATATGCGATCAGCGAGTCGCGAGTAAGGCTTTAAAATCGTTAGATTTGGCGATCAACGAGTAGCGAAAAAGGCTTCAAAATTGAAAGAATATGTGATCAGCGAGTCGCAAGTAAGGCTTCAAAATCGAAAAAAAAAATGCGATCAGCGAGTAGCAAGTAAGGCTTTAAAATCGCAAGATTTGGCGATCAACGAGTAGCGAGTAAGGCTTCAAAATTGAAAGAATATGCGATCAGCGAGTCGCAAGTAAGGCTTCAAAATCGAAAAAAAAAATGCGATCAGCGAGTAGCAAGTAAGGCTTTAAAATTGCAAGATTTGGCGATCAACGAGTAGCGAGTAAGGCTTCAAAATCGAAAGAATATGCGATCAGCGAGACTTGAGTAAGGCTTCAAAATCGAAAGAATATGCGATCAGCGAGTCGCGAAGAAGGCTTCAAAATTGAAAAAATATGCGATCAGCGAGTAGCAAGTAAGGCTTTAAAATCGCAATATTTGGCGATCAACGAGTAGCGAGTAAGGCTTCAAAATCGAAAGAATATGCGATCAGCGAGTCGCGAGTAAGGCTTCAAAATTGAAAGAATATGCGATCAGCGAGTAGCAAGTAAGGCTTCAAAATCGAAAGAATATGCGATCAGCGAGTCGCGAAGAAGGCTACAAAATTGACAAATATATGCGATCAGCGAGTAGCAAGTAAGGCTTTAAAATCGCAAGATTTGGCGATCAACGAGTAGCGAGTAAGGCTTCAAAATCCAAAGAATATGCGATCAGCGAGTCGCGAGTAAGGCTTCAAATTCGAAAGAATATGCGATCAGCAAGTCGCGAAGAAGGCTTCAAAATTGAAAAAATATGCGATGCGAGTAGCAAGTCAGGCTTTAAAATCGCAAGATTTGGCGTTCAACGAGTAGCGAGTAAGGCTTCAAAATCGAAAGAATATGCGATCAGCGAGGCGCGGAGAAGGCTTCAAAATTGACAAAAATATGCGATCAGCGAGTAGCAAGTAAGGCTTTAAAATCGCAAGATGTGGCGATCAACGAGTAGCGAGTAAGGCTTCAAAATCGAAAGAATATGCGATCAGCGAGTCTTGAGTAAAGCTTCAAAATCGAAAGAATATGCGATCAGCGAGTCGCGAAGAAGGCTTCAAAATTGACAAATATATGCGATCAGCGAGTAGCAAGTAAGGCTTCAAAATCGCAAGATTTGGCGATCAACGAGTAGCGAGTAAGGCTTCAAAATCCAAAGAATATGCGATCAGCGAGTCACGAAGAAGGCTTCAAAATTGACAAATATATGCGATCAGCGAGTAGCAAGTAAGGCTTCAAAATCGCAAGATTTGGCGATCAACGAGTAGCGAGTAAGGCTTCAAAATCCAAAGAATATGCGATCAGCGAGTCGCGAGTAAGGCTTCAAAATCGAAAGAATATGCGATCAGCAAGTCGCGAAGAAGGCTTCAAAATTGAAAAAATATGCGATGCGAGTAGCAAGTCAGGCTTTAAAATCGCAAGATTTGGCGTTCAACGAGTAGCGAGTAAGGCTTCAAAATCGAAGGAATATGCGATCAGCGAGTCTTGAGTAAAGCTTCAAAATCGAAAGAATATGCGATCAGCGAGTCGCGAAGAAGGCTTCAAAATTGAAAAAATATGCGATCAGCGAGTAGCAAGTAAGGCTTTAAAATCGCAATATTTAGCGATCAACGAGTAGCGAGTAAGGCTTCAAAATCGAAGGAATATGCGATCAGCGAGTCTTGAGTAAAGCTTCAAAATCGAAAGAATATGCGATCAGCGAGTCGCGAAGAAGGCTTCAAAATTGAAAGAATATGCGATCAGCGAGTCGCAAGTAAGGCTTCAAAATTGAAAAAAAATGCGATCAGCGAGTAGCAAGTAAGGCTTTAAAATCGCAAGATTTGGCGATCAACGAGTAGCGAGTAAGGCTTCAAAATCGAAAGAATATGCGATCAGCGAGTCTTGAGTAAAGCTTCAAAATCGAAAGAATATGCGATCAGCGAGTCGCGAAGAAGGCTTCAAAATTGAAAAAATATGCGATCAGCGAGTAGCAAGTAAGGCTTTAAAATCGCAATATTTAGCGATCAACGAGTAGCGAGTAAGGCTTCAAAATCGAAAAAATATGCGATCAGCAAGTCGCGAGTAAGGCTTCAAAATAAAAAGAATATGCGATCAGCAAGTCGCGAGTAAGGCTTCAAAATTGAAAAAATATGCGATCAGCGAAAAGCAAGTAAGGCTTTAAAATCGCAAGATTTTGCGATCAACGAGTAGCGAGTAAGGCTTCAAAATCCAAAGAATATGCGATCAGCGAGTCGCGAATAAGGCTTTAAAATCGCAAGATTTGGCGATCAACGAGTAGCGAGTAAGGCTTCAAAATTGAAAGAATATGCGATCAGCGAGTCGCAAGTAAGGCTTCAAAATCGAAAAAAAAAATGCGATCAGCCAGTAGCAAGTAAGGCTTTAAAATCGCAAGATTTGGCGATCAACGAGTAGCGAGTAAGGCTTCAAAATTGAAAGAATATGCGATCAGCGAGTCGCAAGTAAGGCTTCAAAATCGAAAAAAAAAATGCGATCAGCGAGTAGCAAGTAAGGCTTTAAAATTGCAAGATTTGGCGATCAACGAGTAGCGAGTAAGGCTTCAAAATCGAAAGAATATGCGATCAGCGAGTCTTGAGTAAGGCTTCAAAATCGAAAGAATACGCGATCAGCGAGTCGCGAAGAAGGCTTCAAAATTGAAAAAATATGCGATCAGCGAGTAGCAAGTAAGGCATTAAAATCGCAATATTTGGCGATCAACGAGTAGCGAGTAAGGCTTCAAAATCCAAAGAATATGCGATCAGCGAGTCACGAAGAAGGCTTCAAAATTGACAAATATATGCGATCAGCGAGTAGCAAGTAAGGCTTCAAAATCGCAAGATTTGGCGATCAACGAGTAGCGAGTAAGGCTTCAAAATCCAAAGAATATGCGATCAGCGAGTCGCGAGTAAGGCTTCAAAATCGAAAGAATATGCGATCAGCAAGTCGCGAAGAAGGCTTTAAAATTGAAAAAATATGCGATGCGAGTAGCAAGTCAGGCTTTAAAATCGCAAGATTTGGCGTTCAACGAGTAGCGAGTAAGGCTTCAAAATCGAAGGAATATGCGATCAGCGAGTCTTGAGTAAAGCTTCAAAATCGAAAGAATATGCGATCAGCGAGTCGCGAAGAAGGCTTCAAAATTGAAAAAATATGCGATCAGCGAGTAGCTAGTAAGGCTTTAAAATCGCAATATTTAGCGATCAATGAGTAGCGAGTAAGGCTTCAAAATCGAAGGAATATGCGATCAGCGAGTCTTGAGTAAAGCTTCAAAATCGAAAGAATATGCGATCAGCGAGTCGCGAAGAAGGCTTCAAAATTGAAAGAATATGCGATCAGCGAAAAGCAAGTAAGGCTTTAAAATCGCAAGATTTTGCGATCAACGAGTAGCGAGTAAGGCTTCAAAATCCAAAGAATATGCGATCAGCGAGTCGCGAATAAGGCTTTAAAATCGCAAGATTTGGCGATCAGCGAGTCGCAAGTAAGGCTTCAAAATTGAAAAAAAATGCTATCAGCGAGTAGCAAGTAAGGCTTTAAAATCGCAAGATTTGGCGATCAACGAGTAGCGAGTAAGGCATCAAAATCGAATGAATATGCGATCAGCGAGTCTTGAGTAAAGCTTCAAAATCGAAAGAATATGCGATCAGCGAGTCGCGAAGAAGGCTTCAAAATTGAAAAAATATGCGATCAGCGAGTAGCAAGTAAGGCTTTAAAATCGCAATATTTAGCGATCAACGAGTAGCGAGTAAGGCTTCAAAATCGAAAAAATATGCGATCAGCAAGTCGCGAGTAAGGCTTCAAAATAAAAAGAATATGCGATCAGCAAGTCGCGAGTAAGGCTTCAAAATTGAAAAAATATGCGATCAGCGAAAAGCAAGTAAGGCTTTAAAATCGCAAGATTTTGCGATCAACGAGTAGCGAGTAAGGCTTCAAAATCGAAAGAATATGCGATCAGCGAGTCTTGAGTAAGGCTTCAAAATCGAAAGAATACGCGATCAGCGAGTCGCGAAGAAGGCTTCAAAATTGAAAAAATATGCGATCAGCGAGTAGCAAGTAAGGCATTAAAATCGCAATATTTGGCGATCAACGAGTAGCGAGTAAGGCTTCAAAATCCAAAGAATATGCGATCAGCGAGTCACGAAGAAGGCTTCAAAATTGACAAATATATGCGATCAGCGAGTAGCAAGTAAGGCTTCAAAATCGCAAGATTTGGCGATCAACGAGTAGCGAGTAAGGCTTCAAAATCCAAAGAATATGCGATCAGCGAGTCGCGAGTAAGGCTTCAAAATCGAAAGAATATGCGATCAGCAAGTCGCGAAGAAGGCTTTAAAATTGAAAAAATATGCGATGCGAGTAGCAAGTCAGGCTTTAAAATCGCAAGATTTGGCGTTCAACGAGTAGCGAGTAAGGCTTCAAAATCGAAGGAATATGCGATCAGCGAGTCTTGAGTAAAGCTTCAAAATCGAAAGAATATGCGATCAGCGAGTCGCGAAGAAGGCTTCAAAATTGAAAAAATATGCGATCAGCGAGTAGCTAGTAAGGCTTTAAAATCGCAATATTTAGCGATCAACGAGTAGCGAGTAAGGCTTCAAAATCGAAGGAATATGCGATCAGCGAGTCTTGAGTAAAGCTTCAAAATCGAAAGAATATGCGATCAGCGAGTCGCGAAGAAGGCTTCAAAATTGAAAGAATATGCGATCAGCGAAAAGCAAGTAAGGCTTTAAAATCGCAAGATTTTGCGATCAACGAGTAGCGAGTAAGGCTTCAAAATCCAAAGAATATGCGATCAGCGAGTCGCGAATAAGGCTTTAAAATCGCAAGATTTGGCGATCAGCGAGTCGCAAGTAAGGCTTCAAAATTGAAAAAAAATGCTATCAGCGAGTAGCAAGTAAGGCTTTAAAATCGCAAGATTTGGCGATCAACGAGTAGCGAGTAAGGCATCAAAATCGAAAGAATATGCGATCAGCGAGTCTTGAGTAAAGCTTCAAAATCGAAAGAATATGCGATCAGCGAGTCGCGAAGAAGGCTTCAAAATTGAAAAAATATGCGATCAGCGAGTAGCAAGTAAGGCTTTAAAATCGCAATATTTAGCGATCAACGAGTAGCGAGTAAGGCTTCAAAATCGAAAAAATATGCGATCAGCAAGTCGCGAGTAAGGCTTCAAAATAAAAAGAATATGCGATCAGCAAGTCGCGAGTAAGGCTTCAAAATTGAAAAAATATGCGATCAGCGAAAAGCAAGTAAGGCTTTAAAATCGCAAGATTTTGCGATCAACGAGTAGCGAGTAAGGCTTCAAAATCCAAAGAATATGCGATCAGCGAGTCGCGAATAAGGCTTTAAAATCGCAAGATTTGGCGATCAACGAGTAGCGAGTAAGGCTTCAAAATTGAAAGAATATGCGATCAGCGAGTCGCAAGTAAGGCTTCAAAATCGAAAAAAAAAATGCGATCAGCGAGTAGCAAGTAAGGCTTTAAAATCGCAAGATTTGGCGATCAACGAGTAGCGAGTAAGGCTTCAAAATTGAAAGAATATGCGATCAGCGAGTCGCAAGTAAGGCTTCAAAATCGAAAAAAAAAATGCGATCAGCGAGTAGCAAGTAAGGCTTTAAAATTGCAAGATTTGGCGATCAACGAGTAGCGAGTAAGGCTTCAAAATCGAAAGAATATGCGATCAGCGAGTCTTGAGTAAGGCTTCAAAATCGAAAGAATACGCGATCAGCGAGTCGCGAAGAAGGCTTCAAAATTGAAAAAATATGCGATCAGCGAGTAGCAAGTAAGGCTTTAAAATCGCAATATTTGGCGATCAACGAGTAGCGAGTAAGGCTTCAAAATCCAAAGAATATGCGATCAGCGAGTCGCGAATAAGGCTTCAAAATCGAAAGAATATGCGATCAGCAAGTCGCGAAGAAGGCTTCAAAATTGAAAAAATATGCGATGCGAGTAGCAAGTCAGGCTTTAAAATCGCAAGATTTGGCGTTCAACGAGTAGCGAGTAAGGCTTCAAAATCGAAGGAATATGCGATCAGCGAGGCGCGAAGAAGGCTTCAAAATTGACAAAAATATGCGATCAGCGAGTAGCAAATAAGGCTTTAAAATCGCAAGATTTGGCGATCAACGAGTAGCGAGTAAGGCTTCAAAATCCAAAGAATATGCGATCAGCGAGTCGCGAGTAAGGCTTCAAAATCAAAAGTATATGCGATCAGCGAGTCGCGAAGAAGGCTTCAAAATTGAAAAAATATGCGATGCGAGTAGCAAGTCAGGCTTTAAAATCGCAAGATTTGGCGTTCAACGAGTAGCGAGTAAGGCTTCAAAATCGAAGGAATATGCGATAAGCGAGGCGCGAAGAAGGCTTTAAAATTGACAAAAATATGCGATCAGCGAGTAGCAAGTAAGGCTTTAAAATCCAAAGAATATGCAATCAGCGAGTCGCGGGTAAGGCTTCAAAATCGAAAGTATATGCGATCAGCGAGTCGCGAGGAAGGCTTTAAAATCGCAAGATTTGGCGATCAACAAGTAGCGAGTAAGGCTTCAAAATCCAAAGAATATGCAATCAGCGAGTCGCGGGTAAGGCTTCAAAATCGAAAGAATATGCGATCAGTGAGTCGCGAAGAAGGCTTCAAAATTTAAAAAATATGCGATCAGCGAGTAGCAAGTAAGGCTTTAAAATCGCAAGATTTGGCGATCAACGAGTAGCGAGTAAGGCTTCAAAATTGAAAGAATATGCGATCAGCGAGTTGCAAGTTAGGCTTTAAATTCGCAAGATTTGGCGATCAACGAGTAGCGAGTAAGGCTTCAAAATCGAAAGAATATGCGATCAGCGAGTCGTTAGTAAGGCTTCAAAATTGAAAAAATACGCGATCAGCGAGTTGCAAGTAAGGCTTTAAAATCGCAAGATTTGGCGATCAACGAGTAACGAGTAAGGCTTCAAAATCGAAAGAATATGCGATCAGCGAGTCGCGAAGAAAGCTTCAAAATTGAAAAAATATGCGATCAGCGAGTAGCAAGTAAGGCTTCAAAATCGAAAGAATACGCGATCAGCGAGGCGCGAAGAAGGCTTCAAAATTGAAAAAATATGCGATCAGCGGGTAGCAAGTAAGGCTTTAAAATCGCAATATTTAGCGATCAACGAGTAGCGAGTAAGGCTTCAAAATCCAAAGTATATGCGATCAGCGAGTCGCGAGTAAGGCTTTAAAATCGCAAGATTTGGCGATCAACGAGTAGCGAGTAAGGCTTCAAAATTGAAAGAATATGCGATCAGCGAGTCGCAAGTAAGGCTTCAAAATCCAAAAAAAAAATGCGATCAGCGAGTAGCAAGTAAGGCTTTAAAATCGCAAGATTTGGCGATCAACGAGTAGCGAGTAAGGCTTCAAAATTGAAAGAATATGCGATCAGCGAGTCGCAAGTAAGGCTTCAAAATCGAAAAAAAAAATGCGATCAGCGAGTAGCAAGTAAGGCTTTAAAATTGCAAGATTTGGCGATCAACGAGTAGCGAGTAAGGCTTCAAAATCGAAAGAATATGCGATCAGCGAGACTTGAGTAAGGCTTCAAAATCGAAAGAATATGCGATCAGCGAGTCGCGAAGAAGGCTTCAAAATTGAAAAAATATGCGATCAGCGAGTAGCAAGTAAGGCTTTAAAATCGCAATATTTGGCGATCAACGAGTAGCGAGTAAGGCTTCAAAATCGAAAGAATATGCGATCAGCGAGTCGCGAGTAAGGCTTCAAAATTGAAAGAATATGCGATCAGCGAGTAGCAAGTAAGGCTTTAAAATCGCAAGATTTGGCGATCAACGAGTAGCGAGTAAGGCTTCAAAATCCAAAGAATATGCGATCAGCGAGTCGCGAGTAAGGCTTCAAAATCGAAAGAATATGCGATCAGCAAGTCGCTAAGAAGGCTTCAAAATTGAAAAAATATGCGATGCGAGTAGCAAGTCAGGCTTTAAAATCGCAAGATTTGGCGTTCAACGAGTAGCGAGTAAGGCTTCAAAATCGAAAGAATATGCGATCAGCGAGGCGCGGAGAAGGCTTCAAAATTGACAAAAATATGCGATCAGCAAATAGCAAGTAAGGCTTTAAAATCGCAAGATTTGGCGATCAACGAGTAGCGAGTAAGTCTTCAAAATCGAAAGAATATGCGATCAGCGAGTCTTGAGTAAAGCTTCAAAATCGAAAGAATATGCGATCAGCGAGTCGCCAAGAAGGCTTCAAAATTGAAAAAATATGCGATCAGCGAGTAGCAAGTAAGGCTTTAAAATCGCAATATTTGGCGATCAACGAGTAGCGAGTAAGGCTTCAAAATCGAAAGAATATGCGATCAGCGAGTCGCGAGTAAGGCTTCAAAATTGAAAGAATATGCGATCAGCGAGTAGCAAGTAAGGCTTCAAAATCGAAACAATATGCGATCAGCGAGTCACGAAGAAGGCTTCAAAATTGACAAATATATGCGATCAGCGAGTAGCAAGTAAGGCTTTAAAATCGCAAGATTTGGCGATCAACGATTAGCGAGTAAGGCTACAAAATCCAAAGAATATGCGATCAGCGAGTCGCGAGTAAGGCTTCAAAATCGAAAGAATATGCGATCAGCAAGTCGCGAAGCAGGCTTCAAAATTGAAAAAATATGCGATGCGAGTAGCAAGTCAGGCTTTAAAATCGCAAGATTTGGCGTTCAACGAGTAGCGAGTATGGCTTCAAAATCGAAAGAATATGCGATCAGCGAGGCGCGAAGAAGGCTTCAAAATTGACAAAAATATGCGATCAGCGAGTAGCAAGTAAGGCTTTAAAATCGCAAGAATTGGCGATCAACGAGTAGCGAGTAAGGCTTCAAAATCCAAAGAATATGCGATCAGCGAGTCGCGAGTAAGGCTTCAAAATCGAAAGTATATGCGATCAGCGAGTCGCGAAGAAGGCTTTAAAATCGCAAGATTTGGCGATCAACAAGTAGCGAGTAAGGCTTCAAAATCCAAAGAATATGCAATCAGCGAGTCGCGGGTAAGGCTTCAAAATCGAAAGAATATGCGATCAGTGAGTCGCGAAGAAGGCTTCAAAATTTAAAAAATATGCGATCAGCGAGTAGCAAGTAAGGCTTTAAAATCGCAAGATTTGGCGATCAACGAGTAGCGAGTAAGGCTTCAAAATTGAAAAAATATGCGATCAGCGAGTTGCAAGTAAGGCTTTAAAATCGCAAGATTTGGCGATCAACGAGTAGCGAGTAAGGCTTCAAAATCGAAAGAATATGCGATTAGCGAGTCGCGAAGAAAGCTTCAAAATTGAAAAAATATGCGATCAGCGAGTAGCAAGTAAGGCTTCAAAATCGAAAGAATATGCGATCAGCGAGGCGCGAAGAAGGCTTCAAAATTGCCAAAAATATGCGATCAGCGAGTAGCAAGTAAGGCTTTAAAATCGCAAGATTTGGCGATCAACGAGTAGCGAGTAAGGCTTCAAAATTGAAAGAATATGCGATCAGCGAGTCGCAAGTAAGGCTTCAAAATCGAAAAAAAAAATGCGATCAGCGAGTAGCAAGTAAGGCTTTAAAATTGCAAGATTTGGCGATCAACGAGTAGCGAGTAAGGCTTCAAAATCGAAAGAATATGCGATCAGCGAGACTTGAGTAAGGCTTCAAAATCGAAAGAATATGCGATCAGCGAGTCGCGAAGAAGGCTTCAAAATTGAAAAAATATGCGATCAGCGAGTAGCAAGTAAGGCTTTAAAATCGCAATATTTGGCGATCAACGAGTAGCGAGTAAGGCTTCAAAATCGAAAGAATATGCGATCAGCGAGTCGCGAGTAAGGCTTCAAAATTGAAAGAATATGCGATCAGCGAGTAGCAAGTAAGGCTTTAAAATCGCAAGATTTGGCGATCAACGAGTAGCGAGTAAGGCTTCAAAATCCAAAGAATATGCGATCAGCGAGACGCGAGTAAGGCTTCAAAATCGAAAGAATATGCGATCAGCAAGTCGCGAAGAAGGCTTCAAAATTGAAAAAATATGCGATGCGAGTAGCAAGTCAGGCTTTAAAATCGCAAGATTTGGCGTTCAACGAGTAGCGAGTAAGGCTTCAAAATCGAAAGAATATGCGATCAGCGAGGCGCGGAGAAGGCTTCAAAATTGACAAAAATATGCGATCAGCAAATAGCAAGTAAGGCTTTAAAATCGCAAGATTTGGCGATCAACGAGTAGCGAGTAAGTCTTCAAAATCGAAAGAATATGCGATCAGCGAGTCTTGAGTAAAGCTTCAAAATCGAAAGAATATGCGATCAGCGAGTCGCGAAGAAGGCTTCAAAATTGAAAAAATATGCGATCAGCGAGTAGCAAGTAAGGCTTTAAAATCGCAATATTTGGCGATCAACGAGTAGCGAGTAAGGCTTCAAAATCGAAAGAATATGCGATCAGCGAGTCGCGAGTAAGGCTTCAATATTGAAAGAATATGCGATCAGCGAGTAGCAAGTAAGGCTTCAAAATCGAAACAATATGCGATCAGCGAGTCACGAAGAAGGCTTCAAAATTGACAAATATATGCGATCAGCGAGTAGCAAGTAAGGCTTTAAAATCGCAAGATTTGGCGATCAACGATTAGCGAGTAAGGCTTCAAAATCCAAAGAATATGCGATCAGCGAGTCGCGAGTAAGGCTTCAAAATCGAAAGAATATGCGATCAGCAAGTCGCGAAGCAGGCTTCAAAATTGAAAAAATATGCGATGCGAGTAGCAAGTCAGGCTTTAAAATCGCAAGATTTGGCGTTCAACGAGTAGCGAGTATGGCTTCAAAATCGAAAGAATATGCGATCAGCGAGGCGCGAAGAAGGCTTCAAAATTGACAAAAATATGCGATCAGCGAGTAGCAAGTAAGGCTTTAAAATCGCAAGAATTGGCGATCAACGAGTAGCGAGTAAGGCTTCAAAATCCAAAGAATATGCGATCAGCGAGTCGCGAGTAAGGCTTCAAAATCGAAAGTATATGCGATCAGCGAGTCGCGAAGAAGGCTTTAAAATCGCAAGATTTGGCGATCAACAAGTAGCGAGTAAGGCTTCAAAATCCAAAGAATATGCAATCAGCGAGTCGCGGGTAAGGCTTCAAAATCGAAAGAATATGCGATCAGTGAGTCGCGAAGAAGGCTTCAAAATTTAAAAAATATGCGATCAGCGAGTAGCAAGTAAGGCTTTAAAATCGCAAGATTTGGCGATCAACGAGTAGCGAGTAAGGCTTCAAAATTGAAAAAATATGCGATCAGCGAGTTGCAAGTAAGGCTTTAAAATCGCAAGATTTGGCGATCAACGAGTAGCGAGTAAGGCTTCAAAATCGAAAGAATATGCGATTAGCGAGTCGCGAAGAAAGCTTCAAAATTGAAAAAATATGCGATCAGCGAGTAGCAAGTAAGGCTTCAAAATCGAAAGAATATGAGATCAGCGAGGCGCGAAGAAGGCTTCAAAATTGACAAAAATATGCGATCAGCGAGTAGCAAGTAAGGCTTTAAAATCGCAAGATTTGGCGATCAACGAGTAGCGAGTAAGGCTTCAAAATCCAAAGAATATGCAATCAGCGAGTCGCGAGTAAGGCTTCAAAATCGAAAGAATATGCGATCAGCGAGGCGCGAAGAAGGCTTCAAAATTGACAAAAATATGCGATCAGCGAGTAGCAAGTAAGGCTTTAAAATCGCAAGATTTGGCGATCAACGAGTAGCGAGTAAGGCTTCAAAATCGAAAGAATATGCGATCAGCGAGTAGCAAGTAAGGCTTTAAAATCGCAAGATTTGGCGATCAACGAGTAGCGAGTAAGTCTTCAAAATCCAAAGAATATGCGATCAGCGAGTCGCGAGTAAGGCTTCAAAATCGACAGAATATGCGATCAGCGAGTTGCGAGTAAGGCTTCAAAATTGAAAAAATATGCGACCAGCGAGTAGCAAGTAAGGCTTAAAATTCGCAAGATTTGGCGATCAACGAGTAGCGAGTAAGGCTTCAAAATCGAAAGAATATGCGATCAGCGAGTCGCGAGTAAGGCTTCAAAATTGAAAAAATATGCGACCAGCGAGTAGCAAGTAAGGCTTTAAAATTGCAAGATTTGGCGATCAACGAGAAGCGAGTAAATCTTCAAAATCCAAAGAATATGCGATCAGCGAGTCGCGAGTAAGGCTTCAAAATCGAAAGAATATGCGATCAGCGAGACGCGAATAAGGCTTCAAAATCGAAAAAATATGCGATCAGCGAGTAGCAAGTAAGGCTTTAAAATCGCCAAATTTGGCGATCAACGAGTAGGGAGTAAGGCTTCAAAATTGAAAGAATATGCGATCAGCAAGTCGCGAGTAAGGCTTCAAAATTGAAAAAATATGCGATCAGCGAGTAGCAAGTAAGGCTTTAAAATCGCATGATTTGGCGATCAACGAGTAGCGACTAAGGCTTCAAAATCGAAAGAATATGCGATCAGCGAGTCGCGAGTAAGGCTTCAAAATTTAAAAAATATGCGACCAATGAGTAGCAAGTAAGGCTTTAAAATCGCAAGATTTGGCGATCAACGAGTAGCGAGTAAGGCTTCAAAATCTAAAGAATATGCGATCAGCGAGTAGCAAGTAAGGCTTTAAAATCGCAAAATTTGGCGTTTAGCGAGTCGCGAGTAAGGCTTCAAAATCGAAAGAATATGCGATCAGCGAGTCGCGAAGAAGGCTTCAAAATTGACAAATATATGCGATCAGCGAGTAGCAAGTAAGGCTTTAAAATCGCAAGATTTGGCGATCAACGAGTAGCGAGTAAGGTTTCAAAATCTAAAGAATATGCGATCAGCGAGTCGCGAGTAAGGCTTCAAAATCAAAAGAATATGAGATCATTAAGTCGCGAAGAAGGCTTCAAAATTGAAAAAATATGCGATCAGCGAGTAGCAAGTAAGGCTTTAAAATCGCAAGATTTGGCGATCAACGAGTACCGAATAAGGCTTCAAAATCGAAAGAATATGCGATCAGCGAGTAGCAAGTAAGGCTTTAAAATTGAAAGAATATGCGATCAGCAAGTCGCGAGTAAGGCTTCAAAATCGAAAAAATATGCGATCAGCGAGAATCAAGTAAGGCTTTAAAATCGCAAGATTTGGCGATCAACGAGTAGTGAGTAAGGCTTCAAAATTGAAAAAAAATGCGATCAGCAAGTAGCAAGTAAGGCTTTAAAATAGCAAGATTTGGCGATCAACGAGTAGCGAGTAAGGCTTCAAAATCCGAAGAATATGTGATCAGCGAGTCGCGAGTAAGGCTTCAAAATCGAAAGAATATGCGATCAGTGAGTCGCGAAGAAGGCTTCACAATTGAAAAATTATGCGATCAGCGAGTCGCGAGTAATGCTTCAAAATTGAAAAAATATGCGACCAGCGAGTAGCAAGTAAGGCTTTAAAATCGCAAGATTTGGCGATCAACGAGTAGCGAGTAAGGCTTCAAAATCGAAAGAATATGCGATCAGCGAGTCGCGAAGAAAGCTTCAAAATTGAAAAAATATGCGATCAGCGAGTAGCAAGTAAGGCTTCAAAATTGAAAGAATATGCGATCAGCAAGTCGCGAGTAAGGCTTCAAAATTGAAAAAATATGCGAGCATTGAGGAGCAAGTAAGGCTTTAAAATCGCAAGATTTGGCGATCAACGAGTACCGAATAAGGCTTCAACGAGTAGCGAGTAAGGCTTCAAAATCGAAAGAATATGCGATCAGCGAGGCGCGGAGAAGGCTTCAAAATTGACAAAAATATGCGATCAGCAAATAGCAAGTAAGGCTTTAAAATCGCAAGATTTGGCGATCAACGAGTAGCGAGTAAGTCTTCAAAATCGAAAGAATATGCGATCAGCGAGTCTTGAGTAAAGCTTCAAAATCGAAAGAATATGCGATCAGCGAGTCGCGAAGAAGGCTTCAAAATTGAAAAAATATGCGATCAGCGAGTAGCAAGTAAGGCTTTAAAATCGCAATATTTGGCGATCAACGAGTAGCGAGTAAGGCTTCAAAATCGAAAGAATATGCGATCAGCGAGTCGCGAGTAAGGCTTCAAAATTGAAAGAATATGCGATCAGCGAGTAGCAAGTAAGGCTTCAAAATCGAAACAATATGCGATCAGCGAGTCACGAAGAAGGCTTCAAAATTGACAAATATATGCGATCAGCGAGTAGCAAGTAAGGCTTTAAAATCGCAAGATTTGGCGATCAACGATTAGCGAGTAAGGCTTCAAAATCCAAAGAATATGCGATCAGCGAGTCGCGAGTAAGGCTTCAAAATCGAAAGAATATGCGATCAGCAAGTCGCGAAGCAGGCTTCAAAATTGAAAAAATATGCGATGCGAGTAGCAAGTCAGGCTTTAAAATCGCAAGATTTGGCGTTCAACGAGTAGCGAGTATGGCTTCAAAATCGAAAGAATATGCGATCAGCGAGGCGCGAAGAAGGCTTCAAAATTGACAAAAATATGCGATCAGCGAGTAGCAAGTAAGGCTTTAAAATCGCAAGAATTGGCGATCAACGAGTAGCGAGTAAGGCTTCAAAATCCAAAGAATATGCGATCAGCGAGTCGCGAGTAAGGCTTCAAAATCGAAAGTATATGCGATCAGCGAGTCGCGAAGAAGGCTTTAAAATCGCAAGATTTGGCGATCAACAAGTAGCGAGTAAGGCTTCAAAATCCAAAGAATATGCAATCAGCGAGTCGCGGGTAAGGCTTCAAAATCGAAAGAATATGCGATCAGTGAGTCGCGAAGAAGGCTTCAAAATTTAAAAAATATGCGATCAGCGAGTAGCAAGTAAGGCTTTAAAATCGCAAGATTTGGCGATCAACGAGTAGCGAGTAAGGCTTCAAAATTGAAAAAATATGCGATCAGCGAGTTGCAAGTAAGGCTTTAAAATCGCAAGATTTGGCGATCAACGAGTAGCGAGTAAGGCTTCAAAATCGAAAGAATATGCGATTAGCGAGTCGCGAAGAAAGCTTCAAAATTGAAAAAATATGCGATCAGCGAGTAGCAAGTAAGGCTTCAAAATCGAAAGAATATGCGATCAGCGAGGCGCGAAGAAGGCTTCAAAATTGACAAAAATATGCGATCAGCGAGTAGCAAGTAAGGCTTTAAAATCGCAAGATTTGGCGATCAACGAGTAGCGAGTAAGGCTTCAAAATCCAAAGAATATGCAATCAGCGAGTCGCGAGTAAGGCTTCAAAATCGAAAGAATATGCGATCAGCGAGGCGCGAAGAAGGCTTCAAAATTGACAAAAATATGCGATCAGCGAGTAGCAAGTAAGGCTTTAAAATCGCAAGATTTGGCGATCAACGAGTAGCGAGTAAGGCTTCAAAATCGAAAGAATATGCGATCAGCGAGTAGCAAGTAAGGCTTTAAAATCGCAAGATTTGGCGATCAACGAGTAGCGAGTAAGTCTTCAAAATCCAAAGAATATGCGATCAGCGAGTCGCGAGTAAGGCTTCAAAATCGACAGAATATGCGATCAGCGAGTTGCGAGTAAGGCTTCAAAATTGAAAAAATATGCGACCAGCGAGTAGCAAGTAAGGCTTAAAATTCGCAAGATTTGGCGATCAACGAGTAGCGAGTAAGGCTTCAAAATCGAAAGAATATGCGATCAGCGAGTCGCGAGTAAGGCTTCAAAATTGAAAAAATATGCGACCAGCGAGTAGCAAGTAAGGCTTTAAAATTGCAAGATTTGGCGATCAACGAGAAGCGAGTAAATCTTCAAAATCCAAAGAATATGCGATCAGCGAGTCGCGAGTAAGGCTTCAAAATCGAAAAAATATGCGACCAGCGAGTAGCAAGTAAGGCTTTAAAATTGCAAGATTTGGCGATCAACGAGAAGCGAGTAAATCTTCAAAATCCAAAGAATATGCGATCAGCGAGTCGCGAGTAAGGCTTCAAAATCGAAAGAATATGCGATCAGCGAGACGCGAATAAGGCTTCAAAATCGAAAAAATATGCGATCAGCGAGTAGCAAGTAAGGCTTTAAAATCGCCAAATTTGGCGATCAACGAGTAGGGAGTAAGGCTTCAAAATTGAAAGAATATGCGATAAGCAAGTCGCGAGTAAGGCTTCAAAATTGAAAAAATATGCGATCAGCGAGTAGCAAGTAAGGCTTTAAAATCGCATGATTTGGCGATCAACGAGTAGCGACTAAGGCTTCAAAATCGAAAGAATATGCGATCAGCGAGTCGCGAGTAAGGCTTCAAAATTTAAAAAATATGCGACCAATGAGTAGCAAGTAAGGCTTTAAAATCGCAAGATTTGGCGATCAACGAGTAGCGAGTAAGGCTTCAAAATCTAAAGAATATGCGATCAGCGAGTAGCAAGTAAGGCTTTAAAATCGCAAAATTTGGCGTTTAGCGAGTCGCGAGTAAGGATTCAAAATCGAAAGAATATGCGATCAGCGAGTCGCGAAGAAGGCTTCAAAATTGACAAATATATGCGATCAGCGAGTAGCAAGTAAGGCTTTAAAATCGCAAGATTTGGCGATCAACGAGTAGCGAGTAAGGTTTCAAAATCTAAAGAATATGCGATCAGCGAGTCGCGAGTAAGGCTTCAAAATCAAAAGAATATGAGATCATTAAGTCGCGAAGAAGGCTTCAAAATTGAAAAAATATGCGATCAGCGAGTAGCAAGTAAGGCTTTAAAATCGCAAGATTTGGCGATCAACGAGTACCGAATAAGGCTTCAAAATCGAAAGAATATGCGATCAGCGAGTAGCAAGTAAGGCTTTAAAATTGAAAGAATATGCGATCAGCAAGTCGCGAGTAAGGCTTCAAAATCGAAAAAATATGCGATCAGCGAGAATCAAGTAAGGCTTTAAAATCGCAAGATTTGGCGATCAACGAGTAGTGAGTAAGGCTTCAAAATTGAAAAAATATGCGATCAGCAAGTAGCAAGTAAGGCTTTAAAATCGCAAGATTTGGCGATCAACGAGTAGCGAGCAAGGCTTCAAAATCCGAAGAATATGTGATCAGCGAGTCGCGAGTAAGGCTTCAAAATCGAAAGAATATGCGATCAGAGAGTCGCGAAGAAGGCTTCACAATTGAAAAATTATGCGATCAGCGAGTCGCGAGTAATGCTTCAAAATTGAAAAAATATGCGACCAGCGAGTAGCAAGTAAGGCTTTAAAATCGCAAGATTTGGCGATCAACGAGTAGCGAGTAAGGCTTCAAAATCGAAAGAATATGCGATCAGCGAGTCGCGAAGAAAGCTTCAAAATTGAAAAAATATGCGATCAGCGAGTAGCAAGTAAGGCTTCAAAATCGAAAGAATATGCGATCAGCGAGTCGCGAAGAAAGCTTCAAAATTGAAAAAATATGCGATCAGCGAGTAGCAAGTAAGGCTTCAAAATCGAAAGTATATGCGATCAGCGAGTCGCGAAGAAGGCTTTAAAATCGCAAGATTTGGCGATCAACAAGTAGCGAGTAAGGCTTCAAAATCCAAAGAATATGCAATCAGCGAGTCGCGGGTAAGGCTTCAAAATCGAAAGAATATGCGATCAGTGAGTCGCGAAGAAGGCTTCAAAATTTAAAAAATATGCGATCAGCGAGTAGCAAGTAAGGCTTTAAAATCGCAAGATTTGGCGATCAACGAGTAGCGAGTAAGGCTTCAAAATTGAAAAAATATGCGATCAGCGAGTTGCAAGTAAGGCTTTAAAATCGCAAGATTTGGCGATCAACGAGTAGCGAGTAAGGCTTCAAAATCGAAAGAATATGCGATTAGCGAGTCGCGAAGAAAGCTTCAAAATTGAAAAAATATGCGATCAGCGAGTAGCAAGTAAGGCTTCAAAATCGAAAGAATATGCGATCAGCGAGGCGCGAAGAAGGCTTCAAAATTGACAAAAATATGCGATCAGCGAGTAGCAAGTAAGGCTTTAAAATCGCAAGATTTGGCGATCAACGAGTAGCGAGTAAGGCTTCAAAATCCAAAGAATATGCAATCAGCGAGTCGCGAGTAAGGCTTCAAAATCGAAAGAATATGCGATCAGCGAGGCGCGAAGAAGGCTTCAAAATTGACAAAAATATGCGATCAGCGAGTAGCAAGTAAGGCTTTAAAATCGCAAGATTTGGCGATCAACGAGTAGCGAGTAAGGCTTCAAAATCGAAAGAATATGCGATCAGCGAGTAGCAAGTAAGGCTTTAAAATCGCAAGATTTGGCGATCAACGAGTAGCGAGTAAGTCTTCAAAATCCAAAGAATATGCGATCAGCGAGTCGCGAGTAAGGCTTCAAAATCGACAGAATATGCGATCAGCGAGTTGCGAGTAAGGCTTCAAAATTGAAAAAATATGCGACCAGCGAGTAGCAAGTAAGGCTTAAAATTCGCAAGATTTGGCGATCAACGAGTAGCGAGTAAGGCTTCAAAATCGAAAGAATATGCGATCAGCGAGTCGCGAGTAAGGCTTCAAAATTGAAAAAATATGCGACCAGCGAGTAGCAAGTAAGGCTTTAAAATTGCAAGATTTGGCGATCAACGAGAAGCGAGTAAATCTTCAAAATCCAAAGAATATGCGATCAGCGAGTCGCGAGTAAGGCTTCAAAATCGAAAGAATATGCGATCAGCGAGACGCGAATAAGGCTTCAAAATCGAAAAAATATGCGATCAGCGAGTAGCAAGTAAGGCTTTAAAATCGCCAAATTTGGCGATCAACGAGTAGGGAGTAAGGCTTCAAAATTGAAAGAATATGCGATCAGCAAGTCGCGAGTAAGGCTTCAAAATTGAAAAAATATGCGATCAGCGAGTAGCAAGTAAGGCTTTAAAATCGCATGATTTGGCGATCAACGAGTAGCGACTAAGGCTTCAAAATCGAAAGAATATGCGATCAGCGAGTCGCGAGTAAGGCTTCAAAATTTAAAAAATATGCGACCAATGAGTAGCAAGTAAGGCTTTAAAATCGCAAGATTTGGCGATCAACGAGTAGCGAGTAAGGCTTCAAAATCTAAAGAATATGCGATCAGCGAGTAGCAAGTAAGGCTTTAAAATCGCAAAATTTGGCGTTTAGCGAGTCGCGAGTAAGGCTTCAAAATCGAAAATATATGCGATCAGCGAGTAGCAAGTAAGGCTTTAAAATCGCAAAATTTGGCGATCAGCGAGTCGCGAGTAAGGCTTCAAAATTGAAAAAATATGCGACCAGCGAGTAGCAAGAAAGGCTTTAAAATCGCAAGATTTAGCGATCAACGAGTAGCGAGTAAGTCTTCAAAATCCAAAGAATATGCGATCAGCGAGTCGCGAGTAAGGCTTCAAAATCGAATGAATATGCGATCAGCGAGTCGCAAAGAAAGCTTCAAAATTGAAAAAATATGCGATCAGCGAGTGACAAGTAAGGCTTTAAAATTGTAAGATTTTGCGTTCAACGAGTAGCGAGTAAGGCTTCAAAATCTAAAGAATATGCGATCAGCGAGTCGCGAGTAAGACATCAAAATCGAAAAAATATGCGATCAGCGAGGAGCAAGTAATGCTTTAAAATCGAAAGATTTGGCGATCAACGAGTAGCGAGTAAGGCTTCAAAATTGAAAGAATATGCGATCAGCAAGTCGCGAGTAAGGCTTCAAAATTGAAAAAATATGCGATCATTGAGGAGCAAGTAAGGCTTTAAAATCGCAAGATTTGGCGATCAACGAGTAGCGAGTAAGGCTTCAAAATCCAAAGAATAAGCGATCAGCGAGTCGCGAGTAAGGCTTCAAAATCGAAAGAATATGCGATCAGTGAGTCGCGAAGAAGGCTTCAAAATTGAAAAAATATGCGATCAGCGAGTAGCAAGTAAGGCTTTAAAATCGCAAGATTTGGCGATCAACGAGTTGCGAGAAAGGCTTCAAAATCGAAAGAATATGCGATCATCGAGTCGCGAGTAAGGCTTCAAAATTAAAAAAAAAATATGCGACCAGCGAGTGGCTAGTAAGGCTTTAAAATCGCAAAATTTGGCGATCAAGGAGTAGCGAATAAGGCTTCAAAATCCAAAAAATAAGCGATCAGCAAGTCGCGAGTAAGGCTTCAAAATATAAAGAATATGCGATCAGCGAGTCGCGAAGAAGGCTTCAAAATTGACAAAAAAATGCGATCAGCGTGTAGCAAGTAAGGCTTTAAAATCGCAAGATTTGGCGATCAACGAGTAGCGAGTAAGGCTTCAAAATCCAAAGAATATGCGATCAGCGCGTCGCGAGTAGGGCTTCAAAATCTAAAGAATATGCGATCAGCGAGTCGCGAAGAAGGCTTCAAAATTGAAAAAATATGCGACCAGCGAGTAGCAAGTAAGGCTTAAAAATCGCAAGATTTGGCGATCAACGAGTAGCGAGTAAGGCTTCAAAATCGAAAGAATATGCGATCAGCGAGTCGCGAGTTAGGCTTCTAAATCGATAGAATTTGCGATCAGCGAGTAGTGAATAAGGCATCAAAATCGGAAGAATTGGCGATCAGCGAGTAGCAACTTAGGCTTCAAAATTGAAAGAATATGCGATCAGCGAGTAGCATGTAAGGCTTCAAAATCAAAGAATATGCGATCAGCGAGTCCCGAAGAAGGCTTCAAAATTGACAAAAATATGCGATCAGCGTGTAGCAAGTAAGGCTGTAAAATCGCAAGATTTGGCGATCAACGAGTAGCGAGTAAGGCTTCAAAATCGAAAGAATATGCGATCAGCGAGTCAAGAGTAAGGCTTCAAAATCGAAGAAATATGCGATCAGCGAGTCGCAAAGAAGGCTTCAAAATTGAAAAAATATGCGATCAGCGAGTAGCAAGTAAGGCTTTAAAATTGCAAGATTTGGCGTTCAACGAGTAGCGAATAAGGCTTCAAAATCGAAAGAATATGCGATCAGCGAGTCGCGAGTAAGACTTCAAAATCGAAAAAATATGCGATCAGCGAGTAGCAAGTAAGGCTTTAAAATCGCATGATTTGGCGATCAACGACTAGCGACTAAGGCTTCAAAATCGAAAGAATATGCGATCAGCAAGTCGCAAGTAAGGCTTCAAAATTGAAAAAATATGCGATCAGCGAGTAGCAAGTAAGGCTTTAAAATCGCAAGATTTGGAGATCAACGAGTAGCGACTAAGGCTTCAAAATCGAAAGAATATGCGATCAGCGAGTCGCGAGTAAGGCTTCAAAATTTAAAAAATATGCGACCAATGAGTTGCAAGTAAGGCTTTAAAATCGCAAGATTTGGCGGTCAACGAGTAGCGAGTAAGGCTTCAAAATCGAAAGAATATGCGATCAGCGAGTAGCAAGTAAGGCTTTCAAATCGCAAAATTTGGCGATCAGCGAGTCGCGAGTAAGGCTTCAAAATCGAAAAAATATGCGATCAGCGAGTAGCAAGTAAGGCTTTAAAATCGCAAAATTTGGCGATCAGCGAGTCCCGAGTAAGGCTTCAAAATTGAAAAAATATGCGACCAGCGAGTAGCAAGTAAGGCTTTAGAATCGCAAGATTTGGCGATCAACGAGTAGCGAGTCAGTCTTCAAAATCCAAAGAATATGCGATCAGCGAGTCGCGAGTAAGGCTTCAAAATCGACAGAATATGCGATCAGCGAGTTGCGAGTAAGGCTTCAAAATTGAAAAAATATGCGACCAGCGAGTAGCAAGTAAGGCTTAAAATTCGCAAGATTTGGCGATCAACGAGTTGCGAGTAAGGCTTCAAAATCGAAAGAATATGCGATCAGCGAGTCGCGAGTAAGGCTTCAAAATTGAAAAAATATGCGACCAGCGAGTAGCAAGAAAGGCTTTAAAATTGCAAGATTTGGCGATCAACGAGAAGCGAGTAAATCTTCAAAATCCAAAGAATATGCGATCAGCGAGTCGCGAGTAAGGCTTCAAAATCGAAAGAATATGCGATCAGCGAGACGCGAATAAGGCTTCAAAATCGAAAAAATATGCGATCAGCGAGTAGCAAGTAAGGCTTTAAAATCGCCAAATTTGGCGATCAACGAGTAGGGAGTAAGGCTTCAAAATTGAAAGAATATGCGATCAGCAAGTCGCGAGTAAGGCTTCAAAATCGAAAGAATATGCGATCAGCGAGTAGCAAGTAAGGCTTTAAAATCGCCAAATTTGGCGATCAACGAGTAGGGAGTAAGGCTTCAAAATTGAAAGAATATGCGATCAGCAAGTCGCGAGTAAGGCTTCAAAATTGAAAAAATATGCGATCAGCGAGTAGCAAGTAAGGCTTTAAAATCGCATGATTTGGCGATCAACGAGTAGCGACTAAGGCTTCAAAATCGAAAGAATATACGATCAGCGAGTCGCGAGTAAGGCTTCAAAATTTAAAAAATATGCGACCAATGAGTAGCAAGTAAGCCTTTAAAATCGCAAGATTTGGCGATCAACGAGTAGCGAGTAAGGCTTCAAAATCTAAAGAATATGCGATCAGCGAGTAGCAAGTAAGGCTTTAAAATCGCAAAATTTGGCGTTTAGCGAGTCGCGAGTAAGGCTTCAAAATCGAAAATATATGCGATCAGCGAGTAGCAAGTAAGGCTTTAAAATCGCAAAATTTGGCGATCAGCGAGTCGCGAGTAAGGCTTCAAAATTGAAAAAATATGCGACCAGCGAGTAGCAAGTAAGGCTTTAAAATCGCAAGATTTAGCGATCAACGAGTAGCGAGTAAGTCTTCAAAATCCAAAGAATATGCGATCAGCGAGTCGCGAGTAAGGCTTCAAAATCGAATGAATATGCGATCAGCGAGTCGCAAAGAAAGCTTCAAAATTGAAAAAATATGCGATCAGCGAGTGACAAGTAAGGCTTTAAAATTGCAAGATTTTGCGTTCAACGAGTAGCGAGTAAGGCTTCAAAATCTAAAGAATATGCGATCAGCGAGTCGCGAGTAAGACATCAAAATCGAAAAAATATGCGATCAGCGAGGAGCAAGTAATGCTTTAAAATCGAAAGATTTGGCGATCAACGAGTAGCGAGTAAGGCTTCAAAATTGAAAGAATATGCGATCAGCAAGTCGCGAGTAAGGCTTCAAAATTGAAAAAATATGCGATCATTGAGGAGCAAGTAAGGCTTTAAAATCGCAAGATTTGGCGATCAACGAGTAGCGAGTAAGGCTTCAAAATCCAAAGAATAAGCGATCAGCAAGTCGCGAGTAAGGCTTCAAAATCGAAAGAATATGCGATCAGTGAGTCGCGAAGAAGGCTTCAAAATTGAAAAAATATGCGATCAGCGAGTAGCAAGTAAGGCTTTAAAATCGCAAGATTTGGCGATCAACGAGTTGCGAGAAAGGCTTCAAAATCGAAAGAATATGCGATCATCGAGTCGCGAGTAAGGCTTCAAAATTAAAAAAAAAATATGCGACCAGCGAGTGGCTAGTAAGGCTTTAAAATCGCAAAATTTGGCGATCAAGGAGTAGCGAATAAGGCTTCAAAATCCAAAAAATAAGCGATCAGCAAGTCGCGAGTAAGGCTTCAAAATATAAAGAATATGCGATCAGCGAGTCGCGAAGAAGGCTTCAAAATTGACAAAAAAATGCGATCAGCGTGTAGCAAGTAAGGCTTTAAAATCGCAAGATTTGGCGATCAACGAGTAGCGAGTAAGGCTTCAAAATCCAAAGAATATGCGATCAGCGCGTCGCGAGTAGGGCTTCAAAATCTAAAGAACATGCAATCAGCGAGTCGCGAAGAAGGCTTCAAAATTGAAAAAATATGCGACCAGCGAGTAGCAAGTAAGGCTTAAAAATTGCAAGATTTGGCGATCAACGAGTAGCGAGTAAGGCTTCAAAATCGAAAGAATATGCGATCAGCGAGTCGCGAGTTAGGCTTCTAAATCGATAGAATTTGCGATCAGCGAGTAGTGAATAAGGCATCAAAATCGGCAGAATTGGCGATCAGCGAGTAGCAACTTAGACTTCAAAATTGAAAGAATATGCGATCAGCGAGTAGCAAGTAAGGCTTCAAAATCAAAGAATATGCGATCAGCGAGTCCCGAAGAAGGCTTCAAAATTGACAAAAATATGCGATCAGCGTGTAGCAAGTAAGGCTTTAAAATCGCAAGATTTGGCGATCAACGAGTAGCGAGTAAGGCTTCAAAATCGAAAGAATATGCGATCAGCGAGTCGCGAGTAAGGCTTCAAAATCGAAGAAATATGCGATCAGCGAGTCGCAAAGAAGGCTTCAAAATTGAAAAAATATGCGATCAGCGAGTAGCAAGTAAGGCTTTAAAATTGCAAGATTTGGCGTTCAACGAGTAGCGAATAAGGCTTCAAAATCGAAAGAATATGCGATCAGCGAGTCGCGAGTAAGACTTCAAAATCGAAAAAATATGCGATCAGCGAGTAGCAAGTAAGGCTTTAAAATCGCATGATTTGGCGATCAACGACTAGCGACTAAGGCTTCAAAATCGAAAGAATATGCGATCAGCAAGTCGCAAGTAAGGCTTCAAAATTGAAAAAATATGCGATCAGCGAGTAGCAAGTAAGGCTTTCAAATCGCAAAATTTGGCGATCAGCGAGTCGCGAGTAAGGCTTCAAAATCGAAAAAATATGCGATCAGCGAGTAGCAAGTAAGGCTTTAAAATCGCAAAATTTGGCGATCAGCGAGTCCCGAGTAAGGCTTCAAAATTGAAAAAATATGCGACCAGCGAGTAGCAAGTAAGGCTTTAGAATCGCAAGATTTGGCGATCAACGAGTAGCGAGTAAGTCTTCAAAATCCAAAGAATATGCGATCAGCGAGTCGCGAGTAAGGCTTCAAAATCGACAGAATATGCGATCAGCGAGTTGCGAGTAAGGCTTCAAAATTGAAAAAATATGCGACCAGCGAGTAGCAAGTAAGGCTTAAAATTCGCAAGATTTGGCGATCAACGAGTTGCGAGTAAGGCTTCAAAATCGAAAGAATATGCGATCAGCGAGTCGCGAGTAAGGCTTCAAAATTGAAAAAATATGCGACCAGCGAGTAGCAAGAAAGGCTTTAAAATTGCAAGATTTGGCGATCAACGAGAAGCGAGTAAATCTTCAAAATCCAAAGAATATGCGATCAGCGAGTCGCGAGTAAGGCTTCAAAATCGAAAGAATATGCGATCAGCGAGACGCGAATAAGGCTTCAAAATCGAAAAAATATGCGATCAGCGAGTAGCAAGTAAGGCTTTAAAATCGCCAAATTTGGCGATCAACGAGTAGGGAGTAAGGCTTCAAAATTGAAAGAATATGCGATCAGCAAGTCGCGAGTAAGGCTTCAAAATCGAAAGAATATGCGATCAGCGAGTAGCAAGTAAGGCTTTAAAATCGCCAAATTTGGCGATCAACGAGTAGGGAGTAAGTCTTCAAAATTGAAAGAATATGCGATCAGCAAGTCGCGAGTAAGGCTTCAAAATTGAAAAAATATGCGATCAGCGAGTAGCAAGTAAGGCTTTAAAATCGCATGATTTGGCGATCAACGAGTAGCGACTAAGGCTTCAAAATCGAAAGAATATACGATCAGCGAGTCGCGAGTAAGGCTTCAAAATTTAAAAAATATGCGACCAATGAGTAGCAAGTAAGGCTTTAAAATCGCAAGATTTGGCGATCAACGAGTAGCGAGTAAGGCTTCAAAATCTAAAGAATATGCGATCAGCGAGTAGCAAGTAAGGCTTTAAAATCGCAAAATTTGGCGTTTAGCGAGTCGCGAGTAAGGCTTCAAAATCGAAAATATATGCGATCAGCGAGTAGCAAGTAAGGCTTTAAAATCGCAAAATTTGGCGATCAGCGAGTCGCGAGTAAGGCTTCAAAATTGAAAAAATATGCGACCAGCGAGTAGCAAGTAAGGCTTTAAAATCGCAAGATTTAGCGATCAACGAGTAGCGAGTAAGTCTTCAAAATCCAAAGAATATGCGATCAGCGAGTCGCGAGTAAGGCTTCAAAATCGAATGAATATGCGATCAGCGAGTCGCAAAGAAAGCTTCAAAATTGAAAAAATATGCGATCAGCGAGTGACAAGTAAGGCTTTAAAATTGCAAGATTTTGCGTTCAACGAGTAGCGAGTAAGGCTTCAAAATCTAAAGAATATGCGATCAGCGAGTCGCGAGTAAGATATCAAAATCGAAAAAATATGCGATCAGCGAGGAGCAAGTAATGCTTTAAAATCGAAAGATTTGGCGATCAACGAGTAGCGAGTAAGGCTTCAAAATTGAAAGAATATGCGATCAGCAAGTCGCGAGTAAGGCTTCAAAATTGAAAAAATATGCGATCATTGAGGAGCAAGTAAGGCTTTAAAATCGCAAGATTTGGCGATCAACGAGTAGCGAGTAAGGCTTCAAAATCCAAAGAATAAGCGATCAGCAAGTCGCGAGTAAGGCTTCAAAATCGAAAGAATATGCGATCAGTGAGTCGCGAAGAAGGCTTCAAAATTGAAAAAATATGCGATCAGCGAGTAGCAAGTAAGGCTTTAAAATCGCAAGATTTGGCGATCAACGAGTTGCGAGAAAGGCTTCAAAATCGAAAGAATATGCGATCATCGAGTCGCGAGTAAGGCTTCAAAATTAAAAAAAAATATGCGACCAGCGAGTGGCTAGTAAGGCTTTAAAATCGCAAAATTTGGCGATCAAGGAGTAGCGAATAAGGCTTCAAAATCCAAAAAATAAGCGATCAGCAAGTCGCGAGTAAGGCTTCAAAATATAAAGAATATGCGATCAGCGAGTCGCGAAGAAGGCTTCAAAATTGACAAAAAAATGCGATCAGCGTGTAGCAAGTAAGGCTTTAAAATCGCAAGATTTGGCGATCAACGAGTAGCGAGTAAGGCTTCAAAATCCAAAGAATATGCGATCAGCGCGTCGCGAGTAGGGCTTCAAATCTAAAGAATATGCGATCAGCGAGTCGCGAAGAAGGCTTCAAAATTGAAAAAAACATGCGACCAGCGAGTAGCAAGTAAGGCTTAAAAATCGCAAGATTTGGCGATCACGAGTAGCGAGTAAGGCTTCAAAATCGAAAGAATATGCGATCAGCGAGTCGCGAGTTAGGCTTCTAAATCGATAGAATTTGCGATCAGCGAGTAGTGAATAAGGCATCAAAATCGGCAGAATTGGCGATCAGCGAGTAGCAACTTAGGCTTCAAATTGAAAGAATATGCGATCAGCGAGTAGCAAGTAAGGCTTCAAAATCAAAGAATATGCGATCAGCGAGTCCCGAAGAAGGCTTCAAAATTGACAAAAATATGCGATCAGCGTGTAGCAAGTAAGGCTTTAAAATCGCAAGATTTGGCGATCAACGAGTAGCGAGTAAGGCTTCAAATCGAAAGAATATGCGATCAGCGAGTCGCGAGTAAGGCTTCAAAATCGAAGAAATATGCGATCAGCGAGTCGCAAAGAAGGCTTCAAAATTGAAAAATATGCGATCAGCGAGTAGCAAGTAAGGCTTTAAAATTGCAAGATTTGGCGTTCAACGAGTAGCGAATAAGGCTTCAAAATCGAAAGAATATGCGATCAGCGAGTCGCGAGTAAGACTTCAAAATCGAAAAAATATGCGATCAGCGAGTAGCAAGTAAGGCTTTAAAATCGCATGATTTGGCGATCAACGACTAGCGACTAAGGCTTCAAAATCGAAAGAATATGCGATCAGCAAGTCGCAAGTAAGGCTTCAAAATTGAAAAAATATGCGATCAGCGAGTAGCAAGTAAGGCTTTAAAATCGCAAGATTGGAGATCAACGAGTAGCGACTAAGGCTTCAAAATCGAAAGAATATGCGATCAGCGAGTCGCGAGTAAGGCTTCAAAATTTAAAAAATATGCGACCAATGAGTAGCAAGTAAGGCTTTAAAATCGCAAGATTTGGCGGTCAACGAGTAGCGAGTAAGGCTTCAAAATCGAAAGAATATGCGATCAGCGAGTAGCAAGTAAGGCTTTCAAATCGCAAAATTTGGCGATCAGCGAGTCGCGAGTAAGGCTTCAAAATCGAAAAAATATGCGATCAGCGAGTAGCAAGTAAGGCTTTAAAATCGCAAAATTTGGCGATCAGCGAGTCCCGAGTAAGGCTTCAAAATTGAAAAAATATGCGACCAGCGAGTAGCAAGTAAGGCTTTAGAATCGCAAGATTTGGCGATCAACGAGTAGCGAGTAAGTCTTCAAAATCCAAAGAATATGCGATCAGCGAGTCGCGAGTAAGGCTTCAAAATCGACAGAATATGCGATCAGCGAGTTGCGAGTAAGGCTTCAAAATTGAAAAAATATGCGACCAGCGAGTAGCAAGTAAGGCTTAAAATTCGCAAGATTTGGCGATCAACGAGTTGCGAGTAAGGCTTCAAATCGAAAGAATATGCGATCAGCGAGTCGCGAGTAAGGCTTCAAAATTGAAAAAATATGCGACCAGCGAGTAGCAAGAAAGGCTTTAAAATTGCAAGATTTGGCGATCAACGAGAAGCGAGTAAATCTTCAAAATCCAAAGAATATGCGATCAGCGAGTCGCGAGTAAGGCTTCAAATCGAAAGAATATGCGATCAGCGAGACGCGAATAAGGCTTCAAAATCGAAAAAATATGCGATCAGCGAGTAGCAAGTAAGGCTTTAAAATCGCCAAATTTGGCGATCAACGAGTAGGGAGTAAGGCTTCAAAATTGAAAGAATATGCGATCAGCAAGTCGCGAGTAAGGCTTCAAAATCGAAAGAATATGCGATCAGCGAGTAGCAAGTAAGGCTTTAAAATCGCATGATTTGGCGATCAACGAGTAGCGAGTAAGGCTTCAAAATCGAAAGAATATGCGATCAGCGAGTCGCGACTAAGGCTTCAAAATTTAAAAAATATGCGACCAATGAGTAGCAAGTAAGGCTTTAAAATCGCAAGATTTGGCGATCAACGAGTAGCGAGTAAGGCTTCAAAATCTAAAGAATATGCGATCAGCGAGTAGCAAGTAAGGCTTGAAAATCGCAAAATTTGGCGATCAGCGAGTCGCGAGTAAGGCTTCAAAATCGAAAAAATATGCGATCAGCGAGTAGCAAGTAAGGCTTTAAAATCGCAAAATTTGGCGATCAGCGAGTCGCGAGTAAGGCTTCAAAATTGAAAAAATATGCGACCAGCGAGTAGCAAGTAAGGCTTTAAAATCGCAAGATTTAGCGATCAACGAGTAGCGAGTAAGTCTTCAAAATCCAAAGAATATGCGATCAGCGAGTCGCGAGTAAGGCTTCAAAATCGAAAGAATATGCGATCAGCGAGTCGCAAAGAAGGCTTCAAAATTGAAAAAATATGCGATCAGCGAGTAGCAAGTAAGGCTTTAAAATTGCAAGATTTTGCGTTCAACGAGTAGCGAGTAAGGCTTCAAAATCTAAAGAATATGCGATCAGCGAGTCGCGAGTAAGACATCAAAATCGAAAAAATATGCGATCAGCGAGGAGCAAGTAATGCTTTAAAATCGAAAGATTTGGCGATCAACGAGTAGCGAGTAAGGCTTCAAAATCCAAAGAATAAGCGATCAGCGAGTCGCGAGTAAGGCCTCAAAATCGAAAGAATATGCGATCAGTGAGTCGCGAAGAAGGCTTCAAAATTGAAAAAATATGCGATCAGCGAGTAGCAAGTAAGGCTTTAAAATCGCAAGATTTGGCGATCAACGAGTTGCGAGAAAGGCTTCAAAATCGAAAGAATATGCGATCAGCGAGTCGCGAGTAAGGCTTCAAAATTAAAAAAAAAATATGCGACCAGCGAGTGGCAAGTAAGGCTTTAAAATCGCAAAATTTGGCGATCAAGGAGTAGCGAATAAGGCTTCAAAATCCAAAAAATAAGCGATCAGCAAGTCGCGAGTAAGGCTTCAAAATATAAAGAATATGCGATCAGCGAGTCGCGAAGAAGGCTTCAAAATTGACAAAAAAATGCGATCAGCGTGTAGCAAGTAAGGCTTTAAAATCGCAAGATTTGGCGATCAACGAGTAGCGAGTAAGGCTTCAAAATCCAAAGAATATGCGATCAGCGAGTCGCGAGTAAGGCTTCAAAATCTAAAGAATATGCGATCAGCGAGTCGCGAAGAAGTCTTCAAAATTGAAAAAATATGCGACCAGCGAGTAGCAAGTAAGGCTTAAAAATCGCAAGATTTGGCGATCAACGAGTAGCGAGTAAGGCTTCAAAATCGAAAGAATATGCGATCAGCGAGTCGCGAGTTAGGCTTCTAAATCGATAGAATTTGCGATCAGCGAGTAGTGAATAAGGCATCAAAATCGGAAGAATTGGCGATCAGCGAGTAGCAACTTAGGCTTCAAAATTGAAAGAATATGCGATCAGCGAGTAGCAAGTAAGGCTTCAAAATCAAAGAATATGCGATCAGCGAGTCCCGAAGTAGGCTTCAAAATTGACAAAAATATGCGATCAGCGTGTAGCAAGTAAGGCTTTAAAATCGCAAGATTTGGCGATCAACGAGTAGCGAGTAAGGCTTCAAAATCGAAAGAATATGCGATCAGCGAGTCGCGAGTAAGGCTTCAAAATCGAAGAAATATGCGATCAGCGAGTCGCAAAGAAGGCTTCAAAATTGAAAAAATATGCGATCAGCGAGTCGCAAAGAAGGCTTCAAAATTGAAAAAATATGCGATCAGCGAGTAGCAAGTAAGGCTTTAAAATTGCAAGATTTGGCGTTCAACGAGTAGCGAGTAAGGCTTCAAAATCTAAAGAATATGCGATCAGCGAGTCGCGAGTAAGACATCAAAATCGAAAAAATATGCGATCAGCGAGGAGCAAGTAATGCTTTAAAATCGAAAGATTTGGCGATCAACGAGTAGCGAGTAAGGCTTCAAAATTGAAAGAATATGCGATCAGCAAGTCGCGAGTAAGGCTTCAAAATTGAAAAAATATGCGATCAGCGAGGAGCAAGTAAGGCTTTAAAATCGCAAGATTTGGCGATCAACGAGTAGCGAGTAAGGCTTCAAAATCCAAAGAATAAACGATCAGCGAGTCACGAGTAAGGCTTCAAAATCGAAAGAATATGCGATCAGTGAGTCGCGAAGAAGGCTTCAAAATTGAAAAAATATGCGATCAGCGAGTAGCAAGTAAGGCTTTAAAATCGCAAGATTTGGCGATCAACGAGTTGCGAGAAAGGCTTCAAAATCGAAAGAATATGCGATCAGCGAAACGCGAGTAAGGCTTCAAAATTAAAAAAAAAATATGCGACCAGCGAGTGGCAAGTAAGGCTTTAAAATCGCAAAATTTGGCGATCAAGGAGTAGCGAATAAGGCTTCAAAATCCAAAAAATAAGCGATCAGCAAGTCGCGAGTAAGGCTTCAAAATCTAAAGAATATGCGATCAGCGAGTCGCGAAGCAGGCTTCAAAATTGACAAAAAAATGCGATCAGCGTGTAGCAAGTAAGGCTTTAAAATCGCAAGATTTGGCGATCAACGAGTAGCGAGTAAGGCTTCAAAATCCAAAAAATATGCGATCAGCGAGTCGCGAGTAAGGCTTCAAAATCTAAAGAATATGCGATCAGCGAGTCGCGAAGAAGGCTTCAAAATTGAAAAAATATGCGACCAGCGAGTAGCAAGTAAGGCTTAAAAATCGCAAGATTTGGCGATCAACGAGTAGCGAGTAAGGCTTCAAAATCGAAAGAATATGCGATCAGCGAGTCGCGAGTTAGGCTTCTAAATCGATAGAATTTGCGATTAGCGAGTAGTGAATAAGGCATCAAAATCGGAAGAATTGGCGATCAGCGAGTAGCAACTTAGGCTTCAAAATTGAAAGAATTTGCGATCAGCGAGTAGCAAGTAAGGCTTCAAAATCAAAGAATATGCGATCAGCGAGTTCAAAATTAAAAAAAAAATATGCGACCAGCGAGTGGCAAGTAAGGCTTTAAAATCGCAAAATTTAGCGATCAAGGAGTAGCGAATAAGGCTTCAAAATCCAAAAAATAAGCGATCAGCAAGTCACGAGTAAGGCTTCAAAATCGAAAGAATATGCGATCAGCGAGTCGCGACTAAGGCTTCAAAATTTAAAAAAAAAGCGACCAATGAGTAGCAAGTAAGGCTTTAAAATCGCAAGATTTGGCGATCAACGAGTAGCGAGTAAGGCTTCAAAATCGAAAGAATATGCGATCAGCGAGTCGCGAGTTAGGCTTCTAAATCGATAGAATTTGCGATCAGCGAGTAGTGAATAAGGCATCAAAATCGGAAGAATTGGCGATCAGCGAGTAGCAACTTAGGCTTCAAAATTGAAAGATTATGCGATCAGCGAGTAGCAAGTAAGGCTTCAAAATCAAAGAATATGCGATCAGCGAGTCCCGAAGAAGGCTTCAAAATTGACAAAAATATGCGATCAGCGTGTAGCAAGTAAGGCTTTAAAATCGCAAGATTTGGCGATCAACGAGTAGCGAGTAAGGCTTCAAAATCCAAAGAATATGCGATCAGCGAGTCGCGAGTAAGGCTTCAAAATCGAAAGAATATGCGATCAGCGAGTCGCGAGTAAGGCTTCAAAATCGAAAGAATATGCGATCAGCGAGTCGCAAAGAAGGCTTCAAAATTGAAAAAATATGCGATCAGCGAGTGGCAAGTAAGGCTTTAAAATTGCAAGATTTGGCGTTCAACGAGTAGCGAATAAGGCTTCAAAATCGAAAGAATATGCGATCAGCGAGTCGCGAGTAAGACTTCAAAATCGAAAAAATATGCGATCAGCGAGTAGCAAGTAAGGCTTTAAAATCGCAAGATTTGGCGATCAACGAGTAGCGAGTAAGGCTTCAAAATCGAAAGAATATGCGATCAGCGAGTCGCGAGTAAGGCTTCAAAATCGAAAGAATATGCGATCAGCGAGTCGCAAAGAAGGCTTCAAAATTGAAAAAATATGCGACCAGCGAGTAGCAAGTAAGGCTTTAAAATCGCAAGATTTGGCGATCAACGAGTAGCGAGTAAGGCTTCAAAATCGAAAGAATATGCGATCAGCGAGTCGCGAAGAAAGCTTCAAAATTGAAAAAATATGCGATCAGCGAGTAGCAAGTAAGGCTTCAAAATCGAAAGAATATGCGATCAGCGAGTCGCGAAGAAGGCTTCAAAATTGACAAAAATATGCGATCAGCGAGTAGCAAGTAAGGCTTTAAAATCGCAAGATTTGGCGATCAACGAGTACCGAGAAAGGCTTCAAAATCCAAAGAATATGCGATCAGCGAGTCGCGAGTAAGGCTTCAAAATCGAAAGAATATGCGATCAGCGAGTCGCGAAGAAGGCTTTTAAATCGCAAGATTTGGCGATCAACGAGTAGCGAGTAAGGCTTCAAAATCAAAAGAATATGCGATCAGCGAGTCGCGAGTAAGGCTTCAAAATCGAAAGAATATACGATCAGTGAGTCGCGAAGAAGGCTTCAAAATCGACAGAATATGCGATCAGCGAGTTGCGAGTAAGGCTTCAAAATTGAAAAAATATGCGACCAGCGAGTAGCAAGTAAGGCTTAAAATTCGCAAGATTCGGCGATCAACGAGTAGCGAGTAAGGCTTCAAAATCGAAAGAATATGCGATCAGCGAGTCGCGAGTAAGGCTTCAAAATTGAAAAAATATGCGACCAGCGAGTAGCAAGTAAGGCTTTAAAATCGCAAGATTTGGCGATCAACGAGAAGCGAGTAAATCTTCAAAATCCAAAGAATATGCGATCAGCGAGTCGCGAGTAAGGCTTCAAAATCGAAAGAATATGCGATCAGCGAGACGCGAGTAAGGCTTCAAAATCGAAAAAATATGCGATCAGCGAGTAGCAAGTAAGGCTTTAAAATCGCCAAATTTGGCGATCAACGAGTAGGGAGTAAGGCTTCAAAATTGAAAGAATATGCGATCAGCAAGTCGCGAGTAAGGCTTCAAAATCGAAAAAATATGCGATCAGCGAGTAGCAAGTAAGGCTTTAAAATCGCATGATTTGGCGATCAACGAGTAGCGACTAAGGCTTCTAAATCGAAAGAATATGCGATAAGCGAGTCGCGAGTAAGGCTTCAAAATTTAAAAAATATGCGACCAATGAGTAGCAAGTAAGGCTTTAAAATCGCAAGATTTGGCGATCAACGAGTAGCGAGTAAGGCTTCAAAATCGAAAGAATATGCGATCAGCGAGTAGCAAGTAAGGCTTTAAAATCGCAAAATTTGGCGATCAGCGAGTCGCGAGTAAGGCTTCAAAATCGAAAAAATATGCGATTAGCGAGTAGCAAGTAAGGCTTTAAAATACCAAAATTTGGCGATCAGCGAGTCGCGAGTAAGGCTTCAAAATTGAAAAAATATGCGACCAGCGAGTAGCAAGTAAGGCTTTAAAATCGCAAGATTTGGCGATCAACGAGTAGCGAGTAAGTCTTCAAAATCCAAAGAATAAGCGATCAGCGAGTCGCGAGTAAGGCTTCAAAATCGAAAGTATATGCGATCAGCGAGTCGCAAAGAAGGCTTCAAAATTGAAAAAATATGCGATCAGCGAGTAGCAAGTAAGGCTTTAAAATTGCAAGATTTGGCGTTCAACGAGTAGCGAGTAAGGCTTCAAAATCTAAAGAATATGCGATCAGCGAGTCGCGAGTAAGACATCAAAATCGAAAAAATATGCGATCAGCGAGGAGCAAGTAATGCTTTAAAATCGAAAGATTTGGCGATCAACGAGTAGCGAGTAAGGCTTCAAAATTGAAAGAATATGCGATCAGCAAGTCGCGAGTAAGGCTTCAAAATTGAAAAAATATGCGATCAGCGAGGAGCAAGTTAGGCTTTAAAATCGCAAGATTTGGCGATCAACGAGTAGCGAGTAAGGCTTCAAAATCCAAAGAATAAGCGATCAGCGAGTCGCGAGTAAGGCTTCAAAATCTAAAGAATATGCGATCAGCGAGTCGCGAAGAAGGCTTCAAAATTGAAAAAATATGCGACCAGCGAGTAGCAAGTAAGGCTTAAAAATCGCAAGATTTGGTGATCAACGAGTAGCGAGTAAGGCTTCAAAATCCAAAGAATATGCGATCAGCGAGTCGCGAGTAAGGCTTCAAAATCTAAAGAATATGCGATCAGCGAGTCGCGAAGAAGGCTTCAAAATTGAAAAAATATGCGACCAGCGAGTAGCAAGTATGGCTTTAAAATCGCAAGATTTGGCGATCAACGAGTTGCGAGTAAGGCTTCAAAATCGAAAGAATATGCGATCAGCGAGTCGCGAGTAAGGCTTCAAAATCGAAAGAATATGCGATCAGCGAGTCGCAAAGAAGGCTTCAAAATTGAAAAAATATGCGATCAGCGAGTAGCAAGTAAGGCTTTAAAATTGCAAGATTTGGCGTTCAACGAGTAGCGAATAAGGCTTCAAAATCGAAAGAATATGCGATCAGCGAGTCGCGAGTAAGACTTCAAAATCGAAAAAATATGCGATCAGCGAGTAGCAAGTAAGGCTTTAAAATCGCAAGATTTGGCGATCAACGAGTAGCGAGTAAGGCTTCAAAATTGAAAGAATATGCGATCAGCAAGTCGCGAGTAAGTCTTCAAAATTGAAAAAATATGCGATCAGCAAGGAGCAAGTAAGGCTTTAAAATCGCAAGATTTGGCGATCAACGAGTAGCGAGTAAGGCTTCAAAAACCAAAGAATAAGCGATCAGCGAGTCGCGAGTAAGGCTTCAAAATCGAAAGAATATGCGATCAGCGAGTCGCGAAGAAGGCTTCAAAATTGACAAAAAAATGCGATCAGCGTGTAGCAAGTAAGGCTTCAAAATCGCAAGATTTGGCGATCAACGAGTAGCGAGTAAGGATTCAAAATCCAAAGAATATGCGATCAGCGAGTCGCGAGTAAGGCTTCAAAATCTAAAGAATATGCGATCAGCGAGTCGCGAAGAAGGCTTCAAAATTGAAAAAATATGCGACCAGCGAGTAGCAAGTAAGGCTTAAAAATCGCAAGATTTGGCGATCAACGAGTAGCGAGTAAGGCTTCAAAATCGAAAGAATTTGCGATCAGCGAGTCGCGAGTTAGGCTTCTAAATCGATAGAATTTGCGATCAGCGAGTAGTGAATAAGGCTTCAAAATCGGAAGAATTGGCGATCAGCGAGTAGCAACTTAGGCTTCAAAATTGAAAGAATATGCGATCAGCGAGTAGCAAGTAAGGCTTCAAAATCAAAGAATATGCGATCAGCAAGTCCCGAAGAAGGCTTCAAAATTGACAAAAATATGCGATCAGCGTGTAGCAAGTAAGGCTTTAAAATAGCAAGATTTGGCGATCAACGAGTAGCGAGTAAGGCTTCAAAATCCAAAGAATATGCGATCAGCGAGTCGCGAGTAAGGCTTCAAAATCTAAAGAATATGCGATCAGCGAGTCGCGAAGAAGGCTTCAAAATTGAAAAAATATGCGACCAGCGAGTAGCAAGTAAGGCTTTAAAATCGCAAGATTTGGCGATCAACGAGTAGCGAGTTAGGCTTCAAAATCGAAAGAATATGCGATCAGCGAGTCGCGAGTAAGGCTTCAAAATCGAAAGAATATGCGATCAGCGAGTCGCAAAGAAGGCTTCAAAATTGAAAAAATATGCGATCAGCGAGTAGCAAGTAAGGCTTTAAAATTGCAAGATTTGGCGTTCAACAAGTAGCGAGTAAGGCTTCAAAATCGAACGAATATGCGATCGGCGAGTCGCGAGTAAGACTTCAAAATCGAAAAAATATGCGATCAGCGAGTAGCAAGTAAGGCTTTAAAATCGCAAGATTTGGCGATCAACGACTAGCGAGTAAGGCATCAAAATTGAAAGAATATGCGATCAGCAAGTCGTGAGTAAGTCTTCAAAATTGAAAAAATATGCGATCAGCGAGGAGCAAGTAAGGCTTTAAAATCGCAAGATTTGGCGATCAACGAGTAGCGAGTAAGGCTTCAAAAACCAAAGAATAAGCGATCAGCGAGTCGCGAGTAAGGCTTCAAAATCGAAAGAATATGCGATCAGCGAGTCGCGAAGAAGGCTTCAAAATTGACAAATATATGCGATCAGCGAGTAGCAAGTAAGGCTTTAAAATCGCAAGATTTGGCGATCAACGAGTAGCGAGTAAGGTTTCAAAATCTAAAGAATATGCGATCAGCGAGTCGCGAGTAAGGCTTCAAAATCAAAAGAATATGAGATCATTAAGTCGCGAAGAAGGCTTCAAAATTGAAAAAATATGCGATCAGCGAGTAGCAAGTAAGGCTTTAAAATCGCAAGATTTGGCGATCAACGAGTACCGAATAAGGCTTCAAAATCGAAAGAATATGCGATCAGCGAGTAGCAAGTAAGGCTTCAAAATTGAAAGAATATGCGATCAGCAAGTCGCGAGTAAGGCTTCAAAATCGAAAAAATATGCGATCAGCGAGAATCAAGTAAGGCTTTAAAATCGCAAGATTTGGCGATCAACGAGTAGTGAGTAAGGCTTCAAAATTGAAAAAATATGCGATCAGCAAGTAGCAAGTAAGGCTTTAAAATCGCAAGATTTGGCGATCAACGAGTAGCGAGTAAGGCTTCAAAATCCGAAGAATATGTGATCAGCGAGTCGCGAGTAAGGCTTCAAAATCGAAAGAATATGCGACCAGCGAGTAGCAAGTAAGGCTTTAAAATCGCAAGATTTGGCGATCAACGAGTAGCGAGTAAGGCTTCAAAATCGAAAGAATATGCGATCAGCGAGTCGCGAAGAAAGCTTCAAAATTGAAAAAATATGCGATCAGCGAGTAGCAAGTAAGGCTTCAAAATCGAAAGAATATGCGATCAGCGAGTCGCGAAGAAGGCTTCAAAATTGACAAAAATATGCGATCAGCGAGTAGCAAGTAAGGCTTTAAAATCGCAAGATTTGGCGATCAACGAGTAGCGAGTAAGGCTTCAAAATCCAAAGAATATGCGATCAGCGAGTCGCGAGTAAGACATCAAAATCGAAAAAATATGCGATCAGCGAGGAGCAAGTAATGCTTTAAAATCGAAAGATTTGGCGATCAACGAGTAGCGAGTAAGGCTTCAAAATTGAAAGAATATGCGATCAGCAAGTCGCGAGTAAGGCTTCAAAATTGAAAAAATATGCGATCAGCGAGGAGCAAGTAAGGCTTTCAAATCGCAAGATTTGGCGATCAACGAGTAGCGAGTAAGGCTTCAAAATCCAAAGAATAAGCGATCAGCGAGTCGCGAGTAGGGCTTCAAAATCGAAAGAATATGCGATCAGTGAGTCGCGAAGAAGGCTTCAAAATTGAAAAAATATGCGATCAGCGAGTAGCAAGTAAGGCTTTAAAATCGCAAGATTTGGCGATCAACGAGTTGCGAGAAAGGCTTCAAAATCGAAAGAATATGCGATCAGCGAGTCGCGAGTAAGGCTTCAAAATTAAAAAAAAATATGCGACCAGCGAGTGGCAATTAAGGCTTTAAAATCGCAAAATTTGGCGATCAGGGAGTAGCGAATAAGGCTTCAAAATCCAAAAAATAAGCGATCAGCAAGTCGCGAGTAAAGCTTCAAAATCTAAAGAATATGCGATCAGCGAGTCGCGAAGAAGGCTTCAAAATTGACAAAAAAATGCGATCAGCGTGTAGCAAGTAAGGCTTTAAAATCGCAAGATTTGGCGATCAACGAGTAGCGAGTAAGGCTTCAAAATCCAAAGAATATGCGATCAGCGAGTCGCGAGTAAGGCTTCAAAATCTAAAGAATATGCGATCAGCGAGTCGCGAAGAAGGCTTCAAAATTGAAAAAATATGCGACCAGCGAGTAGCAAGTAAGGCTTTAAAATCGCAAGATTTGGCGATCAACGAGTAGCGAGTAAGGCTTCAAAATCGAAAGAATATGCGATCAGCGAGTCGCGAGTTGTTCTTCTAAATCGATAGAATTTGCGATCAGCGAGTAGTGAATAAGGCATCAAAATCGGAAGAATTGGCGATCAGCGAGTAGCAACTTAGGCTTCAAAATTGAAAGAATATGCGATCAGCGAGTAGCAAGTAAGGCTTCAAAATCAAAGAATATGCGATCAGCGAGTCCCGAAGTAGGCTTCAAAATTGACAAAAATATGCGATCAGCGTGTAGCAAGTAAGGCTTTAAAATCGCAAGATTTGGCGATCAACGAGTAGCGAGTAAGGCTTCAAAATCCAAAGAATATGCGATCAGCGAGTCGCGAGTAAGGCTTCAAAATCTAAAGAATATGCGATCAGCGAGTCGCGAAGAAGGCTTCAAAATTGAAAAAATATGCGACCAGCGAGTAGCAAGTAAGGCTTTAAAATCGCAAGATTTGGCGATCAACGAGTAGCGAGTAAGGCTTCAAAATCGAAAGAATATGCGATCAGCGAGTCGTGAGTAAGGCTTCAAAATCGAAAGAATATGCGATCAGCGAGTCGCAAAGAAGGCTTCAAAATTGAAAAAATATGCGATCAGCGAGTAGCAAGTAAGGCTTTAAAATTGCAAGATTTGGCGTTCAACGAGTAGTGAATAAGGCTTCAAAATCGAAAGAATATGCGATCAGCGAGTCGCGAGTAAGACTTCAAAATCGAAAAAATATGCGATCAGCGAGAAGCAAGTAAGGCTTTAAAATCGCATGATTTGGCGATCAACGAGTAGCGACTAAGGCTTCAAAATCGAAAGAATATGCGATCAGCGAGTCGCGAATAAGGCTTCAAAATCGAAAGAATATGCGATCAGCGAGTCGCGAGTAAGACTTCAAAATCGAAAAAATATGCGATCAGCGAGAAGCAAGTAAGGCTTTAAAATCGCATGATTTGGCGATCAACGAGTAGCGACTAAGGCTTCAAAATCGAAAGAATATGCGATCAGCGAGTAGCAAGTATGGCTTTAAAATCGCAAAATTTGGCGATTAGCGAGTCGCGAGTAAGGCTTCAAAATCGAAAAAATATGCGATCAGCGAGTAGCAAGTAAGGCTTTAAAATCGCAAAATTTGGCGATCAGCGAGTCGCGAGTAAGGCTTCAAAATTGAAAAAATATGCGACCAGCGAGTAGCAAGTAAGGCTTTAAAATCGCAAGATTTGGCGATCAACGAGTAGCGAGTAAGTCTTCAAAATCCAAAGAATATGCGATCAGCGAGTCGCGAGTAAGGCTTCAAAATCGAAAGAATATGCGATCAGCGAGTCGCAAAGAAGGCTTCAAAATCGAAAAAATATGCGATCAGCGAGTAGCGAGTAAATCTTCAAAATCCAAAGAATATGCGATCAGCGAGTCGCGAGTAAGGCTTCAAAATCGAAAGAATATGCGATCAGCGAGACGCGAGTAAGGCTTCAAAATCGAAAAAATATGCGATCAGCGAGTAGCAAGTAAGGCTTTAAAAAAAGACTTGTAAGAGAGCATTACCTGTCGCTGTGAGTATCGTTAGTCGTCATTTATTTTCACTGTCTGTATACTTAGTATGTATGTATTTATGTATCTATTTCAAATAGCGTTTTATGTATATATGTATGTATCTATTATATTATAATTTATTGTTTGTTTTAATTTAGTTTGTTTTTACTTTTTTACACCAATGACAGCCCCATTTCATGTCCGGACAAATACTTTCCATCCCAGGTTGTCTGGAAGAGATCGCGGAATGCGATAAGACCGCCCATTGTATGTGTTTTAGTTTTAAGTTTCCTTTTGTATTACTTTTGGTGTATGTACAATAAAGCGTATAATAAATAAATAAATAAATAATAAATAAATAAATAAATAAAATCGCCAAATTTGGCGATCAACGAGTAGCGAGTAAGGCTTCAAAATCGAAAGAATATGCGATCAGCGAGTAGCAAGTATGGCTTTAAAATCGCAAAATTTGGCGATTAGCGAGTCGCGAGTAAGGCTTCAAAATCGAAAAAATATGCGATCAGCGAATAGCAAGTAAGGCTTTAAAATCGCAAAATTTGGCGATCAGCGAGTCGCGAGTAAGGCTTCAAAATCGAAAGAATATGCGATCAGCGAGGAGCAAGTAATGCTTTAAAATCGAAAGATTTGGCGATCAACGAGAAGCGAGTAAATCTTCAAAATCCAAAGAATATGTGATCAGCGAGTCGCGAGTAAGGCTTCAAAATCGAAAGAATATGCGATCAGCGAGACGCGAGTAAGGCTTTAAAATCGCAAGATTTGGCGATCAACGAGAAGCGAGTAAATCTTCAAAATCCAAAGAATATGCGATCAGCGAGTCGCGAGTAAGGCTTCAAAATCGAAAGAATATGCGATCAGCGAGACGCGAGTAAGGCTTCAAAATCGAAAAAATATGCGATCAGCGAGTAGCAAGTAAGGCTTTAAAATCGCAAGATTTGGCGATCAACGAGTAGCGAGTAAGGCTTCAAAAACCAAAGAATAAGCGATCAGCGAGTCGCGAGTAAGGCTTCAAAATCGAAAGAATATGCGATCAGCAAGGAGCAAGTAAGGCTTTAAAATCGCAAGATTTGGCGATCAACGAGTAGCGAGTAAGGCTTCAAAAACCAAAGAATAAGCGATCAGCGAGTCGCGAGTAAGGCTTCAAAATCGAAAGAATATGCGATCAGCGAGTCGCGAAGAAGGCTTCAAAATTGACAAAAAAATGCGATCAGCGTGTAGCAAGTAAGGCTTCAAAATCGCAAGATTTGGCGATCAACGAGTAGCGAGTAAGGCTTCAAAATCCAAAGAATATGCGATCATTGAGTCGCGAGTAAGGCTTCAAAATCTAAAGAATATGCGATCAGCGAGTCGCGAAGAAGGCTTCAAAATTGAAAAAATATGCGACCAGCGAGTAGCAAGTAAGGCTTAAAAATCGCAAGATTTGGCGATCAACGAGTAGCGAGTAAGGCTTCAAAATCGAAAGAATTTGCGATCAGCGAGTCGCGAGTTAGGCTTCTAAATCGATAGAATTTGCGACCAGCGAGTAGTGAATAAGGCTTCAAAATCGGAAGAATTGGCGATCAGCGAGTAGCAACTTAGGCTTCAAAATTGAAAGAATATGCGATCAGCGAGTAGCAAGTAAGGCTTCAAAATCAAAGAATATGCGATCAGCAAGTCCCGAAGAAGGCTTCAAAATTGACAAAAATATGCGATCAGCGTGTAGCAAGTAAGGCTTTAAAATAGCAAGATTTGGCGATCAACGAGTAGCGAGTAAGGCTTCAAAATCCAAAGAATATGCGATCAGCGAGTCGCGAGTAAGGCTTCAAAATCTAAAGAATATGCGATCAGCGAGTCGCGAAGAAGGCTTCAAAATTGAAAAAATATGCGACCAGCGAGTAGCAAGTAAGGCTTTAAAATCGCAAGATTTGGCGATCAACGAGTAGCGAGTTAGGCTTCAAAATCGAAAGAATATGCGATCAGCGAGTCGCGAGTAAGGCTTTAAAATCGAAAGAATATGCGATCAGCGAGTCGCAAAGAAGGCTTCAAAATTGAAAAAATATGCGATCAGCGAGTAGCAAGTAAGGCTTTAAAATTGCAAGATTTGGCGTTCAACAAGTAGCGAGTAAGGCTTCAAAATCGAACGAATATGCGATCAGCGAGTCGCGAGTAAGACTTCAAAATCGAAAAAATATGCGATCAGCGAGTAGCAAGTAAGGCTTTAAAATCGCAAGATTTGGCGATCAACGACTAGCGAGTAAGGCATCAAAATTGAAAGAATATGCGATCAGCAAGTCGCGAGTAAGTCTTCAAAATTGAAAAAATATGCGATCAGCGAGGAGCAAGTAAGGCTTTAAAATCGCAAGATTTGGCGATCAACGAGTAGCGAGTAAGGCTTCAAAAACCAAAGAATAAGCGATCAGCGAGTCGCGAGTAAGGCTTCAAAATCGAAAGAATATGCGATCAGCGAGTCGCGAAGAAAACTTCAAAATTGACAAATATATGCGATCAGCGAGTAGCAAGTAAGGCTTTAAAATCGCAAGATTTGGCGATCAACGAGTAGCGAGTGAGGTTTCAAAATCTAAAGAATATGCGATCAGCGAGTCGCGAGTAAGGCTTCAAAATCAAAAGAATATGAGATCATGAAGTCGCGAAGAAGGCTTCAAAATTGAAAAAATATGCGATCAGCGAGTAGCAAGTAAGGCTTTAAAATCGCAAGAATATGCGATCAGCAAGTCGCGAGTAAGGCTTCAAAATCGAAAAAATATGCGATCAGCGAGAATCAAGTAAGGCTTTAAAATCGCAAGATTTGGCGATCAACGAGTAGTGAGTAAGGCTTCAAAATTGAAAAAATATGCGATCAGCAAGTAGCAAGTAAGGCTTTAAAATCGAAAGATTTGGCGATCAACGAGTAGCGAGTAAGGCTTCAAAATCCGAAGAATATGTGATCAGCGAGTCGCGAGTAAGGCTTCAAAATCGAAAGAATATGCGATCAGTGAGTCGCGAAGAAGGCTTCACAATTGAAAAATTATGCGATCAGCGAGTCGCGAGTAATGCTTCAAAATTGAAAAAATATGCGACCAGCGAGTAGCAAGTAAGGCTTTAAAATCGCAAGATTTGGCGATCAACGAGTAGCGAGTAAGGCTTCAAAATCGAAAGAATATGCGATCAGCGAGTCGCGAAGAAAGCTTCAAAATTGAAAAAATATGCGATCAGCGAGTAGCAAGTAAGGCTTCAAAATCGAAAGAATATGCGATCAGCGAGTCGCGAAGAAGGCTTCAAAATTGACAAAAATATGCGATCAGCGAGTAGCAATTAAGGCTTTAAAATCGCAAGATTTGGCGATCAACGAGTAGCGAGTAAGGCTTCAAAATCCAAAGAATATGCGATCAGCGAGTCGCGAGTAAGACATCAAAATCGAAAAAATATGCGATCAGCGAGGAGCAAGTAATGCTTTAAAATCGAAAGATTTGGCGATCAACGAGTAGCGAGTAAGGCTTCAAAATTGAAAGAATATGCGATCAGCAAGTCGCGAGTAAGGCTTCAAAATTGAAAAAATATGCGATCAGCGAGGAGCAAGTAAGGCTTTCAAATCGCAAGATTTGGCGATCAACGAGTAGCGAGTAAGGCTTCAAAATCCAAAGAATAAGCGATCAGCGAGTCGCGAGTAAGGCTTCAAAATCGAAAGAATATGCGATCAGTGAGTCGCGAAGAAGGCTTCAAAATTGAAAAAATATGCGATCAGCGAGTAGCAAGTAAGGCTTTAAAATCGCAAGATTTGGCGATCAACGAGTTGCGAGAAAGGCTTCAAAATCGAAAGAATATGCGATCAGCGAGTCGCGAGTAAGGCTTCAAAATTAAAAAAAAATATGCGACCAGCGAGTGGCAATTAAGGCTTTAAAATCGCAAAATTTGGCGATCAGGGAGTAGCGAATAAGGCTTCAAAATCCAAAAAATAAGCGATCAGCAAGTCGCGAGTAAAGCTTCAAAATCTAAAGAATATGCGATCAGCGAGTCGCAAAGGAGGCTTCAAAATTGAAAAAATATGCGATCAGCGAGTAGCAAGTAAGGCTTTAAAATTGCAAGATTTGGCGTTCAACGAGTAGTGAATAAGGCTTCAAAATCGAAAGAATATGCGATCAGCGAGTCGCGAGTAAGACTTCAAAATCGAAAAAATATGCGATCAGCGAGAAGCAAGTAAGGCTTTAAAATCGCATGATTTGGCGATCAACGAGTAGCGACTAAGGCTTCAAAATCGAAAGAATATGCGATCAGCGAGTCGCGAATAAGGCTTCAAAATCGAAAGAATATGCGATCAGCGAGTCGCGAGTAAGACTTCAAAATCGAAAAAATATGCGATCAGCGAGAAGCAAGTAAGGCTTTAAAATCGCATGATTTGGCGATCAACGAGTAGCGACTAAGGCTTCAAAATCGAAAGAATATGCGATCAACGAGTAGCAAGTATGGCTTTAAAATCGCAAAATTTGGCGAATATCGAGTCGCGAGTAAGGCTTCAAAATCGAAAAAATATGCGATCAGCGAGTAGCAAGTAAGGCTTTAAAATCGCAAAATTTGGCGATCAGCGAGTCGCGAGTAAGGCTTCAAAATTGAAAAAATATGCGACCAGCGAGTAGCAAGTAAGGCTTTAAAATCGCAAGATTTGGCGATCAACGAGTAGCGAGTAAGTCTTCAAAATCCAAAGAATATGCGATCAGCGAGTCGCGAGTAAGGCTTCAAAATCGAAAGAATATGCGATCAGCGAGTCGCAAAGAAGGCTTCAAAATCGAAAAAATATGCGATCAGCGAGTAGCGAGTAAATCTTCAAAATCCAAAGAATATGCGATCAGCGAGTCGCGAGTAAGGCTTCAAAATCGAAAGAATATGCGATCAGCGAGACGCGAGTAAGGCTTCAAAATCGAAAAAATATGCGATCAGCGAGTAGCAAGTAAGGCTTTAAAATCGCCAAATTTGGCGATCAACGAGTAGCGAGTAAGGCTTCAAAATCGAAAGAATATGCGATCAGCGAGTAGCAAGTATGGCTTTAAAATCGCTAAATTTGGCGATTAGCGAGTCGCGAGTAAGGCTTCAAAATCGAAAAAATATGCGATCAGCGAGTAGCAAGTAAGGCTTTAAAATCGCAAAATTTGGCGATCAGCGAGTCGCGAGTAAGGCTTCAAAATTGAAAAAATATGCGACCAGCGAGTAGCAAGTAAGGCTTTAAAATCGCAAGATTTGGCGATCAACGAGTAGCGAGTAAGTCTTCAAAATCCAAAGAATATGCGATCAGCGAGTCGCGAGTAAGGCTTCAAAATCGAAAGAATATGCGATCAGCGAGTCGCAAAGAAGGCTTCAAAATTGAAAAAATATGCGATCAGCGAGTAGCAAGTAAGGCTTTAAAATTGCAAGATTTGGCGTTCAACGAGTAGCGAGTAAGGCTTCAAAATCTAAAGAATATGCGATCAGCGAGTCGCGAGTAAGACATCAAAATCGAAAAAATATGCGATCAGCGAGGAGCAAGTAATGCTTTAAAATCGAAAGATTTGGCGATCAACGAGAAGCGAGTAAATCTTCAAAATCCAAAGAATATGTGATCAGCGAGTCGCGAGTAAGGCTTCAAAATCGAAAGAATATGCGATCAGCGAGACGCGAGTAAGGCTTTAAAATCGCAAGATTTGGCGATCAACGAGAAGCGAGTAAATCTTCAAAATCCAAAGAATATGCGATCAGCGAGTCGCGAGTAAGGCTTCAAAATCGAAAGAATATGCGATCAGCGAGACGCGAGTAAGGCTTCAAAATCGAATAAATATGCGATCAGCGAGTAGCAAGTAAGGCTTTAAAATCGCCAAATTTGGCGATCAACGAGTAGGGAGGTAGGCTTCAAAATTGAAAGAATATGCGATCAGCAAGTCGCGAGTAAGGCTTCAAAATTGAAAAAATATGCGATCAGCGAGTAGCAAGTAAGGCTTTAAAATCGCAAGATTTGGCGATCAACGAGTAGCGACTAAGGCTTCAAAATCGAAAGAATATGCGATCAGCGAGTCGCGAGTAAGGCTTCAAAATTTAAAAAATATGCGACCAATGAGTAGCAAGTAAGGCTTTAAAATCGCAAGATTTGGCGATCAACGAGTAGCGAGTCAGGCTTCAAAATCGAAAGAATATGCGATCAGCGAGTAGCAAGTAAGGCTTTAAAATCGCAAGATTTGGCGATCAACGAGTAGCGAGTAAGTCTTCAAAATCCAAAGAATATGCGATCAGCGAGTCGCGAGTAAGGCTTTAAAATCGAAAGAATATGCGATCAGCGAGTCGCAAAGAAGGCTTCAAAATTGAAAAAATATGCGATCAGCGAGTAGCAAGTAAGGCTTTAAAATTGCAAGATTTGGCGTTCAACGAGTAGCGAGTAAGGCTTCAAAATCTAAAGAATATGCGATCAGCGAGTCGCGAGTAAGACATCAAAATCGAAAAAATATGCGATCAGCGAGGAGCAAGTAATGCTTTAAAATCGAAAGATTTGGCGATCAACGAGAAGCGAGTAAATCTTCAAAATCCAAAGAATATGTGATCAGCGAGTCGCGAGTAAGGCTTCAAAATCGAAAGAATATGCGATCAGCGAGACGCGAGTAAGGCTTTAAAATCGCAAGATTTGGCGATCAACGAGAAGCGAGTAAATCTTCAAAATCCAAAGAATATGCGATCAGCGAGTCGCGAGTAAGGCTTCAAAATCGAAAGAATATGCGATCAGCGAGACGCGAGTAAGGCTTCAAAATCGAATAAATATGCGATCAGCGAGTAGCAAGTAAGGCTTTAAAATCGCCAAATTTGGCGATCAACGAGTAGGGAGGTAGGCTTCAAAATTGAAAGAATATGCGATCAGCAAGTCGCGAGTAAGGCTTCAAAATTGAAAAAATATGCGATCAGCGAGTAGCAAGTAAGGCTTTAAAATCGCAAGATTTGGCGATCAACGAGTAGCGACTAAGGCTTCAAAATCGAAAGAATATGCGATCAGCGAGTCGCGAGTAAGGCTTCAAAATTTAAAAAATATGCGACCAATGAGTAGCAAGTAAGGCTTTAAAATCGCAAGATTTGGCGATCAACGAGTAGCGAGTCAGGCTTCAAAATCGAAAGAATATGCGATCAGCGAGTAGCAAGTAAGGCTTTAAAATCGCAAGATTTGGCGATCAACGAGTAGCGAGTAAGTCTTCAAAATCCAAAGAATATGCGATCAGCGAGTCGCGAGTAAGGCTTCAAAATCGACAGAATATGCGATCAGCGAGTTGCGAGTAAGGCTTCAAAATTGATAAAATATGCGACCAGCGAGTAGCAAGTAAGGCTTAAAATTCGCAAGATTTGGCGATCAACGAGTAGCGAGTAAGGCTTCAAAATCGAAAGAATATGCGATCAGCGAGTCGCGAGTAAGGCTTCAAAATTGAAAAAATATGCGACCAGCGAGTAGCAAGTAAAGCTTTAAAATTGCAAGATTTGGCGATCAACGAGAAGCGAGTAAATCTTCAAAATCCAAAGAATATGCGATCAGCGAGTCGCGAGTAAGGCTTCAAAATCGAAAGAATATGCGATCAGCGAGACGCGAATAAGGCTTCAAAATCGAAAAAATATGCGATCAGCGAGTAGCAAGTAAGGCTTTAAAATCGCCAAATTTGGCGATCAACGAGTAGGGAGTAAGGCTTCAAAATTGAAAGAATATGCGATCAGCGAGTAGCAAGTAAGGCTTTAAAATCGCATGATTTGGCGATCAACGAGTAGCGACTAAGGCTTCAAAATCGAAAGAATATGCGATCAGCGAGTCGCGAGTAAGGCTTCAAAATTTAAAAAATATGCGACCAATGAGTAGCAAGTAAGGCTTTAAAATCGCAAGATTTGGCGATCAACGAGTAGCGAGTAAGGCTTCAAAATCTAAAGAATATGCGATCAGCGAGTAGCAAGTAAGGCTTTAAAATCGCAAAATTTGGCGTTTAGCGAGTCGCGAGTAAGGCTTCAAAATCGAAAATATATGCGATCAGCGAGTAGCAAGTAAGGCTTTAAAATCGCAAAATTTGGCGATCAGCGAGTCGCGAGTAAGGCTTCAAAATTGAAAAAATATGCGACCAGCGAGTAGCAAGTAAGGCTTCAAAATCGCAAGATTAAGCGATCAACGAGTAGCGAGTAAGTCTTCAAAATCCAAAGAATATGCGATCAGCGAGTCGCGAGTAAGGCTTCAAAATCGAATGAATATGCGATCAGCGAGTCGCAAAGAAAGCTTCAAAATTGAAAAAATATGCGATCAGCGAGTGACAAGTAAGGCTTTAAAATTGCAAGATTTTGCGTTCAACGAGTAGCGAGTAAGGCTTCAAAATCTAAAGAATATGCGATCAGCGAGTCGCGAGTAAGACATCAAAATCGAAAAAATATGCGATCAGCGAGGAGCAAGTAATGCTTTAAAATCGAAAGATTTGGCGATCAACGAGTAGCGAGTAAGGCTTCAAAATTGAAAGAATATGCGATCAGCAAGTCGCGAGTAAGGCTTCAAAATTGAAAAAATATGCGATCAGCGAGGAGCAAGTAAGGCTTTAAAATCGCAAGATTTGGCGATCAACGAGTAGCGAGTAAGGCTTCAAAATCCAAAGAATAAGCGATCAGCGAGTCGCGAGTAAGGCTTCAAAATCGAAAGAATATGCGATCAGTGAGTCGCGAAGAAGGCTTCAAAATTGAAAAAATATGCGATCAGCGAGTAGCAAGTAAGGCTTTAAAATCGCAAGATTTGGCGATCAACGAGTTGCGAGAAAGGCTTCAAAATCGAAAGAATATGCGATCAGCGAGTCGCGAGTAAGGCTTCAAAATTAAAAAAAAAATATGCGACCAGCGAGTGGCTAGTAAGGCTTTAAAATCGCAAAATTTGGCGATCAAGGAGTAGCGAATAAGGCTTCAAAATCCAAAAAATAAGCGATCAGCAAGTCGCGAGTAAGGCTTCAAAATATAAAGAATATGCGATCAGCGAGTCGCGAAGAAGGCTTCAAAATTGACAAAAAAATGCGATCAGCGTGTAGCAAGTAAGGCTTTAAAATCGCAAGATTTGGCGATCAACGAGTAGCGAGTTAGGCTTCAAAATCCAAAGAATATGCGATCAGCGCGTCGCGAGTAGGGCTTCAAAATCTAAAGAATATGCAATCAGCGAGTCGCGAAGAAGGCATCAAAATTGAAAAAATATGCGACCAGCGAGTAGCAAGAAAGGCTTAAAAATCGCAAGATTTGGCGATCAACGAGTAGCGAGTAAGGCTTCAAAATCGAAAGAATATGCGATCAGCGAGTCGCGAGTTAGGCTTCTAAATCGATAGAATTTGCGATCAGCGAGTAGTGAATAAGGCATCAAAATCGGAAGAATTGGCGATCAGCGAGTAGCAACTTAGGCTTCAAAATTGAAAGAATATGCGATCAGCGAGTAGCAAGTAAGGCTTCAAAATCAAAGAATATGCGATCAGCGAGTCCCGAAGAAGGCTTCAAAATTGACAAAAATATGCGATCAGCGTGTAGCAAGTAAGGCTTTAAAATCGCAAGATTTGGCGATCAACGAGTAGCGAGTAAGGCTTCAAAATCGAAAGAATATGCGATCAGCGAGTCGCGAGTAAGGCTTCAAAATCGAAGAAATATGCGATCAGCGAGTCGCAAAGAAGGCTTCAAAATTGAAAAAATATGCGATCAGCGAGTAGCAAGTAAGGCTTTAAAATTGCAAGATTTGGCGTTCAACGAGTAGCGAATAAGGCTTCAAAATCGAAAGAATATGCGATCAGCGAGTCGCGAGTAAGACTTCAAAATCGAAAAAATATGCGATCAGCGAGTAGCAAGTAAGGCTTTAAAATCGCATGATTTGGCGATCAACGAGTAGCGACTAAGGCTTCAAAATCGAAAGAATATGCGATCAGCGAGTCGCGAGTAAGGCTTCAAAATTTAAAAAATATGCGACCAATGAGTAGCAAGTAAGGCTTTAAAATCGCAAGATTTGGCGATCAACGAGTAGCGAGTAAGGCTTCAAAATCGAAAGAATTTGCGATCAGCGCGTAGCAAGTATGGCTTTAAAATCGCAAAATTTGGCGATTAGCGAGTCGCGAGTAAGGCTTCAAAATCGAAAAAATATGCGATCAGCGAGTAGCAAGTAAGGCTTTAAAATCGCAAAATTTAGCGATCAGCGAGTCGCGAGTAAGGCTTCAAAATTGAAAAAATATGCGACCAGCGAGTAGCAAGTAAGGCTTTAAAATCGCAAGATTTGGCGATCAACGAGTAGCGAGTAAGTCTTCAAAATCCAAAGAATATGCGATCAGCGAGTCGCGAGTAAGGCTTCAAAATCGAAAGAATATGCGATCAGCGAGTCGCAAAGAAGGCTTCAAAATTGAAAAAATATGCGATCAGCGAGTAGCAAGTAAGGCTTTAAAATTGCAAGATTTGGCGTTCAACGAGTAGCGGGTAAGGCTTCAAAATCTAAAGAATATGCGATCAGCGAGTCGCGAGTAAGACATCAAAATCGAAAAAATATGCGATCAGCGAGGAGCAAGTAATGCTTTAAAATCGAAAGATTTGGCAATCAACGAGAAGCGAGTAAATCTTCAAAATCCAAAGAATATGCGATCAGCGAGTCGCGAGTAAGGCTTCAAAATCGAAAGAATATGCGATCAGCGAGACGCGAGTAAGGCTTTAAAATCGCAAGATTTGGCGATCAACGAGAAGCGAGTAAATCTTCAAAATCCAAAGAATATGCGATCAGCGAGTCGCGAGTAAGGCTTCAAAATCGAAAGAATATGCGACCAGCGAGTCGCGAGTAAGGCTTCAAAATCGAAAAAATATGCGATCAGCGAGTAGCAAGTAAGGCTTTAAAATCGCCAAATTTGGCGATCAACGAGTAGGGAGTAAGGCTTCAAAATTGAAAGAATATGCGATCAGCAAGTCGCGAGTAAGGCTTCAAAATTGAAAAAATATGCGATCAGCGAGTAGCAAGTAAGGCTTTAAAATCGCATGATTTGGCGATCAACGAATAGCGAGTAAGGCTTCAAAATCGAAAGAATATGCGATCAGCGAGTCGCGACTAAGGCTTCAAAATTTAAAAAATATGCGACCAATGAGTAGCAAGTAAGGCTTTAAAATCGCAAGATTTGGCGATCAACGAGTAGCGAGTAAGGCTTCAAAATCGAAAGAATATGCGATCAGCGAGTAGCAAGTAAGGCTTTCAAATCGCAAAATTTGGCGATCAGCGAGTCGCGAGTAAGGCTTCAAAATCGAAAAAATATGCGATCAGCGAGTAGCAAGTAAGGCTTTAAAATCGCAAAATTTGGCGATCAGCGAGTCCCGAGTAAGGCTTCAAAATTGAAAAAATATGCGACCAGCGAGTAGCAAGTAAGGCTTTAGAATCGCAAGATTTGGCGATCAACGAGTAGCGAGTAAGTCTTCAAAATCCAAAGAATATGCGATCAGCGAGTCGCGAGTAAGGCTTCAAAATCGACAGAATATGCGATCAGCGAGTTGCGAGTAAGGCTTCAAAATTGAAAAAATATGCGACCAGCGAGTAGCAAGTAAGGCTTAAAATTCGCAAGATTTGGCGATCAACGAGTTGCGAGTAAGGCTTCAAAATCGAAAGAATATGCGATCAGCGAGTCGCGAGTAAGGCTTCAAAATTGAAAAAATATGCGACCAGCGAGTAGCAAGAAAGGCTTTAAAATTGCAAGATTTGGCGATCAACGAGAAGCGAGTAAATCTTCAAAATCCAAAGAATATGCGATCAGCGAGTCGCGAGTAAGGCTTCAAAATCGAAAGAATATGCGATCAGCGAGACGCGAATAAGGCTTCAAAATCGAAAAAATATGCGATCAGCGAGTAGCAAGTAAGGCTTTAAAATCGCCAAATTTGGCGATCAACGAGTAGGGAGTAAGGCTTCAAAATTGAAAGAATATGCGATCAGCAAGTCGCGAGTAAGGCTTCAAAATTGAAAAAATATGCGATCAGCGAGTAGCAAGTAAGGCTTTAAAATCGCATGATTTGGCGATCAACGAGTAGCGAGTAAGGCTTCAAAATCGAAAGAATATGCGATCAGCGAGTCGCGACTAAGGCTTCAAAATTTAAAAAATATGCGACCAATGAGTAGCAAGTAAGGCTTTAAAATCGCAAGATTTGGCGATCAACGAGTAGCGAGTAAGGCTTCAAAATCTAAAGAATATGCGATCAGCGAGTAGCAAGTAAGGCTTGAAAATCGCAAAATTTGGCGATCAGCGAGTCGCGAGTAAGGCTTTAAAATCGAAAAAATATGCGATCAGCGAGTAGCAAGTAAGGCTTTAAAATCGCAAAATTTGGCGATCAGCGAGTCACGAGTAAGGCTTCAAAATTGAAAAAATATGCGACCAGCGAGTAGCAAGTAAGGCTTTAAAATCGCAAGATTTAGCGATCAACGAGTAGCGAGTAAGTCTTCAAAATCCAAAGAATATGCGATCAGCGAGTCGCGAGTAAGGCTTCAAAATCGAAAGAATATGCGATCAGCGAGTCGCAAAGAAGGCTTAAATATTGAAAAAATATGCGATCAGCGAGTAGCAAGTAAGGCTTTAAAATTGCAAGATTTTGCGTTCAACGAGTAGCGAGTAAGGCTTCAAAATCTAAAGAATATGCGATCAGCGAGTCGCGAGTAAGACATCAAAATCGAAAAAATATGCGATCAGCGAGGAGCAAGTAATGCTTTAAAATCGAAAGGTTTGGCGATCAACGAGTAGCGAGTAAGGCTTCAAAATTTAAAGAATATGCGATCAGCAAGTCGCGAGTAAGGCTTCAAAATTGAAAAAATATGCGATCAGCGAGGAGCAAGTAAGGCTTTAAAATCGCAAGATTTGGCGATCAACGAGTAGCGAGTAAGGCTTCAAAATCCAAAGAATAAGCGATCAGCGAGTCGCGAGTAAGGCTTCAAAATCGAAAGAATATGCGATCAGTGAGTCGCGAAGAAGGCTTCAAAATTGAAAAAATATGCGATCAGCGAGTAGCAAGTAAGGCTTTAAAATCGCAAGATTTGGCGATCAACGAGTTGCGAGAAAGGCTTCAAAATCGAAAGAATATGCGATCAGCGAGTCGCGAGTAAGGCTTCAAAATTAAAAAAAAAATATGCGACCAGCGAGTGGCAAGTAAGGCTTTAAAATCGCAAAATTTGGCGATCAAGGAGTAGCGAATAAGGCTTCAAATCCAAAAAATAAGCGATCAGCGAGTCGCGAGTAAGGCTTCAAAATTGAAAAAATATGCGACCAGCGAGTAGCAAGTAAGGCTTTAAAATCGCAAGATTTGGCGATCAACGAGTAGCGAGTAAGTCTTCAAAATCCAAAGAATATGCGATCAGCGAGTCGCGAGTAAGGCTTCAAAATCGAAAGAATATGCGATCAGCGAGTCGCAAAGAAGGCTTCAAAATTGAAAAAATATGCGATCAGCGAGTAGCAAGTAAGGCTTTAAAATTGCAAGATTTGGCGTTCAACGAGTAGCGGGTAAGGCTTCAAAATCTAAAGAATATGCGATCAGCGAGTCGCGAGTAAGACATCAAAATCGAAAAAATATGCGATCAGCGAGGAGCAAGTAATGCTTTAAAATCGAAAGATTTGGCAATCAACGAGAAGCGAGTAAATCTTCAAAATCCAAAGAATATGCGATCAGCGAGTCGCGAGTAAGGCTTCAAAATCGAAAGAATATGCGATCAGCGAGACGCGAGTAAGGCTTTAAAATCGCAAGATTTGGCGATCAACGAGAAGCGAGTAAATCTTCAAAATCCAAAGAATATGCGATCAGCGAGTCGCGAGTAAGGCTTCAAAATCGAAAGAATATGCGATCAGCGAGACGCGAGTAAGGCTTCAAAATCGAAAAAATATGCGATCAGCGAGTAGCAAGTAAGGCTTTAAAATCGCCAAATTTGGCGATCAACGAGTAGGGAGGTAGGCTTCAAAATTGAAAGAATATGCGATCAGCAAGTCGCGAGTAAGGCTTCAAAATTGAAAAAATATGCGATCAGCGAGTAGTAAGTAAGGCTTTAAAATCGCAAGATTTGGCGATCAACGAGTAGCGAGTAAGGCTTCAAAATCCAAAGAATATGCGATCAGCGAGTCGCGAGTAAGACATCAAAATCGAAAAAATATGCGATCAGCAAGAAGCAAGTAATGCTTTAAAATCGAAAGATTTGGCGATCAACGAGTAGCGAGTAAGGCTTCAAAATTTAAAGAATATGCGATCAGCAAGTCGCGAGTAAGGCTTCAAAATTGATAAAATATGCGATCAGCGAGGAGCAAGTAAGGCTTTAAAATCGCAAGATTTGGCGATCAACGAGTAGCTAGTAAGGCTTCAAAATCCGAAGAATAAGCGATCAGCGAGTCGCGAGTAAGGCTTCAAAATCGAAAGAATATGCGATCAGTGAGTCGCAAAGAAGGCTTCAAAATTGAAAAAATATGCGATCAGCGAGTAGCAAGTAAGGCTTTAAAATCGCAAGATTTGGCGATCAACGAGTTGCGAGAAAGGCTTCAAAATCGAAAGAATATGCGATCAGCGAGTCGCGAGTAAGGCTTCAAAATTAAAAAAAAAATATGCGACCAGCGAGTGGCAAGTAAGGCTTTAAAATCGCAAAATTTGGCGATCAAGGAGTAGCGAATAAGGTTTCAAAATCCAAAAAATAAGCGATCAGCAAGTCGCGAGTAAGGCTTCAAAATATAAAGAATATGCGATCAGCGAGTCGCGAAGAAGGCTTCAAAATTGACAAAAAAATGCGATCAGCGTGTAGCAAGTAAGGCTTTAAAATCGCAACATTTGGCGATCAACGAGTAGCGAGTAAGGCTTCAAAATCCAAAGAATATGCGATCAGCGAGTCGCGAGTAAGGCTTCAAAATCTAAAGAATATGCGATCAGCGAGTCGCGAAGAAGGCTTCAAAATTGAAAAAATATGCGACCAGCGAGTAGCAAGTAAGGCTTAAAAATCGCAAGATTTGGCGATCAACTAGTAGCGAGTAAGGCTTCAAAATCGAAAGAATATGCGATCAGCGAGTCGCGAGTTAGGCTTCTAAATCGATAGAATTTGCGATCAGCGAGTAGTGAATAAGGCATCAAAATCGGAAGAATTGGCGATCAGCGAGTAGCAACTTAGGCTTCAAAATTGAAAGAATATGCGATCAGCGAGTAGCAAGTAAGGCTTCAAAATCAAAGAATATGCGATCAGCGAGTCCCGAAGAAGGCTTCAAAATTGACAAAAATATGCGATCAGCGTGTAGCAAGTAAGGCTTTAAAATCGCAAGATTTGGCGATCAACGAGTAGCGAGTAAGGCTTCAAAATCCAAAGAATATGCGATCAGCGAGTCGCGAGTAAGGCTTCAAAATCTAAAGAATATGCGATCAGCGAGTCGCAAAGAAGGCTTCAAAATTGAAAAAATATGCGACCAGCGAGTAGTAAGTAAGGCTTTAAAATCGCAAGATTTGGCGATCAACGAAAAGCGAGTAAGGCTTCAAAATCGAAAGAATATGCGATCAGCGAGTCGCGAGTAAGGCTTCAAAATTAAAAAAAAAATATGCGACCAGCGAGTGGCAAGTAAGGCTTTAAAATCGCAAAATTTGGCGATCAAGGAGTAGCCAATAAGGCTTCAAAATCCAAAAAATAAGCGATCAGCAAGTCGCGAGTAAGGCTTCAAAATATAAAGAATATGCGATCAGCGAGTCGCGAAGAAGGCTTCAAAATTGACAAAAAAATGCGATCAGCGTGTAGCAAGTAAGGCTTTAAAATCGCAAGATTTGGCGATCAACGAGTAGCGAGTAAGGCTTCAAAATCCAAAGAATATGCGATCAGCGAGTCGCGAGTAAGGCTTCAAAATCTAAAGAATATGCGATCAGCGAGTCGCGAAGAAGGCTTCAAAATTGAAAAAATATGCGACAAGCGAGTAGCAAGTAAGGCTTAAAAATCGCAAGATTTGGCGATCAACGAGTAGCGAGAAAGGCTTCAAAATCGAAAGAATATGCGATCAGCGAGTCGCGAGTTAGGCTTCTAAATCGATAGAATTTGCGATCAGCGAGTAGTGAATAAGTCATCAAAATCGGAAGAATTGGCGATCAGCGAGTAGCAACTTAGGTTTCAAAATTGAAAGAATATGCGATCAGCGAGTAGCAAGTAAGGCTTCAAAATCAAAGAATATGCGATCAGCGAGTCCCGAAGAAAGCTTCAAAATTGACAAAAATATGCGATCAGCGTGTAGCAAGTAAGGCTTTAAAATCGCAAGATTTGGCGATCAACGAGTAGCGAGTAAGGCTTCAAAATCCAAAGAATATGCGATCAGCGAGTCGCAAGTAAGGATTCAAAATCTAAAGAATATGCGATCAGCGAGTCGCAAAGAAGGCTTCATAATTGAAAAAATATGCGACCAGCGAGTAGTAAGTAAGGCTTTAAAATCGCAAGATTTGGCGATCAACGAGTAGCGAGTAAGGCTTCAAAATCGAAAGAATATGCGATCAGCGAGTCGCGAGTAAGGCTTCAAAATCGAAAGAATATGCGATCAGCGAGTCGCAAAGAAGGCTTCAAAATTGAAAAAATATGCGATCAGCGAGTAGCAAGTAAGGCTTTAAAATTGCAAGATTTGGCGTTCAACGAGTAGCAAATAAGGCTTCAAAATCGAAAGAATATGCGATCAGTGAGTCGCGAGTAAGACTTCAAAATCGAAAAAATATGCGATCAGCGAGTAGCAAGTAAGGCTTTAAAATCGCAAGATTTGGCGATCAACGAGTAGCAAGTAAGGCTTCAAAATTGAAAGAATATGCGATCAGCAAGTCGCGAGTAAGTCTTCAAAATTGAAAAAATATGCGATCAGCAAGGAGCAAGTAAGGCTTTAAAATCGCAAGATTTGGCGATCAACGAGTAGCGAGTAAGGCTTCAAAAACCAAAGAATAAGCGATCAGCGAGTCGCGAGTAAGGCTTCAAAATCGGAAGAATTGGCGATCAGCGAGTAGCAACTTAGGCTTCAAAATTGACAAAAAAATGCGATCAGCGTGTAGCAAGTAAGGCTTCAAAATTGCAAGATTTGGCGATCAACGAGTAGCGAGTAAGGCTTCAAAATCCAAAGAATATGCGATCAGCGAGTCGCGAGTAAGGCTTCAAAATCTAAAGAATATGCGATCAGCGAGTCGCGAAGAAGGCTTCAAAATTGAAAAAATATGCGACCAGCGAGTAGCAAGTAAGGCTTAAAAATCGCAAGATTTGGCGATCAACGAGTAGCGAGTAAGGCTTCAAAATCGAAAGAATTTGCGATCAGCGAGTCGCGAGTTAGGCTTCTAAATCGATAGAATTTGCGATCAGCGAGTAGTGAATAAGGCTTCAAAATCGGAAGAATTGGCGATCAGCGAGTAGCAACTTAGGCTTCAAAATTGAAAGAATATGCGATCAGCGAGTCGCGAGTAAGGCTTCAAAATCGAAAAAATATGCGATCAGCGAGTAGCAAGTAAGGCTTTAAAATCGCATGATTTGGCGATCAACGAGTAGTGAGTAAGGCTTCAAAATCGAAAGAATATGCGATCAGCGAGTCGCAAAGAAGGCTTCAAAATTGAAAAAATATGCGACCAGCGAGTAGTAAGTAAGGCTTTAAAATCGCAAGATTTGGCGATCAACGAGTAGCGAGTAAGGCTTCAAAATCGAAAGAATATGCGATCAGCGAGTCGCGAGTAAGGCTTCAAAATCGAAAGAATATGCGATCAGCGAGTCGCAAAAAAGGCTTCAAAATTGAAAAAATATGCGATCAGCGAGTAGCAAGTAAGGCTTTAAAATTGCAAGATTTGGCGTTCAACGAGTAGCGAATAAGGCTTCAAAATCGAAAGAATATGCGATCAGCGAGTCGCGAGTAAGACTTCAAAATCGAAAAAATATGCGATCAGCGAGTCGCGAGTAAGGCTTCAAAATCGAAAAAATATGCGATCAGCGAGTAGCAAGTAAGGCTTTAAAATCGCCAAATTTGGCGATCAACGAGTAGCGAGTAAGGCTTCAAAATCGAAAGAATATGCTATCAGCGAGTCGCGAAGAAGGCTTCAAAATTGAAAAAATATGCGATCAGCAAGTAGCAAGTAAGGCTTTAAAATCGCAATATTTGGCGATCAACGAGTAGCGATCAAGGCTTCAAAATCGAAAGAATATGCGATCAGCGAGTCGCGAGTAAGGCTTCAAAATTGAAAGAGTATGCGATCAGCAAGTCGCGAGTAAGGCTTCAAAATTGAAAAAATATGCGATCAGCGAGTAGCAAGTAAGGCTTTAAAATCGCAAGATTTGGCGATCAACGAGTAGCGAGTAAGGCTTCAAAATTGAAAGAATATGCGATAAGCGAGTCGCAAGTAAGGCTTCAAAATTGAAAAAAATGCGATCAGCGAGTAGCAAGTAAGGCTTTAAAATCGCAAGATTTGGCGATCAACGAGTAGCGAGTAAGGCTTCAAAATCGAAAGAATATGCGATCAGCGAGTCTTGAGTAAAGCTTCAAAATCGAAAGAATATGCGATCAGCGAGTCGCGAAGAAGGCTTCAAAATTGAAAAAATATGCGATCAGCGAGTAGCAAGTAAGGCTTTAAAATCGCAAGATTTGGCGATCTACGAGTAGCGAGTAAGGCTTCAAAATCGAAAGAATATGCGATCAGCGAGTCGCGAGTAAGGCTTCAAAATTGAAAGAATATGCGATCAGCAAGTCGCGAGTAAGGCTTCAAAATTGAAAATATATGCGATCAGCGAGTAGCAAGTAAGGCTTTAAAATCGCAAGATTTGGCGATCAACGATTAGCGAGTAAGGCTTCAAAATCCAAAGAATATGCGATCAGCGAGTCGCGAAGAAGGCTTCAAAATCGAAAAAATATGCGATCAGCGAGTGGCAAGTAAGGCTTTAAATTCGCAAGATTTGGCGATCAACGAGTAGCGAGTAAGGCTTTAAAATTGAAAGAATATGCGATCAGCGAGACGCAAGTAAGGCTTAAAAAACGAAAAAAAAAAAACGATCAGCGAGTAGCAAGTAAGGCATTAAAATCGCAAGATTTGGCGATCAACGAGTAGCGAGTAAGGCTTCAAAATCGAAAGAATATGCGATCAGCGAGTCTTGAGTAAGGCTTCAAAATCAAAAGAATATGCGATCAGCGAGTCGCGAAGAAGGCTTCAAAATTGAAAAAATATGCGATCAGCGAGTAGCAAGTAAGGCTTTAAAATCGCAATATTTGGCGATCAACGAGTAGCGAGTAAGGCTTCAAAATCGAAAGAATATGCGATAAGCGAGTCGCGAGTAAGGCTTCAAAATTGAAAGAATATGCGATCAGCAAGTCGCGAGTAAGGCTTCAAAATTGAAAAAATATGCGATCAGCGAGTAGCAAGTAAGGCTTTAAAATCGCAAGATTTGGCGATCAACGAGTAGCGAGTAAGGCTTCAAAATTGAAAGAATATGCGATCAGCGAGTCGCAAGTAAGGCTTCAAAATTGAAAAAAAATGCGATCAGCGAGTAGCAAGTAAGGCTTTAAAATCGCAAGATTTGGCGATCAACGAGTAGCGAGTAAGGCTTCAAAATCGAAAGAATATGCGATCAGCGAGTCTTGAGTAAAGCTTCAAAATCGAAAGAATATGCGATCAGCGAGTCGCGAAGAAGGCTTCAAAATTGAAAAAATATGCGATCAGCGAGTAGCAAGTAAGGCTTTAAAATCGCAATATTTGGCGATCAACGAGTAGCGAGAAAGGCTTCAAAATCGAAAGAATATGCGATCAGCGAGTCACGAGTAAGGCTTCAAAATTGAAAGAATATGCGATCAGCAAGTCGCGAGTAAGGCTTCAAAATTGAAAAAATATGCGATCAGCGAAAAGCAAGTAAGGTTTAAAATCGCAAGATTTTGCGATCAACGAGTAGCGAGTAAGGCTTCAAAATCCAAAGAATATGCGATCAGCGAGTCGCGAGTAAGGCTTCAAAATCGAAAAAATATGCGATCAGCGAGTAGCAAGTAAGGCTCTAAAATCGCAAGATTTGGCGATCAACGAGTAGCGTTAAAGGCTTCAAAATTGAAAGAATATGCGATCAGCGAGTCGCAAGTAAGGCTTCAAAATCGAAAAAAAAAATGCGATCAGCGAGTAGCAAGTAAGGCTTTAAAATCGCAAGATTTGGCGATCAACGAGTAGCGAGTAAGGCTTCAAAATCGATAGAATATGCGATCAGCGAGTCTTGAGTAAGGCTTCAAAATCGAAAGAATGTGCGATCAGCGAGTCGCGAAGAAGGCTTCAAAATTGAAAAAATATGCGATCAGCGAGTAGCAAGTAAGGCTTTAAAATCGCAATATTTGGCGATCAACGAGTAGCGAGTCAGGCTTCAAAATCGAAAGAATATGCGATCAGCGAGTCGCGAGTAAGGCTTCAAAATTGAAAGAATATGCGATGAGCAAGTTGCGAGTAAGGCTTCAAAATTGAAAAAATATGCGATCAGCGAGTAGCAAGTAAGGCTTTAAAATCGCAAGATTTGGCGATCAACGAGTAGCGAGTAAGGCTTCAAAATCCAAAGAATATGCGATCAGCGAGTCGCGAGTAAAGCTTCAAAATCGAAAGAATATGCGATCAGTGAGTCGCGAAGAAGGCATCAAAATTGAAAAAATATGCGATCAGCGAGTCGCGAGTAAGGCTTCAAAATTGAAAGAATATGCGATCAGCAAGTTGCGAGTAAGGCTTTAAAATCGCAATATTTGGCGATCAACGAGTAGCGAGTAAGGCTTCAAAATCGAAAGAATATGCGATCAGCGAGTCGCGAGTAAGGCTTCAAAATTGAAAGAATATGCGATCAGCAAGTTGCGAGTAAGGCTTCAAAATTGAAAAAATATGCGATCAGCGAGTAGCAAGTAAGGCTTTAAAATCGCAAGATTTGGCGATCAACGAGTAGCGAGTAAGGCTTCAAAATCCAAAGAATTTGCGATCAGCGAGTCGCGAGTAAGGCTTTAAAATCGAAAGAATATGCAATCAGTGAGTCGCGAAGAAGGCATCAAAATTGAAAAAATATGCGATCAGCGAGTAGCAAGTAAGGCTTTAAAATCGCAAGATTTGGCGATCAACGAGTAGCGAGTAAAGCTTCAAAGTCGAAAAATTATGCGATCAGCGAGTCGCGAGTAAGGCTTCAAATTTGAAAAAATATGCGACCAGCGAGTAGCAAGTAAGGCTTTAAAATCGCAAGATTTGGCGATCAACGAGTAGCGAGTAAGGCTTCAAAATTGAAAGAATATGCGATCAGCGAGTCGCAAGTAAGGCTTCAAAATTGAAAAATAATGCGATCAGCGAGTAGCAAGTAAGGCTTAAAAATCGCAAGATTTGGCGATCAACGAGTAGCGAGTAAGGCTTCAAAATCGAAAGAATATGCGATCAGCAAGTCGCAAGTAAGGCTTCAAAATTGAAAAAATATGCGATCAGCGAGTAGCAAGTAAAGCTTTTAAATCGCAATATTTGGCGATCAACGAGTAGCGAGTAAGGCTTCAAAATCGAAAGAATATGCGATCAGCAAGTCGCAAGTAAGGCTTCAAAATTGAAAAAATATGCGATCAGCGAGGAGCAAGTAAGGCTTTAAAATCGCAAGATTTGGCGATCAACGAGTAGCGAGTAAGGCTTCAAAATCCAAAGAATAAGCGATCAGCGAGTCGCGAAGAAGGCTTCAAAATTGAAAAAAAATGCGATCAGCGAGTTGCAAGTAAGGCTTTAAAATCGCAATATTTGGCGATCAACGAGTAGCGAGTAAGGCTTCAAAATCGAAAGAATATGCGATCAGCAAGTCGCAAGTAAGGCTTCAAAATTGAAAAAATATGCGATCAGCGAGGAGCAAGTAAGGCTTTAAAATCGCAAGATTTGGCGATCAACGAGTAGCGAGTAAAGCTTCAAAATCCAAAGAATAAGCGATCAGCGAGTCGCGAGTAAGGCTTCAAAATCGAAAGAATATGCGATCAGTGAGTCGCGAAGAAGGCTTCAAAATTGAAAAAATGTGCGATCAGCGAGTAGCAAGTAAGGCTTTAAAATCGCAAGATTAAGCGATCAACGAGTAGCGAGTAAGGCTTCAAAATCGAAAAAAAAAATGCGATCAGCGAGTAGCAAGTAAGGCTTTAAAATCGCAAGATTTGGCGATCAACGAGTAGCGAGTAAGGCTTCAAAATCGAAAGAATATGCGATCAGCGAGTCTTGAGTAAGGCTTCAAAATCGAAAGAATATGCGATCAGCGAGTCGCGAAGAAGGCTTCATAATTGAAAAAATATGCGATCAGCGAGTAGCAAGTAAGGCTTTAAAATCGCAATATTTGGCGATCAACGAGTAGCGAGTAAGGCTTCAAAATCGAAAAATTATGCGATCAGCGAGTCGCGAGTACGGCTTCATAATCCAAAGAATATGCGATCAGCGAGTCGTGAGTAAGGCTTCAAAATCGAAAGAATATGCGATCAGCAAGTCGCGGAGAAGGCTTCAAAATTGAAAAAATATGCGATGCGAGTAGCAAGTCAGGCTTTAAAATCGCAAGATTTGGCGTTCAACGAGTAGTGAGTGAGGCTTCAAAATCGATAGAATATGCGATCAGCGAGTCGCGAGTAAGGCTTCAAAATTGAAAAAATATGCGATCAGCGAGTTGCAAGTAAGGCTTTAAAATCGCAAGATTTGGCGATCAACGAGTAGCGAGTAAGGCTTCAAAATCGAATGAATATGCGATCAGCGAGTCGCGAAAAAAGCTTCAAAATTGAAAAAATATGCGATCAGCGAGTAGCAAGTAAGGCTTCAAAATTGAAAGAATATGCGATCAGCGAAGCGCGAAGAAGGCTTCAAAATTGACAAAATTATGCGATCAGCGAGTAGCAAGTAACGCTTTAAAATCGCAATATTTGGCGATCAACGAGTAGCGAGTAAGGCTTCAAAATCGAAAGAATATGCGATCAGCGAGTCGCGAAGAAGGCTTTAAAACCGCAAGATTTGGCGATCAACAAGTAGCGAGTAAGGCTTCAAAATCCAAAGAATATGCGATCAGCGAGTCGCGAGTAAGGCTTCAAAATCGAAAGAATATGCGATCAGTGAGTCGCGAAGAAGGCATCAAAACTGAAAAAATATGCGATCAGCGAGTAGCAAGTAAGGCTTTAAAATCGCAAGATTTGGCGATCAACGAGTAGCGAGTAAGGCTTCAAAATCGAAAAATTATGCGATCAGCGAGTCGCGATTAAGGCTTCAAAATTGAAAAAATATGCGACCAGCGAGTAGCAAGTAAGGCTTTAAAATCGCAAGATTTGGCGATCAACGAGTAGCGAGTAAGGCTTCAAAATTGAAAGAATATGCGATCAGCGAGTCGCAAGTAAGGCTTCAAAATTGAAAAAAAATGCGATCAGCGAGTAGCAAGTAAGGCTTTAAAATCGCAAGATTTGGCGATCATCGAGTAGCGAGTAAGGCTTTAAAATCGAAAGAATATGCGATCAGCGAGTCTTGAGTAAAGCTTCAAAATCGAAAGAATATGCGATCAGCGAGTCGCGAAGAAGGCTTCAAAATTGAAAAAATATGCGATCAGCGAGTAGCAAGTAAGGCTTTAAAATCGCAATATTTGGCGATCAACGAGTAGCGAGTAAGGCTTCAAAATCGAAAGAATATGCGATCAGCGAGTCGCGAGTAAGGCTTCAAAATTGAAAGAATATGCGATCAGCAAGTCGCGAGTAAGGCTTCAAAATTGAAAACATATGCGATCAGCGAAAAGCAAGTAAGGCTTTAAAATCGCAAGATTTTGCGATCAACGAGTAGCGAGTAAGGCTTCAAAATCCAAAGAATATGCGATCAGTGAGTCGCGAGTAAGGCTTCAAAATCGAAAAAATATGCGATCAGCGAGTAGCAAGTAAGGCTTTAAAATCGCAAGATTTGGCGATCAACGAGTAGCGAGTAAGGCTTCAAAATTGAAAGAATATGCGATCAGCGAGTCGCAAGTAAGGCTTCAAAATCGAAAAAAAAAATGCGATCAGCGAGTAGCAAGCAAGGCTTTAAAATCGCAAGATTTGGCGATCAACGAGTAGCGAGTAAGGCTTCAAAATCCAAAGAATATGCGATCAGCGAGTCGCGAGTAAGGCTTCAAAATCGAAAGAATATGCGTTAAGCGAGTCGCGAGTAAGGCTTCAAAATTGAAAAAATATGCGATCAGCGAGTAGCAAGTAAGGATTTAAAATCGCAATATTTGCGATCAACGAGTAGCGAGTAAGGCTTCAAAATCGAAAGAATATGCGATCAGCGAGTCGCGAGTAAGGCTTCAAAATTGAAAGAATATGCGATCAGCAAGTCGCGAGTAAGGCTTCAAAATTGAAAAAATATGCGATCAGCGAGTAGCAAGTAAGGCTTTAAAATCGCAAGATTTGGCGATCAACGAGTAGCGAGTAAGGCTTCAAAATCCAACGAATATGCGATCAGGGAGTCGCGAGTAAGGCTTCAAAATCGAAAGAATATGCGATCAGTGAGTCGCGAAGAAGGCATCAAAATTGAAAAAATATGCGATCAGCGAGTAGCAAGTAAGGCTTTAAAATCGCAAGATTTGGCGATCAACGAGTAGCGAGTAAGGCTTCAAAATCGAAAAATTATGCGATCAGCGAGTCGCGAGTAAGGCTTCAAAATTGAAAAAATATGCGACCAGCCAGTAGCAAGTAAGGCTTTAAAATCGCAAGATTTGGCGATCAACGAGTAGCGAGTAAGGCTTCAAAATTGAAAGAATATGCGATCAGCGAGTCGCAAGTAAGGCTTCAAAATTGAAAAAAAATGCGATCAGCGAGTAGCAAGTAAGGCTTTAAAATCGCAAGATTTGGCGATCAACGAGTAGCGAGTAAGGCTTCAAAATCGAAAGAATATGCGATCAGCGAGTCTTGAGTAAAGCTTCAAAATCGAAAGAATATGCGATCAGCGAGTCGCGAAGAAGGCTTCAAAATTGAAAAAATATGCGATCAGCAAGTAGCAAGTAAGGCTTTAAAATCGCAAGATTTGGCGATCAACGAGTAGCGAGTAAGGCTTCAAAATCGAAAGAATATGCGATCAGCGAGTCGCGAGTAAGGCTTCAAAATTGAAAGAATATGCGATCAGCAAGTCGCGAGTAAGGCTTCAAAATCGAAAAAAAAAATGCGATCAGCGAGTAGCAAGTAAGGCTTTAAAATCGCAAGATTTGGCGATCAACGAGTAGCGAGTAAGGCTTCAAAATCGAAAGAATATGCGATCAGCGAGTCTTGAGTAAGGCTTCAAAATCGAAAGAATATGCGATCAGCGAGTCGCGAAGAAGGCTTCAAAATTGAAAAAATATGCGATCAGCGAGTAGCAAGTAAGGCTTTAAAATCGCAATATTTGGCGATCAACGAGTAGCGAGTAAGGCTTCCAAATCGAAAGAATATACGATCAGCGAGTCGCGAGTAAGGCTTCAAAATTGAAAGAATATGCGATCAGCGAGTAGCAAGTAAGGCTCCAAAATCGAAAGAATATATGCGATCAGCGAGTCGCGAAGAAGGCTTCAAAATTGACAAATATATGCGATCAGCGAGTAGCAAGTAAGGCTTTAAAATCGCAAGATTTGGCGATCAACGAGAAGCGAGTAAGGCTTCAAAATCCAAAAAATATGCGATCAGCGAGTAGCAAGTAAGGCTTTAAAATCGCAAGATTTGGCGATCAACGAGTAGCGAGTAAGGCTTCAAAATTGAAAGAATATGCGATCAGCGAGTCGCAAGTAAGGCTTCAAAATCGAAAAAAAAAATGCGATCAGCGAGTAGCAAGTAAGGCTTTAAAATCGCAAGATTTGGCGATCAACGAGTAGCGAGTAAGGCTTCAAAATCGAAAGAATATGCGATCAGCGAGTCTTGAGTAAGGCTTCAAAATCGAAAGAATATGCGATCAGCGAGTCGCGAAGAAGGCTTCAAAATTGAAAAAATATGCGATCAACGAGTAGCGAGTAAGGCTTCAAAATCCAACGAATATGCGATCAGGGAGTCGCGAGTAAGGCTTCAAAATCGAAAGAATATGCGATCAGTGAGTCGCGAAGAAGGCATCAAAATTGAAAAAATATGCGATCAGCGAGTAGCAAGTAAGGCTTTAAAATCGCAAGATTTGGCGATCAACGAGTAGCGAGTAAGGCTTCAAAATCGAAAAATTATGCGATCAGCGAGTCGCGAGTAAGGCTTCAAAATTGAAAAAATATGCGACCAGCCAGTAGCAAGTAAGGCTTTAAAATCGCAAGATTTGGCGATCAACGAGTAGCGAGTAAGGCTTCAAAATTGAAAGAATATGCGATCAGCGAGTCGCAAGTAAGGCTTCAAAATTGAAAAAAAATGCGATCAGCGAGTAGCAAGTAAGGCTTTAAAATCGCAAGATTTGGCGATCAACGAGTAGCGAGTAAGGCTTCAAAATCGAAAGAATATGCGATCAGCGAGTCTTGAGTAAAGCTTCAAAATCGAAAGAATATGCGATCAGCGAGTCGCGAAGAAGGCTTCAAAATTGAAAAAATATGCGATCAGCAAGTAGCAAGTAAGGCTTTAAAATCGCAAGATTTGGCGATCAACGAGTAGCGAGTAAGGCTTCAAAATCGAAAGAATATGCGATCAGCGAGTCGCGAGTAAGGCTTCAAAATTGAAAGAATATGCGATCAGCAAGTCGCGAGTAAGGCTTCAAAATCGAAAAAAAAAATGCGATCAGCGAGTAGCAAGTAAGGCTTTAAAATCGCAAGATTTGGCGATCAACGAGTAGCGAGTAAGGCTTCAAAATCGAAAGAATATGCGATCAGCGAGTCTTGAGTAAGGCTTCAAAATCGAAAGAATATGCGATCAGCGAGTCGCGAAGAAGGCTTCAAAATTGAAAAAATATGCGATCAGCGAGTAGCAAGTAAGGCTTTAAAATCGCAATATTTGGCGATCAACGAGTAGCGAGTAAGGCTTCCAAATCGAAAGAATATACGATCAGCGAGTCGCGAGTAAGGCTTCAAAATTGAAAGAATATGCGATCAGCGAGTAGCAAGTAAGGCTCCAAAATCGAAAGAATATATGCGATCAGCGAGTCGCGAAGAAGGCTTCAAAATTGACAAATATATGCGATCAGCGAGTAGCAAGTAAGGCTTTAAAATCGCAAGATTTGGCGATCAACGAGAAGCGAGTAAGGCTTCAAAATCCAAAAAATATGCGATCAGCGAGTAGCAAGTAAGGCTTTAAAATCGCAAGATTTGGCGATCAACGAGTAGCGAGTAAGGCTTCAAAATTGAAAGAATATGCGATCAGCGAGTCGCAAGTAAGGCTTCAAAATCGAAAAAAAAAATGCGATCAGCGAGTAGCAAGTAAGGCTTTAAAATCGCAAGATTTGGCGATCAACGAGTAGCGAGTAAGGCTTCAAAATCGAAAGAATATGCGATCAGCGAGTCTTGAGTAAGGCTTCAAAATCGAAAGAATATGCGATCAGCGAGTCGCGAAGAAGGCTTCAAAATTGAAAAAATATGCGATCAGCGAGTCGCAAGTAAGGCTTCAAAATTGAAAGAATATGCGATCAGCAAGTTGCGAGTAAGGCTTTAAAATCGCAATATTTGGCGATCAACGAGTAGCGAGTAAGGCTTCAAAATCGAAAGAATATGCGATCAGCGAGTCGCGAGTAAGGCTTCAAAATTGAAAGAATATGCGATCAGCAAGTTGCGAGTAAGGCTTCAAAATTGAAAAAATATGCGATCAGCGAGTAGCAAGTAAGGCTTTAAAATCGCAAGATTTGGCGATCAACGAGTAGCGAGTAAGGCTTCAAAATCCAAAGAATATGCGATCAGCGAGTCGCGAGTAAGGCTTTAAAATCGAAAGAATATGCAATCAGTGAGTAGCGAAGAAGGCATCAAAATTGAAAAAATATGCGATCAGCGAGTAGCAAGTAAGGCTTTAAAATCGCAAGATTTGGCGATCAACGAGTAGCGAGTAAAGCTTCAAAGTCGAATAATTATGCGATCAGCGAGTCGCGAGTAAGGCTTCAAATTTGAAAAAATATGCGACCAGCGAGTAGCAAGTAAGGCTTTAAAATCGCAAGATTTGGCGATCAACGAGTAGCGAGTAAGGCTTCAAAATTGAAAGAATATGCGATCAGCGAGTCGCAAGTAAGGCTTCAAAATTGAAAAATAATGCGATCAGCGAGTAGCAAGTAAGGCTTAAAAATCGCAAGATTTGGCGATCAACGAGTAGCGAGTAAGGCTTCAAAATCGAAAGAATATGCGATCAGCAAGTCGCAAGTAAGGCTTCAAAATTGAAAAAATATGCGATCAGCGAGTAGCAAGTAATGCTTTTAAATCGCAATATTTGGCGATCAACGAGTAGCGAGTAAGGCTTCAAAATCGAAAGAATATGCGATCAGCAAGTCGCAAGTAAGGCTTCAAAATTGAAAAAATATGCGATCAGCGAGGAGCAAGTAAGGCTTTAAAATCGCAAGATTTGGCGATCAACGAGTAGCGAGTAAGGCTTCAAAATCCAAAGAATAAGCGATCAGCGAGTCGCGAAGAAGGCTTCAAAATTGAAAAAATATGCGATCAGCGAGTTGCAAGTAAGGCTTTAAAATCGCAATATTTGGCGATCAACGAGTAGCGAGTAAGGCTTCAAAATCGAAAGAATATGCGATCAGCAAGTCGCAAGTAAGGCTTCAAAATTGAAAAAATATGCGATCAGCGAGGAGCAAGTAAGGCTTTAAAATCGCAAGATTTGGCGATCAACGAGTAGCGAGTAAGGCTTCAAAATCCAAAGAATAAGCGATCAGCGAGTCGCGAGTAAGGCTTCAAAATCGAAAGAATATGCGATCAGTGAGTCGCGAAGAAGGCTTCAAAATTGAAAAAATGTGCGATCAGCGAGTAGCAAGTAAGGCTTTAAAATCGCAAGATTAAGCGATCAACGAGTAGCGAGTAAGGCTTCAAAATTGAAAAAAAAAATGCGATCAGCGAGTAGCAAGTAAGGCTTTAAAATCGCAAGATTTGGCGATCAACGAGTAGCGAGTAAGGCTTCAAAATCGAAAGAATATGCGATCAGCGAGTCTTGAGTAAGGCTTCAAAATCGAAAGAATATGCGATCAGCGAGTCGCGAAGAAGGCTTCATAATTGAAAAAATATGCGATCAGCGAGTAGCAAGTAAGGCTTTAAAATCGCAATATTTGGCGATCAACGAGTAGCGAGTAAGGCTTCAAAATCGAAAAATTATGCGATCAGCGAGTCGCGAGTACGGCTTCATAATCCAAAGAATATGCGATCAGCGAGTCGTGAGTAAGGCTTCAAAATCGAAAGAATATGCGATCAGCAAGTCGCGGAGAAGGCTTCAAAATTGAAAAAATATGCGATGCGAGTAGCAAGTCAGGCTTTAAAATCGCAAGATTTGGCGTTCAACGAGTAGTGAGTGAGGCTTCAAAATCGATAGAATATGCGATCAGCGAGTCGCGAGTAAGGCTTCAAAATTGAAAAAATATGCGATCAGCGAGTTGCAAGTAAGGCTTTAAAATCGCAAGATTTGGCGATCAACGAGTAGCGAGTAAGGCTTCAAAATCGAATGAATATGCGATCAGCGAGTCAAGAAAAAAGCTTCAAAATTGAAAAAATATGCGATCAGCGAGTAGCAAGTAAGGCTTCAAAATTGAAAGAATATGCGATCAGCGAAGCGTGAAGAAGGCTTCAAAATTGACAAAATTATGCGATCAGCGAGTAGCAAGTAAGGCTTTAAAATCGCAATATTTGGCGATCAACGAGTAGCGAGTAAGGCTTAAAAATCCAAAGAATATGCGATCAGCGAGTCGCGAGTAAGGCTTCAAAATCGAAAGAATATGCGATCAGCGAGTCGCGAAGAAGGCTTTAAAACCGCAAGATTTGGCGATCAACAAGTAGCGAGTAAGGCTTCAAAATCCAAAGAATATGCGATCAGCGAGTCGCGAGTAAGGCTTCAAAATCGAAAGAATATGCGATCAGTGAGTCGCGAAGAAGGCATCAAAACTGAAAAAATATGCGATCAGCGAGTAGCAAGTAAGGCTTTAAAATCGCAAGATTTGGCGATCAACGAGTAGCGAGTAAGGCTTCAAAATCGAAAAATTATGCGATCAGCGAGTCGCGATTAAGGCTTCAAAATTGAAAAAATATGCGACCAGCGAGTAGCAAGTAAGGCTTTAAAATCGCAAGATTTGGCGATCAACGAGTAGCGAGTAAGGCTTCAAAATTGAAAGAATATGCGATCAGCGAGTCGCAAGTAAGGCTTCAAAATTGAAAAAAAATGCGATCAGCGAGTAGCAAGTAAGGCTTTAAAATCGCAAGATTTGGCGATCATCGAGTAGCGAGTAAGGCTTTAAAATCGAAAGAATATGCGATCAGCGAGTCTTGAGTAAAGCTTCAAAATCGAAAGAATATGCGATCAGCGAGTCGCGAGTAAGGCTTCAAAATTGAAAGAATATGCGATCAGCAAGTCGCGAGTAAGGCTTCAAAATTGAAAACATATGCGATCAGCGAAAAGCAAGTAAGGCTTTAAAATCGCAAGATTTTGCGATCAACGAGTAGCGAGTAAAGCTTCAAAATCCAAAGAATATGCGATCAGTGAGTCGCGAGTAAGGCTTCAAAATCGAAAAAATATGCGATCAGCGAGTAGCAAGTAAGGCTTTAAAATCGCAAGATTTGGCGATCAACGAGTAGCGAGTAAGGCTTCAAAATTGAAAGAATATGCGATCAGCGAGTCGCAAGTAAGGCTTCAAAATCGAAAAAAAAAATGCGATCAGCGAGTAGCAAGTAAGGCTTTAAAATCGCAAGATTTGGCGATCAACGAGTAGCGAGTAAGGCTTCAAAATCCAAAGAATATGCGATCAGCGAGTCGCGAGTAAGGCTTCAAAATCGAAAGAATATGCGTTAAGCGAGTCGCGAGTAAGGCTTCAAAATTGAAAAAATATGCGATCAGCGAGTAGCAAGTAAGGATTTAAAATCGCAATATTTGCGATCAACGAGTAGCGAGTAAGGCTTCAAAATCGAAAGAATATGCGATCAGCGAGTCGCGAGTAAGGCTTCAAAATTGAAAGAATATGCGATCAGCAAGTCGCGAGTAAGGCTTCAAAATTGAAAAAATATGCGATCAGCGAGTAGCAAGTAAGGCTTTAAAATCGCAAGATTTGGCGATCAACGAGTAGCGAGTAAGGCTTCAAAATCCAACGAATATGCGATCAGGGAGTCGCGAGTAAGGCTTCAAAATCGAAAGAATATGCGATCAGTGAGTCGCGAAGAAGGCATCAAAATTTAAAAAATATGCGATCAGCGAGTAGCAAGTAAGGCTTTAAAATCGCAAGATTTGGCGATCAACGAGTAGCGAGTAAGGCTTCAAAATCGAAAAATTATGCGATCAGCGAGTCGCGAGTAAGGCTTCAAAATTGAAAAAATATGCGACCAGCGAGTAGCAAGTAAGGCTTTAAAATCGCAAGATTTGGCGATCAACGAGTAGCGAGTAAGGCTTCAAAATTGAAAGAATATGCGATCAGCGAGTCGCAAGTAAGGCTTCAAAATTGAAAAAAAATGCGATCAGCGAGTAGCAAGTAAGGCTTTAAAATCGCAAGATTTGGCGATCAACGAGTAGCGAGTAAGGCTTCAAAATCGAAAGAATATGCGATCAGCGAGTCTTGAGTAAAGCTTCAAAATAGAAAGAATATGCGATCAGCGAGTCGCGAAGAAGGCTTCAAAATTGAAAAAATATGCGATCAGCAAGTAGCAAGTAAGGCTTTAAAATCGCAAGATTTGGCGATCAACGAGTAGCGAGTAAGGCTTCAAAATCGAAAGAATATGCGATCAGCGAGTCGCGAGTAAGGCTTCAAAATTGAAAGAATATGCGATCAGCAAGTCGCGAGTAAGGCTTCAAAATCGAAAAAAAAAATGCGATCAGCGAGTAGCAAGTAAGGCTTTAAAATCGCAAGATTTGGCGATCAACGAGTAGCGAGTAAGGCTTCAAAATCGAAAGAATATGCGATCAGCGAGTCTTGAGTAAGGCTTCAAAATCGAAAGAATATGCGATCAGCGAGTCGCGAAGAAGGCTTCAAAATTGACAAATATATGCGATCAGCGAGTAGCAAGTAAGGCTTTAAAATCGCAAGATTTGGCGATCAACGAGAAGCGAGTAAGGCTTCAAAATCCAAAAAATATGCGATCAGCGAGTAGCAAGTAAGGCTCCAAAATCGAAAGAATATATGCGATCAGCGAGTCGCGAAGAAGGCTTCAAAATTGACAAATATATGCGATCAGCGAGTAGCAAGTAAGGCTTTAAAATCGCAAGATTTGGCGATCAACGAGAAGCGAGTAAGGCTTCAAAATCCAAAAAATATGCGATCAGCGAGTAGCAAGTAAGGCTTTAAAATCGCAAGATTTGGCGATCAACGAGTAGCGAGTAAGGCTTCAAAATTGAAAGAATATGCGATCAGCGAGTCGCAAGTAAGGCTTCAAAATCGAAAAAAAAAATGCGATCAGCGAGTAGCAAGTAAGGCTTTAAAATCGCAAGATTTGGCGATCAACGAGTAGCGAGTAAGGCTTCAAAATCGAAAGAATATGCGATCAGCGAGTCTTGAGTAAGGCTTCAAAATCGAAAGAATATGCGATCAGCGAGTCGCGAAGAAGGCTTCAAAATTGAAAAAATATGCGATCAGCGAGTAGCAAGTAAGGCTTTAAAATCGCAATATTTGCGATCAACGAGTAGCGAGTAAGGCTTCAAAATCGAAAGAATATGCGATCAGCGAGTCGCGAGTAAGGCTTCAAAATCGAAAGAATATGCGATCAGCGATTCGCGAAGAAGGCTTCAAAATTGAAAAAATATGCGATCAGCGAGTAGCAAGTAAGGCTTTAAAATCGCAATATTTGGCGATCAACGAGTAGCGAGTAAGGCTTCAAAATCGAAAGAATATACGATCAGCGAGTCGCGAGTAAGGCTTCAAAATTGAAAGAATATGCGATCAGCGAGTAGCAAGTAAGGCTTCAAAATCGAAAGAATATGCGATCAGCGAGTCGCGATGAAGGCTTCAAAATTGACAAATATATGCGATCAGCGAGTAGCAAGTAAGGCTTTAAAATCGCAAGATTTGGCGATCAACGAGAAGCGAGTAAGGCTTCAAAATCGAAAAAATATGCGATCAGCGAGTAGCAAGAAAGGCTTTAAAATCGCAAGATTTGGCGATCAACGAGTAGCGAGTAAGGCTTCAAAATTGAAAGAATATGCGATCAGCGAGTCGCAAGTAAGGCTTTAAAATTGAAAAATAATGCGATCAGCGAGTAGCAAGTAAGGCTTAAAAATCGCAAGATTTGGCGATCAACGAGTAGCGAGTAAGGCTTCAAAATCGAAAGAATATGCGATCAGCGAGTCTTGAGTAAAGCTTCAAAATCGAAAGAATATGCGATCAGCGAGTCGCGAAGAAGGCTTCAAAATTGAAAAAATATGCGATCGGCGAGTAGCAAGTAAAGCTTTTAAATCGCAATATTTGGCGATCAACGAGTAGCGAGTAAGGCTTCAAAATCGAAAGAATATGCGATCAGCGAGTCGCGAGTAAGGCTTCAAAATTGAAAGAATATGCGATCAGCAAGTCGCAAGTAAGGCTTCAAAATTGAAAAAATATGCGATCAGCGAGGAGCAGGTAAGGCTTTAAAATCGCAAGATTTGGCGATCAACGAGTAGCGAGTAAGGCTTCAAAATCCAAAGAATAAGCGATCAGCGAGTCGCGAGTAAGGCTTCAAAATCGAAAGAATATGCGATCAGTGAGTCGCGAAGAAGGCTTCAAAATTGAAAAAATGTGCGATCAGCGAGTAGCAAGTAAGGCTTTAAAATCGCAAGATTAAGCGATCAACGAGTAGCGAGTAAGGCTTCAAAATTGAAAGAATATGCGATCAGCGAGTCGCGAGTAAGGCTTCAAAATTGAAAGAATATGCGATCAGCAAGTCGCAAGTAAGGCTTCAAAATTGAAAAAATATGCGATCAGCGAGGAGCAAGTAAGGCTTTAAAATCGCAAGATTTGGCGATCAACGAGTAGCGAGTAAGGCTTCAAAATCCAAAGAATATGCGATCAGTGAGTCGCGAGTAAGGCTTCAAAATCGAAAAAATATGCGATCAGCGAGTAGCAAGTAAGGCTTTAAAATCGCAAGATTTGGCGATCAACGAGTAGCGAGTAAGGCTTCAAAATTGAAAGAATATGCGATCAGCGAGTCGCAAGTAAGGCTTCAAAATCGAAAAAAAAAATGCGATCAGCGAGTAGCAAGTAAGGCTTTAAAATCGCAAGATTTGGCGATCAACGAGTAGCGAGTAAGGCTTCAAAATCGAAAGAATATGCGATCAGCGAGTTTTGAGTAAGGCTTCAAAATCAAAAGAATATGCGATCAGCGAGTCGCGAAGAAGGCTTCAAAATTGAAAAAATATGCGATCAGCGAGTAGCAAGTAAGGCTTTAAAATCGCAATATTTGGCGATCAACGAGTAGCGAGTAAGGCTTCAAAATCGAAAAATTATGCGATCAGCGAGTCGCGAGTAAGGCTTCAAAATCCAAAGAATATGCGATCAGCGAGTCGCGAGTAAGGCTTCAAAATCGAAAGAATATGCGATCAGCAAGTCGCGGAGAAGGCTTCAAAATTGAAAAAATATGCGATGCGAGTAGCAAGTCAGGCTTTAAAATCGCAAGATTTGGCGTTCAACGAGTAGTGAGTGAGGCTTCAAAATCGATAGAATATGCGATCAGCGAGTCGCGAGTAAGGCTTCAAAATTGAAAAAATATGCGATCAGCGAGTTGCAAGTAAGGCTTTAAAATCGCAAGATTTGGCGATCAACGAGTAGCGAGTAAGGCTTCAAAATCGAATGAATATGCGATCAGCGAGTCGCGAAAAAAGCTTCAAAATTGAAAAAATATGCGATCAGCGAGTAGCAAGTAAGGCTTCAAAATTGAATGAATATGCGATCAGCGAAGCGCGAAGAAGGCTTCAAAATTGACAAAATTATGCGATCAGCGAGTAGCAAGTAAGGCTTTAAAATCGCAATATTTGGCGATCAACGAGTAGCGAGTAAGGCTTCAAAATCCAAAGAATATGCGATCAGCGAGTCGCGAGTAAGGCTTCAAAATCGAAAGAATATGCGATCAGCGAGTCGCGAAGAAGGCTTTAAAACCGCAAGATTTGGCGATCAACAAGTAGCGAGTAAGGCTTCAAAATCCAAAGAATATGCGATCAGCGAGTCGCGAGTAAGGCATCAAAATCGAAAGAATATGCGATCAGTGAGTCGCGAAGAAGGCATCAAAATTTAAAAAATATGCGATCAGCGAGTAGCAAGTAAGGCTTTAAAATCGCAAGATTTGGCGATCAACGAGTAGCGAGTAAGGCTTCAAAATCGAAAAATTATGCGATCAGCGAGTCGCGAGTAAGGCTTCAAAATTGAAAAAATATGCGACCAGCGAGTAGCAAGTAAGGCTTTTAAATCGCAAGATTTGGCGATCAAAGAGTAGCGAGTAAGGCTTCAAAATTGAAAGAATATGCGATCAGCGAGTCGCAAGTAAGGCTTTAAAATTGAAAAAAAATGCGATCAGCGAGTGGCAAGTAAGGCTTTAAAATCGCAAGATTTGGCGATCATCGAGTAGCGAGTAAGGCTTTAAAATCGAAAGAATATGCGATCAGCGAGTCTTGAGTAAAGCTTCAAAATCGAAAGAATATGCGATCAGCGAGTCGCGAAGAAGGCTTCAAAATTGAAAAAATATGCGATCAGCGAGTAGCAAGTAAGGCTTTAAAATCGCAATATTTGGCGATCAACGAGTAGCGAGTAAGGCTTCAAAATCGAAAAATTATGCGATCAGCGAGTCGCGAGTAAGGCTTCAAAATCCAAAGAATATGCGATCAGCGAGTCGCGAGTAAGGCTTCAAAATCGAAAGAATATGCGATCAGCAAGTCGCGGAGAAGGCTTCAAAATTGAAAAAATATGCGATGCGAGTAGCAAGTCAGGCTTTAAAATCGCAAGATTTGGCGTTCAACGAGTAGTGAGTGAGGCTTCAAAATCGATAGAATATGCGATCAGCGAGTCGCGAGTAAGGCTTCAAAATTGAAAAAATATGCGATCAGCGAGTTGCAAGTAAGGCTTTAAAATCGCAAGATTTGGCGATCAACGAGTAGCGAGTAAGGCTTCAAAATCGAATGAATATGCGATCAGCGAGTCGCGAAAAAAGCTTCAAAATTGAAAAAATATGCGATCAGCGAGTAGCAAGTAAGGCTTCAAAATTGAATGAATATGCGATCAGCGAAGCGCGAAGAAGGCTTCAAAATTGACAAAATTATGCGATCAGCGAGTAGCAAGTAAGGCTTTAAAATCGCAATATTTGGCGATCAACGAGTAGCGAGTAAGGCTTCAAAATCCAAAGAATATGCGATCAGCGAGTCGCGAGTAAGGCTTCAAAATCGAAAGAATATGCGATCAGCGAGTCGCGAAGAAGGCTTTAAAACCGCAAGATTTGGCGATCAACAAGTAGCGAGTAAGGCTTCAAAATCCAAAGAATATGCGATCAGCGAGTCGCGAGTAAGGCATCAAAATCGAAAGAATATGCGATCAGTGAGTCGCGAAGAAGGCATCAAAATTTAAAAAATATGCGATCAGCGAGTAGCAAGTAAGGCTTTAAAATCGCAAGATTTGGCGATCAACGAGTAGCGAGTAAGGCTTCAAAATCGAAAAATTATGCGATCAGCGAGTCGCGAGTAAGGCTTCAAAATTGAAAAAATATGCGACCAGCGAGTAGCAAGTAAGGCTTTTAAATCGCAAGATTTGGCGATCAACGAGTAGCGAGTAAGGCTTCAAAATTGAAAGAATATGCGATCAGCGAGTCGCAAGTAAGGCTTCAAAATTGAAAAAAAATGCGATCAGCGAGTGGCAAGTAAGGCTTTAAAATCGCAAGATTTGGCGATCATCGAGTAGCGAGTAAGGCTTTAAAATCGAAAGAATATGCGATCAGCGAGTCTTGAGTAAAGCTTCAAAATCGAAAGAATATGCGATCAGCGAGTCGCGAAGAAGGCTTCAAAATTGAAAAAATATGCGATCAGCGAGTAGCAAGTAAGGCTTTAAAATCGCAATATTTGGCGATCAACGAGTAGCGAGTAAGGCTTCAAAATCGAAAGGATATGCGATCAGCGAGTCTTGAGTAAGGCTTCAAAATCGAAAGAATATGCGATCAGCGAGTCGCGAAGAAGGCTTCAAAATTGAAAAAATATGCGATCAGCGAGTAGCAAGTAAGGCTTTAAAATCGCAATATTTGCGATCAACGAGTAGCGAGTAAGGCTTCAAAATCGAAAGAATATGCGATCAGCGAGTCTTGAGTAAGGCTTCAAAATCGAAAGAATATGCAATCAGCGATTCGCGAAGAAGGCTTCAAAATTAAAAAAATATGCGATCAGCGAGTAGCAAGTAAGGCTTTAAAATCGCAATATTTGGCGATCAACGAGTAGCGAGTAAGGCTTCAAAATCGAAAGAATATACGATCAGCGAGTCGCGAGTAAGGCTTCAAAATTGAAAGAATATGCGATCAGCGAGAAGCAAGTAAGGCTTCAAAATCGAAAGAATATGCGATCAGCGAGTCGCGAAGAAGGCTTCAAAATTGACAAATATATGCGATCAGCGAGTAGCAAGTAAGGCTTTAAAATCGCAAGATTTGGCGATCAACGAGAAGCGAGTAAGGCTTCAAAATCGAAAAAATATGCGATCAGCGAGTAGCAAGAAAGGCTTTAAAATCGCAAGATTTGGTGATCAACGAGTAGCGAGTAAGGCTTCAAAATTGAAAGAATATGCGATCAGCGAGTCGCAAGTAAGGCTTCAAAATTGAAAAATAATGCGATCAGCGAGTAGCAAGTAAGGCTTCAAAATCGAAAGAATATGCGATCAGCGAGTCTTGAGTAAAGCTTCAAAATCGAAAGAATATGCGATCAGCGAGTAGCAAGAAAGGCTTTAAAATCGCAAGATTTGGCGATCAACGAGTAGCGAGTAAGGCTTCAAAATTGAAAGAATATGCGATCAGCGAGTCGCAAGTAAGGCTTCAAAATTGAAAAATAATGCGATCAGCGAGTAGCAAGTAAGGCTTCAAAATCGAAAGAATATGCGATCAGCGAGTCTTGAGTAAAGCTTCAAAATCGAAAGAATATGCGATCAGCGAGTCGCAAAGAAGGCTTCAAAATTGAAAAAATATGCGATCGGCGAGTAGCAAGTAAAGCTTTTAAATCGCAATATTTGGCGATCAACGAGTAGCGAGTAAGGCTTCAAAATCGAAAGAATATGCGATCAGCGAGTCGCGAGTAAGGCTTCAAAATTGAAAGAATATGCGATCAGCAAGTCGCAAGTAAGGCTTCAAAATTGAAAAAATATGCGATCAGCGAGGAGCAAGTAAGGCTTTAAAATCGCAAGAATTGGCGATCAACGAGTAGCGAGTAAGGCTTCAAAATCCAAAGAATAAGCGATCAGCGAATCGCGAGTAAGGCTTCAAAATCGAAAGAATATGCGATCAGCGAGTAGCAAGTAAGGCTTTAAAATCGCAAGATTAAGCGATCAACGAGTAGCGAGTAAGGCTTCAAAATCGAAAGAATATGCGATCAGCGAGTCGCGAGTAAGGCTTCAAAATTGAAAGAATATGCGATCAGCAAGTCGCAAGTAAGGCTTCAAAATTGAAAAAATATGCGATCAGCGAGGAGCAAGTAAGGCTTTAAAATCGCAAGATTTGGCGAACAACGAGTAGCGAGTAAGGCTTCAAAATCCAAAGAATATGCGATCAGTGAGTCGCGAGTAAGGCTTCAAAATCGAAAAAATATGCGATCAGCGAGTAGCAAGTAAGGCTTTAAAATCGCAAGATTTGGCGATCAACGAGTAGCGAGTAAGGCTTCAAATTTGAAAGAATATGCGATCAGCGAGTCGCAAGTAAGGCTTCAAAATCGAAAAAAAAAATGCGATCAGCGAGTAGCAAGTAAGGCTTTAAAATCGCAAGATTTGGCGATCAACGAGTAGCGAATAAGGCTTCAAAATCGAAAGAATATGCGATCAGCGAGTCTTGAGTAAGGCTTCAAAATCGAAAGAATATGCGATCAGCGAGTCGCGAAGAAGGCTTCAAAATTGAAAAAATATGCGATCAGCGAGTCGCGAGTAAGGCTTCAAAATCCAAAGAATATGCGATCAGCGAGTCGCGAGTAAGGCTTCAAAATCGAAAGAATATGCGATCAGCAAGTCGCGGAGAAGGCTTCAAAATTGAAAAAATATGCAATGCGAGTAGCAAGTCAGGCTTTAAAATCGCAAGATTTGGCGTTCAACGAGTAGTGAGTGAGGCTTCAAAATCGATAGAATATGCGATCAGCGAGTCGCGAGTAAGGCTTCAAAATTGAAAAAATATGCGATCAGCGAGTTGCAAGTAAGGCTTTAAAATCGCAAGATTTGGCGATCAACGAGTAGCGAGTAAGGCTTCAAAATCGAATGAATATGCGATCAGCGAGTCGCGAAAAAAGCTTCAAAATTGAAAAAATATGCGATCAGCGAGTAGCAAGTAAGGCTTCAAAATTGAAAGAATATGCGATCAGCGAAGCGCGAAGAAGGCTTCAAAATTGACAAAATTATGCGATCAGCGAGTAGCAAGTAAGGCTTTAAAATCGCAATATTTGGCGATCAACGAGTAGCGAGTAAGGCTTCAAAATCCAAAGAATATGCGATCAGCGAGTCGCGAGTAAGGCTTCAAAATCGAAAGAATATGCGATCAGCGAGTCGCGAAGAAGGCTTTAAAACCGCAAGATTTGGCGATCAACAAGTAGCGAGTAAGGCTTCAAAATCCAAAGAATATGCGATCAGCGAGTCGCGAGTAAGGCTTCAAAATCGAAAGAATATGCGATCAGTGAGTCGCGAAGAAGGCATCAAAATTTAAAAAATATGCGATCAGCGAGTAGCAAGTAAGGCTTTAAAATCGCAAGATTTGGCGATCAACGAGTCTTGAGTAAAGCTTCAAAATCGAAAGAATATGCGATCAGCGAGTCGCGAGTAAGGCTTCAAAATTGAAAAAATATGCGACCAGCGAGTAGCAAGTAAGGCTTTTAAATCGCAAGATTTGGCGATCAACGAGTCGCGAGTAAGGCTTCAAAATTGAAAGAATATGCGATCAGCGAGTCGCAAGTAAGGCTTCAAAATTGAAAAAAAATGCGATCAGCGAGTGGCAAGTAAGGCTTTAAAATCGCAAGATTTGGCGATCATCGAGTAGCGAGTAAGGCTTTAAAATCGAAAGAATATGCGATCAGCGAGTCTTGAGTAAAGCTTCAAAATCGAAAGAATATGCGATCAGCGAGTCGCGAAGAAGGCTTCAAAAGTGAAAAAATATGCGATCAGCGAGTAGCAAGTAAGGCTTTAAATCGCAATATTTGGCGATCAACGAGTAGCGAGTAAGGCTTCAAAATCGAAAGGATATGCGATCAGCGAGTCGCGAGTAAGGCTTCAAAATTGAAAGAATATGCGATCAGCAAGTCGCGAGTAAGGCTTCAAAATTGAAAACATATGCGATCAGCGAAAAGCAAGTAAGGCTTTAAAATCGCAAGATTATGCGATCAACGAGTAGCGAGTAAGGCTTCAAAATTCAAAGAATATGCGATCAGTGAGTCGCGAGTAAGGCTTCAAAATCGAAAAAATATGCGATCAGCGAGTAGCAAGTAAGGCTTTAAAATCGCAAGATTTGGCGATCAACGAGTAGCGAGTAAGGCTTCAAAATTGAAAGAATATGCGATCAGCGAGTCGCAAGTAAGGCTTCAAAATCGAAAAAAAAAATGCGATCAGCGAGTAGCAAGTAAGGCTTTAAAATCGCAAGATTTGGCGATCAACGAGTAGCGAGTAAGGCTTCAAAATCGAAAGAATATGCGATCAGCGAGTCTTGAGTAAGGCTTCAAAATCGAAAGAATATGCGATCAGCGAGTCGCGAAGAAGGCTTCAAAATTGAAAAAATATGCGATCAGCGAGTAGCAAGTAAGGCTTAAAATCGCAATATTTGCGATCAACGAGTAGCGAGTAAGGCTTCAAAATCGAAAGAATATGCGATCAGCGAGTCGCGAGTAAGGCTTCAAAATTGAAAGAATATGCGATCAGCAAGTCGCGAGTAAGGCTTCAAAATTGAAAAAATATGCGATCAGCGAGTAGCAAGTAAGGCTTTAAAATCGCAAGATTTGGCGATCAACGAGTAGCGAGTAAGGCTTCAAAATCCAAAGAATATGCGATCAGGGAGTCGCGAGTAAGGCTTCAAAATCGAAAGAATATGCGATCAGTGAGTCGCGAAGAAGGCATCAAAATTTAAAAAATATGCGATCAGCGAGTAGCAAGTAAGGCTTTAAAATCGCAAGATTTGGCGATCAACGAGTAGCGAGTAAGGCTTCAAAATCGAAAAATTATGCGATCAGCGAGTCGCGAGTAAGGCTTCAAAATTGAAAAAGTATGCGACCAGCGTGTAGCAAGTAAGGCTTTAAAATCGCAAGATTTGGCGATCAACGAGTAGCGAGTAAGGCTTCAAAATTGAAAGAATATGCGATCAGCGAGTCGCAAGTAAGGCTTCAAAATTGAAAAAAAAAGCGATCAGCGAGTAGCAAGTAAGGCTTTAAAATCGCAAGATTTGGCGATCAACGAGTAGCGAGTAAGGCTTCAAAATCGAAAGAATATGCGATCAGCGAGTCTTGAGTAAAGCTTCAAAATCGAAAGAATATGCGATCAGCGAGTCGCGAAGAAGGCTTCAAAATTGAAAAAATATGCGATCAGCAAGTAGCAAGTAAGGCTTTAAAATCGCAAGATTTGGCGATCAACGAGTAGCGAGTAAGGCTTCAAAATCGAAAGAATATGCGATCAGCGAGTCGCGAGTAAGGCTTCAAAATTGAAAGAATATGCGATCAGCAAGTCGCGAGTAAGGCTTCAAAATCGAAAAAAAAAATGCGATCAGCGAGTAGCAAGTAAGGCTTTAAAATCGCAAGATTTGGCAATCAACGAGTAGCGAGTAAGGCTTCAAAATCGAAAGAATATGCCATCAGCGAGTCTTGAGTAAGGCTTCAAAATCGAAAGAATATGCGATCAGCGAGTCGCGAAGAAGGCTTCAAAATTGAAAAAATATGCGATCAGCGAGTAGCAAGTAAGGCTTTAAAATCGCAATATTTGGCGATCAACGAGTAGCGAGTAAGGCTTCAAAATCGAAAGAATATACGATCAGCGAGTCGCGAGTAAGGCTTCAAAATTGAAAGAATATGCGATCAGCGAGTAGCAAGTAAGGCTTCAAAATCGAAAGAATATGCGATCAGCGAGTCGCGAAGGAGGCTTCAAAATCGAAAAAAAAAATGCGATCAGCGAGTAGCAAGTAAGGCTTTAAAATCGCAAGATTTGGCGATCAACGAGAAGCGAGTAAGGCTTCAAAATCCAAAAAATATGCGATCAGCGAGTAGCAAGTAAGGCTTTAAAATCGCAAGATTTGGCGATCAACGAGTAGCGAGTAAGGCTTCAAAATTGAAAGAATATGCGATCAGCGAGTCGCAAGTAAGGCTTCAAAATCGAAAAAAAAATGCGATCAGCGAGTAGCAAGTAAGGCTTTAAAATCGCAAGATTTGGCGATCAACGAGTAGCGAGTAAGGCTTCAAAATCGAAAGAATATGCGATCAGCGAGTCGCGAAGAAGGCTTCAAAATTGAAAAAATATGAGATCAGCGAGTAGCAAGTAAGGCTTTAAAATCGCAATATTTGCGATCAACGAGTAGCGAGTAAGGCTTCAAAATCGAAAGAATATGCGATCAGCGAGTCTTGAGTAAGGCTTAAAAATCGAAAGAATATGCGATCAGCGAGTCGCGAAGAAGGCTTCAAAATTGAAAAAATATGCGATCAGCGAGTAGCAAGTAAGGCTTTAAAATCGCAATATTTGGCGATCAACAAGTAGCGAGTAAGGCTTCAAAATCGAAAGAATATACGATCAGCGAGTCGCGAGTAAGGCTTCAAAATTGAAAGAATATGCGATCAGCGAGAAGCAAGTAAGGCTTCAAAATCGAAAGAATATGCGATCAGCGAGTCGCGAAGAAGGCTTCAAAATTGACAAATATATGCGATCAGCGAGTAGCAAGTAAGGCTTTAAAATCGCAAGATTTGGCGATCAACGAGAAGCGAGTAAGGCTTCAAAATCGAAAAAATATGCGATCAGCGAGTAGCAAGTAAGGCTTTAAAATCGCAAGATTTGGCGATCAACGAGTAGCGAGTAAGGCTTCAAAATTGAAAGAATATGCGATCAGCGAGTCGCAAGTAAGGCTTCAAAATCGAAAAAAAAAATGCGATCAGCGAGTAGCAAGTAAGGCTTTAAAATCGCAAGATTTGGCGATCAACGAGTAGCGAGTAAGGCTTCAAAATCGAAAGAATATGCGATCAGCGAGTCTTGAGTAAGGCTTCAAAATCGAAAGAATATGCGATCAGCGAGTCGCGAAGAAGGCTTCAAAATTGAAAAAATATGCGATCAGCGAGTAGCAAGTAAGGCTTTAAAATCGCAATATTTGCGATCAACGAGTAGCGAGTAAGGCTTCAAAATCGAAAGAATATGCGATCAGCGAGTCGCGAGTAAGGCTTCAAAATTGAAAGAATATGCGATCAGCAAGTCGCAAGTAAGGCTTCAAAATTGAAAAAATATGCGATCAGCGAGAAGCAAGTAAGGCTTTAAAATCGCAAGATTTGGCGATCAACGAGTAGCGAGTAAGGCTTCAAAATCCAAAGAATAAGCGATCAGCGAATCGCGAGTAAGGCTTCAAAATCGAAAGAATATGCGATCAGTGAGTCGCGAAGAAGGCTTCAAAATTGAAAAAATGTGCGATCAGCGAGTAGCAAGTAAGGCTTTAAAATCGCAAGATTAAGCGATCAACGAGTAGCGAGTAAGGCTTCAAAATCGAAAGAATATGCGATCAGCGAGTCGCGAGTAACGCTTCAAAATTGAAAGAATATGCGATCAGCAAGTCGCAAGTAAGGCTTCAAAATTGAAAAAATATGCGATCAGCGGAGAGCAAGTAAGGCTTTAAAATCGCAAGATTTGGCGATCAACGAGTAGCGAGTAAGGCTTCAAAATCCAAAGAATATGCGATCAGTGAGTCGCGAGTAAGGCTTTGAAATCGAAAAAATATGCAATCAGCGAGTAGCAAGTAAGGCTTTAAAATCGCAAGATTTGGCGATCAACGAGTAGCGAGTAAGGCTTCAAAATTGAAAGAATATGCGATCAGCGAGTCGCAAGTAAGGCTTCAAAATTGAAAAAAAATGCGATCAGCGAGTGGCAAGTAAGGCTTTAAAATCGCAAGATTTGGCGATCATCGAGTAGCGAGTAAGGCTTTAAAATCGAAAGAATATGCGATCAGCGAGTCTTGAGTAAAGCTTCAAAATCGAAAGAATATGCGATCAGCGAGTCGCGAAGAAGGCTTCAAAAGTGAAAAAATATGCGATCAGCGAGTAGCAAGTAAGGCTTTAAAATCGCAATATTTGGCGATCAACGAGTAGCGAGTAAGGCTTCAAAATCCAAAGAATATGCGATCAGCGAGTCGCGAGTAAGGCTTCAAAATCGAAAGAATATGCGATCAGCAAGTCGCGGAGAAGGCTTCAAAATTGAAAAAATATGCGATGCGAGTAGCAAGTCAGGCTTTAAAATCGCAAGATTTGGCGTTCAACGAGTAGTGAGTAAGGCTTCAAAATCGAAAGAATATGCGATCAGTGAGTCGCGAAGAAGGCTTCAAAATCGAAAAAAAAAATGCGATCAGCGAGTAGCAAGTAAGGCTTTAAAATCGCAAGATTTGGCGATCAACGAGAAGCGAGTAAGGCTTCAAAATCCAAAAAATATGCGATCAGCGAGTAGCAAGTAAGGCTTTAAAATCGCAAGATTTGGCGATCAACGAGTAGCGAGTAAGGCTTCAAAATTGAAAGAATATGCGATCAGCGAGTCGCAAGTAAGGCTTCAAAATCGAAAAAAAAATGCGATCAGCGAGTAGCAAGTAAGGCTTTAAAATCGCAAGATTTGGCGATCAACGAGTAGCGAGTAAGGCTTCAAAATCGAAAGAATATGCGATCAGCGAGTCTTGAGTAAGGCTTCAAAATCGAAAGAATATGCGATCAGCGAGTCGCGAAGAAGGCTTCAAAATTGAAAAAATATGAGATCAGCGAGTAGCAAGTAAGGCTTTAAAATCGCAATATTTGCGATCAACGAGTAGCGAGTAAGGCTTCAAAATCGAAAGAATATGCGATCAGCGAGTCTTGAGTAAGGCTTAAAAATCGAAAGAATATGCGATCAGCGAGTCGCGAAGAAGGCTTCAAAATTGAAAAAATATGCGATCAGCGAGTAGCAAGTAAGGCTTTAAAATCGCAATATTTGGCGATCAACAAGTAGCGAGTAAGGCTTCAAAATCGAAAGAATATACGATCAGCGAGTCGCAAGTAAGGCTTCAAAATTGAAAGAATATGCGATCAGCGAGAAGCAAGTAAGGCTTCAAAATCGAAAGAATATGCGATCAGCGAGTCGCGAAGAAGTCTTCAAAATTGACAAATATATGCGATCAGCGAGTAGCAAGTAAGGCTTTAAAATCGCAAGATTTGGCGATCAACGAGAAGCGAGTAAGGCTTCAAAATCGAAAAAATATGCGATCAGCGAGTAGCAAGTAAGGCTTTAAAATCGCAAGATTTGGCGATCAACGAGTAGCGAGTAAGGCTTCAAAATTGAAAGAATATGCGATCAGCGAGTCGCAAGTAAGGCTTCAAAATCGAAAAAAAAAATGCGATCAGCGAGTAGCAAGTAAGGCTTTAAAATCGCAAGATTTGGCGATCAACGAGTAGCGAGTAAGGCTTCAAAATCGAAAGAATATGCGATCAGCGAGTCTTGAGTAAGGCTTCAAAATCGAAAGAATATGCGATCAGCGAGTCGCGAAGAAGGCTTCAAAATTGAAAAAATATGCGATCAGCGAGTAGCAAGTAAGGCTTTAAAATCGCAATATTTGCGATCAACGAGTAGCGAGTAAGGCTTCAAAATCGAAAGAATATGCGATCAGCGAGTCGCGAGTAAGGCTTCAAAATTGAAAGAATATGCGATCAGCAAGTCGCAAGTAAGGCTTCAAAATTGAAAAAATATGCGATCAGCGAGAAGCAAGTAAGGCTTTAAAATCGCAAGATTTGGCGATCAACGAGTAGCGAGTAAGGCTTCAAAATCCAAAGAATAAGCGATCAGCGAATCGCGAGTAAGGCTTCAAAATCGAAAGAATATGCGATCAGTGAGTCGCGAAGAAGGCTTCAAAATTGAAAAAATGTGCGATCAGCGAGTAGCAAGTAAGGCTTTAAAATCGCAAGATTAAGCGATCAACGAGTAGCGAGTAAGGCTTCAAAATCGAAAGAATATGCGATCAGCGAGTCGCGAGTAACGCTTCAAAATTGAAAGAATATGCGATCAGCAAGTCGCAAGTAAGGCTTCAAAATTGAAAAAATATGCGATCAGCGGAGAGCAAGTAAGGCTTTAAAATCGCAAGATTTGGCGATCAACGAGTAGCGAGTAAGGCTTCAAAATCCAAAGAATATGCGATCAGTGAGTCGCGAGTAAGGCTTCAAAATCGAAAAAATATGCGATCAGCGAGTAGCAAGTAAGGCTTTAAAATCGCAAGATTTGGCGATCAACGAGTAGCGAGTAAGGCTTCAAAATTGAAAGAATATGCGATCAGCTAGTCGCAAGTAAGGCTTCAAAATTGAAAAAAAATGCGATCAGCGAGTGGCAAGTAAGGCTTTAAAATCGCAAGATTTGGCGATCATCGAGTAGCGAGTAAGGCTTTAAAATCGAAAGAATATGCGATTAGCGAGTCTTGAGTAAAGCTTCAAAATCGAAAGAATATGCGATCAGCGAGTCGCGAAGAAGGCTTCAAAAGTGAAAAAATATGCGATCAGCGAGTAGCAAGTAAGGCTTTAAAATCGCAATATTTGGCGATCAACGAGTAGCGAGTAAGGCTTCAAAATCCAAAGAATATGCGATCAGCGAGTCGCGAGTAAGGCTTCAAAATCGAAAGAATATGCGATCAGCAAGTCGCGGAGAAGGCTTCAAAATTGAAAAAATATGCGATGCGAGTAGCAAGTCAGGCTTTAAAATCGCAAGATTTGGCGTTCAACGAGTAGTGAGTAAGGCTTCAAAATCGAAAGAATATGCGATCAGTGAGTCGCGAAGAAGGCATCAAAATTTAAAAAATATGCGATCAGCGAGTAGCAAGTAAGGCTTTAAAATCGCAAGATTTGGCGATCAACGAGTAGCGAGTAAGGCTTCAAAATCGAAAAATTATGCGATCAGCGAGTCGCGAGTAAGGCTTCAAAATTGAAAAAATATGCGACCAGCGAGTAGCAAGTAAGGCTTTTAAATCGCAAGATTTGGCGATCAACGAGTAGCGAGTAAGGCTTCAAAATCGAAAGAATATGCGATCAGCGAGTCTTGAGTAAAGCTTCAAAATCGAAAGAATATGCGATCAGCGAGTCGCGAAGAAGGCTTCAAAAGTGAAAAAATATGCGATCAGCGAGTAGCAAGTAAGGCTTTAAAATCGCAATATTTGGCGATCAACGAGTAGCGAGTAAGGCTTCAAAATCGAAAGGATATGCGATCAGCGAGTCGCGAGTAAGGCTTCAAAATTGAAAGAATATGCGATCAGCAAGTCGCGAGTAAGGCTTCAAAATTGAAAACATATGCGATCAGCGAAAAGCAAGTAAGGCTTTAAAATCGCAAGATTTTGCGATCAACGAGTAGCGAGTAAGGCTTCAAAATTCAAAGAATATGCGATCAGTGAGTCGCGAGTAAGGCTTCAAAATCGAAAAAATATGCGATCAGCGAGTAGCAAGTAAGGCTTTAAAATCGCAAGATTTGGCGATCAACGAGTAGCGAGTAAGGCTTCAAAATTGAAAGAATATGCGATCAGCGAGTCGCAAGTAAGGCTTCAAAATCGAAAAAAAAAATGCGATCAGCGAGTAGCAAGTAAGGCTTTAAAATCGCAAGATTTGGCGATCAACGAGTAGCGAGTAAGGCTTCAAAATCGAAAGAATATGCGATCAGCGAGTCTTGAGTAAGGCTTCAAAATCGAAAGAATATGCGATCAGCGAGTCGCGAAGAAGGCTTCAAAATTGAAAAAATATGCGATCAGCGAGTAGCAAGTAAGGCTTAAAATCGCAATATTTGCGATCAACGAGTAGCGAGTAAGGCTTCAAAATCGAAAGAATATGCGATCAGCGAGTCGCGAGTAAGGCTTCAAAATTGAAAGAATATGCGATCAGCAAGTCGCGAGTAAGGCTTCAAAATTGAAAAAATATGCGATCAGCGAGTAGCAAGTAAGGCTTTAAAATCGCAAGATTTGGCGATCAACGAGTAGCGAGTAAGGCTTCAAAATTGAAAGAATATGCGATCAGCGAGTCGCAAGTAAGGCTTCAAAATTGAAAAAAAATGCGATCAGCGAGTGGCAAGTAAGGCTTTAAAATCGCAAGATTTGGCGATGATCGAGTAGCGAGTAAGGCTTTAAAATCGAAAGAATATGCGATCAGCGAGTCTTGAGTAAAGCTTCAAAATCGAAAGAATATGCGATCAGCGAGTCGCGAAGAAGGCTTCAAAAGTGAAAAAATATGCGATCAGCGAGTAGCAAGTAAGGCTTTAAAATCGCAATATTTGGCGATCAACGAGTAGCGAGTAAGGCTTCAAAATCGAAAGGATATGCGATCAGCGAGTCGCGAGTAAGGCTTCAAAATTGAAAGAATATGCGATCAGCAAGTCGCGAGTAAGGCTTCAAAATTGAAAACATATGCGATCAGCGAAAAGCAAGTAAGGCTTTAAAATCGCAAGATTTTGCGATCAACGAGTAGCGAGTAAGGCTTCAAAATTCAAAGAATATGCGATCAGTGAGTCGCGAGTAAGGCTTCAAAATCGAAAAAATATGCGATCAGCGAGTAGCAAGTAAGGCTTTAAAATCGCAAGATTTGGCGATCATTGAGTAGCGAGTAAGGCTTCAAAATTGAAAGAATATGCGATCAGCGAGTCGCAAGTAAGGCTTCAAAATCGAAAAAAAAAATGCGATCAGCGAGTAGCAAGTAAGGCTTTAAAATCGCAAGATTTGGCGATCAACGAGTAGCGAGTAAGGCTTCAAAATCGAAAGAATATGCGATCAGCGAGTCTTGAGTAAGGCTTCAAAATCGAAAGAATATGCGATCAGCGAGTCGCGAAGAAGGCTTCAAAATTGAAAAAATATGCGATCAGCGAGTAGCAAGTAAGGCTTAAAATCGCAATATTTGCGATCAACGAGTAGCGAGTAAGGCTTCAAAATCGAAAGAATATGCGATCAGCGAGTCGCGAGTAAGGCTTCAAAATTGAAAGAATATGCGATCAGCAAGTCGCGAGTAAGGCTTCAAAATTGAAAAAATATGCGATCAGCGAGTAGCAAGTAAGGCTTTAAAATCGCAAGATTTGGCGATCAACGAGTAGCGAGTAAGGCTTCAAAATCCAAAGAATATGCGATCAGGGAGTCGCGAGTAAGGCTTCAAAATCGAAAGAATATGCGATCAGTGAGTCGCGAAGAAGGCATCAAAATTTAAAAAATATGCGATCAGCGAGTAGCAAGTAAGGCTTTAAAATCGCAAGATTTGGCGATCAACGAGTAGCGAGTAAGGCTTCAAAATCGAAAAATTATGCGATCAGCGAGTCGCGAGTAAGGCTTCAAAATTGAAAAAGTATGCGACCAGCGTGTAGCAAGTAAGGCTTTAAAATCGCAAGATTTGGCGATCAACGAGTAGCGAGTAAGGCTTCAAAATTGAAAGAATATGCGATCAGCGAGTCGCAAGTAAGGCTTCAAAATTGAAAAAAAAAGCGATCAGCGAATAGCAAGTAAGGCTTTAAAATCGCAAGATTTGGCGATCAACGAGTAGCGAGTAAGGCTTCAAAATCGAAAGAATATGCGATCAGCGAGTCTTGAGTAAAGCTTCAAAATCGAAAGAATATGCGATCAGCGACTCGCGAAGAAGGCTTCAAAATTGAAAAAATATGCGATCAGCAAGTAGCAAGTAAGGCTTTTAAATCGCAAGATTTGGCAATCAACGAGTAGCGAGTAAGGCTTCAAAATCGAAAGAATATGCCATCAGCGAGTCTTGAGTAAGGCTTCAAAATCGAAAGAATATGCGATCAGCGAGTCGCGAAGAAGGCTTCAAAATTGAAAAAATATGCGATCAGCGAGTCGCGAGTAAGGCTTCAAAATTGAAAAAGTATGCGACCAGCGTGTAGCAAGTAAGGCTTTAAAATCGCAAGATTTGGCGATCAACGAGTAGCGAGTAAGGCTTCAAAATTGAAAGAATATGCGATCAGCGAGTCGCAAGTAAGGCTTCAAAATTGAAAAAAAAAGCGATCAGCGAATAGCAAGTAAGGCTTTAAAATCGCAAGATTTGGCGATCAACGAGTAGCGAGTAAGGCTTCAAAATCGAAAGAATATGCGATCAGCGAGTCTTGAGTAAAGCTTCAAAATCGAAAGAATATGCGATCAGCGACTCGCGAAGAAGGCTTCAAAATTGAAAAAATATGCGATCAGCAAGTAGCAAGTAAGGCTTTTAAATCGCAAGATTTGGCAATCAACGAGTAGCGAGTAAGGCTTCAAAATCGAAAGAATATGCCATCAGCGAGTCTTGAGTAAGGCTTCAAAATCGAAAGAATATGCGATCAGCGAGTCGCGAAGAAGGCTTCAAAATTGAAAAAATATGCGATCAGCGAGTCGCGAGTAAGGCTTCAAAATTGAAAAAGTATGCGACCAGCGTGTAGCAAGTAAGGCTTTAAAATCGCAAGATTTGGCGATCAACGAGTAGCGAGTAAGGCTTCAAAATTTAAAGAATATGCGATCAGCGAGTCGCAAGTAAGGCTTCAAAATTGAAAAAAAATGCGATCAGCGAGTGGCAAGTAAGGCTTTAAAATCGCAAGATTTGGCGATGATCGAGTAGCGAGTAAGGCTTTAAAATCGAAAGAATATGCGATCAGCGAGTCTTGAGTAAAGCTTCAAAATCGAAAGAATATGCGATCAGCGAGTCGCGAAGAAGGCTTCAAAAGTGAAAAAATATGCGATCAGCGAGTAGCAAGTAAGGCTTTAAAATCGCAAGATTTGGCGATCAACGAGTAGCGAGTAAGGCTTCAAAATCGAAAAATTATGCGATCAGCGAGTCGCGAGTAAGGCTTCAAAATTGAAAAAATATGCGATCAGCGAGTAGCAAGTAAGGCTTTAAAATCGCAAGATTTGGCGATCAACGAGTAGCGAGTAAGGCTTCAAAATTGAAAGAATATGCGATCAGCGAGTCGCAAGTAAGGCTTCAAAATTGAAAAAAAATGCGATCAGCGAGTGGCAAGTAAGGCTTTAAAATCGCAAGATTTGGCGATGATCGAGTAGCGAGTAAGGCTTTAAAATCGAAAGAATATGCGATCAGCGAGTCTTGAGTAAAGCTTCAAAATCGAAAGAATATGCGATCAGCGAGTCGCGAAGAAGGCTTCAAAAGTGAAAAAATATGCGATCAGCGAGTAGCAAGTAAGGCTTTAAAATCGCAATATTTGGCGATCAACGAGTAGCGAGTAAGGCTTCAAAATCGAAAGGATATGCGATCAGCGAGTCGCGAGTAAGGCTTCAAAATTGAAAGAATATGCGATCAGCAAGTCGCGAGTAAGGCTTCAAAATTGAAAACATATGCGATCAGCGAAAAGCAAGTAAGGCTTTAAAATCGCAAGATTTTGCGATCAACGAGTAGCGAGTAAGGCTTCAAAATTCAAAGAATATGCGATCAGTGAGTCGCGAGTAAGGCTTCAAAATCGAAAAAATATGCGATCAGCGAGTAGCAAGTAAGGCTTTAAAATCGCAAGATTTGGCGATCATTGAGTAGCGAGTAAGGCTTCAAAATTGAAAGAATATGCGATCAGCGAGTCGCAAGTAAGGCTTCAAAATCGAAAAAAAAAATGCGATCAGCGAGTAGCAAGTAAGGCTTTAAAATCGCAAGATTTGGCGATCAACGAGTAGCGAGTAAGGCTTCAAAATCGAAAGAATATGCGATCAGCGAGTCTTGAGTAAGGCTTCAAAATCGAAAGAATATGCGATCAGCGAGTCGCGAAGAAGGCTTCAAAATTGAAAAAATATGCGATCAGCGAGTAGCAAGTAAGGCTTAAAATCGCAATATTTGCGATCAACGAGTAGCGAGTAAGGCTTCAAAATCGAAAGAATATGCGATCAGCGAGTCGCGAGTAAGGCTTCAAAATTGAAAGAATATGCGATCAGCAAGTCGCGAGTAAGGCTTCAAAATTGAAAAAATATGCGATCAGCGAGTAGCAAGTAAGGCTTTAAAATCGCAAGATTTGGCGATCAACGAGTAGCGAGTAAGGCTTCAAAATCCAAAGAATATGCGATCAGGGAGTCGCGAGTAAGGCTTCAAAATCGAAAGAATATGCGATCAGTGAGTCGCGAAGAAGGCATCAAAATTTAAAAAATATGCGATCAGCGAGTAGCAAGTAAGGCTTTAAAATCGCAAGATTTGGCGATCAACGAGTAGCGAGTAAGGCTTCAAAATCGAAAAATTATGCGATCAGCGAGTCGCGAGTAAGGCTTCAAAATTGAAAAAGTATGCGACCAGCGTGTAGCAAGTAAGGCTTTAAAATCGCAAGATTTGGCGATCAACGAGTAGCGAGTAAGGCTTCAAAATTGAAAGAATATGCGATCAGCGAGTCGCAAGTAAGGCTTCAAAATTGAAAAAAAAAGCGATCAGCGAATAGCAAGTAAGGCTTTAAAATCGCAAGATTTGGCGATCAACGAGTAGCGAGTAAGGCTTCAAAATCGAAAGAATATGCGATCAGCGAGTCTTGAGTAAAGCTTCAAAATCGAAAGAATATGCGATCAGCGACTCGCGAAGAAGGCTTCAAAATTGAAAAAATATGCGATCAGCAAGTAGCAAGTAAGGCTTTTAAATCGCAAGATTTGGCAATCAACGAGTAGCGAGTAAAGCTTCAAAATCGAAAGAATATGCCATCAGCGAGTCTTGAGTAAGGCTTCAAAATCGAAAGAATATGCGATCAGCGAGTCGCGAAGAAGGCTTCAAAATTGAAAAAATATGCGATCAGCGAGTAGCAAGTAAGGCTTTAAAATCGCAATATTTGGCGATCAACGAGTAGCGAGTAAGGCTTCAAAATCCAAAGAATAAGCGATCAGCGAATCGCGAGTAAGGCTTCAAAATCGAAAGAATATGCGATCAGCGAGTAGCAAGTAAGGCTTTAAAATCGCAAGATTAAGCGATCAACGAGTAGCGAGTAAGGCTTCAAAATCGAAAGAATATGCGATCAGCGAGTCGCGAGTAAGGCTTCAAAATTGAAAGAATATGCGATCAGCAAGTCGCAAGTAAGGCTTCAAAATTGAAAAAATATGCGATCAGCGAGGAGCAAGTAAGGCTTTAAAATCGCAAGATTTGGCGAACAACGAGTAGCGAGTAAGGCTTCAAAATCCAAAGAATATGCGATCAGTGAGTCGCGAGTAAGGCTTCAAAATCGAAAAAATATGCGATCAGCGAGTAGCAAGTAAGGCTTTAAAATCGCAAGATTTGGCGATCAACGAGTAGCGAGTAAGGCTTCAAAATTGAAAGAATATGCGATCAGCGAGTCGCAAGTAAGGCTTCAAAATCGAAAAAAAAAATGCGATCAGCGAGTAGCAAGTAAGGCTTTAAAATCGCAAGATTTGGCGATCAACGAGTAGCGAATAAGGCTTCAAAATCGAAAGAATATGCGATCAGCGAGTCTTGAGTAAGGCTTCAAAATCGAAAGAATATGCGATCAGCGAGTCGCGAAGAAGGCTTCAAAATTGAAAAAATATGCGATCAGCGAGTCGCGAGTAAGGCTTCAAAATCCAAAGAATATGCGATCAGCGAGTCGCGAGTAAGGCTTCAAAATCGAAAGAATATGCGATCAGCAAGTCGCGGAGAAGGCTTCAAAATTGAAAAAATATGCAATGCGAGTAGCAAGTCAGGCTTTAAAATCGCAAGATTTGGCGTTCAACGAGTAGTGAGTGAGGCTTCAAAATCGATAGAATATGCGATCAGCGAGTCGCGAGTAAGGCTTCAAAATTGAAAAAATATGCGATCAGCGAGTTGCAAGTAAGGCTTTAAAATCGCAAGATTTGGCGATCAACGAGTAGCGAGTAAGGCTTCAAAATCGAATGAATATGCGATCAGCGAGTCGCGAAAAAAGCTTCAAAATTGAAAAAATATGCGATCAGCGAGTAGCAAGTAAGGCTTCAAAATTGAAAGAATATGCGATCAGCGAAGCGCGAAGAAGGCTTCAAAATTGACAAAATTATGCGATCAGCGAGTAGCAAGTAAGGCTTTAAAATCGCAATATTTGGCGATCAACGAATAGCGAGTAAGGCTTCAAAATCCAAAGAATATGCGATCAGCGAGTCGCGAGTAAGGCTTCAAAATCGAAAGAATATGCGATCAGCGAGTCGCGAAGAAGGCTTTAAAACCGCAAGATTTGGCGATCAACAAGTAGCGAGTAAGGCTTCAAAATCCAAAGAATATGCGATCAGCGAGTCGCGAGTAAGGCTTCAAAATCGAAAGAATATGCGATCAGTGAGTCGCGAAGAAGGCATCAAAATTTAAAAAATATGCGATCAGCGAGTAGCAAGTAAGGCTTTAAAATCGCAAGATTTGGCGATCAACGAGTCTTGAGTAAAGCTTCAAAATCGAAAGAATATGCGATCAGCGAGTCGCGAGTAAGGCTTCAAAATTGAAAAAATATGCGACCAGCGAGTAGCAAGTAAGGCTTTTAAATCGCAAGATTTGGCGATCAACGAGTCGCGAGTAAGGCTTCAAAATTGAAAGAATATGCGATCAGCGAGTCGCAAGTAAGGCTTCAAAATTGAAAAAAAATGCGATCAGCGAGTGGCAAGTAAGGCTTTAAAATCGCAAGATTTGGCGATCATCGAGTAGCGAGTAAGGCTTTAAAATCGAAAGAATATGCGATCAGCGAGTCTTGAGTAAAGCTTCAAAATCGAAAGAATATGCGATCAGCGAGTCGCGAAGAAGGCTTCAAAAGTGAAAAAATATGCGATCAGCGAGTAGCAAGTAAGGCTTTAAATCGCAATATTTGGCGATCAACGAGTAGCGAGTAAGGCTTCAAAATCGAAAGGATATGCGATCAGCGAGTCGCGAGTAAGGCTTCAAAATTGAAAGAATATGCGATCAGCAAGTCGCGAGTAAGGCTTCAAAATTGAAAACATATGCGATCAGCGAGTAGCAAGTAAGGCTTAAAATCGCAATATTTGCGATCAACGAGTAGCGAGTAAGGCTTCAAAATCGAAAGAATATGCGATCAGCGAGTCGCGAGTAAGGCTTCAAAATTGAAAGAATATGCGATCAGCAAGTCGCGAGTAAGGCTTCAAAATTGAAAAAATATGCGATCAGCGAGTAGCAAGTAAGGCTTTAAAATCGCAAGATTTGGCGATCAACGAGTAGCGAGTAAGGCTTCAAAATCGAAAGAATATGCGATCAGCGAGTCGCGAGTAAGGCTTCAAAATTGAAAGAATATGCGATCAGCAAGTCGCGAGTAAGGCTTCAAAATCGAAAAAAAAAATGCGATCAGCGAGTAGCAAGTAAGGCTTTAAAATCGCAAGATTTGGCAATCAACGAGTAGCGAGTAAGGCTTCAAAATCGAAAGAATATGCCATCAGCGAGTCTTGAGTAAGGCTTCAAAATCGAAAGAATATGCGATCAGCGAGTCGCGAAGAAGGCTTCAAAATTGAAAAAATATGCGATCAGCGAGTAGCAAGTAAGGCTTTAAAATCGCAATATTTGGCGATCAACGAGTAGCGAGTAAGGCTTCAAAATCGAAAGAATATACGATCAGCGAGTCGCGAGTAAGGCTTCAAAATTGAAAGAATATGCGATCAGCGAGTAGCAAGTAAGGCTTCAAAATCGAAAGAATATGCGATCAGCGAGTCGCGAAGAAGGCTTCAAAATCGAAAAAAAAAATGCGATCAGCGAGTAGCAAGTAAGGCTTTAAAATCGCAAGATTTGGCGATCAACGAGAAGCGAGTAAGGCTTCAAAATCCAAAAAATATGCGATCAGCGAGTAGCAAGTAAGGCTTTAAAATCGCAAGATTTGGCGATCAACGAGTAGCGAGTAAGGCTTCAAAATTGAAAGATTATGCGATCAGCGAGTCGCAAGTAAGGCTTCAAAATCGAAAAAAAAATGCGATCAGCGAGTAGCAAGTAAGGCTTTAAAATCGCAAGATTTGGCGATCAACGAGTAGCGAGTAAGGCTTCAAAATCGAAAGAATATGCGATCAGCGAGTCTTGAGTAAGGCTTCAAAATCGAAAGAATATGCGATCAGCGAGTCGCGAAGAAGGCTTCAAAATTGAAAAAATATGAGATCAGCGAGTAGCAAGTAAGGCTTTAAAATCGCAATATTTGCGATCAACGAGTAGCGAGTAAGGCTTCAAAATCGAAAGAATATGCGATCAGCGAGTCTTGAGTAAGGCTTAAAAATCGAAAGAATATGCGATCAGCGAGTCGCGAAGAAGGCTTCAAAATTGAAAAAATATGCGATCAGCGAGTAGCAAGTAAGGCTTTAAAATCGCAATATTTGGCGATCAACAAGTAGCGAGTAAGGCTTCAAAATCGAAAGAATATACGATCAGCGAGTCGCGAGTAAGGCTTCAAAATTGAAAGAATATGCGATCAGCGAGAAGCAAGTAAGGCTTCAAAATCGAAAGAATATGCGATCAGCGAGTCGCGAAGAAGGCTTCAAAATTGACAAATATATGCGATCAGCGAGTAGCAAGTAAGGCTTTAAAATCGCAAGATTTGGCGATCAACGAGAAGCGAGTAAGGCTTCAAAATCGAAAAAAAATGCGATCAGCGAGTAGCAAGTAAGGCTTTAAAATCGCAAGATTTGGCGATCAACGAGTAGCGAGTAAGGCTTCAAAATTGAAAGAATATGCGATCAGCGAGTCGCAAGTAAGGCTTCAAAATCGAAAAAAAAAATGCGATCAGCGAGTAGCAAGTAAGGCTTTAAAATCGCAAGATTTGGCGATCAACGAGTAGCGAGTAAGGCTTCAAAATCGAAAGAATATGCGATCAGCGAGTCTTGAGTAAGGCTTCAAAATCGAAAGAATATGCGATCAGCGAGTCGCGAAGAAGGCTTCAAAATTGAAAAAATATGCGATCAGCGAGTAGCAAGTAAGGCTTTAAAATCGCAATATTTGCGATCAACGAGTAGCGAGTAAGGCTTCAAAATCGAAAGAATATGCGATCAGCGAGTCGCGAGTAAGGCTTCAAAATTGAAAGAATATGCGATCAGCAAGTCGCAAGTAAGGCTTCAAAATTGAAAAAATATGCGATCAGCGAGAAGCAAGTAAGGCTTTAAAATCGCAAGATTTGGCGATCAACGAGTAGCGAGTAAGGCTTCAAAATCCAAAGAATAAGCGATCAGCGAATCGCGAGTAAGGCTTCAAAATCGAAAGAATATGCGATCAGTGAGTCGCGAAGAAGGCTTCAAAATTGAAAAAATGTGCGATCAGCGAGTAGCAAGTAAGGCTTTAAAATCGCAAGATTAAGCGATCAACGAGTAGCGAGTAAGGCTTCAAAATCGAAAGAATATGCGATCAGCGAGTCGCGAGTAACGCTTCAAAATTGAAAGAATATGCGATCAGCAAGTCGCAAGTAAGGCTTCAAAATTGAAAAAATATGCGATCAGCGGAGAGCAAGTAAGGCTTTAAAATCGCAAGATTTGGCGATCAACGAGTAGCGAGTAAGGCTTCAAAATCCAAAGAATATGCGATCAGTGAGTCGCGAGTAAGGCTTCAAAATCGAAAAAATATGCAATCAGCGAGTAGCAAGTAAGGCTTTAAAATCGCAAGATTTGGCGATCAACGAGTAGCGAGTAAGGCTTCAAAATTGAAAGAATATGCGATCAGCGAGTCGCAAGTAAGGCTTCAAAATTGAAAAAAAATGCGATCAGCGAGTGGCAAGTAAGGCTTTAAAATCGCAAGATTTGGCGATCATCGAGTAGCGAGTAAGGCTTCAAAATCCAAAGAATATGCGATCAGGGAGTCTTGAGTAAAGCTTCAAAATCGAAAGAATATGCGATCAGCGAGTCGCGAAGAAGGCTTCAAAAGTGAAAAAATATGCGATCAGCGAGTAGCAAGTAAGGCTTTAAAATCGCAATATTTGGCGATCAACGAGTAGCGAGTAAGGCTTCAAAATCCAAAGAATATGCGATCAGCGAGTCGCGAGTAAGGCTTCAAAATCGAAAGAATATGCGATCAGCAAGTCGCGGAGAAGGCTTCAAAATTGAAAAAATATGCGATGCGAGTAGCAAGTCAGGCTTTAAAATCGCAAGATTTGGCGTTCAACGAGTAGTGAGTAAGGCTTCAAAATCGAAAGAATATGCGATCAGTGAGTCGCGAGTAAGGCTTCAAAATCGAAAAAATATGCGATCAGCGAGTAGCAAGTAAGGCTTTAAAATCGCAAGATTTGGCGATCAACGAGTAGCGAGTAAGGCTTCAAAATTGAAAGAATATGCGATCAGCGAGTCGCAAGTAAGGCTTCAAAATTGAAAAAAAATGCGATCAGCGAGTGGCAAGTAAGGCTTTAAAATCGCAAGATTTGGCGATCATCGAGTAGCGAGTAAGGCTTTAAAATCGAAAGAATATGCGATCAGCGAGTCTTGAGTAAAGCTTCAAAATCGAAAGAATATGCGATCAGCGAGTCGCGAAGAAGGCTTCAAAAGTGAAAAAATATGCGATCAGCGAGTAGCAAGTAAGGCTTTAAAATCGCAATATTTGGCGATCAACGAGTAGCGAGTAAGGCTTCAAAATCCAAAGAATATGCGATCAGCGAGTCGCGAGTAAGGCTTCAAAATCGAAAGAATATGCGATCAGCAAGTCGCGGAGAAGGCTTCAAAATTGAAAAAATATGCGATGCGAGTAGCAAGTCAGGCTTTAAAATCGCAAGATTTGGCGTTCAACGAGTAGTGAGTAAGGCTTCAAAATCGAAAGAATATGCGATCAGTGAGTCGCGAAGAAGGCTTCAAAATCGAAAAAAAAAATGCGATCAGCGAGTAGCAAGTAAGGCTTTAAAATCGCAAGATTTGGCGATCAACGAGAAGCGAGTAAGGCTTCAAAATCCAAAAAATATGCGATCAGCGAGTAGCAAGTAAGGCTTTAAAATCGCAAGATTTGGCGATCAACGAGTAGCGAGTAAGGCTTCAAAATTGAAAGAATATGCGATCAGCGAGTCGCAAGTAAGGCTTCAAAATCGAAAAAAAAATGCGATCAGCGAGTAGCAAGTAAGGCTTTAAAATCGCAAGATTTGGCGATCAACGAGTAGCGAGTAAGGCTTCAAAATCGAAAGAATATGCGATCAGCGAGTCTTGAGTAAGGCTTCAAAATCGAAAGAATATGCGATCAGCGAGTCGCGAAGAAGGCTTCAAAATTGAAAAAATATGAGATCAGCGAGTAGCAAGTAAGGCTTTAAAATCGCAATATTTGCGATCAACGAGTAGCGAGTAAGGCTTCAAAATCGAAAGAATATGCGATCAGCGAGTCTTGAGTAAGGCTTAAAAATCGAAAGAATATGCGATCAGCGAGTCGCGAAGAAGGCTTCAAAATTGAAAAAATATGCGATCAGCGAGTAGCAAGTAAGGCTTTAAAATCGCAATATTTGGCGATCAACAAGTAGCGAGTAAGGCTTCAAAATCGAAAGAATATACGATTAGCGAGTCGCGAGTAAGGCTTCAAAATTGAAAGAATATGCGATCAGCGAGAAGCAAGTAAGGCTTCAAAATCGAAAGAATATGCGATCAGCGAGTCGCGAAGAAGGCTTCAAAATTGACAAATATATGCGATCAGCGAGTAGCAAGTAAGGCTTTAAAATCGCAAGATTTGGCGATCAACGAGAAGCGAGTAAGGCTTCAAAATCGAAAAAATATGCGATCAGCGAGTAGCAAGTAAGGCTTTTAAATCGCAAGATTTGGCGATCAACGAGTAGCGAGTAAGGCTTCAAAATTGAAAGAATATGCGATCAGCGAGTCGCAAGTAAGGCTTCAAAATCGAAAAAAAAAATGCGATCAGCGAGTAGCAAGTAAGGCTTTAAAATCGCAAGATTTGGCGATCAACGAGTAGCGAGTAAGGCTTCAAAATCGAAAGAATATGCGATCAGCGAGTCTTGAGTAAGGCTTCAAAATCGAAAGAATATGCGATCAGCGAGTCGCGAAGAAGGCTTCAAAATTGAAAAAATATGCGATCAGCGAGTAGCAAGTAAGGCTTTAAAATCGCAATATTTGCGATCAACGAGTAGCGAGTAAGGCTTCAAAATCGAAAGAATATGCGATCAGCGAGTCGCGAGTAAGGCTTCAAAATTGAAAGAATATGCGATCAGCAAGTCGCAAGTAAGGCTTCAAAATTGAAAAAATATGCGATCAGCGAGAAGCAAGTAAGGCTTTAAAATCGCAAGATTTGGCGATCAACGAGTAGCGAGTAAGGCTTCAAAATCCAAAGAATAAGCGATCAGCGAATCGCGAGTAAGGCTTCAAAATCGAAAGAATATGCGATCAGTGAGTCGCGAAGAAGGCTTCAAAATTGAAAAAATGTGCGATCAGCGAGTAGCAAGTAAGGCTTTAAAATCGCAAGATTAAGCGATCAACGAGTAGCGAGTAAGGCTTCAAAATCGAAAGAATATGCGATCAGCGAGTCGCGAGTAACGCTTCAAAATTGAAAGAATATGCGATCAGCAAGTCGCAAGTAAGGCTTCAAAATTGAAAAAATATGCGATCAGCGGAGAGCAAGTAAGGCTTTAAAATCGCAAGATTTGGCGATCAACGAGTAGCGAGTAAGGCTTCAAAATCCAAAGAATATGCGATCAGTGAGTCGCGAGTAAGGCTTCAAAATCGAAAAAATATGCAATCAGCGAGTAGCAAGTAAGGCTTTAAAATCGCAAGATTTGGCGATCAACGAGTAGCGAGTAAGGCTTCAAAATTGAAAGAATATGCGATCAGCGAGTCGCAAGTAAGGCTTCAAAATTGAAAAAAAATGCGATCAGCGAGTGGCAAGTAAGGCTTTAAAATCGCAAGATTTGGCGATCATCGAGTAGCGAGTAAGGCTTCAAAATCCAAAGAATATGCGATCAGGGAGTCTTGAGTAAAGCTTCAAAATCGAAAGAATATGCGATCAGCGAGTCGCGAAGAAGGCTTCAAAAGTGAAAAAATATGCGATCAGCGAGTAGCAAGTAAGGCTTTAAAATCGCAATATTTGGCGATCAACGAGTAGCGAGTAAGGCTTCAAAATCCAAAGAATATGCGATCAGCGAGTCGCGAGTAAGGCTTCAAAATCGAAAGAATATGCGATCAGCAAGTCGCGGAGAAGGCTTCAAAATTGAAAAAATATGCGATGCGAGTAGCAAGTCAGGCTTTAAAATCGCAAGATTTGGCGTTCAACGAGTAGTGAGTAAGGCTTCAAAATCGAAAGAATATGCGATCAGTGAGTCGCGAGTAAGGCTTCAAAATCGAAAAAATATGCGATCAGCGAGTAGCAAGTAAGGCTTTAAAATCGCAAGATTTGGCGATCAACGAGTAGCGAGTAAGGCTTCAAAATTGAAAGAATATGCGATCAGCGAGTCGCAAGTAAGGCTTCAAAATTGAAAAAAAATGCGATCAGCGAGTGGCAAGTAAGGCTTTAAAATCGCAAGATTTGGCGATCATCGAGTAGCGAGTAAGGCTTTAAAATCGAAAGAATATGCGATCAGCGAGTCTTGAGTAAAGCTTCAAAATCGAAAGAATATGCGATCAGCGAGTCGCGAAGAAGGCTTCAAAAGTGAAAAAATATGCGATCAGCGAGTAGCAAGTAAGGCTTTAAAATCGCAATATTTGGCGATCAACGAGTAGCGAGTAAGGCTTCAAAATCCAAAGAATATGCGATCAGCGAGTCGCGAGTAAGGCTTCAAAATCGAAAGAATATGCGATCAGCAAGTCGCGGAGAAGGCTTCAAAATTGAAAAAATATGCGATGCGAGTAGCAAGTCAGGCTTTAAAATCGCAAGATTTGGCGTTCAACGAGTAGTGAGTAAGGCTTCAAAATCGAAAGAATATGCGATCAGTGAGTCGCGAAGAAGGCTTCAAAATCGAAAAAAAAAATGCGATCAGCGAGTAGCAAGTAAGGCTTTAAAATCGCAAGATTTGGCGATCAACGAGAAGCGAGTAAGGCTTCAAAATCCAAAAAATATGCGATCAGCGAGTAGCAAGTAAGGCTTTAAAATCGCAAGATTTGGCGATCAACGAGTAGCGAGTAAGGCTTCAAAATTGAAAGAATATGCGATCAGCGAGTCGCAAGTAAGGCTTCAAAATCGAAAAAAAAATGCGATCAGCGAGTAGCAAGTAAGGCTTTAAAATCGCAAGATTTGGCGATCAACGAGTAGCGAGTAAGGCTTCAAAATCGAAAGAATATGCGATCAGCGAGTCTTGAGTAAGGCTTCAAAATCGAAAGAATATGCGATCAGCGAGTCGCGAAGAAGGCTTCAAAATTGAAAAAATATGAGATCAGCGAGTAGCAAGTAAGGCTTTAAAATCGCAATATTTGCGATCAACGAGTAGCGAGTAAGGCTTCAAAATCGAAAGAATATGCGATCAGCGAGTCTTGAGTAAGGCTTAAAAATCGAAAGAATATGCGATCAGCGAGTCGCGAAGAAGGCTTCAAAATTGAAAAAATATGCGATCAGCGAGTAGCAAGTAAGGCTTTAAAATCGCAATATTTGGCGATCAACAAGTAGCGAGTAAGGCTTCAAAATCGAAAGAATATACGATTAGCGAGTCGCGAGTAAGGCTTCAAAATTGAAAGAATATGCGATCAGCGAGAAGCAAGTAAGGCTTCAAAATCGAAAGAATATGCGATCAGCGAGTCGCGAAGAAGGCTTCAAAATTGACAAATATATGCGATCAGCGAGTAGCAAGTAAGGCTTTAAAATCGCAAGATTTGGCGATCAACGAGAAGCGAGTAAGGCTTCAAAATCGAAAAAATATGCGATCAGCGAGTAGCAAGTAAGGCTTTAAAATCGCAAGATTTGGCGATCAACGAGTAGCGAGTAAGGCTTCAAAATTGAAAGAATATGCGATCAGCGAGTCGCAAGTAAGGCTTCAAAATCGAAAAAAAAAATGCGATCAGCGAGTAGCAAGTAAGGCTTTAAAATCGCAAGATTTGGCGATCAACGAGTAGCGAGTAAGGCTTCAAAATCGAAAGAATATGCGATCAGCGAGTCTTGAGTAAGGCTTCAAAATCGAAAGAATATGCGATCAGCGAGTCGCGAAGAAGGCTTCAAAATTGAAAAAATATGCGATCAGCGAGTAGCAAGTAAGGCTTTAAAATCGCAATATTTGCGATCAACGAGTAGCGAGTAAGGCTTCAAAATCGAAAGAATATGCGATCAGCGAGTCGCGAGTAAGGCTTCAAAATTGAAAGAATATGCGATCAGCAAGTCGCAAGTAAGGCTTCAAAATTGAAAAAATATGCGATCAGCGAGAAGCAAGTAAGGCTTTAAAATCGCAAGATTTGGCGATCAACGAGTAGCGAGTAAGGCTTCAAAATCCAAAGAATAAGCGATCAGCGAATCGCGAGTAAGGCTTCAAAATCGAAAGAATATGCGATCAGTGAGTCGCGAAGAAGGCTTCAAAATTGAAAAAATGTGCGATCAGCGAGTAGCAAGTAAGGCTTTAAAATCGCAAGATTAAGCGATCAACGAGTAGCGAGTAAGGCTTCAAAATCGAAAGAATATGCGATCAGCGAGTCGCGAGTAACGCTTCAAAATTGAAAGAATATGCGATCAGCAAGTCGCAAGTAAGGCTTCAAAATTGAAAAAATATGCGATCAGCGGAGAGCAAGTAAGGCTTTAAAATCGCAAGATTTGGCGATCAACGAGTAGCGAGTAAGGCTTCAAAATCCAAAGAATATGCGATCAGTGAGTCGCGAGTAAGGCTTCAAAATCGAAAAAATATGCGATCAGCGAGTAGCAAGTAAGGCTTTAAAATCGCAAGATTTGGCGATCAACGAGTAGCGAGTAAGGCTTCAAAATTGAAAGAATATGCGATCAGCGAGTCGCAAGTAAGGCTTCAAAATTGAAAAAAAATGCGATCAGCGAGTGGCAAGTAAGGCTTTAAAATCGCAAGATTTGGCGATCATCGAGTAGCGAGTAAGGCTTTAAAATCGAAAGAATATGCGATCAGCGAGTCTTGAGTAAAGCTTCAAAATCGAAAGAATATGCGATCAGCGAGTCGCGAAGAAGGCTTCAAAAGTGAAAAAATATGCGATCAGCGAGTAGCAAGTAAGGCTTTAAAATCGCAATATTTGGCGATCAACGAGTAGCGAGTAAGGCTTCAAAATCCAAAGAATATGCGATCAGCGAGTCGCGAGTAAGGCTTCAAAATCGAAAGAATATGCGATCAGCAAGTCGCGGAGAAGGCTTCAAAATTGAAAAAATATGCGATGCGAGTAGCAAGTCAGGCTTTAAAATCGCAAGATTTGGCGTTCAACGAGTAGTGAGTAAGGCTTCAAAATCGAAAGAATATGCGATCAGTGAGTCGCGAAGAAGGCATCAAAATTTAAAAAATATGCGATCAGCGAGTAGCAAGTAAGGCTTTAAAATCGCAAGATTTGGCGATCAACGAGTAGCGAGTAAGGCTTCAAAATCGAAAAATTATGCGATCAGCGAGTCGCGAGTAAGGCTTCAAAATTGAAAAAATATGCGACCAGCGAGTAGCAAGTAAGGCTTTTAAATCGCAAGATTTGGCGATCAACGAGTAGCGAGTAAGGCTTCAAAATCGAAAGAATATGCGATCAGCGAGTCTTGAGTAAAGCTTCAAAATCGAAAGAATATGCGATCAGCGAGTCGCGAAGAAGGCTTCAAAAGTGAAAAAATATGCGATTAGCGAGTAGCAAGTAAGGCTTTAAATCGCAATATTTGGCGATCAACGAGTAGCGAGTAAGGCTTCAAAATCGAAAGGATATGCGATCAGCGAGTCGCGAGTAAGGCTTCAAAATTGAAAGAATATGCGATCAGCAAGTCGCGAGTAAGGCTTCAAAATTGAAAACATATGCGATCAGCGAAAAGCAAGTAAGGCTTTAAAATCGCAAGATTTTGCGATCAACGAGTAGCGAGTAAGGCTTCAAAATTCAAAGAATATGCGATCAGTGAGTCGCGAGTAAGGCTTCAAAATCGAAAAAATATGCGATCAGCGAGTAGCAAGTAAGGCTTTAAAATCGCAAGATTTGGCGATCAACGAGTAGCGAGTAAGGCTTCAAAATTGAAAGAATATGCGATCAGCGAGTCGCAAGTAAGGCTTCAAAATCGAAAAAAAAAATGCGATCAGCGAGTAGCAAGTAAGGCTTTAAAATCGCAAGATTTGGCGATCAACGAGTAGCGAGTAAGGCTTCAAAATCGAAAGAATATGCGATCAGCGAGTCTTGAGTAAGGCTTCAAAATCGAAAGAATATGCGATCAGCGAGTCGCGAAGAAGGCTTCAAAATTGAAAAAATATGCGATCAGCGAGTAGCAAGTAAGGCTTAAAATCGCAATATTTGCGATCAACGAGTAGCGAGTAAGGCTTCAAAATCGAAAGAATATGCGATCAGCGAGTCGCGAGTAAGGCTTCAAAATTGAAAGAATATGCGATCAGCAAGTCGCGAGTAAGGCTTCAAAATTGAAAAAATATGCGATCAGCGAGTAGCAAGTAAGGCTTTAAAATCGCAAGATTTGGCGATCAACGAGTAGCGAGTAAGGCTTCAAAATTGAAAGAATATGCGATCAGCGAGTCGCAAGTAAGGCTTCAAAATTGAAAAAAAATGCGATCAGCGAGTGGCAAGTAAGGCTTTAAAATCGCAAGATTTGGCGATGATCGAGTAGCGAGTAAGGCTTTAAAATCGAAAGAATATGCGATCAGCGAGTCTTGAGTAAAGCTTCAAAATCGAAAGAATATGCGATCAGCGAGTCGCGAAGAAGGCTTCAAAAGTGAAAAAATATGCGATCAGCGAGTAGCAAGTAAGGCTTTAAAATCGCAATATTTGGCGATCAACGAGTAGCGAGTAAGGCTTCAAAATCGAAAGGATATGCGATCAGCGAGTCGCGAGTAAGGCTTCAAAATTGAAAGAATATGCGATCAGCAAGTCGCGAGTAAGGCTTCAAAATTGAAAACATATGCGATCAGCGAAAAGCAAGTAAGGCTTTAAAATCGCAAGATTTTGCGATCAACGAGTAGCGAGTAAGGCTTCAAAATTCAAAGAATATGCGATCAGTGAGTCGCGAGTAAGGCTTCAAAATCGAAAAAATATGCGATCAGCGAGTAGCAAGTAAGGCTTTAAAATCGCAAGATTTGGCGATCATTGAGTAGCGAGTAAGGCTTCAAAATTGAAAGAATATGCGATCAGCGAGTCGCAAGTAAGGCTTCAAAATCGAAAAAAAAAATGCGATCAGCGAGTAGCAAGTAAGGCTTTAAAATCGCAAGATTTGGCGATCAACGAGTAGCGAGTAAGGCTTCAAAATCGAAAGAATATGCGATCAGCGAGTCTTGAGTAAGGCTTCAAAATCGAAAGAATATGCGATCAGCG